>OX031007.1:224479558-225729558 GCA_943735925.1 Pollenia amentaria | reverse complement strand
TCCATCAATAAAGTTTTTAAATCCTATAATTAAAGCCAGAAATTATTTCATTTGTTAATTATTCAAAGATAAAAACTTACTTTTACTACAGCTGCACCCGAGTTGTTCGATGATGATTGTGTTTGCGAATGACACAACCAATCTTGCACTTTTGACGGAGCTGATAAAGTTTCATCATCTTCAGAATTGTCTTCCATTTTTTACAATATTCTTTTTTTAACTTTTTTTAAAACACACTGCACCGAGCTATTATTATTTTTGTAACTTGTTATATTTTTTAAAATACACTGCACTGAGCTATAATATTTGTTTAACTTTTTACAGTTTTTTAAACACACTGCACCGAGCTATTAATATTTTTTTTACTTTTTTAAATTTTTAACACACTGCATTGAGCTATATTTTATTAATGACGCTTAATAAAAAATGGTGTCAACTTTTAAAATTAAAATGGTTTATTTTATTTTCAATAACAAACCTGTTTTAATTTTAATACGTTTTTCAAATTGTTAAACTGTTTAAAACAAAAACGAAAAATTTTAAATTTTAAAATGTTTTTTCTGCTTCTTATAGTAAAAACAAAAGTGTTGCTTTTTAATATAAAAGAAAACCTTTTTGTTCTTAAAAGTTTTAGTAAAAAAATAATATTTTTTGATACAAAAACGTACATTTTTGTTTTAAATATGATTTTTATTGCCTAATTTTGAAAACCACACCGTTTCTTTTTAAAATAAAATTGAACATTTTTGTTTTTAATATATTTTCAAAAAAATTGATGCAATTTTAAAATAAAAACGCAAAATTTTGTTTTAAATAGCGTTTTTTGGTTCAGTGTACTGGTACACTCGGAAATAAAGATACTACATCTAGGGAAATTAATTTCTCATCATCATTTATTTTCATATGTTTTAATCTATCTTTAAATTGTAAAGAATCCTTAACATTATATTTTGAATCATCAGTTATTTTTCTAAGAATTTTCATAATATATTTCGAAAGTTCATAAGAACGAGAATTAATACAAGAACAAATTGGTCTAAGTGGAAAATCCTTCTTATGAATTTTTGGAACACTATATAATCTAGGTGCTACCGCTGTGTTTGTCTTAAGTTTTCTTCTATCTGCAATTGTGATCTCTTTCTTATAAACCCTGCAAGAAGACTTTACTAGTAAAATGACCGGTAGTTTTGACCACTATATTGGATAAAGTTTCTATTAGTTTATTAAGAGTAAAATGAAAAAACTAACCGAAACTCTTGTGTACATGTGATTTTGCCTCTCTTTCTAACTAATTAATTCCACTCGACTACACTGAACCAAAAAACGCTATTTAAAACAAAAATTTGCGTTTTTATTTTAAAATTGCATCAATTTTTTTGAAAATATATTAAAAACAAAAATGTTCAATTTTATTTTAAAAAGAAACGGTGTGGTTTTCAAAATTAGGCAATAAAAATCATATTTAAAACAAAAATGTACGTTTTTGTATCAAAAAATATTATTTTTTTACTAAAACTTTTAAGAACAAAAAGGTTTTCTTTTATATTAAAAGGCAACACTTTTGTTTTTACTATAAGAAGCAGAAAAAACATTTTAAAATTTAAAATTTTTCGTTTTTGTTTTAAACAGTTTAACAATTTGAAAAACGTATTAAAATTAAAAGAGGTTTGTTATTGAAAATAAAATAAACAATTTTAATTTTAAAAGTTGACACCATTTTTTATTAAGCGTCATTAAAAAAATATAGCTCAATGCAGTGAGTGTGTTAAAAATTTAAAAAAGTAAAAAAAATATTAATAGCTCGGTGCAGTGTGTTTAAAAAACTGTAAAAAGTGAAAAAGTATAAAAAGTTAAACAAATATTATAGCTCAGTGCAGTGTATTTTAAAAAATATAACAAGTTACAAAAATAATAATAGCTCGGTGCAGTGTGTTTTAAAAAAAGTTAAAAAAAGAATATTGTAAAAAATGGAAGACAATTCTGAAGATTTTTTAGCGGTATATGATATCCATGATATTTTGCACGAGCCAAATACAGAAAGTGATCCTTTAGAGGATCTTTTAAAACGTTTTGATTTGATGGTTGTAATGCCATATCTAAAAGGTAAGTTGCAACTTATTATTATAAAATTCATTTTTTTTAGGTTATGTGTTAGTCAAAATGTAGCCAATATTAAAATTTTTTTATTATTTTTATCTTTTTAGAGAGTAGTGTAACATACCGAAGTCTTCAATACTTAAAAAATGAAGATTTAAAAGAAATCATCCCCTTGATAGGCCTTCGAGTGGAATTTAGAGAGAAGTTATTTGCGTGGCGGAAAAAAGAGGTGTTTATTAATAAGTTTATTTAATATTCTTTGCTTTATTTTAAAATTTTTTAGTTTGGTATTGATGATGACACTTTATCAGCTCCGTCAAAAGTGCAAGATTGGTTGTGTCATTCGCAAACACAATCATCATCGAACAACTCGGGTGCAGCTGAAGTAAAAGTAAGTTTTTATCTTTGAATAATTAACAAATGAAATAATTTCTGGCTTTAATTATAGGATTTAAAAACTTTATTGATGGAGACGTCAAAGGGCAAAGCCATTTTAAATTTTTACGAAAAGGCAAATGCTCTTACCAACGTGAACAGAACGGAACTTATTAATATAATCGTTGAGGACTCTCTTTTTTGCAATAGGTCACTATCACCAAAGGATTTTACAAATATTGTTGATGAGATATGTAAAGTTTTTCCCAACGAAAGAAAATATCATGTAAGTATTTGCAAATCAAACTAATAAATAGACAAGTAAAAGTGCTATATTCGGCTATCTGACAGATTTATTGTTAATGTTTCTATTTTTACATTTTTTTAGGAATACTACTTTATAACACGGTGTGGTAAAAGAAATCCTTCTGGAAAGCTATATTCAAAATATGTAAATATGAGATTTAATGTTTATATATAAAAGATATAAAAGTATTTTCTAGTCCTCCAATAAACTTATATGCAAATAATAATGGTAAAATATATGTAAGACCAAAATTACTATAGTTAGTTTTTGAAAAGTATTCCATTAGATATGTACATCCAATGATTTTTTGTAATTATTTTAGCACATACAAAATAAAATATTAAATATATCTAATAAATTTTTGTAAATATTTTAGAACATAATAATTATTTTTAGATGTTTAAGCTAATAGACTTTTTATTTATAAAATATTATATTTATTTATTTCTATCGAATATTCGCTAACCTTTAGTTTGCATCGGCAGTAACTTAATTTACAAAATTTTAATATGAATAACACAAAAAAACCAAAATTTTGAAAAAAATTTTTCTTAATTTAAATTCAAAAAACCTATTTGTCATAACACAATTACAAAAAGCCATAATAAAAAAAATAATATATAATTAAAGTATTGGTTTTTTTGTGTTATCCATATTAAAATTTTGTAAATTTAATTAACTGACGATGCTATCCAAAGGTCAATAAATAAATATAATATTTTATAAACAAAAATACCTCAATTACAAATTATAATTATAAATCAAATAAGATTAAATAACTTTTAAGTTGTACTAAGCTGTATATTTTTATACTCTAATAAACCTTAAAAATTTAATAATGAGTTAAATACTTATTGCCTGGTGTAAAGGTAAGTATGAAGCAACGTATACCTTCAAAATTAGGTACTTTTAATTTAAAATTACACATTTTTAATTTAAAAATATTACATTTTTGATTTAAAAAGGCAATATTCTTGTTTTAAAAACTATAATTTTTAATACAAAAATGGTATATTTTCTTTTAAAATTGATTTTCACTTTAAATCAAAAATTATTATTTTTGATTTAAAATTTTTTTTTATAAAAATTGCAGTTTTTAAAATAAAAACGAAAACTTTTAAAACAAAAGAAAACCAGCTTGGCTCGATTTCACAGTTGTTTTATTTTAAAATAAGATTGTTTCTTTTTGATTTTAAAATTTTTTTTTTTCTGTATACGGAACATATATCTGTACTGCTTACTACTATGCTTTATATTAGTTAGTAATCGCGTAAATAGTGGTTAACACTTACTAGTTAGTTATAACGTAAATAGCGGTTAGCACTAACTAGTTATTCATAGCGTAAAAATTGGTTAGTACTAACCTTTATAAAATAATGTTTTTGTTTATTTTAGTTTGAAAATAGTTTTTATTAAAAAAATATAATCCAGCAGGCTTCATTAATGTATATAATAGGTGTGGGTGCGGGACCATGTAACGTCATTTCCTTGGTTGCTCTATAACGTTCCTTTCTCACATGGGTCTGGATTTCGTTTTGGGATCTTATTTATAAAAGTTCTTTTGTAATGGAGGTAAACGTACTCATTACCAATTAATTTCTCGTAGATCATATAAAGAAATATTATTTTGTTAAAAACTTGTGACTAAAAAGCTGAATACATACATGTATACATACTTGAAAAGTCATCAGGATTTTAAATATTTGGTATAATTTGCTCCTTAATTATCACCACCAAATCTTTAACGAGTATCCCGGCCAAAGCAACCACCCGAATGACCGCTACTTGTTGGAAGACCACTTCTTTTAAGACGACTGTTTCGTACATGACCTTTTATATCCAGAAAATTAAACACCACGTTTTCTGGAGCCGCCATCAGTACGCCCTCCTTTACTTTAATATGCAACGTAGTTGCAAAGGAGATAATCAAATTAATTTTTTAACTTAACATGGCAAATAACGTTTGTAATATTTAATTTAAACCACAGAACTAAAATTTAAACAATTAAATTTTTTTACAAGAATCGACAGGCCACGCGTGTGAAAAAAATATATTAAAAAATTGGCATTATTTGGGTTGTGTTATTTGTTCCACTCTAACATATGTGTTAGAGTGGAGCAGTGAATGTAAAATTGTTGCAAGTGTGTTAGTAAATTGTTTTTTTTTTTAGTTTTGGTTATGCATTTCTTGTAGGGAATGTTTTAAGCTTTTTTTTAGCATTATTTCAAAAATTTGGCCGAATTATTTTTATTGATTAAACTTGAGTTTTTTTTATAAATTTTAATTAAAAATAGTTGCACTCAAAATTAAATTTCGTATGAAAAAAGGAAATTTGTATACATATTTCAATTTGTAACGCTTCAATTTTGCATGTTTCAGAGGAACTTCCTGTGTTACATTTTATTCAACCAGAAGTCGCCAAATCAGTGTCCTTATATACTTTTTTGAAAAGTCCTAACGTAGTCCGAAAAAATCCCTATTTTTTCCCTACGCGCTCAAAAAATTTTCCCTACAAAATATCCTACAAGAAATGCATATCCAAGGCGAATTCGCCTTGTGCATAACCAAAACTAAAAAAAAACAATTTACTAACACACTTGCAACAATTTACATTCGTTGCTCCACGCTACACATATGTTAGAGTGGAACAAATAACACAATCTAAATAGTGCAAATTTTTTCATATAATTTTTTCATACGCTTGGCCTGTCGATTCTTGTAGAAAAATTGAATTGTTTAAATGTTAGTTCTTTAGTATAAATTAAATATTACAAAAGTTATTTGCCGTGTTAAGTTAAAAAATTAATTTGCTTATCTCCTTTGCAACTACGTTGCATATTAAAGTAAAGGAGGGCGTACTGATGGCGGCTCCAGAAAACGTGGTGGTAAATTTTCTGGAAATAACAGTCGTGTTAAAAGAAGTGGTCTTCCAACATTGACTAGTAGCTATGAGCGATCCTGTGTAATGTAATGATGTCTAGGTTCAGGAGAATTTTATCCAAGGACCCGGTAGTCCCGAAATTTATTCAGAGAACGGACAACTTATAAACGGAATCTCCATGTCTGCTTATGGAGACTCACTTTCCGGGGTGTGTGGATCCTGGTCGGGAGAACAGGTTGAATATGGTAACCCCTTCTCTGCGTCGGACTCAGGCAGTGAGAAAAGTGAGACGGTGGTGGACATGATCACCTTGGATCGGTTAATACCTTTGGGTCTTACAAATCGGCAGAAGATCACTCCTGGTGTTGGTTGAACTGTTAAGGGTCTGTGTGTTGAACGGGGCTGGAGGGAGGTCAGGGTATACCCAAGGCGGGAAAAACCGGGCACTATAAATCCAAGGATTTTAGACCAATCAGCTTATCGTTTTTTTTTTTGAAGATGAAGATTGACGCCGGCATCATCAGCGGCGCTCAACACGCCTATCTTAAGGGTAGATCTGTTGAGAGCGCGCTTGGTTATGTAGAGCGGGGATTTAGTAGCAAGAAATACACCTTGGCGGCATTTAACAATTTTAAGATATATGTAGGCTATTAGGCAGGCACTGGTTGATCTAAGGGTTCCGTTGTTCTTAGTCGAATGAATAACGCTGATGCTTAACAGCATTTATTCACTCGGACTGGGAAAACGAACGCTTAAAGCGGGGGACCCCACAGGGGGAGTTCTCTCTCCCTTATTATGGCTCTTAGCTGTCAATGTCGGTATGGGACTTTTTGACAGAATGGGTCAGAAAGTCGTGGCCTACGCGGATGATGTAGTGAAAGTTGTATAGGGCAAGTTTCTGCCGACAATAAGCGGAGTCATGCAAGGGGTGCTGGGTGAACTGTCAGCATGGGCGAGTGATAAGGTACTGGGAGTTAATCCGGAGAAGACAGAGGAGGTGCAGGGTGGAGAATTTTATGCTGCCGGCACTAGGAGGAGTAAAGCTTAGACTATCTGATAGCGCGTAGTATCTAGGGGGTTTTCTAAACAGCAAGCTGTTATGGGGAAGGAATACTCCGGAGAGACTTTAGAGAGGGCGCAATGCCTACTATGCTTGCAGATCATCGATAGGTAGGAGCTTCGGACGTCAGTAGTGGGATGGCTGTACACTTCGGTGGTTAGACCCATTCTTACGTATGGATGATGTGTTTGGTGGGAGTCATTGAGAGTTGCTAGTCGAAGGGACCCTCTGTCTTAGGCTCAGAGGTGTTCTTCAATCGGCATGACAGGTGCCATGAGAAGTACTCCTCAAGCGGCCCTGGATGTCCTTCTACATCTTCTGCCTATTGAGCAGTATGTGATAGGAGTGGCAGCCAGGAGCTTTCTTAGACTGAGGGAGTTAGGATTGATGGGGAATCTCACGCAATGTCACTCGCGGATCCTGGGTGAATTTGAAGCTGGTGGTTATTGCCTATCACCCGGCTCCATGGATTATGTGGGCACTAGGGTAGATTTTGGGCGGTTGCCGGAGGTAATAATGCCTTCTAGGGAGAGTTGGTCAGGCAGGACCAGATTATTTAATGGATTTGCTATTTTCACTGATGGCTCGAAGATGAGAGGCACTGAGGGTCTACATTGAGGATCTGGACATCAGAATGTCATACAGGCTTCCTAATGGCTGCAGTGTTTTTCAGGCGGAGGTTCTGGAGGTTTTGAGGGCCGTGGAACTGATGAGGGACAACATTGATAGGGGCTCGGAGGTCACTATATACGTGGACAGCCAGGCGGCTCTTATGGCCGTAAGGTGCTGTTACGTGAAATCCATGGCTGTAGGAGAGCTCTGAAGGGAGTCTTAGGAGGGTATATGTTAAGGTTGTGATGGGTGCCAGGTCACTGTAACATAAACGGCTATGAGGTGGCTGATTAGTTGGCGCGATAGGTAGGATGGCGCCTAGAGAATTAGGGGATGTCTCGGGCTGTGGACACAAGAGTCTGATAGGATTCGTAATGGAGACTGAAGCATTTGTAAACGGTATACGGGATACTGATGTAAAACTTGCGGTATGTGCATCACAGAAGTCATCGTTTTCAGAAGCAATATCATTTGCCCTAGCACAAGAAACAGTAATGATAATTTCAAAACCGCATACAGTAAGGTGCGCAAGTTCGATATAACAGCCGAGGACGAAGGAGATATTTAAAACGAAATGAGAAATCGATCCCGCTCTGCTTCGCCGCAAAGAGATAACCAAAGAGCCTATTTACAGTCATCACAAGAGTCGCCGCTGAGACTAAGAAGAGCTAGCATAGCGGAGGAAGCATCTGAAGGTTCCACGATTAATTTAGTAGTGAAAACGAGCAACAAGAATATTACGACCTGTGGGTATACCAATGGTGACAGCAACTACGTACATCCGGTTTATTATTCCTTCTTGATCTTTTTTGTAGCACATCATTGTTAGAAGATAAGTTAATGATTAAAAGAAACGTAATTAAATAGAAGCCAACTTTATTTTACACAATAGTGCAGAATAAAAATACAATAGTTTGGCGACGAGGATTAAAAAAAAAAATTTCTTTGAATAAGGAGAAACAAATTTACAAAATGGACGCCAATCAATTTGCCCAATTTATAAAGCAGTGCAACAACAGCAGGCAGCTAATGTTAACGTAAATACATCCATGGTACCTTATTTTGATGTTTTCGATCCAGCTAAGGAAAATTACAGGAACTACATTCAGCGGTTCAGAAATAACGTAGCAATGAAAAATGCACGATGCTTCAAAAGCCGAGGTATTTCTTAGAGCGCAATTTATAAGGAGCCTCCACGGCAACAACATTCGAAAACATTTTTTGCAATGCGATTCGTCTAAGTTCGATGAAATTGTATCAAAGGCTATGGTGTTGGAGGCGGCTTAAGCAGATGCTATGGAATTGGCAACAACTTCTTCAAAATGCAGCACAGCTGATATTAACAAAGTTTTTACTAAAAAAAACACAAAATATTTTGTAAAGGGCCAACAAAAAAAAAAAAAAATCGAAAATTAATTATGAACAGTTGGGCATTGCGGGGTTATGCCTACGTTGCGGTAAGAACAATAATTTTGCCAATGAGTGTCAAACTGAAAAACCAAAATTAAAATGCAAAATGTGCAACATAAAAAGTCATGTAGCCGTTCCTACGGGTAAGCCCAATACTAGAGAAAACTCAACAAGATGATTCACAATATGGAATCTAAAGGATAGTCAACGTGTACCATAATAATTAAGCTTTGAATTCAGAACGTTATTACGCGAACATTTCTGTTGAAGGTAGAGTAGTTAAATTCGAAGTAGACTCTGGATCAGGATATTCATTGCCAAAGGCTCAATTCAATGAGTTAAAATTAGCAAAGAGATTTAGTCCAACAAAAATTGTTTTTCGTTCTTATACACAAAATACATTTGTCCCGTATGGGAAAGTTCGAGTTGATGTTAAATTCAACAATAATTGAATTAGCGATGGTCTATACGTGGTTCCAGATGGGAATACAGCGCTAATTGGTCGGCTGGGAATTTGATTAACCGAATTAGATGAAACAGAAGGTGCAGTAAATACAATTGCGGTTTGATGACTCAGGTGATGACCAAGAATAAATGTCCGAATTTTTAAGTGTCTTCGAACAAAATAGGGTGCATGCCAAACTACAATGTTTCTTTAAAACTAAGAACACAAAAGAGCGTTAGATACCGTATGCGTTAACAGAACGTGTTAAGAATGAATTAAATAATTTGGAAAAATCTGGTATAATTACAAAAACGGATAACAGTGATTGGTTCGCCATTGGTAGTCATACCATCTGTGTGTTGACTACAAGGTTGTCATTAACCAAAGGCTCGTAGATGCCCATAACCCTATTAGGAAATCTGACCAAATTTTCAATAGTCTAAGGGACTCTAATAGCCTATTTCCAATGTGCGAACGAATTCTTTCGTTCGCATAACTACATTGAAAACAAAAACAAAGTCTAAAAATTTGTTTTTGTTTTCAATGTAGTTATACGAAAGAAAGAATTCTTTCGCACATCGGAAATAGGCTATAAATATTTTTGTTGTCTTTATTTGTACAAAGCATATTGCACGTTTCGGTCGACGAAAACTCAACCAAAATTCCAATGATCTCTACACAAAGGTACATATCGCACGAATCGACTCTCGTTTGGCATCAAAACTGCCCCCGCTGAATTCAACCGCATAACTGATCAAATCCTAAGGGACATTCCTAGTACACAAGCCTATTTTGATGACATCGTGGTGCATGGTAAATCTAAATTTAAAAACATGATTGATTCAACTTCAAAAATATGATCAGCATTTGAACATATCAAAATGTAAATTTTTTCAAATGCAAATCGAATTTTTAGGCCATACAATCCAATTCAACAAGGTCGGAAAATCTCCTTCAAAGGTAAAAGCGATTTTAGAGATGCCACAACCTGAGTGCATTGATGATGTTTGACGTTTTCTGGGTATGGTAACGTATTACGCAAGGTTCATACAAAATTTATCTACAATTACGACGCCGCTGCGTCGTCTATTGCAGAAGGATATAAAATTATATTGGTCAAATGAATGGCAAAAATCGTTCAACATGCTGAAGAGTGAAATCAGTAGCGATCGTGTTCTTATGCCGTTTAATCTGAAGTTACCGGCCCAGCTGGCATGTGATGCTAGTCCCACAGATTTGCTTCAAGATCGGTAACGCCTGCAAAACAAAAAATTCACAACTTGATCGTGAGGCTTTGGCTATAATTTTTTCGTGCAAGATTTCCATGAATACGTTTATAGTAGATTTTTCTAGCTGATAACTGATAATCAGCCATTATCGGGAACTTTTCATCAAAACACGAAACTGGCTCAGATAACGTCATCCCGCCTTCAACTTTATGCTGCATTTTCGATTGGTTATTACTACGAAGTCGTTACAAAGAGAAGTGAGGAAAATGTGAATGCCGATCCAGGGCACCAATAATAATTCCAGACATGAATAAACAAAATTTATAGATCGTGAAGTTCCCTCAATTTGCGTTTCAACTATAGATAAAATTAATTCAATGACATTCTATTTCAGTGCTATACGGGAGGAGACAAGGAAAGACAATGTTCTTTCAAAAATTTTATACAAACTTAAAAATTCAAACAAAGTTGATTCTGAATATACCATTGAATGCGGCGTTTTGTTGAGAGGGCAACGGGTGGTTGTCCCCGCTTCATTACAGCAGTTGGTATTAAATGAACTACATCATACACACATAGGAATAACCAAGATGAAGGTTTATTGGGGGTTAATCGATAAGCACATTGAAAAATACGTGCGTTCCTGCGCTGCCTGTGCAACGGTAAAAAAGCAGCCCTCCAAAATCAGTGATCCATCCGTGGGAAGAGCCAGAATGTAATTGGCAGGGTATCCATATAGACTACGCAGGACCCTATCAGGGCCACTATTTTTTTATTGTCGTCAATTCAAAGTCAAAATGGGCGGAAATGGGGGTATCTGCCCGGCTTTAACATCATCTTCGACTCTCGAAATGTAACAAAATATTTTCTCAAGGAATGGATATCCTGATGTCATGGATTCCGATAATGATTTTTAAGAGTGAAGAATTCACAAAATGTTGTAAGGACTCAGGCATTTAGCAGAAATTTATAGCTCCAGGTCACCCTGCTACTAACGGGTTAGCTGAAAGAAATGTCCGAACTCTAAAAAAGTCTAGCATCTATGGTTAAGGATAACTCACCAATACCAAAGAAAGTCCGGGAAATTTTATTCAAATATAGGGCAACCCCACTACAGAATGGTAAAACTCCTTCGGAACAGTACTAGGAAAGACAGATTAGGATTAAATTAGATGCGTTAAAATCTTTAAAATAACATGAGTCAACAACATCCATCGGTAAAGTCAGGCAATTAAGTGAGGGAGACCGAGTTCAAGTCTGATATTATTCGTCAAGTAAGCCGTTATGGAAATTAGGAATTGTTCTTACAAAGCTGGGTCGATTACACTACATTGCTTAACTAGATTATGGATTCGTCTTCAAACGGCATATAAACCAGCTCCTGGAAACCAATGTTGGAATAAGTGAGGCACCCGGAAATCAATATGAGAGCCATGAAGGGGAAGAACAAACACATAATCACCGAAGCGTATTACCACACTTCCCGATGCACAACGGAGGAAAAGATACTTTTGAACCATCAACAGTACCTCAAGGAAATGAACCACCAGTTAAAAAAAACCAACCCCAAGCGAGAATTCGGAGCCCGAACAACCTCAATGTCAGCGTTCTAACCGACCTACACGAACTTAACGGAAACCGCCACGGTATCTGTTAAGTGATTCAAATAATACATGGAGGGAAGAATAAGTTCCATTAAGTGAGGGAGAATTGTAGTATCTAAAGTAACCACTATTCAATATATTAACATCTCTGTACGTATGGATATTAACAATATAGTAGTATGGCAAACTAGCAAAAAAACAGCAACTACGTACTTCCGGTTTATTATTCCCTCTTGTTCTTTTGTGTATCTTCTTTGTAGCAAATAATTGTTAGAAGATAAGTTTATGATTAAAATAAACGCAATTATAGAGAAGCCCACTTTATTTTAGTCAATAGTGCAGAATACAAATACAATATGCTTGATTAAATAAGATAGATAGACCTAAAGAGTTCTAATATTAAGATAGAAGCTTCAGCTTTATAGTTCTATTAACAAACGAAAAATAATTCGATTTCTATGAGGGGGTAAGTTTTTCCCTGCTGCTACCAAGGCAATTTTTAACCTGGTTATGCAAGTTAATTCTCTATTGATACTCAAAAAGATTAAAAGTTCATATTTTATATATTTTCCTTACGGCGATACTTAGTGTTTGCCGGTATCGCCGATATAAAGTTGGCGATTTTTATAGTTTTTTTGAACAAACAATTAAATTCCCAATGCTTATTTTTTGCATAACAACTAAGAGCAATAACATACAACAAAGCAGAGCATAAAATCAAACATAATAATAAATTGTTTCTTTTAATTCTTAAACTGGAGGTCCACACCTTTTCCAAGACGCATGCTAAATTAGAAAGTAATCCTACTTCATGCTTTCGATACGTATATGCATTCTACGCGTTTTCTGTGTAACTTGTCAACACAACTTTGCACTACTACTTCTTGGACTGATGCATATACGTATTGAACGCTTGGTGTGGACCTGCAGTTTTAGCCGTTCCACCATAATAGTAAAACGTTCTCCCATTGATAAATCTTGTTTGTATGTATTTTTACGTTTTAAGATGTTCTGCTAATTTTTAATGGTTTTTGTGAAAATAAAAATTATTTTGCTACAAATTTTGGGGGACTTCGAAGAGACCGCAAAATCTATATGCAAAGCCAGTGCATATGACCCTATTTGGCTAATCAACTGTCTTCGAACATTATAAGAAAATACAATAAATGAATAAACTGAGATTCAGAATAGTTCAGAGTCCCAAAAATTGGCGACCTACATAGCATTAGCTTTGAATGAAAGATTTGAGTGCTTAGAGATTAATGAAATTTATTGTTTATCTATAATTCTTGACCTTCGATACAAAGCATTAAAATTGCAAAGGCAATATATCGAAAAACATCTTATTGAGTTACTTGAAACGACTTTGCATTCCGAAAGTGTTGAGGAATGCACCTAGTAAAAGTTCTGATAAGTCCACAAGAACTATCTTTGGAGCGTTTGTAAAAATCTTAAAAGAAAATTTGGAGAAGGATTATCCTCTGTCCACCCCAAGCTAAAGAAAAGTATAGATTTACCTTAGATCTTCTAATTTTTTAGACGCAGGTCCTCTTGTTTAAGACAATGACGCATTAACACTTAAGTTTTCAAATGAGTTCAGTCACATCTGAGAGACGATTTTCCACTTTAGGTCTGCTTCAAGCGGAAATGCGTAATCGTCTTTCTCCGCAAAAGTTAAGAATATTTTGTTTTTTAAACAAAATTCTTATTAATATTAATTTTAAATATTTATAATCTCTTACACTGTTTTTTTTTTTGTTAAAAATTAAAATAATTTTTGTTTATTTTATTACGAATTCAAATTCAATTCGTTGTTTTAAAAATCGTTTAAAAATCAATTTTAAATATTAATAATCTCCTACTGTAATTTTGTATAATAAAGAAATTACTCTACTTGAGTTTTCTTAATTTAACCTTGAATTTTAATATAATATTCGTATCGGTATCGCTGATATTTCTTTTTGAGTATCGGTATCCTATCGGCAAAAAGGCATATTGTTACGTCCCTAATATAAACTTTGTTAATGGGCTAATAAAGTAATTTTTATCCTGAAAATGCAAATTTAATAAAATGTAGCATACCGTCAACATTTTTTAAAAATCGGTCCAGTGGTTTAGGTGACAAACTAACAAACACAGTGTCCTCTTTATATGTGCATATATAGAATATTTTCCCACAGAAGTGCAAATAAATTAGTATTTTTAGTTTATAAATAAGGGTAATCACGATGGTCATTGTGCAAATTTTCAGTGCATATTATGATTGATCGTGAGCATACCACTTTTAATTTTGGTCCAAATGTGCTATTTTATGAAAACTTTATTCTAGCACACAATCAAAATTGTGTGATATTGGTGCATTTGCGGCAATCGTGTGATCCCAGCTTAACACAGTGTTAACATTTGACAGTACTGGCAAGACAGTAGGAAAATACATATTAATTGGCAAAAACGGTACTTACTGTCTTCGTTACGTAGGCGTCCATGAATATAATTGATATTATATTTTAAAATTGCTTATGGATTTCTCTTTTCTTTGGGATTTCAAGAAATCTAGAAATCCCTAAAACTATTATATTATAATTACTCACAGAGTAGTTACAATTATGGGGATTGAGAAGAAACGAAAGAAAGAACAACTGGTTAGTATTTCTTTCTATGGTAAGGAATTAGAGCTAAACTGGCTTACCTTTATCTAGGGATACTTGGTGAGCAAAAACGTAGGTCGTTCAGTTCATTCCAGCATAAGGTTTATTATTTCTTCAATATTAGCTTATATGTAGGTAAGTACAATTAGTGTATAAGATATTTTAAAGGTTGTCAAAGGGTATAGTTGAGCGCAAACAAGTGAGTGATCAATAAAATTTACTTTTGCAAACTGCAACCTCGGATTTTACAACCCGATGGCTGACACTTTAACCGGTTAGTTTTAGCGAGTACTAAAATTGTATTCCAGGGATGGCATTTCATACATAATTCATCAATCATAAGTACTGTACAATAATTAAATTAATTAATTTTTCCCGTCTAAATAACTTCGATGTATAGGTTCAATGTAGATTGAACAGGCAGACATGTTGGATATTTGTCAAACTTTGTGTGGTGTCTAGTGCTAAAAGTAATCATTTAAGCGAAAACTTTGCAGAGTAAAGACATAGAAGAAGAAGCAGCAAAATCAATTTCAGCCGTAATTTATAATTTTTTTAGCAGCATTGTTTCCCCAAGACAGCTCGTTGCTTAGAGCCCTCTTAACTCCAAATTATTTTTCTTTCTTTTATAATTCTCCTCCGTTTTAAACAAATAACGAACAAAATTACCGCAGCACAATCGTCGTCTGCACTCATTGAAAACAAAACAATAATGAAAAATTAATGTTTGTACGAAATAAGATTGTGTTGTTTATTGCCAAACAGAAGCAAAAACAAAGTGCATGTTTGCCAAGCAATTTGTATGGTTTAATATGCCCTTTAGTGAAAACGTTTGCATGTATTGCAACTGTCTTGCCAGTACTGGCAAATGTAAATACCAATGTTCATACCAAGGCCCATAGTATACACGTGCTGTATACTATGCCAAGTCCTTGTTTCATACGACGATATAAACCACTTCTTTCGCGCCGAACGCGATGAAATATAATAATTTTTAGTCAATTTTTATTTCACTATGGTTACTATCTTATTTAATTTTAATTTAAATAATCAAAAACTTTAATACAATACAATAATCACAGCACAATACCTACGTGGCCTTTTTATAAACAAAACTTTGAAATAAGACTAGACAAACAATACAACCCAGCAAAAACTTCTTACAAAATAAGCTGAAAAATAATGAGAACTTGAGGAAAAGAGTACTTATTTTTCTACTAGAAAAACTTCTTATTTCTGTTCGCAATGTCCCAAAGGTAATCCCTTATAATTTGGCCAATTACAACCTAAGAAATAATACCTTTATTTTATACTTAAAAGTTTTATAAACGTACGTTGTTACCAAAAGAGACAAGAAATAAGTACTTTCAAATTAACTTTCAAAAAGGTTAAAACTCACTAATTAAAATTGCTTTGAAATCTTATGGAATTTTTGTTGAAAAAGTTTACAAAATAATAAATTTTTCAAAATGTAAGAAAATATTTAATAAAGAGTGCTTTTTCTGCACAAAATCATTTTCAGCTCTAACACTGTAATGACAATGTGTGTATTAATATATGTAAATATACGGGCTGTCATAAAAATAAATTTCGATCGAAAGCTTTTTTAATTCCGAGAAAGCTTCTTCAGAAAACGAAAACCGATAAATTTTCTCGGAATGAAATCACTGTTAATTTTTTGATCGAAAAAAGTTTTTGATTTGGTTTGCACAATATTGCCAGATTTTACCTAAAAAAACAAAATTAAGATTTGTCGGAATTACGAAAATCAATCGAAATGAAAACACGGATTCAAAAGCATTCCGAGCAATTTCTGTGATAGGCCTGATTATGTTCTTCAAAATAACATCGTTAAGATTAGATGGATATCACTACTAGTATTCTAAAAACAAAAATATATTGTGTTGGTAATTTTGGAACATTTATATATATATATATATATATATATGGGGGATTTCATGTCAAGTGACCCAACTTTTGAAATCGATGTCTTCCGATTTGGATGAAATTTGCACCAAGGTTAGTCTTATTGGATAGTAGTTTAGACACAAATTTTCAACAAGATCGGTCAAAAAGTTTCTGAGTTAGAGGGGGTCAAAATTTGACATTTTGGCCAAACCGGTGTTCTTTCTCATCCATGTAACTTATTATCTATTGGTGTTAGCAAAGTTTGTCCCAAACAAATTAGATAGCTATTTCTTCAAGCTATCGAAAAAAATTTTTTTTTGTATTTTTAAAAATTTTTTTTTTTTTAAATTTAAGACTTATTTTTTATTTTTTTTGGAAACGGTATTTTTTTTTTTTTGCTCAGAAGAAAGCTTATGTATTTTCCTTTTAGGTAGTTTTGGTCGCTTAGTGGGATGCGAGTGGGATATGTATAAAAAAAATAATTTCTAACTCAAGACGAGGGTTTTTCAATTTTTAGCATACGCACTATTTTGAATTTTTTCCTTTTTATGTGTAAGTGTTTCTTAAATCTTAAAAATAAAACTTATGCTGAGAAACTAGACAAATTAACCTTTCCGACGGTATATAACATACTTAACTAGCATTTCATTCACTCGATACTGTAATACCCACAAATGTTAATCCCAGGAATAAAATCACTTTTTCTATAGAGATGTTGACAAATTAAATCTTTTTATTTAATTGTTATAATAATTAAATTAATATAAAATAATAATAATAAAAACAAAAAGATAAATAATCTAAAAAATTTAATCTCAATCACACAAGTCCTTTTTTAATTTTTTTTTGTTTTTTTTTAAATTTTTTTTTTTTTTTTTCTTAAATTTAAAACTATTTTGGTACTTTTTTTTTAAATGTAAACATAGCTCGTGCCCTGTACTTTGGATTTCAAGAAGAATTCTTGACAAAAAGTACGAAAAAACAGAAGTTAGGAAGAACATGTAAATCAATTAAAATAGATAATCATTCACTCAAAAGCAAATTTCGATCTACCAAGGTTAAATACCATTTGGTTTAAATATTGATGTTTGACTATTGACGTCATCCGGCTGCAATAGCCGAGTGAGTAAGACGGCAAACCCCACTGAAGAGATTGTGTGGTTACAATCGAAATTAGTCTGGGCAACCTGTCCGTGAACGCCTGGGTTCAAATCTCAGCGCAGTCAAGAATGAAAAATTATCAATAAAAATTTTAATTCATTTCATGTTGTAAAAATTCCTGTCTTCATAAAAATAATTTAATGAAAACTAAATTCAATGAACTTAAGCCTAATTAAAAATATCTAAATTTGGATTAAAAACCATTAATAGTTCAATAAAATAACCACAATACTAATTATTTTTAAAAAATTTAAAAAAAAACAAAAAAAATTTATTAAAGGACTTATGTGATTGAGATTAAATTTTTTAGATTATTTATCTTTTTGTTTTTATTACTTTTTGAAAATTTGTGTCTAAACTACTATCCAATAAGACTTACCTGGGTGCAAATTTCATCCAAATCGGAAGACATCGATTTCAAAAGTTGGGTCACTTGACATGAAATCCCCCATAAATATATATGTATATATATATATATATATATATTGATTTTTGGAATTTCCATTTATTTCACATCGAAATTATTTTTAAAATTTTATAACATTACCGGATCTTACAAATATTAATATAATATATCGCAAGTTGATTTAAAACATTTTATAATGGAAAAATTTTCATAAACTTTCATTATATTCATTTGTAAAGAATTCTACTTATTACTTCTTTCAAGAGCACATTTAAATGTGAAAAAAAAATTTCTCGAAGATTATCTTCATCAGGCATTTCAACATTATTTAGTTTTAAATACTGGTCATTATAGATGAGCGATATTTCTGTACCTGTGATTTTATCACTGTTACTGAAAAATCACGAATCACAGTTGTGACCAAATTTGTCAAGTAACAGGTACTTTCTAAGTCGTTCTTTTCGTATTTTGTTACATATACAAATTTATGATATTTCACTGTTTGTGTGGGTAATAGCGTTTTTTGATGAAATGTCGAATTATATTGCGGTTCCTTTCATTCTCTCTTCTATCTTATTAGAATTTTTTATGCCAAAAATTATTTGTTCAAGTATGTATGTATATGAAAGTAAACAGATTTGAAAGCTCTTACAATTTGTTGTTGTTTCCTTGTAAAGTGCTTACAAAAGCCTTTGCAAAAGCTCGCGCATTGTACATATAGCTTGGCCGCAATTGCTTTAAAAGAACAGAAAACTGATAAACCGTGATCACAATCACAGTTTAAAGGAGCAGTGATTTTTAAATCACATTCACTAATCACGATGATCTTGAAAAATCACGGGATCGCTCATCTCTACTGGTCATACATATTAGAGATGAGCGATATTTCTGTACCTGTGATTTAATCACTGTTACTGAAAAATCACGAA
Source organism: Pollenia amentaria (assembly GCA_943735925.1). Taxonomy (NCBI): domain Eukaryota; kingdom Metazoa; phylum Arthropoda; class Insecta; order Diptera; family Polleniidae; genus Pollenia; species Pollenia amentaria. Next base: position 225,710,485 of record OX031007.1, on the reverse strand, counting down.
TCACAGTTGTGACCAAATTTGTCAAGTAACAGGTACTTTCTAAGTCGTTCTTTTTGTATTTTGTTACATATACAAATTTATGATATTTCACTGTTTGTGTGGGTTATAGCGTTTTATGAATGAAATGTCGAATGATATTGCTGTTCCTTTCATTCTCTCTTCTATCTTATTAGAATTTTTTTATGCCAAAATTTATTTGTTCACGTATGTATGTATATGAAAGTAAACAGACTTGAAAGCTCTTACAATTTGTTGTTGTTTCTTTGTAAAGTGCTTACAAAAGCTCTTGCAAAAGCTCGCGCATTGTACATATAGGTTGGCCGCAATTGCTTTAAAAGAACAGAAAACTGATAAACCGTGATCACAATCACAGTTTAAAGGAGCAGTGATTTTTAAATCACATTCACTAATCACGATGATATTTAAAAATCACGGGATCGCTCATCTCTAATACATATGAATGCATCAAATTTCATACATTGAAATACTAGAATAAAAAAAATATTATTTCTTCGTTTTGAATTTAACAAATTTCAAAACAAATAGATGGCTCATCAAAAATAGCCAACAAAATCGCCAACTATTTTATAAATCGCCAAAAAAATCGCCATGTCGCCAAATCGAAAATTACATCGCCAAAAGAGTTTGAAAATCGCCACGTTTGGCGAAAAATCGCCACATCTGACAGCCCTGGTCTTCACTAAATCCTTTAAACCACCCCCAATATATTTCAGAGAGCAAAACTCTTAACAAACTAATAAAGAGGCGAAAACTCTTGTATGTAACTTCTATTAAGCGCGGTAATATCAACAAACCAAAAATTCAAGTCAACCATGAAAATTATTTTCGCAAAATTGTTACCAAATTTAAAACTCTTAAAAAATGTTTTTATAATTACTAATCAGCTAAAGAGTAGTAAAGATCTTCAGGTAGTAATTAAAGGCATTATCTCGTGCGTGGACCTAGAAAAATTAGTATGTACTTAGAAGAGAAGGGCTTCAAGCTAAAACATGTAAATAATAGGGGGTTCAAGGTCTATCCACTAGGTCTGCGCAAGGAGCCAGATGTTTATTTGGTTTATTCCTCAACGATGTCAAAAGTTGTTTACATTTTGCTTATACATGTATATTTTTGTTTATGTTTTTTGTTTTTTGTCACACATATATGCATACAAAATACGTTTTTCCTTTTGTTTTCCCTATGTAGTAGTAAGATTTTGACAACCGTGAGGAAATTTACACAAACAAAATGCCTGTTGTTTTTTGTTCGAGTACTTTTACAATAAAATGCAGTTAATGAGTAATTACTGAACAAACGGAAAAATTACTCTTAAAAAAAACTTGCCCAAAAAAGTACGCGACGGGAAAATTGGTAAAAATTCGTTAAATTAAGGGAACAACTGAAGGCAATAAATGTAGTGCTGAAATTTTTTTAAACTTTTGACTATTTCTTATCGGTACTCGATTAAAAACTTTTTATAACACGAACATTGATTTTGCTAATTTGAGTCTGGTTGTTCAAAAGTACATGAATACAATTTTTTTTCACAATTATTATGCGTTTTGTTTGTTGACCTTTTGAAACATGTTTTATTGTTTTACTAAATAGACTGCAAATATTTCTGTAGTAAAAATTTGTAAATACTCCGTCAAGAACTGTTACTTTATGCTAGGAACACAACTGGGACGAACGACGAATTTCGCCCAACATGACGAATTTTTCAGTAAAAATTCGCTGAGTAAATTCGTCGTATGAAGCACAATAACGACGAATAACAAGCAGCTTTTATAATTGAGAGAGTTGATTGCTGTTTGTGCAAAGAGAGAGAAATAGTGTGACCATATTCAAAAAAATAATGCTTAAAAATAAAAACATAATCAAAAACACAACTAAAAACTATTTTTATAGCCAAATACTTTGTATACTTATTTTATGTGTTATACAATAAAAAAAAACATTTATTAAAGTAAAAAGTAACTTTATTTACTAAACTACTTTTTAACTAAAACCAAACATGGTCACCTAGTACTGATTTGTTCGTCGTTCGCCGGCGTATGAAATAGAATTAAATCTATTTAAAGTTCGTCGCGTTTGGCGAATTTTCGCCGGCGCCCTGATTGTGTGCATTTTCATATACACAAACGTCTTTTAATTTTGGCGACGAATATTCGCGGCCAAAAATTCGTCGTTCGCCCCAGTTGTGTTCCTAGCATTACGCTCTCAATTTATGTTCTCATTTACTGTATTTTGTGTACGCGAACGCAATGCAGTCAGTAAAGGCCATGTCAGATAAAACTTTTGCTTCGCGTTGCGTTACCGATTCGCTTTGACATCTAAGATAAAATATACATACTTATACGAAATATGTCACATAAAGTACTTTCAAAGCGAAGCGAAGCAAAAAGTTAGCCAACTGTCATCTTTTAGCGCGCTTTGGCAATTGGCTAGTATAATTTTCTTTTTTTTTAATTTTTTTGCAAAATTCAATTCTATAAAACCGTCCAATTGAATTTTTAACTTTTATTTTTATAACAAATAATTAAATGTACAAATTACCAACCGCTTTTATAAGTAAATAAACAATGCGTGAGTGTTGTCAAAGTTTTCATTGTGTCATATACCTTTTGCTTTGCGTTTTTCTGCCAAAGGTAGAAACGTCAAAAAAAAGTAGCACAGCTGTGCTTTCAACGCCACCTGATAAATGAATTCGCCTTGGTTTTTGCTAACATTGTGCAGTTACAGAGTTGTAAACCATAATTCAAAAAGTGAAAAATTTCAACTGAACTAGAGTTGAGTTGTAAGCCATAATAAGGACAAAAACCAGGGTTATCGAATAATTCGAAGCCCAGAGGACTAATTCTGGCAGTCATGATGGAATACTTCTTTGATTCGAAAGCAATTTATTTCTAATTCTTTCAGTCGATGCTGGACGAATCAAAATTATTTTTGAGTGTTGTAAAGCATTTATTTGAGTTATCACAGCAATGAAAATATAATTTCGATTCGTTTAGTATGGACTGAAAGCATTAGAAAAAAATTGCTTCCGAATCGATCAAATATTCGTGCCCAACTGCCAGAATTAGCCCCCAGTTACGGCCCACTTTTCAATTGAGTTTTTAGTAATTAATTTTTTTTAAATAAAAATCACGTTATGTTAATTTTATATGAAAAAAAGATAACAGAAAATGTATTTTTTATTGAATTCTTTTTATTTCGAAATAAAAATTAAATAAAATTCCTTTTACTTTCTTTTAATATTATTTTTTTTGTTTTCATTTTTTTTTAATAATACAACTTAAAATTTAAAATTAAAATAATTAATAATGCTTAACTTTAAAAGGTTTTTATAGTTTGTTTTTCATTTTTTCTTTTTATTATAGTTTAAAGTTGTTATTTATAATATAATTAATAATTATTAATAGTATTAACTTCCTAGTTTGTTGGTTGTTTTTTTTTTAGTTTTTCAGATATTTTTTTTTTATATATTAATTTATAAAGTAATATATTTAACGATGTTTTTTTTATTATTTTTCTTTTTTTTTATTTTTATTTTACATTTAGTTATTAATTAAATTTTAGCAATACAACATACAACTAATATTTATAGATATTTTATATTTAGTTTTTATACTTAAAAAGCTGTACAAGTTGTGGTTATTTTTCTTCTTTTTTAGTTTACTAATTTTATTTTAGAAATTACTTTAATTAAAGTAGTTTAGAGGGAATACAGTTAGATAGAGAAAGAGAGAGGATTTTAAAATGGTAGAATAATTATATATACAATTTAGTTTTCTTTCTTTATTGTTTCAAAAATTTTCAAGGGGATAGAAGTTATTTTTAATACAATTTTTACTATTTACAATTTGTTTTTTTTTTTAATTAAAAGTTTACAGCACAGCAATGTGTTTTAATAAAAACAATTTGCTAGTTTGTTAAATGATTATTTTTTTATGATATATTTTTTAACTTTTGCTGGCGTTTTTTTAAATGTTTTATTAAAGTTTAATTTTTGTAGTTTAATTTTTGTTTTTTACTTAAAACAAATCTTTTTAATTTATTTTTTAATAATTAACAATAATTAATTGTAAATGTTTTTCATAAATTGGAAAAACTTACAAAGATCAAAGAAATTTTCTGAAGAAAAAAAAAAACAATTACTATTTAAATATTTTTTCGAAGCTTTAAGCGCCGTGGCCACACATCAAACTGCTTCATCAAATTTACGTATGTGTTGTTTATATCCTTAAACCGCAGGCATAATGAAGGTATTTCGTAAAAATAGTTTTTTTGTTGTTGTAATTTTTTTACAATTTTGGTTTTTTTGCAAGAGTGCAATTTTTGACGTTAAACCTTTAATGTTTTTTTTTTATTAGTCAAATTATCGACCATGTTCTGGAAAACGCTGAGTTTTCCAATAGCTTACGATTTAAAAACGCATTTTAACATGTTTTACAACCGCATGATTTCCTTGCGTTTTGCTATTTTTCGAAGATGTGTTTTGAACGTGAAACGGTAACAAAGTACTATTGTAAGTAAAATATTCACCATTTTGAGGTGAATAAAATTTCCATAGCCATTGGGGGCTAGTAGAATTTTTGACACAACCAAAAAAATGTTTGACAAACAGCAAATTTAATGTTTAAATTTAAAAGTAAATCAAAAATAGTTTTAAAATTATTATTTATGATTTCAAACAAAAATGTATTATTAAATTTAAACTGTGCATCATTTTATTTTTTTCTTTAAAATTGTTTCAGTAGACAGTAGCTCGCTGCTGTAAAACGCAAAATTTCAAACGTTATTGTTTTTCAGAACAGCTGGGCCTAATTACGGCAGTCGATATCGATCGAAATTACAATACAATTTAAATGGAAATCTCGATCGTTATCGAGTGCTGTAGATTGGCCTCTATTTGAAACCTCGCGAACTTTAAGCGATATGCGTTTTTTAAAACATTTTTATTTGTTAAAAAAAAGAGTTGTTTTAAATGAAACAGTAAGAAATTACGTCCACACACATTAAAATATTTTGATTTTTGTCAAACTCACATCATAGCATACGTGTGAGTTTTTCAGGCAAATGTGACATTGATGAGCAAGTTTGATGTGTGGCCATAGCGCTTTATAAATTCAAATTTGATTCAAATAAGCATATTCGAAAACATGTTCAAATAATATAATTTATAAAAAAAAGGAAAATATCCCACATTCTATTTAAAAAACAAAACCAAAATAATAAATTGCGTTTACTCCTGTTCATCGATTTCTAAAGTAACGTTCGTTTAACTTAGTCAGCATTTATACGATGTCTTTTCAGACATGTCTGTTTTATTTATTCTCTTTTGAACATGCTACCAAGCCCGTTTTGCATTTTCACAATGTCTTTTCAAACATGTCGGTTTTCATGTCTTATTGTTAATAGGCATACATATACATATGTACATACATCTAAATAAACATGAAAATTTAGTTTTCTTTCTTTATTGTTTCAAAAATTTTCAAGGGGATAGAAGTTATTTTTATTCATATTAACAAACAGGAACACTCATTTCGTGACTGTTTGGCAACCCTTCTTTTTTCTTCTCTAACCCAAGGTCTATCCATTAGGTCTGCTTAAGGAGCCAGATGTTTATTTGGTTTTTTCCTCAACCATGTCAAAAGTTGTTTACATTTTGCTTATACATGTATATTTTTCTTTACGTTTTTTGTTTTTTGCCACACATACATGCATACAAAACACGTTTTTCCTTTTGTTTTCCCTATGTAGTAGTAAGATTTTGACAACCGTAAGGAAAATTACACAAACAAAATGCCTGTTGTTTTTTGTACTGTTGTATTGTTGTAGCGGTAAGCAGACCTATTGGATAGGCCTTGCTCTAACCCTTATCGCCTACAAGCAAAACAAACGGGTTTACACGGTGTCTTTTCAGACATGGCTTACGAACACGTTTGTTTTGTTTATAGGCGAACGGGTTAGAGAAGAAAGAGGGGCTGCCAAACAGACACGAAACGAGTTTTCATGTTTGTTTTTATGAATTTTCATGTTTTTAATTTGTATAGAAATTCTCAATCCCCCAGAATATACATACATATAATACACACATATACATATGTATATACATATATACATTTTTGTGTCTTTGATAAATGTTTAAAAAGTACAATTGTTTCATTTTTTACATTAACATTTCAAGCAAAAACGAAATTTTAAAATTTTTTGACTTTGATTTTTAAATAAAAAATATAATATTTTTAAGTTGTATTGTAAATATTTAAAATAAATAAATAAATCATTTATTTATAGGTATAACTTTTTTAAATTTAAAATCAAATTTTTGTTGGGGTGATACCTATTTTCCTTTAAACATAGATCCAATTTACGCACAGCAAGTAATCGTAGGTTTTTTATTTTCCTCTTCCTCCTTTATTCACACAAATATGAATCAAGAAAACTTGCTGAATGTAAATTGGCTATTAAGCCTAATATTTCATTAACTTTTCTTGATTTTGGCAGTGTTTGTTTAGTTTATTAACAATAAAAAAGCTTTATGTTTATTTTTCCTTAAAAAAATAACACTTAATTTTCTTTATATAAAAGAAGAAAGACATATTCATCTTAAAGCAAAAACTTATATATTAAAAGCTTCTAAGGCTGTCAGTTGATTGTTTATATTTTATTGTTATTAAAATAGATTGAAACTTATTTGGAAAGAAAAATTGAAAAAAAGCTATGATGATTTTTTTTTTATTAAACTTTAAAAAAACATTTAAACTCCAAAAAAAAAAAAAAAAAAAAACAAAATACAATAAAAATAAATTATGAAATAACACAAGAAAATATTCAAAGCAACTTGAAATTTGTTTATACATATCTATATGTCGATAAATGAATAAATTTTAAGGTTATTTTTGCAAATCTTGAAAAATGGATATTAAAGCTAGAGCTGTGCACGTAAGCATATTTTGACTGACGATCGATCACGTACACTCACAATAAAAAGATATGAATTGCGCACGGGAAATTTTGAAATTCTCACGATCAAGCACGTTTACTAATAACAATTTTTGTTTTTACGTTGTTATAACCATAAAAAATAAAAATGTTAGAAAACATTGAAATAAATGCATAAATATTCACGCAAAATGCATGAATAAAGAAATAAATAAAGAAAAAGTTTTGAAATTAAAATTATCGTACATAGTATTGTTTGAGAAATTTGGCAATATTATTTAAATTACCAGAGAATCCCCTCAAGATCCAAATAAAGCCTTTCATAGGAAATCATAGTTTTGTTAAGAATGTGATTGCTGACTTGCAATATGTATATGAACTAATGTAACAATCTGTGTGATCGCGACACGCATAGCGTTAATTAAAACAATCCCTAATGCAGGTATGCCTGATGTATTCAGTAATAATCAATGAAAGGTAGATCCAGTGCAATCTCCCTTAACGGACCATTGAGCTCTTTAGAGGGTAATTTCCCATGTATGGATACATTGTACTGGTCCCTTCGGTGTTCGGTTCTGAGAGATTCCACAGTTTTTATATTTTTCTTACAAAAATACAGTCCAACCTGAAAAAGAGGGGCAAGAGTTTTTTTAAATATGAAAATTCTATTGCCAATACTTTTTTAATAAAACAACCGAAGTAGCGATCTGTTAAATCAGATTTTTCAGACGTCTGATGTTAAATTCATATTATAATAATTAGTTTGGTATGAACTGTATGAAAAACAGCAAATTTAGCATTAAAAACGCCTGCCGCTCTTATTTAGTCTGAGCTGTTAAAAGGAATTCGTGTTTTTATCAAATAAAAAAAAACATTTTGTGGGACTTCTCTGCGAAAACAGTTGGTGTAGTTCTTCCATCGATATATTCGGTAAGATGAACATTAAGACATTAAAAGTTAGTATGTTTGTATTTATTATAATGCTGAGCAAACTTGGTTGGAATTATTATAAAAGTATAATTTTTTTCTTCCATTTTTTCATCTTTGGAGTTTTTTTAAACTTTGTAAAAAACGACACCTTAAGAAAACAGATTATTTTGAAATCAATCGCTTTTCATTACATACCTTTATATGTTACAATTTTGGACTATAGTTACTGCCAGTTCTACAATTTCGAACGTTAACGTTCGCATGGAAATTTTCTGTGAAATACACTATATATTTTGAATCAAATTATATGGGAACGTTTACGTTTGAACTTACGCTTCTTGTTTTGAAAGCTCCCAAATTTAATTAAGAAATATAGCATACATAAGTTAAAAAACATTTTATTTTTATACAAATGAACTGACATTCAAAAACAAAAAAATTCTTTTGATTTTGTTTTCAAAAGGCAATACAAAATAACTCCCATGGAGTTATTAAGTACAGCTTAATTCCAAAACGTCATTTGCATTAAAACTGAACAAATTCATTCATTCCAGTACGTTACTTTGTATCAAATTAGTAGCAAAACAGCATTACTGCAATGTGTTTTGATGTTTTGAAACTCGCCCTATGTATTTCTATTCGAATGAACACATTTTCGAAATGCACACTGAAAGATCACTTAAAAAAAAGTATGGCCCAAAGACAAAGTTACTGAAATTTAATAAAAATAATAAACGCCCTTAGAAAATTTTGTTTATAACAATTTGACAGAATCATTCGAATTTCAAAACATAATACCCTCATTATTTTTTATGTTAAACGTTTAATCTTACATCATTTTAAATTCTTAGTTTCTTTGAACACTTAATTGTGTAGATCATTTTGTTTTAAATTTGAACAGGTGTAGTTATTGTTTTTCAGCTATATTTGTTAAAATATTATTTTTTTTTATTTCTTTTTTTATTGAGATCAGAAAATAATAAATTATGTTTCCTCCTTTTTTTTTTTTTTTTTTTTTTTTTTTTTTTAATGGTTTGTTTAATTTATTTTTTTAACTCTAAACGTAAATCATATAAAGCATATACATACAAAAAAATATACATACATACATATATAGATATATTTAAATACTATTATTTATGTAAGCATATTTATCTATGTATACAAAACTAAAGCTAATAGTTCATAGAGAAATGATGTTTAGTAAAAACATTAAAAATAAAAAAAAATTCTTTTTAAACTAAAAAAAATATGTATGTATATTTAAAAATAAAAAAAGAAAATATTATTAGTTATTAGTTTACAAAAAATTCAACATCAACTTATAACAGCTGTTGGGTTTTTGTTTAATTCTTCTTTGAAAACAAAAAGGGTTAAACGAAAACATAAAAATATATATATTTAAATTATTTTATGTATCTTTAGGTATATATTAATATATAAAAAAAAAATAAATTATTAATAAAACATTTTATATTTCACAAGTTTTTTTTTTTGTTTGTTTATATATATAGTAGATTTAATATAAGTTTGTGTGGATATAGTACAAGGATTTGGGTTTAACATTAATATTTTGTTTTTTTTTTTCTATTTAAGAAATTTTTACATTTTTTTCTCTATCTATTTATTTTTTTTTTTAATCATATTTATATTGATTTGTAGAACTTTATTTTGTATTATTAAACATTAAGTCCATTATCATTTTTTTAAAATTAAAATATTTATTAATTTACTTGTTTTGTTGTTGCTTTTTCTGTTAATTACAAGTTTTTTTTGTGTAGTTCATATATAAAAGTTCATAGATTTTGTATCATAACCATTTTTTGTTTCTATAAAATTGATGTCTTAGCCGTTTGCAATAAGTTTTTTTTTTGGTTAACTTGTTATAGCTGGTTTTGAAAAGTCTAAGCCGGTAGTAGTTGACAGTAATAGATCATTTAAAATACATATGAATGTATTAATGTTTCTGGCATTATACTCACTTTTAATCGTAATATTTTTTAATTTTTTATTTTAATTTAGACAGTAGCTATAACTATTAATAGATGTGCTATGTCTGCTACACGATTTTTAAGGTCAGGAGCTGCTTTTTCTAGATTTTCATTGGCAAAATCACATGATGGAAATATGTGTACTACATAAGCAGCTTGTTCGCTGCCTGGCATGGGTATGTTTACAATGCCAGCAGCCATTTTTTGTTGTAAATAGGTTATAAAGCCTGATTGAAGATTTCGGGATTGTTGCAGAACATCGGCATGATCACGTCCACAGGGTAAAGCCAACAACATGCAATGTTCATTTTCAAACTAAGTGCAAGAAAAAACATAATTAAAATACAATAATGGAAAAAAAGATTCAACAAAAAAAAAAAAAAAAACTTACCTGCATCTTTTTTGCAACACCTTCTAATTGTGTCTGCTCCAAACGCATACGCTGGGCAATGCGCAAAGGTGGTGTACTCCCATCACTATTACATGGCAATGAAGCACGCGCCACAAGTGGATTACCAAAAACGAAATGCATTTGTACAGCAGCTTGATCGGTTTTCAGTGCCAACAAGCCCTGCCACATAACAGGATAACGCTGTAAAAGTGTTAGCAAGGAATCAGCTTGAGGTGGAGGTGGTTGTTGGGCATGTGGTGGTAGTTGATGAGTGGCGGAAGGCTGTTGGTGAGGCGGAGGTGTAGCCACTTGCATATTATGAGAATCTGCTCCTACTTGCAAAAATTATAATAATAATTATATAAAAGAAAAAAATAATTATTTTTTAAAAATCAATTTTCGCTATTAACATTAAGTTTTTTAAGGTAAAAAATTAAATATATTAAAAGTATTTAAGTCAAAAGTTCCTCTCTTGCGAAAAAACAAAATAAAATTGCAAAAACATAACAAATTGAGGATTCGCATAACAAAACGTGCATTTTTGTATTTTTTTAGAAAATAGTTTTTTGATGTCTTTGCATTAATATGGTTAAGTGCTTTTGGAAAGAATCTTATTTGTACATTTTTCCCTCTTTTTATTTTACTTATTAACCGTGTATTTGAAAAAGTCATGATTTTCTCGTATGGTGCGTGATTGACAGTGAGGCAAAAAACACTCTCGCGCATATGTCTGATTATAACAGAACTTACTGTTGGCCATCAAATATGGACCGATTCCAATAAAATTTGGATACTTGATTTGGATTGTAATCAAATAAGTTTGGAACAAATTTAATCTAAATGCCAACATGGTTAATGGCATAAAGACTCTATTCCAGAAAGAAACATGTATGGGGGCTATTTGAAATTATGGGCCGATTCTCACTATTTGCAATAGGCACAAGGTTGCTATGGACAGTCAGCCGGAAATCGTTAGATATACTCTGGGTCAAGGCCCAATATTTTAAGGTGTAACAAATATCAGCACCCATTATTGTGGTGAGGGTATAATATAAAAGAGGACGTTTTGGTATGCATACTACAACGTGCTTTTTTATTTTTATTTTAACAAAACGTGCTTTTTTCAAATTAAAAGTCCTTTAATTTCGTACATCCTTGAATTTTATTATTGCCACTTATTGTCGTCTGATGCACTTTATCAGGAAGAGACTTGTTATATTTTCTGGATTCATGGTATATAATAATCGGGTGAAAAAATAATATTAGATTTTCCAACATTTTGAAATAATTAAAACGGCACGTTTTGTCGAAAATGCAGTTTACGGGGCACATGAAAATTAATTTAACCCATTTTAAAAAACCAAATTAAAATATAAGGGGCTGAGGCCCGTGGGCCCCCATGAATCCAAACAATCGGGCCGCCCACTAAGTGGTAAGTGTGGGTACTCAAATTACAAGTAATTGTGTAAGAAAAACAAAAACAATAAAATTTTCAATACAGGAATTCGACGTGAATACTTTTATTATTACCAACTTTTACTGCCAGGCCCACAATGTCGACAAGAACATTTCTTTCGCATTTTTATATTGAAAACAATAATAAAAAAAATTAAATTTGTTTTTGTTTTCAATATAAATATAACAAAGAAATGTTCTTGTCGGCATTGTGGGCCAGGCTGTTAGTTTTTAAGAAATTATAAGTTTTTATATATATATATATATATATATATATAAGTATATATATATTTTTTTTTTTTTAGAAAATTTCAAGTTTTTATACAAATATTTTAGAGATGTGCGATTATTCCATTAATCAAAAAGTTATAAGCTGTGTTCATTTACTAAAAATTGTTACGAGTTTGTAACAATTGTTACTAGAAAGTGTTTTTTAACCCAACAAATTTGCAAGTTGAGAGCGCCAAAAGAGAGACAAAAAAATTCTTGCAAGTTTTTGCTGGTAAAATTTTTATTTTGCAAGAATTTTTGAAACAGCTGTTTCATGTTTTTGTTTACAAAAAACGCTTTTCCTAAAGAAGTTTTACATAGGTATAGTTTGCAAAATTGATCAACTAATGTTGATTTTTAAAATATTTAAAAATATTTATGCGATAAGAAATCTTTTGTTTAATTTAGGACAGATATTTTTATTGCTAAATAAAATAACGAAATTTTTAAAAAAAATCCCTTATGTATTTTGTTTTGCTTTCAACCGATCAGGTATTTTTATTAGTACTGTGAGTATAATGGTTACCTAGATACCCGATACTTAACACTATAGCAGTATAATACCCATTAGTTAAAAAATTTGTTTGCAAATTAAATTATTTACAAAATTAAAGATTCTTATTAATTATCAAAGTTGTTTGTGGGAATACTATTATTTATTAAAAGATTTTGTTTGTTGTGCTTAATTCCCTTTTTAAATAATTGATAAAAAGTACTGAAATTTATTGTTGGAGGATAAGCTGTTCCTATGCGCATTTCACTGGTTGCTTAGGCCAGATCATCAGGAAACGTTCTCCTAAATAATTTTAGAAAAGCCAAAGCTATCAGCAAACAAAACTACAGAGGGAATGAGAATTACCTACAAACACTCAAAAAGTCTTGTTTGCAACGATATCAAAGCTTAAACAAAATACCAAACAATAAATCAGTGTTGAGTTTTTATCTTTTTTACATTTCCCGCTACAATTAGTTAGAATTCTCCCAACATTAATTGTAGTTGTAAATGGGTAAAGAAAAAACATATTAAAAACAAAAACAAAGTGCTTTTATTGTTTTCGCAAGAAATCAAAATAAAAACAATTTGCCAGTTCAGTTTTTTATGCACGTGCACTTGCTAAAATTTATTATCAAAGTTGTTTGTGGGAATACTATTATTTATTAAAAGATTTTGTTTGTTGTGCTTAATTCCCTTTTTAAATAATTGATAAAAAGTACTGAAATTTATTGTTGGAGGATAAGCTGTTCCTATGCGCATTTGACTGGTTGCTTAGGCCAGATCATCAGGAAACGTTCTCCTAAATAATTTTAGAAAAGCCAAAGCTATCAGCAAACAAAACTAACTACAACTACAATTAATGTTGGGAGAATGCTAACTAATTGTAGCGGGAAATGTAAAAAAGATAAAAACTCAACACTGATTTATTGTTTGGTATTTTGTTTAAGCTTTGATATCGTTGCAAACAAGACTTTTTGAGTGTTTGTAGGTAATTCTCATTCCCTCTGTAGTTTTGTTTGCTGATAGCTTTGGCTTTTCTAAAATTATTTAGGAGAACGTTTCCTGATGATCTGGCCTAAGCAACCAGTGAAATGCGCATAGGAACAGCTTATCCTCCAACAATAAATTTCAGTACTTTTTATCAATTATTTAAAAAGGGAATTAAGCACAACAAACAAAATCTTTTGATTCTTATTAATTATAAAATAATTTGAGATATTCTCATTGTTTACTTTATGATCGTCTTGTTTATTATGATACAAACACCAAACAAATTCATTTGGGCCAAATAAAACGGCCATAAAGTAGATAATGAGATATCTAAAATTTTTGTTTAATTAACAATAATTTAACCCGCTACTTCGTTACTTTTCTTTCGTGGTCATATTTAAATGCCAAAGTTTATGTTTCAAAGTTCTAAAAAAATTACCAACGTTATAGGTTCTCATTCACTCAGGCCCCTGCACCTATATATAATTTAAAGTTTCTAATATCTATTATAGCAAATTAAAAAGGTACCACTTGTAGAAGGAAAAAGTAAAACAAAGACATTTAATTTCCCGCATTTCACCATTTTTTATATTTTTTCACCCCATTGAAATATAAAAAAAATCATTATTGTAGTGAAAGCCCATAATTGAGAACGTATATTGCAAAGAATGGAGATAATTGTTTTGTTAAGAAAGTACCAAAAATAGATACAATTTTCACCCCTGAATTTCGAAAAAGAAACAAATTTGTATTTTTTGGATAAGTTACGAATGTAAAACAGTTTTTATTTCTATGTTTATTAGCTCTAATTGAAAAATTAAAGGTTTAATTTTAATTCTTGTTCAGAACAAAATGAACTGCGATGCCACTTTTGTTTTTTTGTAAATAAACTGCATTTTTGACAAACTTTTTTCCGTTTTGAATTTTTCATGATTTTTTTTACGTATACAACCATTACTCAGTGATTTTCGTGATTTTCAAAAATTTGACGGTTTTTTTAAAAAAAGAAAATCGTTTAATGAAGAGTAAAGTTATGATTTTTTGAACTTTTAATTTTTGGAAAAAATGCGAGCTGATGGAGAAAAACGAATTTGATTTGAAATCAGTGACCTCCAATTAGTAAAAAATGCATCAAACTTAAAATCAACACAAAAAAGTTAAGTTTAAGTCCCTTGTGTTATCAATCATAGTGGGGAATATGGTACGACATTAGAATAAATTCTTATGGCTTTTGATGCACTTGATGTAGTTTAGCAAAAAGTTTAATTTAATTTTTTATTTTATTTTTTACAAAAATTAACATTTTGACGAAAAAGCATTTGATTTATTTTAGAAAATTTGTAAATTTCTAGCCTTAACATAATAAAATAATATTTTTAACTTACCTGTTCTAACCATAATTTGTTCTTTTTCACGCAATAATTGCTGTTCTCGTTCTCTCTCTCGCTGTTCTCTTTCGCGTTCCATCATTTTATTATGATGACCGACAGGTCCACCCGAAGACTGTGATGCTTGTGCAACTGTTGCTGGTGGAGCAGCAGGCATAAAGGGACTACTACTACCAGCCGTCGGATGAGGAACTACAACAGCTGGAGGGAGTGGTGCTACAACACTGTGAACAGAAGCCGATCTATGAGCAGGTGGTGGTTCCAAAGGTATTTGCCGATTAGCATCGTAATAGCCCGAAGTTTGACCGGCAACGGCAGGGCGACCCGTAACATCATAATGAGTATGGGCAGGAATGCGGGTATTGTGTACATATACTTGAGCTACTTGAGGAGAATCTAAAAGGAAGAAAATAACATTACAAAATTTTCAATTTTAAATATTTGTTTTCGTGTAATATTACCAGTTGCTCGATCTTGAGGACTTTGTAGACTATGCGGCACAGCTACTGTTCTAGGTACACTTCCTTGTCTTCTCAGTTCTAAAGGTGGACTACTGCCTAGTAAATTTTCATCGTATTCGCGCAAAGCCGGGTCATGTTGACGCAAAATTTGTTGATAAATCATCAAATGTTCACGTGTTGGCACTCCCACTCTAGCTATTCCTGCAGGGAATGAGGCCTCACTCTGATAAAGAAAAAATTTTTCAATTAGATTGTTTTTAAATGATATCAAAAATATTGTAGTAAGAGAAAAAACTAGAAGTAAAAATCTAAATGAGACCTCTGCCGATTGTTTAATATTATTGAGATTTACCGGAGTTATTGGTGAGGCTTGTTGGTGTGCTGGAGGAGGGCTTTGTGTAGTACGTACACTGCCTGTTACAGCACTACCATACGTAGCAATATCATGCTGCGTCCACAAATATTTTTTATAAGAATTATTATGGTCAAATGTAATAATAGATTTATTTAAATTTTCACCACTCTAACAACTCACCATGCTTGATTCAAAATGTGGTGGTACTTGCATTCCACTCGGTAGCAAAATAGATCCAATACGAGCTTGACTCTGTGGGCTAATTGTCGGTATGGCTGTTCGCAAACTAGAAGCTATACAAATACAATACGTGAAGAGTATAAATATTTTAATGTCTACCAGTTTTGTAACTTTTGCTTCAACTTACCTCCTACTTTAGATGCTAAGGACGGCTGTTGTGCGTTTGGTTTCACTGTCGACGGCGGTGATGGCGAAGCTACTGGGTTCAAGACATGGGACACACTTTGTGGCTGTATATTATGAATCAGGGTATTATTTGACGACTTAACTATGTGTTGTGTTGGTTGTAAGGGAGGCGAAGGTGTATGTTGATTTTGATGTTGTAAATGAGTGGCCGGAGTTGCGGGCGTCCCTGATGAGGGCGATCGGGCTGGGGCTGAGGTTTTTGTTTGTATTACCATGGTGGGATGTGGTGGTAAGCCCAATATTCCCGGAGGCATTACCAAAGGTGTTGTGGTAGTTTTGGATTGTACACCTAGTGTTTGTTGGTGTATAACAACTGGTTGCTGAGGCAGTTGCTGTTTAGTTTGATTTCCAGTCGAATTGTGTATATAAGTTGTATATGACGGATGAGGTGATGCATTAGGTGGTTGTTGATGTACCCCAGATGAAGTAGATTGACCGGATTTATTTGATGCTGTTGATGATGGCGCACCAGTTTTTGAACTAACCACGTGCAATACTTGTGGTGCATGCATATCATGAGCTTGTTTAATAACCAGCGAATGTTGGGATGAAATTGTCTGTGGTTGTTGTTGTGAATGTTGTGGAAGATGTCTAGGTGAATTTAAAGCACTTCCAGCTGAATGTGATGGATGTGTTGCCGGTGGTATATTGACCAGTAATTGTTTTGTTGGTTGAGCCAATTGTTGTTGCGAAGAATGTGCAGTTGCTGGTGGTGCCGTTGTTAAAATTTGTCTTTGCGCAATAGTATTTTGAATGACATTTGATGTTGTTTGATGGGTTCCTCCAGTCTGACTTGTTTGCTGTTGATGTATAATTTGGTGATTTTGGGTCTGTTGTGGAATTTGTTGTTGATGTTGGGTCATATATTGTTGTTGGCTACTTTGATGATGTTGTTGCTGTTGTAATTTTTGACAATTTAATACATGAGCCTTTAGACTTGTAGGTCGAACATTTGTGTGTTGAGCATGCATAACGGGTGTTGTCTGTTGCATTATTATTGGCTGTTTTGTGGGTGTGGCAACATCTTGCCTTTGCTGCTGTGGTGACTGTTGTAACTGTTGCTGTTGCGTCCCGATATTTGATGATGACGAAGGTGTTGGCGGCATTATTGAAGTTTTCACTACTACATTCACCGACTTGTTTAACATAGCCGTGGCAACTGTAGAAGTAGCAACTTGAGCAACTGTGGCCTCCACTTGGAGAGGCTTTTTCAGTTCGGTAATTGGTGTGGCTACAGACCCTGTTATTGAAGAAGGATTTTGCAATTTACTATTAACCGAAATATTTTCGGTTGCTGCTGCTGCAGCTACTTGCATCATTTTCTTAGGATCCGTTGGACCACGTAATGGTTGCGAAGCTGCAGTTGCAGATGGTAAATTGCCCTCTTTTGCCTGTTGCATTTGCAAACCAGTGACTACTCCTGTTACAGGATCTATTAATGGCTTATTAACGGAATCTGCTGCTCCTCCAGTGGTCTTTTGAGTTGCAGGAGCGGCAGTATTTAGCATAGGCACACCGCCAGCTGGAAGTGCAGAATTTATGTTGGGAGTTGTAGTAGTAGATAGACTTGTTGTTGTCGTGTTAGTACTTTGATAAGATTCAATTTCAGCAGCTGCTAAAGCCTTCTTTTTCGGATGTTGTGGTATAATTGAAGTAGCAGTAGTAACAGCTTGAGGTGTTATGGTATGATTTGTTGGGTTAGAAGTAGAATTTTGTATGGGCTGGGGCTGCGTTGGATGTGGGGTAGATATTTCTGAGGCTGGTGATGGGATATTTATAGATTTTGTATCCTCCACATCATTAATATCATGTACCAAATGCTTTGATTGTGGCGATGGAGTCTGTTCAATTTCTAATTCATTAGTATTTTTGCGATCTTTGGACTTTCTAGGTCTACCAATAGGGTTAGCTGCTGTTGACGCAAGAGTTTCCACCGATTTTGAAGGCTTAGGTTGGCTAGAATTACGACCAGATCGTCGAGGAGGCGTTTGGGCGCCTTTGGGTAGAGTGTTTGTTAACATACTGGTAGCGTTTGTCGTTGATGTTGTTGCATTTGCCAATATATTTCCGCCAGCCGCATTAGTATTAGTATTTCTTACTACATCCTCGATTATATCATCTATTGTGCATCGATCTTTTTCAATTAAACGCCGAGATTTTCGGGTGTTTGCAGCTGCTAACTCAGCATTGGTATGTTCCGATTGAGTTTCCATATTTTCTTGCGATTGAACGGCGGTTGTAACAGGAATTTGTTCTACAACAGATTTTACTAATGACGTTGCCTCTAGATTAACAGATTTCTCGGAAGCTTTAACTAATGGAGTTGAGCCTTGTGCTGGGCTCTTGATAGTTAAAATTAGGCGTGGACGATGATCAGAGCTGACTGTTGTAGAACTGGTTGCAGTGGAAATTGTACTTGTTTTGCATTCATCTCCAGATTCATCGTGAAATTCATAAACGTCTTGATGTGATTTCTGTGGCTTTTGATTACATTCAGATAAAGGCGTAAGGGCAATCGCAGCTGCTGCCCCGTGACTACGTGCTTTCTTCTCGGTTGCAGATAGAACGGAAGCAGTTGTGGCTAAGGGAACTGTTGAAGATGCTACAGATGGTGTCGACGTTTGAGTAGTATGTTGAAGCTGATCGTGTTGCTGTTGTTGTAACAACAAATTCCTGGGTGGTCTACCCTTACGTCCTCTAGTAGGTGGTGTTGCTACATTTGGTTTACGCAGGCGAGTCTGCACTCCTGCAGCCGCACCCAATTCAGTTTGTAATTGTGATGTATTGGTATTTGCGTTCATTGCAGTAGTTATGACATTTGAACCAGCTGCTTTTTTCCCACCTCTAGGTTGACGACCACGTTTAGCTCCCGTGCCTCTAGTACTAGCTCTACCTTGAATTGGAACCTGTTCAAATATTGGCATTTGTTGCGTTTCCGTCTCATCTTCAGTATCGTGGTCTGTCGTTACATTGTCCGAATGAGAAAAATTTGAACTTAAATTAGCATTTCCTTGCGGAGACTCCGCCGAGCTTATAACATTGACATCATTCTTCGCTGATAGGAAGCCAGATTTAGTGTCGTTTTTGCTGTTGTTTTGAGCTTGAAGAGATTTAGTTTCCTCCACACGCTGTTCTTTAGTCAGCGCGGCTTTAGTTGTCGTCGGCGTTGGGACTGGTGTTTCAGAAGTTGACATCGATTCATTCTTCTTGATAACTGTGCTCACCGTACTAGTATTGGCATTTGTAGTGCTATTGGTTTCGACCACATTCAGTTCCTTTGCAGACCAGTAGTCACTGTCCTCTTTAGAATCTTGTTCAATCTCATCATGTTTGGGTGGTGATATTTTAATTACATTTTCCTCGGTTAATGGCACCGAACGAGATGTATTAAGCAAAGGTGTGGTCGCGGGAGATTCTTTGCTGGTGACAATGTTTAAATTTGGTGTCAGTGTTGTTATTGGTGTCGATGATGCCACTATTGACGATGTGGGTGTTGGTGTTCTTATTACTGAAACTCCTTCGGATTGTTTGTTTCCTGCCGCCAAAGATAGGGTAGGAGAAGTGCATTGTTTTTCGACATTTGCCTTCGATGTTGCAATCGCCGTTGCAAGTTGTTGTTCATTTTGTTGGGATGGTTGATTAATCGACAAAATAACTCGAGCAGATTCTTTGATCAATTCCGGTTGCTGCTGTAGGAACCTTTGGGGCGATGGTGTTTGTTGCCGTTGTTGCAAATGATGATGTTGTTGAGGCTGCAAAGGCTGCTGTTGCTTCACTGCATAGAAAGAAGATGGTTTTTGTTGTATATTTGTATTTTGAAGTGGGTTCTGTGTAGAATTTGTTTGTTGTTGCTGGTGAGGCACTAAATGAGTTGCCTGCTGCTGTTGTTGCTGCAGCGGAGGCATACCAACAATATGTTGCTGAACCAAAAATCTTTGCGGCATAGGAGAATTTTGTATATTTTGTTGTTGGACGGGAGATTGTTGTGATGGAGCTAACATTTGCTGCTGATGTGACTGATATTGAACTTTCAACTGCTGGTTATTTTGTGATTGTTGTTGCATTTGTTGCGGAGAAGAAAGGTTTCGTTGTTGCGATACAGTAAAGTTATGTTGATGCTGCTGCTGTTGTTGAGCCATCAACGAAGTCTGTTGTTGTGGTAGCTTCTGTTGTTGATGCATAATATGTTGCTGCTGTATTTGCATTATGTGTTGTTGTTGCCTTTGCTGTTGTTGTTGCATAAATTGCAATTGCGGCGAATGTTGTTGCTGTTGTGGTTGATGAATCATTTTACCACCTATTTGTTGTAAGATCTGAGGTGATAGCCGTGAGGGATTGCTACCACCCTGTGTAGGGGAAGAGAACATATTTCCTCCAGGAACTGATGGCTGTTGCATTATTGATTGCTGTGCCTGTTGTGGTGTTACAGTAACAACTTTACTTATTATAGTCGGATGTGTCGGAACTGGAGGCATTTTTTGCACTGAAATTGGTAATATATGCTGTCCCATGGGTACATGTTGCTGTTGTTGTGACTCAATAACAGGTTTTGCGTGACTCTGCTGCGGCGATGACTGCTGGCCATGGTGCTGTTGCGAAGCTGATGGTATCCGTATATTTACCATATTTAATGTTTGGGATGCTGGTGTTGAATAATTATTTATTTTAATCATGTGTTGTTCAGGAGCACTGTTGGGCGACGGTTGCTGTTGAGTTGTAACCTTGTGTATTGAAGCACCTTGGCCAATTTGACGTTGCTGCATTATTGGGCTTGCCAATGGACTATTATTTTGAGGTGAGTGACCCTGAGAAGGAGGCGACATAAGATTTTGTTGATGTTGTTGTACCGTTCTCTGTATTAAGATATTTTGCTGCTGTTGTTGTTGCTGAGGTGTACCAACATTAGGAGTGGGTGTAGACGTGTGGGGACTAGCCTGCCTGGGTGTTGGCGTATTGCCCCGAGAAGTATGCTGTCTTGGGCTATGTGGCGATTGTGCTCTTACACCCATTAGGTATGCAGCACCTAGAGGAGATTGTGGTGGCATGTGATGTCCACTTGGTGAGTGTAACGATGATGAAGAAGACGTATCGTTATGATGTGAGCTAGTAACAACTCCTCTTGGCGACAGTACTAATTGAGGTACTACAAAGTGTGCACCCGGTTCAGGTATTGTTATTGTTGGTGGTTGCATGACGTAAGCTGCAGGCGCGGAGGTGGCTACAGGTATAATTGGCTTCCCAGGAGCGTTGTGTGTTTGTTTAGGGGTTGACGAACTGGTGGAAGTAGGAGTAAATGTTATTGAAGTCTTAATAGGGGTAGATGTGTAAGACATTGTGACTTCATTCAGAGTATTAGGTTTTATAGATGTTGAAAGAGTGGAACTAGTAACGACGGTAGAAGTTGTTGCACTAGTTGTTGTAGGCACTTCTGGAGTTACAGTTTGCAATACGGACTGAACAGGTTGTACTGCTGGCTGATCTTGTTTGGAAATGGTTGGCGGTTCTATTTTTGGTTCAATTGTAACGGAAGTAATTGCTTGTGCTATTGAAGGAGAATCTACCTTGGTTATAACGGAAGACTTTGTCATTTGACTTGTGTCAGATTCTTTTGAAATTGGCACTATTTGTTCATCCGTTTGAGGATTTGTTGTATTAGACTTGTCGGATGTAGATGAACTATTATTAGATTGAGCAGTTTCATCAATTTTTAAACTGTGACTTCCACTACTATCAGCCTCATCTACATTCTCCTCTGTATCAGTATCAATCTGTAGATCTCTTACTGATTGTGGAGTGTCAGCTTTAATGTCAAGTTCATCTTGTCTTAAGCTTTGAATGGCCTTGCACACCTCTTCCGTGTCTTCTTCGACGGTATCTGTTATAGCCGTACTGGCTACTTCACATTCAATTGCTTTTGCTGCTAAGGCGGCCTCTTCGTCAGGTTCACATGGCGCATTAACCGGTTCTGACTCGGTAATGGCATTGTTTAAGTCATCTAAACCATCGTCATCATCGTTGAATGAATAATCCGCCGATGAATTGCCAAAGCTTTCTCCTAACAGAGCAGAAACGGCACTTTCGGTTTCTTCTTGCGATATCGTTACTCTCGACTTTGCTTCTTCTATTTTCTCCAACTTCGAAGCATCAGGTGGTGATGCTACTGGTATTTTCGGTTCTTCGGCCATTGAATCCAAGGGTGTGTTGAACTCAGCTGATATTGACTGAACAGCCGACTCACTTATACGTTCATCAATTTCACCATCAAAACCAGGAATAAAGATTTCTGGTTTTTTCTTTTGTTGTGTGTTATGCACTATGGCTGATGTAGAGGTTGACTCAACTATGTTCGAACCTGAAGAGGAATCGTTAGATTTGTTTAAGCTCTTAGCTGCAGCACCTGTAGAAGACGTTGGCGTTGTATTTGTGTTAGCGTGAGCATTTTTATTTTCACTCGCCATTGAAGAGGTAGGAGTGCTGGGTGTTGTTTGCTCCTCTTGATTCAACTTCTCCACAGTGTTAAGGCCACTGGGGTTATTTATTGTAGGTGTCTTAGGTATCGGACTTATCATTTGTTTATCTTTCATGTGAGGTGACAGGGTGAGCATGTCTTTAGATGATGAATGATGGGGAGTGGTACACACTGAGTTCGAAATAATTGTTAGGGATGTATTTTGAGATGGTTTTGAACCTTGAATTGTGATATCATCATCGTCATCTCCAATTAAACACGGTAAAGAAGGTGATGGTTTACATAGGGGAGACGTTGATGATGGCAAATGGTCTTCTGCGTTCTTCTGAGCATGTTTTGCAGCTGCTTGAACATCAACGGTTAGCTTTGTAGTAGTGGAGCTAGACGGACCCACCATATTTGTTGCCAGCTGAGAAGCATTTGATGAAGAAGACTCTCGTCTCTGATGATGCAACTGTTTTTCTTCTTTTGATCGCTTCTTCTTTTTCTTTTTCTCTTTATTTTTACAGCTGACGGTGGCGGTATGTTCTTTTTCGAATTCTTTTTTATCATGTTTATTTGTGGAAGACATTTCTAAGGAATTCTCATCACAGTCAGAGAAGATAAACACATCCGTCATATCACTACGATATGTGTTAGCTGTAGAGGGAGTTGCATCCTCCAAAGTTTTATTGTCAGAATCCTCCATTAGTTGTGCTTCTAGAGCTCTACCGGCTGCATCTAAGTCAACACTGTTTTCATCTTCCATTGGCTTAGTTGTCGATACTGCCGGCGACGGCATAAAACCGATAGATTGATTTTTCTCTGAGCTGCGAGATTTTTCGCGCTCTTTACGCTTCTTTTCTCGTTTCTCTTTGCGATGTTGTCTTTCGGCCACCCGCTCTAAGTGAGTGGAAGCGCCAATTATGGCAGAACATGCTAACTTTTGTTTATTTTCTTCATTTTCTTCCACCGTATGAGATTTTGGTGTTAAAGGTTCCTGTTTATAGGGATTGAGAGCTGCCGAAACTATAGGTCCTGGCATATTAGAGGAAGAGGTGTTGCGATTTGGTATACAGTTTAAATCTCTTCCCCCAATGTCACTGTCGGTTAAATCTTCATCATCTTCGTCGGAAATAGGCCCAAATATATCCTCCATCTTTTCGCCACCACTACGCTGTTTATGCTGGGGTGTACATGATGGCGGTACTGTAGCTATTAAAGGTTGTTGTTGGTTGACAGATGTTGATGTAGCGGAATTCGAAGTTTGACGTATAACTTCTAAACTCTTAGATTTTTTCGATTTCTTTAAACGATGTTTCTCTTTCTCATATACCATTTTTTCCATCTCTCCGCCAGAACCCATATCAGCGCTCATGTGCCTTAGCTTATCACGTTTTTTCTCCTTGCGATCTTTATGTCTTTTCTTTTCTGCTGTCAATTGCAAGTCTGGTAAAGTATGCGCCACCAAAGTGTCACCGCGTTTAAGTTCATCGAATGCATCATAACACGGCGATGTCAAAAGTTTTGTGTTTTTAGTATCATTTGTTTGAATAACCAAGGCGACATTATTGGCTTGAGATGAATGTTTAACTAAAGCATCTGTAACAATTTCTTCTTTCGATAAAGCATCTTGCGTAGGAGTTTTCTGCCGTTTCTTGCTCTTTTTATGTTTCTTTATTTTAGTCTGTTCGGGAGAACAGTGTTGTGATGCCGAAGTCATTGGTGACTTATGGAACTTTTGTTCTGTTTGCAAAAATTCATCAGTATAATAATCCGTTAGCTCCTTTTTAATAGCATTGGCACATAAAATTTTCGCTGGGTTTTCTCTTTTGATATCATGAGGTGCACTTGCTTGTTCGTCGGCTGAAGAACACATCGAACTGAGTCTTTTAAATTTAAAATCGCCAAAGTCACTATTTTCGCCAGATGCTTCCATAGCATCAACTTCTTTTTTAATTCTTTGTTTTAAATGCTTTAATACGGGCGTACTAGCACCATCGTTTGAAGTTTCCAGGGGTTCTTGTTTCAGTTTAATATCTACAGCAGATTGTGACTGAGATTCCGAGTCTGAAGCTATGCGAGGAGTATGATGCAATAAACGTTTGTTGGCAATTCCGGTATTATGACGTCTTATTAAATCATCATCTGAAGTGTCATCTCCATCATCGCACAGACGTCTAAGGTTGTCCTGTAATTTAACACGTTTTTGTGTGATTGAATTATCATCAGAGTCTGAGCACAAACGATGTGGATGTATGGAGGTGGCCGATGAAGATGCTTGAGAGCTTCGTCTTCTATCGTGGCTTGGAGTTTGCCCACCAGCCTCTAATTCCTGCTCGTCATCAGTTGATGATAAGGCTCCCGAAAGCATTTTGTAGGAACTACCGCTGCGATTGTGCTGCTTCTGATGTTCACTGCTGCCACAATCAAAATCAGAGTCAGTGTCACCATCATAACTTGTGGATCTTTTCTTTTCTTCCCGTTTAGCACGCGATTGCTTAAGCTGCGAAAACTTTGCTTTAATTTTCTTTTCCTCTTCTTGTTTTTGCATGTTTTTACACGATCTTGCCTTTACCTTATCATACATGGATACATAGGGTCCATCATCGGGAATATCAAAAATTGAATGTTGTCGATTGTCGGAATCATCGTCGTCGTCAGCACCCATGCCGACAACTCCACAACCACCATCTGTGTCTTCGGCAGAGCTGAGAAGCATTCTTCTCGAAGAGGACTGAGGTGTATTTTTATTAAAGTTGTTTTGACGATGTGATGGTGTCTGAGGTTGGGCTGCACTTCCATCTTCCGTGGAGCGAGAAAGTTTTCTATCCGACGCATCTTGTTTGTTTTTTGTGTTTACATCAAAACCTGTATTATGGCCTGAGGTTCGCCTATGAGACAATTGGTTTAAAGACGATGCCATAATCTCTTCATCTGTAACATTGAAATTTGCAGAAGGAGGCGTAGAAGGCACTGATTCGTTAACGTTCGAAGGTCCAGCCGGGGTGTGTTTCTTCTTTTCTCGATGATGTTCACGTTCTCGTTTGTTGCTCTTGTGACGACTGTGATGACCGCTACCATGTTCTCTGTGTCTATGAACACCTGGGACCATTTTGTTATGATGTGGTGTTGTTCCACTTGTATTTTCTAAGGGTTCTTCATCTTCCGAAGAAAGTGTTGAAGTGGTCTTAGGCTTTAGTTCCATTTTTTGTTGGTCATCTTCAGTATTTTGTTGGTCATCTTCAGACTTTGAAATTGCAGGTTCGGAGTCGTTTTTAGTTAGATTAACAGCGGTTGTATCAGCAACTCCCTGACTTGTTGCCGGACTTTTATGATGATGTTTATTACGATGATGTTTAATATTGTGTTCCTTCTCATTAGAGGTTGCCATGTTACCTTTATGACTTGAAGACGCCACACGATTGTGTTTATTGTTTCGATCTTTAGCATGATGTTCTTTGGAATCTCGTCTTTCGTTTAAAGCATTGTTAATAGAATTGTGGCTACTTACGGGAATTTGTGGTTGGTTAGCAGCTGTTTGTGAATCAATACGCATACGTTTTGAATGTTCGTCTGTGTGAGCATATGCAGCCGTAGTAGCACTATTGCTTGCGTTACTATCTTGTGAACTTAATCTACGCTTTGGATGTCTCACTGGCGATGTATTACATGAAGTTTTACGATTTTTGTGTTTGCAACTGCTTGCAGAGCTTGGGTCCGTTGTAGAGGGTTCCTCGGTAGAGTTTTCTTTATTGTTTTGTCGTTCTGTTTCACCTTGACGAAAGAATTCATGAGCCGTTTGACTTGTGGCAGTTCCCATATCATTACCAGATTTAGTTTGGTTCTGACCGGTGGTGTTCTCCTTGCGTCTTTGGTGCTCTTTCAAAAGATTAACATCACGTTTATGTTCAGTAGTAGATTCTTCTTGGTGTTTGCGTTCACGTTCTTTTTCTTCGCGCAAGCGTTGACGTTCTAACTTTTCCTTCTGTTCTTGTTCTTCTCGATCCTTTCGTTCTTTACGTATTTGTTCCTCCCGTTCTTCACGTTCACGCCGCTCGGCCTCTTCGCGTTCTCTTTTCTCATTTTCTTCACGCTGTCTTCGCTCGTTTAGCTTACGTTCCTTCTCTTCTCTTTCCTTACGTTCTCGTTCTTCTTTTTGGCGTTGTTCTTCCTTTCGTAAGCGTTCTTTTTCACGTTGAACACGTTCCCTCTCAAGTCTTTCTTTTTCAAGTCTCTCTGTTTCAAGGCGTTCTTTTTCCAATCGTTCTTTTTCTTCTCTTTCATCACGCTCACGTTCTTCGCGCTCTTGTTGCTTGCGCAGCTCTTTTTCTCGTTTTTCCTGACGCTCTTTGCGTTCTTTTCTGCTGTCATTTTCGTCCGCGTCGCTCGTTTCAGCTGTTGAAGCTGGAAACAAATGCGATTGACAAGAACTTGAGTTTTTTCTTCTATCGTTCTTTAACGTTTTCTTATCGTCACTGCTTCGGTGATTGTGTTTGTGCGATTTCTCACTACGTCTAACCACGCTTTCGGAGGTGGATGCGGAAGATGTGTGGCTGGGTGGTTTTGCAATTAAATCGTCTTCTTTGCTATTAGACTTTGAGGGATTTAAGGAACTACTACCGGTTGTTGTTTGTTGAGGTTGGTTTTGTTCTAAGTGGGGAGAAGTTGTGAGACTCACTGCTAGAAAATCAGCAGTGGATTTTACTGTCCCCATGTTTGTACTGCCAGGAACTGATACTGATTTGGTGAAAATTCGTGACTCTGTCGACGCCGTCGAAGTTAGCGGCTGTGGTACACTTAAACTTTTAGAAAGAGCAGAGGTCTTTGGCTTTGTAGTAGTGCCAGCTATCGTGGAAGGTGTAGGAGACGTAGCTGGTGGTTGAGGTGGTTGTAGGACCTCCATTGGAGGTAAAGGCGGCTGAACCATAGACGGCCTTAAACTTTCAGCCGGTGGTGGAGGTATTGGTTGGGCGCTTTGCACTGGAGCAGCAGTATTTGGTAAAGGAGGATGAGTGGGAAACGGGTACTGCAGACATTTTGTTCCTCCAGTTGTCGCAGCCGACGTTGAAGCTGCAGTAGTAGGGGTTAGTGCTGGAAGGCCAGATACACCACAGCTGTTTGTTGTTGTCATCTTAGGAGTTGGGGCCGACGAGACCAAGGCAACACTGTTAAGCGTTACTGAAGGCGAAGGTGAAGGGCTGTTATATGGTGACATCGATGCTTGTGGTGAGTTCATAGGCGAAACACTGCTTAGACGTTGTAACAAAGTACCTGATGGTTTATTCAACGAAGTTGCAGGTGAACCTGTTGAACTAGTGGTACAGCCTACAACAGGTGTTTTTGTGGCCTGGAGATTTGGAAGTCCCGGTGAAGTACACACTCCTATTGCAGCTTTATTTAATTGGGAAGAGTCCGATGATGGTTCGTACCAATGATTTTTCTTTAACCTTTGCAAATCATCATCAAATATCGATTTCTTTGCCAAAACCGATTTGACAATTTCTGATGGTTGCATTTCGTGGACGTCAATGTCAAGAAATTTGTGGCGACTGGCAGGTGTTGAAAGGGTTGCGTTTGATCTAACGTCAGCGTTGACGATATGATGGGAATCGGATTGAGAATTGGAACGATGATGTTGCCATGTCGGCGGTGCATGATTAAAATCATGACGCTTAATCACATTAGATCCGATAGCCGGGTTGCTGCTGCTACCTCCTCCAGACCAACGTTCGTACATTTCATCTAAAGTACGTATGCGTTCTTCTAACGAAGGACTACCGGTTGATGATTGTCCAGGAACATCAGAATCGCTGGAATTTGAACTCAGAGAACGTGATCTCATGGGACTAACCATGGATGACGATGACGATGGAGTCGCTCCTCCCGAAGGACCATGAAGTCCGCCTATGTGCTGTTGATGATGGTGGTGGTAATGATGCGGTCTCCAATGAGGAGGATATCGAGTCGAAGGACTTGGTAGATAACAACTAGATGTCGTCCCCGTTGGTGTCGCCGATGACGGCGTAGTCGTTGCAGAACTATAACTAAGACTAGAATGACTATTATTACTACTAATGCCACCATCCCCTCGGTTTAGTATGCTGTTGGACATTAAATGTGATGAGCTTCCCGAGTTATTAATTCCTCCCATTAACGTAGAAGAACTTGTAAAACTTCCACTGACATGATGTTGATAATGGAATGAAGGCGTATTCCCTGACGCAACACTATTACGGTACTGTTGAAAGAATTGTATGCCGAATTTTGGTAAGGGCAATACCATTGGTTCTCTTGGTCTTTCGCGTGGAACACGTCTAGGCTCGCTCGGTAATACTTCGGGACGCTCGTCGCACAAAGGGGTGCCCGGTCGCGAGCCATCCGCACTTTCGCCCCCACTTGCTTCATGCGAATGATGGGAATGTAATTGATGTCCACGACCTCTTGAAGTATGATGATGGCAATCATCATTAGCAAAAGGCGTCAAATTTGATCCGCCACCACTGGATCCCGACAGTAAAGAACTTGTATTCACAACGGCATTACTGCCTATAACGCGTCGTCGTTTGCATGCCAAAGAAGATGAAGACTGTTGGGGTGGAGGGTGATGGTCACTGTTTGAACTACTAGTACTGTTATGTCGTGTTGACATGTTGGTTACACCGCCTGCAATGCCGCCACCACCTGTCGCCATAAAATCAATGGACGGTCGACGACTCAGCTGTTGCTGATGATGGTGATGATGAGGCGGCGGTGGTACTGCATGATGAGAATGATGGTGATTTTGTTGAGGTGTTGGATATTTGTTAAGACTGCCACTGCAATCAGACAGTCGTCTTACTTCACTTTTGCGATGCATTGAATCGTTTAATAAGTAATCACAGTTTGAGTTTTTATGTTGCGGTTGTTGTTCATCCAACGAGTGAGATTGTGCCTATTAGAAAAGAATAATATATACACATTTAAACTTTATTTTATCTTTGAATGTTTGTAATAAATTTAACTTACCAATCCACTGGAGGAGCTAATGGAATGATGATCAATTTTAATGCGTTTACGTGGACTTACTATACTCTCATCACCACTGGACGGGCATTCTTCAAGTTGTTCCAGCAGAACAGCGCGTTCTTTTTGAAATAAACGAATATCACCTTAAAACAATAATTTTTAATTAAATCACTTTATTTTATGCAAACGTTATTGTGGTATTTAAATTACCTTTTTGTTTAGCGGGGCTTTTATCACAACGTCGTCGGCTCAAAGCCATTTCCAGCATTTCGTTGCTGGAATCCTTGCCACTGCTATTCACTATAGGACCCAGTCGCGAAAGTAAAGGTGAATCAGACCTAAGACCAATACCGCTATATGAGATTGTATTAGAAGATGGATGATTTGCAGATAAATTGTCTTCATCGTGTGACGTTGCTGAACCCTGACTATATTCATCGCAAGAACGAAATCTACGTGTATCTATGTATTCGTAGTCCATTGTGTGACGGGAACTACGGGAACCACGACTACGAGCCGGCGTTGTGTTGCCAGCTGTCTGTCCCACCACTGATGCAAGAGAACTGCCAATTGTAGTATTTGAAGCAGAAATTACAGAAGATCCTGCAACTATGGCAGATGATAGAACTGGTGCCGAAGATGGCACTCCTGCGCTGCTACTACTACTGCTACCAGGAGTATTGCTAGGCGAACAGCCATCATTCGAATTTTGATGTCGACTAAAGGAAGAAGCCCGAGATCGTGACTGCGATTCATAGCGATTAAAACGCGATCCTAAACAAAATTAGTAACAAAATAATTAATGTTTTTTTTTTAAATTTTTTTCTGATTTCCTTACCTCCAGTTTGCTTTTCGAGTTTTTCATAGAACGCATCTTGACATTCTCTTGACGCAAAATCAACTTGAAGCTTACGACCTCTCAAAGTTGCACCTCTCATCTCTTTGACCGCCGTCTGGGCGTATTGTATCTGTTCGTACAAAACCAGCGATAATTGTCGTTGACGATCCACAACAACTTTGCTAACCGCACCGTATCTCGAAAACTGGGATTGCAAATGCGATTCAGAGATCTTTTCTCCAATACCATCAATCCACACGCAATTGGTGGGCATTGATTTGCCAAAACCCAATTTAATGCGATTATTACCCAAATGTTCTCCATCCATTTTGCGCATGGCCTTCACCACAGAAACAATATCGGAATACTGACAGAATGCATAAGCAGACATGCCCTGCTTTTTTATGTCAATTTCAATAATTTCGCCAAAACACTCAAAGTGCTGTCTCAACTCGCTGGCCGTGATTTCCTTTTCCAAATTTCCAATGAATAAGGTTCGCGTTGATTTCGGATGATACTCATCCAATTCGGCTTCATAGGGGCGAAACTCATTGTCTTCGACATCGTAGCCCTGGTAGGGTTCCACCTCAATTTTACAGCCGAAAAATAATTTATCGTGAGATACCTCTAAAGCTTTTTCAACGTCTTCGGGTTTTTTGAAACATACCAACGCGTAGCGTTCGGCATTTTGACCCACCACTTTGACCCACGTGACTTTTCCATGCTTTTTGTACTCGTGGAAAAGGCCATCCTTCAATGAGGTGTCGGAGGATCGGGCTGGTAGATTGCGGACACGTATCGCCAGGGGACGATTGTCTTCGGAATGTACAACGGGATTGCCAGTAGGAGTACCAGAGCTAGTTGAACTTGAACTGCTACTACTACTGCCACAAACATTTGAGCCACTGGGATTTAGTGCGGATGAAGCAACAGGCACCGCCACAGCCGACTGTAAACTACGTGATCCAGATCTGCTGATCGGTGCATTGGCTGCAGAAGAGGGTTCCACATCTCTGCCCCCAACCGGACTGGAGGCATGTGAATGTGAGGAGGCGGTTGAAGAGGATGATGAAGAAGAGCTGTGCGACGAACTATAGCTGCTCGGAGAACGGGAATGCGAACGGCTTGAAGAAGTGGTACTGCGTCCATGAAAATGCGCTTGCGCAGCCGAACGCGACGTATGATGCGAGGCGGATGCAGATGGATTATTGGAAGCGGTGTTACCATAGGCAGATGCATTTGACGAGGAATTTACAAGACTACCACTACTACTATTTTTGTGGCCATCAGTTGACAAAGGACCACTTTTAGAGGCTGCTGCCGCCAACGCAGCGGCATTTAAAATGCCGCTTACGCCGCTACCGCCACTATGTGTATTATCTGTATTTGTTACACTACTAGTGTTGACGCTTAAACTATTATTTGTTTTACTACTATTGATTGTACTACTAACGCTACTACAACTATTATTCCCCGTTTGGTTACTTCTGCTATTATTATTGGTGTTGTTATTATTATTATTAGAGCTCGATGATAGTGACAACGACGATGACGACGTAGAAGGTGCTGTGGAAGAGGATGAAGTCATTTTAGCCAACCCAGCTCCAGGCCCTGCACCAAATAACGTCGTTGATGTAGGTGATGCTGAACCACTGCGTATCAATGAAGATTTTAAAAGTTTTTGTTTATTTTTATTCAACAACGGTGGCGTTGTAGACAAATTCGTTTCTGAATCTTTGTCTGAATGAGTTTGTACTGCACCAGCACTTGACACGTTGCCGTAAAACGTTGAGTTGCGTGATAAAGACGACGTTGTTGTCGATATTGTATTGTAATTGTTGTTGTGGGCAGGTGAAGAGGCGAAGGAAAAAGCGGGGTAGGATGAGGTTGTAGTGGAATTTGTTGTTGTTGCTGCTTGCAATTCTGCTGAGGCGGCAGTTTGATATATATTGATTTTTGCTGCTGAGACGTCGGCATTGCCACTGCCACCAGGACCGTTTGTATACGTCGCAGCAGCTTCGTACCATGTCGTAGGCGGTACACGGCTGTTATTGATCTTGCTGCTAGCGCCACTAGATGTTCTAATAGATATTATGAAAATAATTTATAGATAACCTATATATTAAAAGACTGAATTTTTCGTATGTAAATATAAAAGGAAAAGATCTATCAACAAAAGCTTAATAAACTTCAGTTTGACTCAAAAAGCACATTTGAACGATAATTAGCCCTAGAATACTAACATCATTTTTTTTCATACGTATACACTAATCATAAGTCGAAACGGCTAACATGTACATATATACATATAACCGATTTCTTACCGATTAAAAAAAAAACTCCCAAACTTATTTGTTAGGTTTCTTTTATTCAATTTATTTATAAATTTAAAAATAAGTTATTTAAAAGAGAGGAAGTGCCACTCTCGCTTTACTCCTGTGACAATGTACCATACATATATTTACTAGATTGCCAAAAAGCAAAATCTTACAAAGTCTTTGTAAGAAGGTGTTAGTAAAAGAAGGTTATAATATTTGTAAATTTGCAGTGCGTATTATGATTGATCTTGAGCATACCACTTTTATTTTTTGTGTAAATGGGCTATTTTTCTAATGATGTATTCTGGCAACACAAAACACTTCTGGAAGCAATAGCATAAGTTGTAAAAATCTTCATTTGTTTACAATTAAACACAAGAATTTTACCTTTTATTTTAGTTTTGCGTTGAAGTGATCACAAACAAATTTAATTAAAATTTTCTTTTTTACAAATAAAATAAAATATGGCGGTCCATGTGTCAAAAAATGTTGTTTGCGCTTATTTGCAACTGAGCAAATATGCTCTACTATTTTTGCTTAAGGGGTTCTTTTTAGTGCAAACGAAGTAAAATGAAGCATATTGCAAATACGTACATTTTGCTGTTGTGCAAATATGTGTATTTTTGCACACATTTGCACACTTTGCACCACCCATCGTGATTACCGTACTGTTAGTAGTAAGAAAACATTATTCATATTCCCGGCAAAAACAAAGGAAAAATAACCAAAAAATTTAACATTATAACAAAAAAAAAAAATTATTGTGCGTTGAAAAAAAACTTTTGAGTAAAACTACCTCCTTATTTATGTATACCATATTTTTAAAAATATGTATTTCTTATTCGCAAACTTACCTTTCACTTAACAATGTTGATGCTGATAAACCAGTTGTTGAGGACACCCCCGCAGCGTTGGGACCATTTCTATATAATCTATCTCTAGTACGACTTCTATTATCCGGATTATTTAAATTATTATTACTACCACTACTGTTGCTGCTGCCGCTACTACTTTGATAATTATTGCTGTTAGAACGCTTTAGATAGGAATCAGTTTCGGAAACTAAACGAGAATTGCGTTCATAGAAGCTACTATTCCGTTCTGAAAAGTTCGGTGGTGATACGTCTTCTGTAGACCTGAAAGTAAAAGTTAAAAATTGATGTTAATTTTCACGAAAAAATATTCATTCTTTTTCTTTAAATATATATAATGTATGTTTTAAAAATAAGAACTATGGTTGTGCGATTAATCGATTAATTAAAACTAGTGCTTTCCCAGTGATCGAAATTCGACGATAATTACATATTTATGCAAATATGAAGAAAACATAGATATAAGTTTATACATATCGTTACGTAAAACTCAAAATTAAAAATAAAAAATCGACTTTTTTATTGACTCTGATGTGTTACACACAAATGTCCAAAAACAATTTTGGAATCTTTCGAACAAAATACGCGATTTTATTAACAAAAAGAAAACGGCCCTATCTACAAAAGATTATATGATGATCGCTAAAATACTTAACTAACAATTTGAATAATATGCAACCTTGTCAATTGTTAAAACATCTGGTAGGTTTTACAAGAAAAATACATAAAAGAAAAATAGATAGGGCCTTTTGCGTTTTAGGTAACGATATATGAATTTACATGGCATTTGTTTTTTTCGTCTTATTCGATCGATTAGGCGAGGGACCAACCTCCGGTCCATATATTATCTTTGACTCAAGCCAGTGAATGTTTAATTTAATTTTGTAAGTTATATAATATAAAAAAAAAATCTGGAAGTACCAAAAAGTCCCCTCTTACAGTTTCTCAATTACTGCATTAATAAAAATTCAAAAAGTTCCAGTTCAAGAACGAAAAAGTTCTTATTCACTCAGGACCATGTAGGTTTAATTTTATCTTTCTAGGTCCAATACTAACGGCAATTAAAAAGTACCAGCTGAAGAACAAAAGAGTTCCCCTTATAGATTCTCATCCACTTGAAACTGAATGTTTTATTTTATATTTCTAGTTATAATAATAATGAAACTTAAAAAATGTACCATTTGTAGAACGAAAAATTACCAAAAAGCTTCCCCTTATCATTCACTCAGGACCATGCAACTATAATTTTGTGTTTCTAAGTTCAATATTATAGAAAATCCAAAAATTACCACATTAAGCACGGGAAAGTAATAAAAATCAATTTAATTTCCCGTATTTCTCCTCTTTGATACTTTTTTCCCCCATTGAAGTATCAAAAATTTCAACATTGTATTGGGAGATCAAAATTTAATTCTAGCTCTTTTTTTACCTCCTCAGATTTTAATAATTAAAGAAAACAAGGTTCTATTTGCACAAACAGTACAATACTTTTGAGAAAACTAAGTTTGAATATTGTTAATCGCTTCACTTCGTTTCCAATTACTTAACAGTTATTGAATAATTTCAAATTAGTTCTGAAATATTATTATCCTTTTAAATATCCTTTTATTATCCTTTTGAGCCTCAACAAAACGTTATAACTCTGTTTCTCAACGATAAAGCACATGAATTTGGGACAACCTGGTTCTAAGTAAAAAATAGAACATTGTGTTACGGTAAGAAATAATCTTAGTAGATAGAACCATGTGTTATTGTAAAAGTTCAAATTCCGGAAGTTAAAAAGGTAAATAGCATAAGTATAATAAAATAAGGGTGTCAATTTTTTATAATATACATATTTTATGATTTTATTATCTATTCTTCAAAATTTTTATTATAATTTTTAAAATAAAAAATGTTTGTTTTTAATAAGACGAACTTTTGGCATAGCAATAATGGGATTTAAAGGCCTAACCAGAATAAAAAGCTTAAGCTTCTGTCAACAATTAACGAAAAGCCTCTCAAATGCATTAAAAAAAAACAAAATAAAAACATTGCTTTCTTACGGAATGTGCGAACAGTTTTGCACTTTGCTTTAGCAAATGAAATTTCTGAAAGTTCTAGCAGAAATGGATAAGAGTAGTTTCGTCGCGAATTTCACGATTTATTCCTTTTCGAGCAGATTTTAAAGTGTTACTTAGGTTAGGTTAGGTTCCATGGGCAGCACAATCTCTTCTTCCTCCTCAGCATGACAACTTCTGCAGTAGTCATTGAATTCCAGACCCATTCTCCTAGCATGAGTGCCAACAGGCCAGTGTCCAGTCACAACCGACACCACATTCCTGATTTGGTCCCTATTGCACATAAGTAGAGATTTAGTTCTCCGTTCATCATAACCAGGCCAGAGTGCCCCGGATATGGAGCAGGTGGACTCACAGGTCCAACCCTCTTGCGCAATCCTATAATATTCGCGCCTGATAAGTGACTTACAGTGAGCCATCGGAAGGCCAATGAATGTGTCATCCATGCGACCACCTTCCTTGGCTAGATCATCTGCTATCTGGTTTCCACGGCAGTCTGAGTTAGAACCTTGTTGTCTACATCTCAAACCAAAAACGTGTAGTTAGAATCTAGGTATAAAAAATATTTCAGAAGCTGTAAGATATAGACAAAAACTGAGAACGATAATCGAAAGACCGTAGTGATGTGATATATAACTAATTTTTGAAAAAAATGTCAGATAGAACCTTGCCCGAAGGTCGTGATATATATGATGCACTTCTGTAAGTAAATACCTTTCAAATTATTTATTTTTTCAAATCAGTTTACAAACAGAGGAGGAAAGTGTTCTTAACTGTTTTGCCTTTGCCGATTTATTAATTAAAATTTGGTTTTATAAGAATGTTAATTAATTAATTAATCGATTAATAAACAATTCTAAATATTCAGAATTCTGATAAATTGAATAATTTAAATTTTGATAAATCCAATTTTAGTAATTTTTATTCCTTTTCTATTCCTATTAATCTCCGATGCTCTTTTTATGATTTACCATTTACCTTAGATGATCAAAAACTGATTAATCAGTTCTGCGGTTAAAATAAGACTAGAAAATGATTCCCAGAAATGCTTGGAAAGAGACTTACTTAAAAAACAAAAACAAAATGTACAGATGTGCGCAATCATAAATTGATCTCACAGATGATCGAATGTGAATGTTTTAAGCATTATTTTGCAGTTAAGTTTAGCGCAGACTAACGATGAAAAACTGTTTCCAATGTGATAAGCAATGACAATTTGTATAGGAAATGTAAAATTCAACCAAGTGTCACAATTATGAAGGAAATAGAATGGAAATGGAAGGGACATACCCTAAGAAAGAATACAGGGAAAATATGCCAAGCGCTAGAATGGAATCCGCGAGGGACTAGAAAAACAGGTCGACCAAAAACCACCTGGAAGAACTGTCTGCAGAAAGATATACAGAAGAGCGGTATATCGTGGAACGAAATTAAAGCGAAGTCATCCGACAGAAGAAACTGGATAGAGGAGTTAAGCGGATGAAACAAAATGTAATAATGAACTCGAGGCCTTGCCTACAGAAAATTTTTACAGTTTATGAAGCGATTCCTTTTAGTGTTGCTTTGCAATACAGCGTTTATGAAGACAGCCATAATTGACAGAAAAGACCCCTCTCCACCTGGCACGCAAGAAAATTCTCCTTAATTTTGCAATGTCATATAGGTTGTTCTGATGTTGGTATAAGTTTCTATTTTTAAGTTTTGAATTTGTAGTATTATTTCTTAGGCATGTTGAATTATATCTTGGCTCATAGAGA
Source organism: Pollenia amentaria (assembly GCA_943735925.1). NCBI lineage: Eukaryota > Metazoa > Arthropoda > Insecta > Diptera > Polleniidae > Pollenia > Pollenia amentaria. The sequence continues at coordinate 225,673,080 of OX031007.1, read as the reverse complement.
CTCATGTTACTTGTAATATATTGTATTGGCCATCTGGCTATTTGTATTACTATAAATAAATAAACGAAATTAAATGAAATTTGGGGGTGATTTGTATGTAGTCTTATAATACTGTGTCAGAGCAAATTTAACTACAATAGCATTATTCGTTACGGCTTTAGTCGTATTAAATAGTTTGCCGAGTGTAGGCTTTATATGGGGCCTATTAGAAAGGCTGGTGCGAAGCAAACTTAACACCCTCACCCAGAGACCAATATGGTCCATTGTGACTCCTTAATTAGTGAAAGAAGTTTAGTGTAAAAGAATAGAAGTAAATAGTGAAAGCACAGAAAAGGAAGATAAGAAATCAGACAGTACAAGCAAAAACAACCCTACCAAACAGGAAAACTGGCTAACATGTTTCCAGTCCCCAGCCTCCTGCCGCGCAGCCCGTTCATTCCCATTACGAATCCCGTCAAATTCTAGAGCCCGCAGCCCCAGACATCTGCCATTTCGTGCAGGAATCTGCAACCCAGCCACCTCATCCTGCTGTTCTGTAGCCTGGGACAGTGGCACAGAAAGTGCTCAACTGTCTCCAACTCCTCTGGGTCCTCACACAACCTACATATATCCGATAAGCCAGACCCCATTCTTACCGCCATTTTGCCTATCATACAGTGGCCCGTGATAATACCTATCATGGTCCTGACGCAACCCCTGATTTGTAGTTATATAAAACTAATTTGTGCATAATCTTATACCAATCCGTGCATTCCGCCACCGTTTATGTTAGTTTTTGTAACAAAATATTCAATATTTAGGGCGGTTCTCTGCTGGATTTTGATCCCAATCTGCTACGGATAACATCAATATTGATCTTTTCTTTTAAGTCTTTCGAAAGTGAGTGTGATTTCAAGAGATGGACATGGCAAAATTGTCATGAAATTACTCATGGACCTAGAATACATATATATTATGGGGTCTGAGATGAATCATTTACCACTCCATATGTAACGAATTAGCAGTAAACCATATTAAATTTTTCTATGCGTAAGAGATTCATTTTCAATACAGAGTTCAATTCATCCTTTCATATGAATAAATCTGGTGCATTAATTTCCATCATGTTCAATAGTACCCATTGGCAAAGTTTCAATATACCATTTTGTATTAAAATTTTTCAGTTTATTTAAAACTAGGGTTTCTACTCAGCAAAAGATTATCCGAAATTCCTGGTAAAAATGTTTTCGAACAATTCGGAGAGTTTCAGATGGTAAATTTATTTCTCCTTAAGTATCGAATTACATTTTAGTTTTTTCACATTATATTACACTAACTGTAAGACGGGATATGAGCTAGGAAAACCAAATTTGGCGTAGTGTTTCTTTAAATATAGAGAAGGTATTAAATTAAAAAAAAAATGGTCCAATTAGTCCCATACAAGTGTCCTCCCAAAATTTAGGGGTTTGGTACGATATGGTATATACAAATCTTATAAATTCATATCTATACTCTGCGTTTAAAAATCAACGCAAAGAAATATGACCCGGGTTAAGGTGTTTGACACGATAGCGCACGAATGAACGTGTTTTGAACTAAATTTTATAAGCTGCCAATAAGGAAAAACTGAATTTTACTTGACGACAATAAGTCTTCTACGACGCCGGCAAATTTAAAAAATTACCTATCTTTAATTATACGTTTAAATTTTAAAAAACTTTTAGAAATTTTTTTGTAGCTTTGCTGCATTTTACTTTGTTACAAACAATGTACATATGTATTTGCATATTTACATCAAGTTTCTGCTACGCATAATTTGGCTATATATGATTTTGCCGGTAACAAAGTTAAAGTAAGAGGCTGGTATCTGTTAATAAAAAGGGTTTATATTTAAATTGCATTTTCAAATTAATAAAATTAAGCTTTTAAATCCATTAACAGACAGCACTCTAATACATATTTGTAATAAATAGTTTATAAAATTGCCTTCAATTTGCATAAATCGTATTTCAAAATTACCACTTTAGATGCTAAAATTATTTTTAAATGCACATTTTTACTTATTTTCAATAATTTTACCTTTGCATATTTCCTTAACATTAGCATTAATTTAATTTATTAAATACAATAATTTTTATTATATATCAAAATTTTATATTTTACTTTTTTGTTAAAACACAACAACGCGTAGTAGAGTTACGTCAAGAATATATGTTATGTTGTTACGTTATCGGGGTTGCTGTGTTGTAAAAATATTTTTGTGTAAAATATATCCGAAGTTGTGTTATCCACACATGGGTATTGTTAACTGTTAAGAATTATTAAATGTTTTTCTTTAGGTTTAATAATTTTTTTTTTAATATTTAACCACTATCCCACCGTATGGTTCAATATATTTTTTTTTAATATTTTATTAGTTTAAGCAATATTTTAACTCTATCCTACCGTGAGTAGACAAAATATTGCATATTATTTTATATTTTTTAGCCTTTTTCTCACTATCCAACGGTATGAAAGTTAGACTATATGTTTTTTTATTAAGCACTTATGTTTATAGCTAGCTTGGCTAGTATACATATATATTTAATACTTTATTTTTTTAGAACTCTTATATTTACACTAAGTACACTAAATTAATTTTCTTTAACCTTTTTAATTTTATTTATTTGAATGTTTATAAAATCTAATTTTATCTTGCCGTTGAGTTTACGATGTAAACAAGCTGCGCATTAAATGCAAAATACGAGTACAAAACATAAAATGAAAAATGCATCCGAGCAAGGCCACGCTTAAAATTGTGCCTGTTTTAGGGATGTTTTTTCTTTCTTTCATAATTATGTGTGTCAGTCCAATGAATGTTTTTTTTTACCGTAGTAAGCATTTATATTTTTCGTTTTTTTTTTTTATTTTAAATTACATAAATGAAAAATCCTATAATAAACTACTAAACTAAGCACTAAGAAAAAAATATTTTCATATTTCATACTTTTAAAATGACTAATAAAACCCTTGAATATGTTTATAAATATTTATTTCAATTTCTATTTCTGATCAGTCACTTTTTTTTAACATTTTAGGATATTTTTCAAACAACCCTATTTTATGTTTTGAAAATTGTTTCAAAACGGAATTGGCAATAATATGTACAAACTAGTTGTTCAAAAGTTCTATATAAAAAAGAAATACATATGTACCTATTATAAAAAATATAAAAATCAACAGCTGCCTTTTATTTCGCTACATTTTATTGTTTAAATCATGGGGCGCGTTTAAAGTTATATTCATTCAAAATGTTTCACTTTTTCCTTTTTTCAATGTTTAAAAAATAAAATTGAATTTTGTAATTAGTAAAATATTATATACATATGAATGTATGTAAGAACAATTTTCACAAAATTATGATATTTGAAATACAATTATCAGCTATTATTGGTTTCCGGGGAATTTGCTTTTATTCTAATATTAACTTGAAAAATATGTTAGTATGTACTATTAGTAACAAATAAAATGCAAATTTCAAAACTTATCGTTATTAGTTGATCTTAATTTTTATAATATATTTATATCGTACTTAATTCACAAAAGGGAATTAACTCGAAATTTAAACATTTTCAGTAGAATACAAAAAATTTTTAATTACTTATTAAATACATATGAAAAAGAATTTTTAAACTAACCGTTTCATTGCCAAAAAGAAGAAAACATAGCCTGACATTTTTACAACAGGTAGATAAGAATATTACGTGCCGATTTTTCCAAAAAGTAAATAATAAAAATTTTGAGTTAATACTCTCTTTATTAAGGGAAACGAGCATAATTAATTTATTTTTATTTTTTCACCAATTTTTAATTGATATAAGGTGTTTGAAAGGAATCCATGAACAAAATATAGCATACGTTACATTAATATAAGCTTTAATCGTTCCATATAAAGTTGGGGATATTTAATTTCATATATCGGAACAAGATCTAACGTTTGTATTCGTAAGCAATTTTAAAAAAATAGCAGCAAGCAATAAATCTAACTTTAATATAAATCTAACTGTGTAAATATGCAAATTAAAAAAACAATAAATAGCATTTAATTACAACATGACTATTTCGTCCCTTAATTTTATATACATAGGTATATATGTATATGTATTTGTGTATGTATTTACATACATATATCTATTGAACATTTGAAACAACCATAAAATTATTTAGTATAATTTTCGAGTTTTATATAATTTTTTTTTAGTTTGGTAGAAAACTCTTAAATGTTCGATTCAAGTATTTGTTTAGAATAATATAACAAAAACCCTTAAGTGTAATTTCTTTTCCTAAAAAAACTACTTCTTGGTATGTATGTATGTATGTATATATGTTTCTTGTGTAATGACAATGTCGTTTGTATTAAATACGACTTACTGATGATACACAATCTAAAAACAATAATAGACACTATATTATTTAAAAAAAGACTTACTGTATTTATGGGATTGTCTGCTGATAGTTGGGTTTCTCTACCACTCCGCATGTTTAACTCAGGTATTAGGATTATACCTACACCAAATTAATACACACATACAAAATACAATATATGAGAATAAATAAATATACACGCATATAGACAGTCATATGAACTTAAGTATGTCCCGCAAAAGAAGAATTTGTGTACCTGAGTTGTTGAAAAACAAATTAATAAAAAACGAAGCATGATTTCCCAGCGAAAAACAAAAACTATATGCATATGTATGTATGTATGTATATATGTATGGATGTATGTATTTTTGAAAACGAAACATTATATGGATACATACTATGTACGAGTAGTTAGAATCAGGTACCTGAATTTAAAAAAAGGTTTTAATTTTTAATGTTTGTAACGGATGATTTATCGTGAGGTTTGATTTATAATGTAAAATAAAACACAAAAGTGAATTTAAAATTTTTATTATCGGGTAATAAAGTCTGGTACTCTGTTCAACATTTCACATGAAATTCTGTCAAAACTCATATGAAAAAAAGTTGTGCGGAATTAATATGAAACTATGTTGATAGAGTTGTACTCTGTTCAATTTGTGAAAAAGTTGCGAAATGTTTCTGGCAACATTTTTGTTTTACAACTGTGAAAAAATAAATGCTGCACTTATTTCACGCGGAATTTTAAGCAAATGAAAAAAATTTACACTTTATATTAAATGAGAACGAAAAAACATAAATAACACATCCGCACAGTGTGAGATTTAATCAATCTAGCATCTCGAAATTCAAAAAAAAAATGTTTTCGTAACTCGCTCATATTTTTTTTTACGTGAGAAGAGACCCCAATTGTTACGAAAACAAACACAAAAGAGAATAAAAAAATGTTATTGGCGTGATAACAGCTATCAAACACGTGCAATTGCATAGCATGTAAAAATTGATTTGCAAGCTTGCATTGATCACAAAAGTTTGAGTGATCAGGTCGAAGTTGTGAGTGGTTTTTTTTGGCCTAAAATATTTTTTGTATTGAAGGTTATTACTTAAACTTAAAATTTTTGCTTTATACAATATTTATTTTTGCACTCAAGTATTTTCAAAAAATTGTTTTATAACCAGCTAAAAGGTAAGACAAATTTTAAAGCTTTCAAATCTTTGATAGACTAGAACTTCCAAGTCCCACGGAGTTCCGTGATGGGAATGCCAGCAGAATCTTTGTTAATGTGCCCAAAACAAATTTCAAAAATAAAATCCTGCCCATTTTTTGCCTTTTTTTAGTATGAGTGAAATATCGCGAGAGGAGCTATTTTGGATTTGGTTGAGCAAGGTGAAAAGCGAAAAAACAGAAGCGGTCGAAAAGCACGTTATATCAATTTTTGGAAAAGATGTTGACGATACCAAAATTAAAGATCGTATAAAAAAGCTTTGCTTCCAATTTCAATCGCGATGGAGCAAATCTCACCGTGATAAAGCAAGATTTATGCATGACATTGCTATTTGGCTAAGTTCAAAAATTTCTGCTGTTGATTTTGCTCTTGATCACGCACCATCAACTTCAAAACAAATACTGATCTGATCAAGCGGTTTCGAGTAATACTTATTTGCATAAACAGCGGCTATTTTATTAATATAGATGCGTTCCAAAATTTTACGTCAGAAAAAAGAGAGCTTTATTTGAGTTTATATTCTTGGTACTATATGCCAGTAACTGTCCACAAAATATTGTTTCATGGAGGAGCTATCATTTCTTCATGCATTCTTCCCATAGGAAACTTTTCTGAAGAAGCGCAAGAAGCACGCAATAAAGAATCGAGACAGTATCGCGAACTGTTCACAAGAAAAACGTCCTGAGTTGGCACCAACATAGATTTATTGCATATGTTGCTTATCACGTCAGACCCTTTGATTGCAAGTTTACGTTTGCCTTCAAAAACCAAGCGTTCTACTTTACCTTCTGAGGTCATTGCACTTTTGTCTGACACCCAACTAAATGATGAATTTGATGATTTAGCATAAAAAATTTTGCTTGCAGCTCTCTGGAATTTTTATTTTTGAATAAATTTCTTATTTTTTTTTATTTCTACTTTTCGCTTTTTACTTTTGTATAATTTGTATATAATTTCTTTATTTTGGTTTTTGATTAATATCTTATTTTGAATATTTTCCATTCTTTTAAGAACTTTCGTTGAATTTTTTAGTTTTTCCTCTTTATTATGTTTTAGATATCAATAAATTTAACATTGAAACAACATTAACATTTTATTTTTCTCATTTGCAAAGAATCATCGAAAACTAAAGTTCGAAACTTGAAGCATTTTATAGAAATGGTTGTATGAGGGTATTTATATCAATATATCGATAAGTTTTAGGTAGAAGAGAAAAAAAGAAGAAATTTTGAATATAAATGTGTAAAAAAAATTGTCCCCAACTAGTGTTTTTGAGGATAGTTCGGAACTAGTCCCCTTTGACACTAGTTGGAACTAGTTATCTTTCACCATATTGAAGCTTATGATCTCCTTAACGATCGTGCCAAATTTCAAGTTGATATCTCTAAACCTTCATATAAAAATTAATTTTGAGATGCTAGATTGACTAAATCTCACACTGTGATCCGGTGACAGTTTTTCATCCATAATTACTTTCATTTTTATTTAATTTTTTATTTAAAAAATACTTTTTATTAATATACATGTGGGGTTTGTTTACACACGCAAAACTTTGTTGCATACTTTGAAAGATTAAAAACGTTAAATTGTGCAAACTCTCGAGATAGGTAGGTAACATTGATGCATGTCAAATTTTTCGTATGAAATAATAGATGCTGCTGAACATTTTTCACAAATTGGAACAGAGTACTAGGCCTAAATGAAGAATTTATGGCATTTACTGTTTGAAAATGATGTCATGTAAATGTTGGCCATGACTACGTCTAAGGTGGTCCATTGGGAAGATTTTGGGCTACTCGTTCGAGCATAGCGATTGGTATCTCGTTGTTGGCTTCCAAAGCGGCAATCGTGGCTGGCTAAAGACGTCAGACTTTACATATCCCCAGAGAAAATAGTCCAAAAGTGTGATATCACACGGTTTAGGTGGCCAATTTACCGTAGCAAAACGTGAAATTAAGTGCTCACCAAAATGATGGCTCTTAGCACCGTCTTGTTGAAATCAGATCTCACCGAGACATGGTGCGATAACAGTTACCATTGAAGGTAACATTTTAATTTTCCTCATTTTTGAAGAAATATACCCAATGATCTGCAAAAAAGCATATTGAAATCACATCGCACGACGAATCACCCTTTATATATTTAAATAAAAAACATTATTTAATTTCAAAAATATCAAGAAAACAAAGTGTTGGCAACTACAATTTATATTGTTTAGAACTACGTTAGTCTTTATAATTTTTTATGATAATTTTATTTGAAAAATTGTTTTGAAAATCACTTTAATTCAAATCACATGTGCCTTTTAAAATCACACGTGTGATATTGTGGTGTCCCGTTTTTGCGTTTTTCGGTGTGATTTTCAATTGCCGAAAGCACACCGAGAAACATAGAAACAGTGTGATTTTCAGAACACTACAAAATCACACGTATTTTAAAATCACGTGATTTTAAGAGCAGGCCTGTATATGTTATATTTTTAAAACAAAATTTTAAAATTAAGTTTAAAATCATCAACATTATTAACAACATTAGTATGTACATTAGAGTGGTCCAAAAAATTAAGGTATATATGTAAAAACATTTAATATGAAGTTTGGTGCCGATTGGATTGGAATGCAAAAATACACACATTTGCATAGCAAAACAACAAAATGTATGTATTTGCAATTTGCTTCATTTTACTTCGTTTGCACTAAAAAAAACTTGAGCAAAATTAGTAGTGCATATTTGTTGAGTTGTAGATAAAAAAGCAACAACTTCTGACATTCAGACCGCCATATATTTTTTTATTTGTAAAAAAAGAAAAATGCTTGTGTATAATTATTTGTGTTCGTTTACACCAAAATTTGCAAAAATTTGTACTGGATTTTACTGAGTTGCGTTCGCTTACACATAAATTTGCAAAAGAGAGCATCTACTGAGAGAGTAAATTGACAGTTGACAGACTGGGAGCCCTTTGCCAGTAAACTCCAGTAGAACACAAAAACATATGATTCAATCAGGGATGCAAAATGAGAATTTTCAAATTGTACCAACATGTTAATAAAATTGTACTTTTTGGACCCCAATTGTCCTAAAATTTTTTTTGTGCAATTTCTATTTTAATTTTTATTTTAAAAACAAAAACTTTGTGCATAACAATTAACTAGTACATATATTTATATTTTTAATAAAAGTTAATAGTTTTACATATTTAAATAAAATTTAGAAAACATCGTACAAAAAAATTTTTTTTTTCGTTAAAAGAAGGATTTTGTATGAAAACGAATTTTATATGAAAATCCGTTTCATAAACCCTTTACTAACCTGTTTTATTTTTTATTACTTAGGCGGAGTATATTTAAAAGGTGCAAAACGGCTTACAATTGATATCAATCATATATTTGTGGATAAAAAATTATTGGACTTTTAAAATTATGGCAACAAGAATTTGTAGAATGTATCGAATATTTTGCTTGTATATATCTGGTTGGAAGCTGTAGAAACATACAGCCTATTTCTTTCTCTAGCTTTTATTTTTGATATGAAAAGGCTCTTTCTACATTAGCAGATAAATTTGGAATTGCTAATATTCCACAAACAACTGTTAATAGATCTCCAAACATTATTTCTTTTAATTAATTTTTTAATGTTAAAACCTTCTTACAAGTTAAAAAATCTTATTACAAATACTGTAATTTTTAAACGTTTTTAATAATAATAAGTAAAATAAAAGTGATAAACTGAGAAATTTTGTAAATTGTACCAAACATGTATTTTTTATAACTCGATAGTACCAAAAATGGTACAATTGCACCAACTTGTCCATCCCTGGGTTCTATTAAGTAACCCTGCGGCAACACGATCAAGCTTTTGTTGATAGTCTTTTACATATACTGTTTGTCAAAATTTACATAATTTGAATGCTGTAACGTAGGCTGCACGCAATTTTTAAGCAATTTACTTTCAAGATGTCATCAAGAAAACTATTTATACTGACAAACGAAAAATTTTCTCACTAAACTTCTAATCAGCCGTTAAATTAAACGTAAAATTGCCAAACAAATGTATAGTTAAAATTGAGAGCAATCTCATGGTCAATTTAAAAAGTGTGTGTTAGTATAAAAATGAGAGTGAAAGAAAATTGAAAGGAATTCAAAGACAAAAATTGATCGTGTGGCCTCCAAGTAAACAAACAAAAGTATGCAAATAAAAAGCATACAATTTGTAATAAAAACATTTAAAAGAACAAGCAAACACTGAATTAAAAGTGCATCAAAAACTAAAAATTAATTCTTTTCAACGTGAAACAAATTTAATAACACATATAAAACAACAATAAAATTGTTAGTGATCATCTGTTTTTAGTAACCTGCAAGTTTCTGCAATTTACCATTCGCAAGAGCCATTTTGGAGAGTAAAATTTTCCAATTGAATTAAATTTACTCACCTGCTGGATTTTACTGGAAAAGTAAACAAACGGACCTATTGTAAGCAAATGACGATTTTTGACAAGTAATGCTAGTGCTGCCAGAGGGTTTTTGTATTGCCAGAGCAAATTTTTAGAAAAGTAGCACATTTGCACAATAATAAAAGCGGTATGCTCCCCATCAACCATTATATGCACTTCTAATTTACAAATTGCAAATTTGCACAATTACCATCACACTGACAATATTTTGTATGTAAAATTAACTGAAATTCAGTTAAAAACCGGGCGTTTTATTTGTAGTTTATTTTCATTTAATTTTTACTGTCAAAAATTTAACTTCGAATTCCGTAAAAACAAATAAATTTTCAGTTATTTTATATAATTTAACTATTAAAAAATAATCGATGAATTCCGTAAACACAAATGAATTTTCTAATTTTTCAAACTATTTTCAAAGCATATACAAAAGAAATCTGATAATAGGCTTTCTTAAATAACACGTATTAGAACTTTAAAAAAACGAATTTACGCAAAAAATATTTTAATCCTGAGATTGAAGGATTTGGATACAGTAGCGGTATCTCACAAATATCTAGTCAAATTAGTCCTTTTTTTGTTTTTCAGTCGGTTCCGAAATGTTATTTAATGAACTTTTTTATTGGACTATCAGTTTTTGCTAATGGGTTAAGTATTTTTAGAAAAATTTTGTTGTGATTTATTTAGAACTGAAAAAACACATGTTAGAATTTATTTAAAAAAAATTTTTTTTTGTTATTTGTTTACACAAATGGAGTTAAAAAATATTTTGTACAAATATGTATGGTTTTTATGTTATTATTCTTTTTTTTTTTTAAATTTAACCAGAAAGTCTATCACAAAAATAAATACTAGATCCAGATTTTAATGCTTTTAAGACCAAGTCTTTATTTGTTTTTATTCAAAAAGTAATATTTATCTAGGCAAGTTTTTATTTGTTAAATTTATTTTCGTAGATTTTTATATTTTGAAAAATAAATATTTGAATATTATTCTTGCTGAACACAAGTTTCACAATAACGGTTTATCTAATTTTCAAGGGCATGAAAACAAAAATTAAATATTTATTTAATGACTAATTCCATATTTTAGTTATTTTTTGTATTAAATTTTTTTTTTTTTTTGCCCTTGAAAAATACTGTTAACGATTATTTTGTAAATTGTTTTCAACAAGAATAATCTTTAAATTATTTTTCAAAATATAAAAATCTACGAAGATAAATATTAAAAATAAAAAGTTGATTTTAAAAGTATTAAAATCGGGACTCGATAGACTTCACGGTTGAACTTGGTGAAGATAAATAGAACTATATTCAGAAATCATAACCAAAGTCAGAACTAATAAAACTGAAACTAAAAAATTGTTCATAGACAGTTATAAATCTTAAGCTTGTACAGACGCTGGTCAGATCTTACAATAATGTAAGGTCTGGCAATGTGCTGAAAATATACTGCCATAGATAATAATTTATCTGCCAACAAAAATTTTCAGTTCAAGCGAACAGCTGATTAATGCAGTACAGATACGGTACAGCAATGTTCGCCTTACGAGCCTTAAAACTACGTTGTGTTATTGCATTTTGGTACAAAATCCATTTTCCATCCCTGATACGTATGTATTTGCAGCGTTGCCAATTGAAAACGGTCTCTGACCAAGGCGAATTCATGTAAACGGTGGTAGCGATACTACAACAAGTACAATAAACATCGTATTTTATTTATTGCTTTCCAATAAAGCAAGGTACTAAATTTAAGTTCTACTAGTCATGCTTTATCTAATTATTATGTAGAAATGGAGATATATAACAATATTTTAAATATATATGATACATATATTAATGTATTAATATAAATTATTTAATAATTCTTAAGTTTATAGTGTATAAGACATAAATTTATATATATCTAAATTATGTATATGTATAAAAAAATATGTCAAAAACACAAGCAACTTTTGACATTCCTCACTCTTAGTAAGAAAAAAAGGAAGAAAAAAACAGCTGTGCTTTCAACACCACCTGAAAAATAAATTCGCCTTGTCTCTGACAATGATGCCATTGTCAGATGCATAACTTTGCAATAAAAAACTGACAATAAAAAATAAGCTTCCAACGTCTGATATTAAGCTGCCAATGGTAACGAAGAGTGTTCTCACGATTGTCAGATACATAACAATATTGTTGTCTTACAATGGACTGAGAATGCTTTTTCTGACAACGTTGCCAAAAAAAAAAAAAATGCAAGTCCACATGGATGCAAGACAATTTTAGTACACTTAACTCACAATATTGTTAGATCTAACCACCGTCTGTACGAAGCTTTATTAACAATTGATAACCAGCGCTGCAAAAAAAAATATTTACATTAAATTTTAAAGTGTTTATGAAATATCTCCCTTTTTTTCAATATTAAGAACGTATCGAAAATTTTATCAGGTATTTAATTTTATAGTTTATAAATTTCGAAAAAATTTGACCAAGCGTGAAATTCATATCAATGAGTTCTGTAAGGGAAATGATCACTGTGTCTGAATCCCTTCATCGCAGGAAATCAAGTTTTTCGGAAAATGAAGATAATTGACAAAGCTTTAATAATTCATAAACGATACATCCATAATAAATTTGATAGCAATTAAATCATTTTTTTATAAGTTCGACTTGGGAAAAGTTTTCATTAATGAGTTCTATGAGTGATATGATCACTGTGTCCAAATCTTTCCATTTCAGAAACTCACACCCAAGGAACATTTAACAAGTTAAGCTTGTCGCTCACTTATTTTTTGTGTTTACAGATAATTCTAAATTTCGCTCATACATACGAAATAAAAACAATATTTTTGACAATTTGGAATTATGAATAAACCTCGCTCTCTCTCTAATACACATACCTTATTAATGTGCCTTGATCAAACCAATTTAAAATTGGTTGTATAGGTTAATAATTTCGCATGCTTCATATATCATATGAGAGGTATTTTATAGCACTTTACAAGGATATTTTTGAGATGAAATTTATTCTTAAAGATATTGGTATTTGCAAAGAATTTTAAAAATTTTATGGTCTATAATAACTTTCAATAACTGCTAGGTGAGTTTGCAAAAAATATATATCAAAAGTTTTTATTTTTAAAGCACTTTCAGATGCAATTTTTTTTTTTTTTGTCTGCCGCTGAGTTGGTTTTATTGATAAGCTCCAATACTTCTGTTCATGAAAAAGCGAAAATAAATAAATGAATATCCTATGTATGTACGTGTACTTCTTTTATGTATATTTTTTTTAAACAAAGCTTTTTATTTTATTTAACAAAAGCAACACATACTTCTTAAGGACACTTTACACTATCAAACAAGTCTTGCGTATGTTTAAGGAAAATGCAACTCTGTCATGATAAGTGGTTCTTGCTTCTTGAAAATTTTCAAAGAATAATTAGATCGGGGAAGTCTTACTTAAGATTTGTATGAAAGTGTAAAGTTTTAGAAATATTATAAAATAATGTAAAGATTTATTAAAAAAAAAACAATTTACATAATATATTAAAAGCTATTTTACCATTAAAAAAAATTATTTTTTTTTACCATTTTTTGTATTTTTTCCGAAATCTATTATACAACATGAAATATTTTGCTGGATGAAAATGGGTCCTAGTGCGGAATTGTTTCCTATGGCGAACGTTTATAAAAGCAGACATAATTATATTTAAATTAAAATAATTTAATTTTTTTTTGAAAAGCAGTAAATCACACACTTCCAGGCACTTAAATCGTATGTTTACAAAAACTACATAAACAAGTAATTCACTGGTTCTTATTCACACTTTTTTTATTAACGCTGGAAAAAATAGTTTCTACTAGTCAGTATAAAATTCTAGCTTTAACTAAAATTTTTATTCACCTCATAGCTAGTTATTACTTTAAAATTTCTAGTATTAGCTTTTGCTACCTTTTTATTAACACGACCCTTTGACACGGTTGCCAGATGTTACACATTTTACTTAGCCCCAATTCATACGATGCAATTCTTATTGATCAGCTTGCTAGTTTATAGGCGAGAAAGACGAGGGGAAATAAACGAGTACTCAGCTTGATGTGCTCGTTATATACGTTTTGTTTTCTCATTCGTAATGTAAAAAACATATGTGTGTACTTCATACATAAAAAAGTAATATTTCAGCAATAGGAAAAGCATTGTGTGAACGCCGAAGCTGATTTAAAGAAGAAAGACATGCAACGTATAAATTGGGACTTACTTACAAGATTTATGAGCGATCCATATTTATTCATTTTGAAATTGACGATGTATTTACATTTTTAAGATTTTTGGCCTATGGACGATTTGAGGATTTATTTCATAAATTTGACGATTTTTTCAATCACAAATGTACTAATTTACAAAAGCTTTTAGTATTGTTTCATATACACTATTTATCGCTTTTTTGCACATCGATTATAAGCATTTTACGCGTTTACGCATCCCAACATGTGCAATAAGGTTTGCTGTCTAAAAAAAACCTAAGCTATGTTAATGTAAATTAAGCGATTTTTTCTATAAGCACTGTATATGCATTTAGTTTCTATAGATGCATTCCTCTTTTAAAAGTACTAAAAGACGTGCAAATAATGAAATGAATCTAAGCGGTAGATTAGCTTTTTGGATACGTTCGTTTATATGACTGGCCGTAATTTTTATGTTTTATAGTTTATTTTTATCGTTGGTGCCGTTTAAAATATGGTAGTATTAACTACTACGTACTTTACAATGAAGATTTTTCTGATGATATAAATGCTTGTTTTTAGAACAATACCGCAAAATCCGTTGAATTAATTTGAATTTAAAAAACCAACAAAATTTGTTTTAAATGTAAGTTGAACAAACGAATTTTCGCTCGTGTTCTAAAAACAGACAAATAAAGTCAGTTTGATGATTTTTTTTCGCAACATTTTACGATTTTCTTCAACAAATTTCGTCTGGCAACTATGCCATAACAAATCAGTGCTGCCAATTAAGCTATTTAGTGGCTAGATTAAGCCATTATTTTATCTCGTTTGTCCCTGAACTATATAATTTAGCCATTTTTATTTAGCAATATTTCCTTCAAGTTTTAGGTAATTTTAGACCAAAAAATATGATAAATGCTGCTATTTTCTAACTTGATAATTGTTCTAAACTAATATAAATATGCAAAGTTTTTATTATCAATAAAGAAAATATTTTTTTTTAATTTTACTGTAAGAAAAAAACTGTGTTACTTTTTAGCTTAATTTTTGTAGTAAGCGCTTATTTGCCGACTTTTGGTCAAGAGCAATAGGCAACCGTAAATATTAACGAAATTGAATTTATCGAAAGTTTAATTTTTCAAATATCAAAATATTTTTTTAAGTGCCTTTATTTTTTTAACTAATTGTTCTATTATTTACAATTTTATTGTAAAATATTATTTACTGAACTTTTTTTGTTTTGTTGTAAAATTTTAAATTTTCAAAAAAAAAAAAGCTTTGAGCCATTTTTTCTTCTTAAATTTAGCCTTTTTTGGACATTAAGTTCTGGCAGCACTGAAAAAATTATGAAAAAACTTTATTTATTTTGTAGCATATGTTTTAGATTTTAACCTTATTTGAATAAGTATGTATATGTATATGTGTGAGTATATGTACCTTCATACATCTACACGCAGAGAAAAAATATGTTTAGATATGGTCACCTCCAACAAAACTATTTTTAGACAAAATTTTAAACATATTATGTTTAAATTTAACCATATTATTGTCACCTACAAACATATAATTGTTAAATTAGTCCTCTATCAAGAAGCCACAACCATATTATGGTTGCCTCTAAACAAGTTATGGTTAAATATGACAATAATTTGTTTTTAAATTAACAATAGTATTTTCCTCTTTTCTAAGAGCAACATGCTTTGGTTGAAAATCAACCATGCTATTATAAATGTTAAACATATTTTAGTTATTACTAACCAAAAGATGTTCGGAGGCAACCATAATATGGTTGTGCCTTCTTGATGGATGACTAATTTAACAATAATATGTTGGTCGGTGAAAATAGTATGGTTAAATTTAAACATAATATGTTTGCAATTCTCTTTAAAAATAGTTTTGTTGGAGGTGACCAAATTTAAACAAATTTTTTCTCTGGGTGTATAATTTAATAAATGTTTTATAAAAAATAAAGATTATATGTAAAGTACTTTAACCATCTGTAAATATACAATAAGGGTTAACACGATGGCCATTGTGCAAATTTAATTTTTATATTAATTTTTTATTTTTTTGGCAAACTGTCAGATTTTTCTTGTTCAGAGCTGTATTTTTTAGTACATTAGTATGAAATTCATAGTTGTATCGTTGAGTATTGCAAGAGTTCGTGAGATTTTGCCAAAATATAGTGAAGAACTAGATTTTGTTTTGTATGGGAAATTAGTAGAAATTGACAAGATTTCGCTCAAAATCCCTTAAGTACTAGATTTCGTTTAGGTGTAAATGTAGTATAGATTTCTAAAAATTTATTCTGGCACAACAAAAAATTTCTGGCAGTACTGCCGAAAATCTGGTTATCTTGGTTATCAATGCATTTATTTATCTTTACACAAATCCATTTCTATATGCGATTTCATTACTATTTGTCCACAAAGTCCACTGACTACTCTAGTATTTCTTAGCAGAAATTAATTTTTTTAAAGTTCTTAATTTAATTCAGAAAATCAAATTTATTTTTAAGTTCAAATTTTTTTTAGAAAATCAATGTTTTAAAATTTATTATCTGGCGCGGCATTCCTATATAATAAAAATGCTTTCCCACAATCATTTGTATACACTCCAAATTATTTCTTCTTTTCTCAATTATAAATTTAAAAAAAGTCCTGAAATTAAGTCTGAAATTTAACTTATGACTAAACTTTTTCCGCTTAACGGCCTATTCCAAATTCAGTTATAACTAACTATTACTGTCAGTTAACGAAGTGATATATGACAGTTATAGTTAATAATAGCTGAACTTGGTGAAATTGGCCTTAAGTATGTTAAAATGACGTTACACAGGGCCTCCACCTGATATAAGATATAAGATTTTTATATTAGCAAACGTCAAATTCAATCACAGAGAGTATTATCTTACGTGTGGACTCTCAAATAGTGTTAGTATTAATATTATATTAAATGTTATGAGACAGTTGTTATGAGAAATCTTATAACAACTATCTTATAAGATGAGCTGTCAAAAATACACATACATACATACACATAAATTAATAATAAGACGCTATCATTAAAATGTTTAATTTTTTAAGTGAAAATAGTTGAATTCTTGTAAAAAGTGTTTAAAAATAATATTAAACACTAAAAACAGAGAAAAAACTAAAAAAGAATCAAAAACGACACAAGTTTACTGTACGAAAACCAGTAAATTATGAAATCTTATAAGATACATGTTCCCCTTGTTTAAGATTAAGATTAACATGAAGAAATGTGCTCTCTCATTCTGTCGACGTTCTCTCACATATTATATCAGATATTATCTCAGGTGGAGACCCTGTGTTAAGTATAATTGCTCTGTTAACGGCGAAATTAACAAACAGCGTTGCCAGAATGTTTGAAAGGAAAATCTTCATTTGTCGAAAAAATCTTAAAGTTTTTTATAACAAAGGCAAAAAAGTAAAAAATTTCAATTTTTTATAAGAACATACTTCATATTATGGAAACTATTCAAATTGAAATACATAAATATATAACTGCGGTATTTATACAAAATTAAATTGTAGGTTTAAATTGTGTTTTAGTTATATTTTCCATAAAAATGTATCTAAAAATACATTTTAAATTAATTTAGTTTCTAATAAATATGAACGTAAAAACTTCATCTAAATAAAGAAGTTTCATTGAAAGTATTTTGGCCAAAACATCTTCAAAAAAAAGATTAAATCTTCATTCTGGCAACGCTGTTAACAAAGTCAAAAATGTGTTACGTGTCTCTGCGTCTGCTAACTTCGAAATCATCTTTACACACACACAAACGTGTTTACAATACACACATACAATCTGCGTTGAAAAATAAAAGTTGGGTTCCCGTACAAAAATAATGTTAATAAGGGAGTAAATTTAATTCCCTTCTTTTATAAAGTATAAAGCGATTAGTTGCTATCTTTCAATGCCGTCTTCATTAGCCATCGCTATGTTAAAATAACAAACAATTTCATGTGCACACATAAAAATGGATAGTGAAGACAGCTTTTGTCGTTGTTTTGTTCTTGTTTAAACAGCGTTGTTAAAACAATTGTTTGCGTCGCTAATTCTGCCAACGTTTTAATAAAAGGTCAGGACGGCGTGTTACGAATACAAATTGTAAGGGCCATTATTACAACTTACAAATAGTTATTTTTAGGATGCTATCTGACAGATAAATAGTTTTTGGTTATTACAAGTTAACATTAACCTAAAAAGTGACTGATAAGCTAACATCAGGTTTGTCCTCATGGTAACTTTACAAGTGAACTTTAAGAACTTGAAGATGCCATATTTTCTGCTGAAGATATGGTAGCATCAGTGACAGTTTTAAGTCAAATTAAATTATGCAATTTAAAAAAAAAACACAATTTAACACAAAAAACAAAACAATTTACCATTAAGAACAAAAATAAAGCACAAAAATTGAATCCTTTTTTTAATTAAAGAAAGAAACAAAAGCAAGTCGTTGCCACTACGTATTTTAACAACCAAAAGTAGTCGGTATATACTGCATTGTGTATATAAATTACATTTTTTATTTTATCGGACAGTTGTAATAATGGAAAAAACTTATTGGCAACTTTATCATTAGATTGTAATAATGGCCCTAAATGAAATAAATAATTTGACATCAGAAATTGAACGAAAACTAAGAAATTTAAAGACGACAGTTTGATTTCTTTGTTTAAGAGTTGCAATAAATTTCTTCAACAGACCTCTTTATGGCGTTTTTAAGCGTTAAGTTATCGGAAATAATAGATAAGTTTGCAAAAATGATTAACTCCCTGTTTGTAGAACGCGATTGCAAAATTTACTCGTTTAACTTACATTTAAAACTAAAACAAATGTTGATATTTTGTTTTAAATGTAAGTTAAGCGAGTCCCTTTTTGCGCTCGCGTTCTACAAAGTATTTGGTTAATAACTTGATTTTTTACATTCCCGTACGTACTTTGCTAATTTTTTAATATTTTTATGTCTCAGTTTTCCGAAGTTTAGCCAAAACGTAAATCAACAGAACTAGTGTAAGCAGCATTATTTACAGTATTTAGCAACATGTTGAAACTAAGGCCCTAAACATGTAAAACGCAACGCAACGCCAAAGAATTATATTGAAAACAAAACCAAAGTTATAAATATTTTGTAATTTTGTTACTGCTTTCTACAGAAATTCACATTGCGTTTTAAAATTTCAACGCTGTATATTGGCGTCAGTGATGCCAATAGTAGGGAATTTTCCCTTTTTGTAGGGATTTTTTCGGAAAATTTACGGCGTAGGGAAAAAAAGAGAGATATTTTATTTTTAGGCAAATGTAGGGAATTTTCAAAATATTGTCTCATTTTCAATATATTGTGTTAAAATACGTAAATATTCGTATTGTTTTCATTTAAAAATTAAAATTTTTCATATGCCATAGCATTTAGGTACAAATGTAGTATTTTACTAAGAGCCCTAATAGCCTGTCAATCTTCAACAAGTGCCACAATCATGTACATATATATTAGGGGAGCCGAATATTTGGGTTCACATTTGCGAACTAATCGCTTATTTTTGTTATTTGCATTTTCTCTCACATTCGCTAAAAATATATGCGAATATTAAAGGAGAATATTTAATGAATGAAACAAAGAGAAATAAAGTCATACAATTTGGAATTTTAATGAAAACTTTGTTTTAAATTTTTGAAATAAAGATTTTTATATTCAACAAAGCCTTCCCTTTTATTTGGTACCGAGCTTGGTAAAAAAATATTAGATACTTATATTAATAAAAAAAAGTATTCTTGAAAAAGGTTAAGTCCTTTAAAAAGGACAAAAGATGAGGAGATGAAAATCAAACACTCAGTTTGACTTAGTTTTGACTCTAGATTGAAGGATATACAGTGGCGTTTCTGCCAAATTAAATTATTAAATTAAATTAAATTTGTCACACAGTATTTTTTTTTAATTGAATTTTTACATGTGTGAGAATGTTTATTTTGGTTTTTTCTTGATGTTAATAAATGCTTTTCTTTAATAAATGTTAATAAATCCCTTAATTATAATATTTACGAAATGTTAACAGAGTATGTATTTGTTTGCCTGAAGCTAAAACCAATACATTTTTAACGTAGGGAATAGTGTAGGGATAATATTTTTGTTTGTAGGGAAAAAGAGGGAATTTTCTTTAGACACGTAGGGATTTTTTTGAAATTTCTTGGCATCACTGATTGGCGTTGCGTTGTGTTTTACATGATTAGGGCCTAAATTGTTGAAAACATGTACACACATTCAATCATACAAATCCAGTCTGTTAAGAATATGTTTAACATAGTAAAAATAGTTTTGTTTGGCTTTTTATCATTACAAAAAAACATCCATTTAATTTTTTACTATTTTTTTCATTAGTTCACTGTAAGCCAAATATTAACTAACAAATAACAGCAAGAAGAAAAAACCAAAAAATTAAAACGAAAAAAATTTTGTACTGCGATCAGAAAAGAGAAGAAACTTCAGAATTTTGTTATCAAAATACATATGTTTTTACAAGCTAATATAATATGTATAAAAATAAGGTGGATATTTAATTATTACTCCTCTTGCTGTTGTTTGTCAATTAAGATATAGGTATATATTTTTTGTGATTAAGTCACAAAATAAGTTATTTTTCTCAATGTCAAAACATATCCCTGAGAGACCGTATATTTCGGTATGCCGCTGGTTTATGTTTTTTGATGTTGTTTATTCAACGAAATTACACTTTTTTTGTTAGTTTTTAATAAATTTTGGGAGACATTTGCTTTTAGTCTCAGTTGGCCGAAGAACTTTACCCAAAAACATGGTACAAAGGCAGTCGCTGTTATGTGAAAAGAACTGTCAAACAGCAGCCAAGAATAATGAAAGTAAAATCAAAAACAAACAACAAAACACACAATTTATACAATAGTGTGTGCGCGTGTTGGTAAAACAGAAACAACATTTAACAAATCCTATCAAGAAATAAGCAAATAAAGGAATAATCAGCTCTTCGAGGCTACCGTCTATTATTGTACCATGTCAAAAAGTAAAGAAACCCATCTAATGTAAGAAGTGTATTGTACAGAGCTCAGCAGCATGTTGATATGAAAATGTTGCAAAAAATCGTAAACATACTCATATACACACATGAATGCTTTTGTTTATTTATGATGTTGTTTATTTTAAAAAAAAAAAACTTCTGTAACAGATATCTTCTGATATTACCTTATTAATTTATTGCTAAAAATTATGAAATATCTAATTTTATTTAAAGAAATATAGAAGTTTTGATTAAATATTAAAGCTGGATTAACATAGATGCCAGACTTGTTCATCTATAGGGCAAGTACATATGTATGTATGTATGTATATTATATTTATGCTGGCAAATGTTAGAAAATCTTTTAAGATTTATTTAATTTTTTTATAATTTATGTTTGTTTTAAAATTGTTTCGCCAAATCTTCTTAAAATTCTCTTTAGATATTTTTATGCCGATATGTACCTATTATTTGCTTATTTTACATTTTAAAAACATTCTATAACTAACAGAAAACATCGCATTGTCTAATAAACTTGACATCGTTAAAAAGTCATTCACATTTAAGAAAAAAAAAAAAAAAAAAAAAAAAATGAAATGCAAATGTTAATGTAAAATAAACAAAAAGAAATACTAAAAAATGGCAAAGCAACAACAATTCCTACAAAAAATAAAAATGTTTTTGAAAATGTTTTAATTTAAACAAAAACCATTCAAATTTTTATATAATAATGTTAGTTAAGGCTAGTAGTGTACACTATTACACTTTGTATTAATATGTTCATGTCAAAAACTCAAGTAATATGCAAAAGTGTCATAGTATGAATGGAATGTGTTATGGAAATGACAAGAATTACAAAAAAAAAAAAAATTTGACATCCCATACGACTTCATCGTTTTTTAAAATTTTCATTGGATCAGGGTTGCATTTTTAACAAAAGCATGTTCATGTGTGAAAGTGTAACTACAAACTGTAATGTTGTATTAGATTTTTTGACAGTCACCAAAACTCATTACCCCGTGTCTCCACGTAGCCATATTTATTGCGGCAAACGTCAAATTTGATTGCTCCAAATTTGATTGCGACGTGTGGACTGCATATTGCCATGGAAGGCAATCCATTGAGCAATGATTGCTCTGCTTGAGCAATTATTGCTTAGCAATCTGGTTTTAAGTCAGTTGTCATTTATCTGACATTTCATTTCTCTATACGTTTGCTTATGGCAAAGCAATTTCACGTGTTCTCCAGCAATATAATCAGCAATTGCTGCGCCATTTTTCTGCCGACGTTTTTGCTTGTGCTTAGCAAAAAAAAAAAGTACAAAAACACTTAAATCTATTAATTCGATGCAATTCCATGGAATTCTGTTTAAATATCATTTAAACCGTTGAACTAATTCGAGGCTCCATACAATATTCAATAGCACTCTAATTCAATGCCAAAGACATTAGACAGTTCTAACTATATTAGCAATTAAGGGACTATCCAATATAGCGTAACAAATTTGGAATGAAGACTTCTGCTATGTTCACACTTGGGTTTTTAAACGAGTTTAAGATAAATATTGATTCAGTTAATCAAAGCCGTTCACATTTATTTTTAGATGATTAAGATGACAGTTGATTAATAAGTAAAGGACAACAAACAAATTACAACATGAAATTAATAAAAAAAAATTTCTGGTAATTCTTGACTGAGCACGGGATTCAACTCGGGTCGAATTTACATGTTTCGAGAAAAACCACATTCCTATTATTAGAATTCTTTGCGTTCTACCGATTGCGCCACGTCGGCGCCTGCCAGTAAACAACAATCATTAACCAATGGAATTGGTAGATCGAAATTTACTGTAATTGCTTATCCATTTCCAACTTTTATTTACATGTTTTTTCCTTTCTTCCTGGTTTTTCTTACTTTTTGTCAAGACTTTTTCTTATGTTTTTTATGTTTTCCTTTTTGTCTTTTTCTAGTTGACCTTTCTTTGTACAACTTGAAGGACACATGTAAACATATAGAGCTTGTGCCATAGCTATTTTATAACAATTGTAATTTTGAATTGAACTGTTGGCTTTTAATTGAAGTTTTTTGATATTTTAATTAGGCTTAAGTTTATCAAATTTAATTTTAAATAAATTATTTTTGCTGAAGGAAGGAATTTACAACATGAAATTAATTAAAATTGTTTTTATATAGACTGGCAGGCGTCACAGTGGCGCAATAAGTAGAACGCAAAGAATTCTGATGATGGGAATGTGAATATTCTCGAAACATGTAAATTCGACCCGAGTTCAATTCCGCGTTCAGTCAAGAATTATCAAAAAAAAAAAAAAAATGTTAATTCATTTTATGTTGTAAATTCCTTCCTTCAATAAAAATAATTTAATGAAAATTAAATGTGATGAACTTAAGCCTTATTAAAATATCAAATAACTTCAATTAAAAAGCAACAGTTCAATTAAAAATCACAATTGTTAATTTATGGATTAGATAAAAAAGATTAAGAATAAATCGTAGCCGATTGTACACGTGCGAGGTACGTTTAGTGTGGCCGATGCTACATCATACTCAGCTTGAGGTATGTTCAGAGGAATGTATGTGATTAATGAAATGATTTAGTTTTAAACATGCCAATTTGAAATGATTAACAAATCACTTCAATGTATGGTTAATCATCTCGATTTTTAAGTCGTTTGAGGTTAATGACGTACGAGATGCTTAAATACGTTTAAAACCCCAAGTGTGAACATATCATTAGACTGTATTCTTATTATTACTTTTTGCTGGGGCGAACATGCATACGCATTAATTTGAATTTTGTGGAAGAAAAACGTAGAAAGACATGCGGGTAGATAATCATTTCTACAGCATTCTCCTTTAAAGCTTTAAATTCATACCCATTCTCCAAGTAAAAAGTCACCATGGAAATGCAGTGCCATGGATTGGGTTCCATGTATCCTTAAAATCAATTTCAGCCATTACTGCAGTCCGTGAAAAACACAAACAAAAGTTTGAAATTTTTCATCGCTGGTTAAATTCTGCTTGATAACAATTGTGAAGCCGATCAATATTTAAGGGTGCAAAGTAGGGATATAAACATTTACTTCTCTTCTGTACTTTATAAATTCTATTTTGATAGAATTTCATATATAATCGGAGATATAGG
Source organism: Pollenia amentaria (assembly GCA_943735925.1). NCBI lineage: Eukaryota > Metazoa > Arthropoda > Insecta > Diptera > Polleniidae > Pollenia > Pollenia amentaria. Next base: position 225,648,589 of record OX031007.1, on the reverse strand, counting down.
CAACCTAGGAGAAGTGAGCGGAATTAAAAAAATTACTTATTTCATTTTAAAAAATGCTAACTTATTTTATATAAAATTTAATAAGTATGGAATTAGTATTCACTGTTAATACACCAAATTGTATTTTTAAATATAAGTATGTATGTATACTTAAACGCTTTACAAAAATTCCTAAAATAGGTATTGTGTGTAAAAATAAACTGTCTTAAATATCTTCTGAGAAGTATTTTATAAAATTTCTTTAAATTTGTTATAAATTTAAAGCATTTTATAAGCTTTAAATTACTGTTATATACACATTTACTAAATACTTTCATACATACGTCTTTATATACTGATAACTATCACACACATATATTCCCGTTTGTTTATGTAAAAGAGTAAATGCATATACATACATATTTAAGTATTTATGTAGGTGTAGATGTATGTGTACCTATATGGGAAAACAACATCCTCAATTTTCATAGAAAAGTTTTCAGACATGCGCTTTTCCTCAACATAATTACGTTATGATGTTCGAAGAGCTGCTAGAGTTAGCTGATTTCGCTGTCACTGCTACTGCTAGTTACTGAACAAACATACATATAGCTGCAATTGCTGCTTTGTTGCCCAGTAATTTAATGCAAAAAATCAATTCAGCTAAGTGAAGAAAAAATCTTCAGAATACGAATTTATATGACAACAACTGACACACGTATACATACATACATGTATGTACTCTGTATATAGAGAGAAGACGGACGAACGTGTGGCGTTACATAAAGAGAACAAAAACTCAATGGCTATTCATTCATACCATGTAGGGTGTACTTGAGTGTTCTTATGTATAGACATCCTGATAACTATACCAACATACATTTGTTGCTTTAGATTAACCCCCCCACTTTCGGCGTCATAAACAGAACGTACAGTATGATGATGAGAATAAACAAAAATAAAAACTTGGAAAACTGTGAGTAAAATTTTTGCTGGAATGTGTAATGAAATGTTTTTGTTTTGTTGTTTTTGCAGTACAACCTGGTATATAGAGCCCAAAAATATCTAGGCAGAAGTAAAACTGCATTACTGTTAAATACCCTTGTGTATGTATACAGTCAAAACATAACAAAAACAACTATTTATATGCATACATATTATATAAAAAACATAAATGGATTTAAAAAAATATAGATATGCATAACGGTTCTTTATGCACTTCTGTATATTAAAGCAGGTATTTATTTATAAATGAATCATTAATTAATAATTAATTAATACGGCAACTTCTTAAGTGTTTATCTTAACCATTCATTTTGCATCGCTGTAATTTAAGGACATCAAAATAATTAAATACGGCAACTCTTTTACAAGCTAATTACATTGGCCAAGGCGAAATCATTTTTCAGGTGGCGTTGAGAGCACAGCTGTGCTACTTTTTTTGCTTACTGAGAGAAATATCAAAAGTTGCTTGTGTTTTTGACATATCGATCAACGAAAGCAACAAAAAATACATTGTTGTGTTTTTGGTGTTGTTACTTGATCAAGGCGAATTCAACTACAGGTGGTGTCGATACTACAACAATCCAAAAACAACAGAAACAACACAGGGTTTTTTGCATTGCATTGTTAGTGTTTACTGTCCAAAATGTCAACCATTCCTAACGAAACACTAACAAATCAAAACAAAGTAGCTCGAACTGTCAAAATCAGATGGCGTTTCGACACCACCTGTAGTTGAATTCGCCTTGTACTTGTTGTAGTATCGACCATGGTGGAATAAGTAGGTGGCAGCGCTACGGCAACAAATACAACATTACAACAAAAATGAAAAATAAGTCTCCGTATACGTCAAAAATTATATTAAACTAAAATCAAATTTTGCCGCCGAACGCAATGAAATAAATAAATTTTTAGCCAATTTTTACTTCACTATGGTTACTATCTTATTTAATTTTAATTTAAATAATCAAAAAATTTAATACAATACAATAATCACAGCACAAAACGTGGACTTTTTGTAAGCATAAACAAAACTTTGGCATAAGACTAGACAAACAATACAAGAGCAAAAAATCGTCATCTGGCGTAGTAATGCCACCTGTTTATTTCATCATGGTATCGACACCACCGTATAAATGAATTCGCCTTGCATTGGGCATTTCTTTCTCTAAAGCTGGACATCACACCACGCGTTTTCACATTCACTGATTGTATGCTTTTATTTCTAACTTCCGTTCTACTTTTCAAGGTGCATTCAATGCTTATGCGGCATCACCACAAGTAAACATAAATTTTTTTGGTCAAAATCAGATTATTTGTTCGAACACTGATTTTCGTTGTCTACGCAGCTGACAAAAAGTAGAATCTGTGTAGTTAAATGTAACAAGTTTCATGCACAAAAGCGTAGGATGCATTTCTACTTTTGTAAGCGTCACAAGCAGCATTCTAACAAATCAGCTGTTTTTTAATTAAATTTTATTTTTTAATTGTGGGAATGCTGCATAAAAGCGTTGCCTGTAACTAGAAACGTAGAACGCAAGTAAGGTATAAAAATCATGCAATGAGTGGAAGCGAAAACGAGTGGTGTGGACCTCCAGCTCAAAGTAAACCTGTTTTTCGCGTAAAAAGCGTCAAGGTATTCTATGCTTATGTGCAGGTAACTTGGCACATATAACTACACAGATTCTACGTTTTTGACAGCTGCGTAGGGTGCGAAAAAGCGTAAAACTCATGGTGTGGACTTTCACCAACTGTAAATAGGGTTCGCCTTGGATTTTGGTTTATTTCAAAGGAAGACTTTATCTTGTCAAAAAATTTAATTTGACGTAAAATAGCTAAATTGACTACAGTGGTCATTACTGTGATCTGTATCAACCCAGAGAGAAATTAATGGTATAAAATACTGAAAAAGAAGTTTAGTTTATTTTTTTGAATATAATTTCAAGATTCAAATATGATATGAATAAAACTAAACTTTAACATTTTCACTCCGGGCTTGTAAATTTGTTACCCTCTCAGACAAAATCTCTCAGACCTAAATTTTTAAAATTAAGGGGACTATTTTCTAAAACACTTCACTTCACTTCACTTGAAAATTGTTTTCATACAAATTTTTAAAAATTCAAAAAAAAAAATTATATGAAAAATTTCTCAACGCAAGGTGAAGTGATTTAGAAAATTTGAACGCTTATCATTTTCTTATCTACTAATGTTTTCTTTTACATAGTATTATTTTCAATTTGTGTTTAATTTGTTTTTGTTTTGTGCTACATCGACATTAGTTTATCTCACGTATTGTGTCTTCCTTTTTTATTTGATTTAGCTCTTCGTTGCCTTTCCATCAACGGATGCAACTTTTGTTGCCTTCAAATTTTGCAAAATTGTTCAATTTACTTACCATTGTTTGAGCATTGAGTCTCAAAGTTTCTTAAATGATTGGTTTCTTTCTAGCATTTTTTGCCTATTCTTTTATTAAATACGTGACTCATCGTAAGGGAAGGATAATTGTAACTTTTGTACAGTCTCTATAACTTAAACTTGATATGTATAAATTATGCACACAAAGGACTTGTAATTGTTTTAGACATTTGATTAGAAGGAAGTGTATGAGAGGTATTTATTTTAATTTTTAAAAACTTAAAACTTAAGATTAAAAAATCTTTTTGTTTTAAATCTAAATATTTTAGGTTTTGTTCATAGAAGTACTGTTGTTTGCTATATTCATAAAGGGTGATTTTTAAGCCCGATAGAAATGGAAATAATTAAAAACAAAAATATTTAATAAAAAATATTTTGGGCATTACTGGGCTGTTCTTGACCTACAATCTGGAGACGTCTAATTTTGGGCCACCTTTTCGAGCATTGCCTACCGTATGCCACCACATGAACAACGACAGGTCCTTTTCTCGAATTTATCGTGTAGACAGATTTTGATTCCAATAAGTCAATGGTTTCGGTCGCCGTGTGGCACTTAAAGCTATCCAAAGCTTAGTCGGATCAATGTCATTCATTTAAACAAAAAAATCATGGGTAATGGTGCGGTAACACTTTCAATTGACCTAAACGTGAGCTCAGTCTTTATTTTTGAAAAAATGAGATCCGTTAATGCCACCAACATGTATGTAAATCACACTTAACAGTACATTTACTGGCTGGAATGGAGTCAATAGGTTGTATTGTGGATTGGACTCACTCCGTATGCGGCAATTTTGTTCATTAACAAACCCGTTACGCCAAAAATTAGCTTCATCGATTAACGGACAAGTTTTGCAATAAAACATCGTCCCTAATTTGCGCAAATTTATAACTGATTTTCAATGTATATAATTTGGTAGCGTTTTTCAAGCGTGTTCTATTCATGAGGATTTGCCAGAACATTCTGATCATAAATGTTAAAAAGTGAGCGCACTATGATAGTTCGTTTGACAGCTAAAGGTCCAACCAAAAAATGTACAAGCTAGCTTAATAAAAAAAAAAATTGGGTAATTCACAATGTGTGCTATTAAGTCATATTGTCATAATGTCTTAAATAATATTTTACAATTGTTTAAAAAAAATAATGTTGTGTTTCAAACAAAATAAAAATTTTAATGCTGTAGGAATCTAAATTAAAAGCGGTTGCCCACAGCAGTCATATACATATATTTCTTGTTTTTATTTTAAGACAAATGACTTTATGACTTCCTTGTGTATCACCCAAATGTAAAGCCCGTCATATTAATTTCAAAAAGCATAAAAGAAATCAAATAACATTTGATTCCGTACGGATTGTGCGATCAGCTTTGCACTTTGCATAACCTAATGATTGCTTCATAAAACTTATTTTTTTCGACATTCTGCCTATTTCAAAGCCTTGTTATCCTTCAAGTTTTTTCAATGCAATTGTTAGGGATAAATCATTCACAATAGTATACAGGAAATATCGCCCCTTATATAAAAAAAATTATTTGTATTGTTCCCATTTTTAATATTCAACTCTTAAAAATTTCGATAACTTTAATCCCAACATTTATTTTATCAATTTCACTTAAAAAAATCTTGATATGTTAAAAAAGCTTAAAAAATTATTGTTTAATGAAAATTACTCTCATACCATATCATAGTGCTATACATTTACACAACAGTCAAGAATAAGCTCCCATAAAAAACCAAGAAACCCACTAAAAAATGATATTATAAGAGACGTTTGTTTGCTCGTTAAAATACCCTGCATTAATGTAGAGAAAGCACTAGAGTTCTACCGTAAGGGTTTATGTAAAAAGGATTATGCCCAAACACTCACCCAATTCAATTACTAGTTACATAATGAAAATTCTGTAGTAGAAAATAATGATGATGACGATAAAAACACATGTGTATGTTTATGTGCATTGTATGGGGGAGCAATAAATGAAAATTGACACCCATTTTTTATGGGGATTGGGCAGAGACAGAATGACAGAAGGGACATAGGTTTTAGATAGGTTAAAAGAATTTAAGGCTTTATGGTTGAGTTTTTCTTTTCTCTTCTTTTTTTTTGTACTTTACATTCAATAATATAAAAAGATTATATAAAAGTACGTTCTATAATAGTCTTCAATATAACACAGGATAAATGTAATTTTTTGCTTCTTTTTTTTTGGTTTTTGGTAATACGTAAAGAAAATTATTAAAACTTGTAGCAAAAATGTTCATTATTTTTTTCAAATTGTTGTAGAAACATAAAAAAAAATGCTGAATAATAGTATTAAATTCGCTTGAAATCGTTTAACGGATATGTAAATTTTTTCGACGATATAAACCCCTATTATGAATTGCATTCGACAAACGATTTTCGCTGGTTATCGAACATCGACTCTCGAATGTAAATTTTGTATTATGAGTTGACAGTATTGGCGTATGTTTCGTTGTGCGTTGATTTTTTAAGCGAAAATAGTTTTGCAAATTAAAAAAAAATTAAAAAAACTTGTTAAAAATTTAAGAATTTGTAATTTTATTTATTTTTTGTTTTGCTGGACTTTCTTCATTATTTTTTTTAATATTAAGTAGGGGTAAGGCCGCAAGTAGGAAGCAGTTATTGGAAAAGCTCGTTTTCCTTATGGAAACAATTTTTTTTTTTAGAAAAATTAATTTACAAAAAAATGTAGGCTGTAAAACAGTCGGATGAAATCTTGCTGGAACAAAATTGCTCGGAAGCACCCGTTACAATTTTACTTCTTGCCGCAAATCAAATTTTCCAAAAATTCCAGAACTTCTAACAGGACTACATATACCGTGGACAGTCCAATTTTTAAATTCCAAGGTAAAGTTTGTTCGATCCCTTCAAAAGTGTTACCAATTTCAATATGCTTCCAAAATTTTACTATATCTCGGAAGCCTCCTTCAACCTTTTTCTGCTTCTGGCCAGTTCCAATAAGCGTTCATCTTTATCAGGCGAATCTTTGAACTATAATTCCGTTATAGTCATGTTTAATTTAAATATTATTTTTTATTATTTGTCAACAAAATTTTTTCATTTAAAGTGCCAGGTGAACAAACAAAATCAGTATAATTCAAAATAGTGTCTTGTTATGTCAAATGTGCCCAATAAAACCCAAGGCGAATTCATAACAGGTGATCCTTAAAGCCCTGCTGGTAACTTTTTTTCTTTAGCTATATAATTGTTGGATGTCAAAATTTTGTTTATTATCTTTGTTTCTGTTTTGATTTGTTTCAGTTTGTTGACATTGTACAATGATTTTACAAAAACAAATTGGTTGTGGTTTTTGTACGAGTTGTACTTGTTGTACTACCGAGATTACCTGGAATGAATTCGCCTTGATAATACCAAATGAAAATTCGTTCGATCATTTAATACGACTGCAGTCGAAAATCGAGTTTATTTCATAATGCTGGGTACACACTATGCAATGCATTCATGCAATCTGGCAATTTTCATTGTAGATTGCAAAGTTTGTATTCGTGTTTATGATCTTATTTCGGATTGCATTCGAGATTTGATCCACATCAAAATATTTTGATATTTAGAGATTGCATTGCTGTAAATTGCACTATCTGCATCGTGATTTCTTGTTGTTATCTGTTTATTTCATTGAAAACAAACAAGCTGTAAGCTTCTACATTCAAAATTTTCTCAAACGCTTACAAAAGTCAAGTACGTGAAAAAAGAAACTGAAGATATGATTTCATTGTTGGTTGCAGTGTGTGTGTAAAACATGCCATCTGAATGAGAAATTCGTTGCGTAAATGCATTGCATAGTGTGTACCCAGCATAATAGACCTCAAACTCTACAAGAAGACTACGGGTCATTTGACTAGCTAAATGACCAGTAGTGCTCACCGATATATTGGTTATAGTTTCTACTAGTTTATTGAGTGCAAAATGAAAAAACTGACCGACACCTTGTGCACATGTGATTTAACCTCTCTCTCTAACTCATTATGTCTCTCTCTCTAACTTATTAATTCAATGTAAAATTGTTGCAAGTGTGTTAGTAAAAATTTTTTTTTAGTATTGGTTATTCATTTCTTGTGGGGAACCCTACAGACTATAACCAATATATCGGAGAGCACTTCTGGTAATCTAGCTAGTCAAATGACCCGTAGTCTTCTTGTAGGGAAGTTTATTATCTAAACAATAATTCACAATAACTTTATATAATACTAAGAGCTGCCAGATTATTCTTGCAACAATTACATTATCTCTACTTTTATTCACAATAAGTTGCAATATTAAGTGATACCAGAGATTTTAAAAACACCAAGGTAAAAGAACGTATAGCGAGAAATTTTGTATTCTAACAAAAAATTAGATTTACATAAAAATGTGCATGCCAATAGCAGAAGTGTATTCGAAATTTGGATAATCTAAATTTAAGTACATGTCTATATTAAATAAAAATCAGAAAAAAGTTAATCATTATATAAATCATAAAGTTACTTTTGCGCCACCCTGTACAATACTTTTCGTTGTTTCAAAAAAGGTTGATTTATTTTAACGTCTTCTAAGCCACCCTTCTTGCACCTACATACAAACATATTGCACTTAATCAACAAGAGTGTTTTAACTCAACATTTTAAAATTTTCAGTAGAAGCAAAATTTTTAATTTAACATTGAAGGCATTTGGAAAACAATTTTAAAACCAGACGTTTCACTACCAAAAAGCCCGATATTTAACAGCGGGAAGATATGAATATAACGTGTCCATTTTTTCGAAAAAGTGAAAAATTAAAATTTTGAGTTAGTACCCTCTTGTTGGTTAAGTGCGATATGTTTGTATGTATGTGCAAGACGTTAAAATAGAGCAACGTTTTTTGAAACAACGAAAAGTATTGTACAGGGTGGCGCAAAAGTAACTTTATGATTTTTATAATGATTAACTTTTTTCTTTCTGATTTTATTTAATATAGGCATGTATTTCAAATTTGATTAAAAGTTTGGAAATATGTTCACATTATGTTTTGAAGATAATATATTTGAAATGGTGCCCATTGTTTGCTTCGTACTAACGTGCTCTTTCCAGAGCATTTCCCATAACTTTTCTTAGAATTTCAGGTCCAAACGCACTCACTTCTTCTCGGATATTCACATTAAGCTGCAGGATGGGTATTGGCTTTTTGGCATTCACTTTACCCTTTAGGTAATCTCAAAGAAAAAAATCGAAAGCCGTTAGATCGGGCGAACGCGGTGGCCAGTCAAAATCAGTAAAACGCAATATTATTCTATCGTCAAAAATTTCGCGCAGGAGAAAAATGGTTGGAAGAGCTGTGGCTGCAGTTTGCTGCAACTACAATTATGGATTGTTTATGTCAATAATTTCCCGGTATTGAGTGCCATTCACATTAACCGCTTCACAGTGGCGCCCGTAGAGCAAGCGAGGTTGCAAAAATCAAAATTTTCATGAGTGCCGACGAAGTTTTGAATAAACCCATGTTTTAGGAAACTTTTCAACGATTTCAAATATGCCACTCTTAATAATATCACATTTTTAGTTTAGAAGATATAACCGTTCAAAGTTGACCGATTTTCGGTTTTCAAAAAAACACACAATTTTTAGTCAATTTGTTGCGATTTTAGGTGTTATATCACGAAAAATAGTTAACGAATCGCCTTATTTTTTTGTTTGTATTGATTGATGTATTTATTAAATGTATAATGATAAAAAAAAATTAACTGTTTGCTTTGTGTTTCTCCTGGTAAATCACTATTTAAAAACTATCCGTTTTTTTCACTATTTTTCAACTTTGACGGAAAATAAAAAAAAACTATATTTTTCTATATTTGCCATATTTGCAAAACCTGTTCTTTGATTATTTCTTTACATAATTCAAAAGGTTTTATCTGCCCGTACGTGCCCGTTTGGCTTCTAGAGGTAAAAAAGTTTAAAAAGACATGGTTGCAGAAATTGTATGGCGTCCATTACTTATATGTTTTGACTGACAGTAGTTTGATCAAATAGTTTGAAAAAAACTACTCATTGAAATTAACAGGTACGTACCTCACATAAACAATACTTTGGCGTACAAATGGTCAGGAACAATATTGACTTATGGTCCCTACAGGTAGGCACAAATCTTATTTGGACACGTGCATAATATCAAAATTGCATTATTCAGCCTAAATCCATATGTATGCAGGGAACAGGTAAATTTTTAGGCATGGTAGCATAAGCCTATATATTGCAAAATAAGCATAATGCCTGGATTAGTCTACGCCTGAAAGTTGGCGCAACAATTACTGAAACCATTAAACAATTTAAGTACTGAAAACATGGCGTTGAACAATTTAAAATTATTTGAACTGTTTAGAAAGTCAACCACACCAAAGTTTTTCACGGAAGTGAAAATTCTTCCTGAGAAGTTGACAGTGATCAGCAAATGGGGCTGCGATGGATCATCCGGACAAAGCGTTTATAAGCAAAGGATATCTTCCGATGACGCTACAATATCGGACGGAAATATGTTTATGGCATCGGTTGTTCCTTTGCGGCTAAAATCGGATGATTCCCTACACTGGAAAAATCCACGTCCGTCATCAGTGCATTATTGCCGACAAATAATGTTTCAGTTTGCAAGGGAATCGGCAGAACTCATAAGGACTACGGTGAAGGACATTGAAGAACAAATAAGCAAGAGAATGCAATTACGAGTTCCACCTGACCATGGTTGACGGAAAAGTCGTAAACGAACTGACAGGAACAACCTCAACAATGTCATGCCCGATTTGCAAAAAGAGTCAGAAGAACTTTTTTCAATTCAATTCAATTTATTTCATATATAATATGTTACATCTCAATTTTATATAATTAGTTGTTAAGAGTTTAAGATTAGTATCTTTTTCTGCTTAATTATAAAATATTTCAATTTGTTATCATATACATATATATAGACAGAATTATATTGGAGGTAAAAATTTAGCAAAAACCTATTTAAGCCCCTTTTTTCGTTTTATTTTTATATTTTTTTTTTATCGATTTTTTATTATTATTTGTCAGAAGAACTTTGGTAATTTAAACGATTCTGCAAATGAGGAGAATTACGAATATGGAATGTCACCATTGCACGCAAGGATAAGGTGTATGGAATTCTTGCTAAAACTGGCATAAACCCTACCACAAGAGGAGGAAAACTTCGATGAAAATACATCAATAAAGGATAAGGAAAAGATCAGAAAGAAGCAAATACAGGATGCTTTTTTTAAACAAGTTGGACTTAAAGTAGACTGTCCCAAGCACGGATACGGTAACTCAAACGATGGAAACACTTCTAGGAGATTTTTTGAAAATGATGAGGCAGTAACTAGAATCATTGGAATTGACAATCAAATCGTGAAACGATTGGGAACGATCTTGGATGTTTTAAACTGCAAAGAAGATGTCAATTCTACAAAATATGGAGAATATGCGTCGAAAACTGCATCTCTTTTAGCAGAAATGTATCCACAGAAGAAGTTGACCCCGACCGTCCATAAAATATTGGCGCATGGCAAAGATATAATTGAGTACCAGTCTTTGCCAATTGGAGAGCTTTCTGAAGAAGCACAGGAGTCTCTTAACAAATTTTATAAAAAATATAGATTGCAGAACACATTCAAAGCATCAAGGGTAAGGCAAAATGAGGACCTCTTCAACATGTTGGCAGCATCTTCCGATCCACTTATTTCTTCCCTGCGGCATGTGAAGTCACGAATAGAGTTACAAAATAATTATAGTTTAGAAATGGTTAGTCTTGTAGATATACCTTCTCTTAAGAATTGTGATGAATATTTTACAGAAAATTGAAAAAATAAATTTAAAAAAAAAATAATTTTTTTTTTAATTTGTTGGGTAATAATTTAAAACATAAAACCCTTAAGAAAAAAAATAAAAACAATCTAAAAATGTAAAAATAATTTTTTTTAGTTACCATAAAATTGATTTTTCTACTAATATTAACTTTGATAACCCATAAGTAGGCCCCTACAAAGCGTAGCACCCTTTCCAAACGCTCATTTCATAGGCTGAACAGTTATCTATCATATGCTGTTAAAACTGTTCAATTATCTTATTCGGTTCAAAAGATATGATTTTTGCAACGAAAAAACTCAAATGCCGCCACTGTGCGCTTGTTCGTCGTTTTGAAAAAAATATGGTCCAAATGTGGCTCAATTTTATTTAGTTAATAAATTTGCTTTTAACTAATATAAAAGGAAAATGACATCTTATATTGTAGAAAGAAATATTTAGATTTACTGCTAGCAACAATGTTGACAATGCTAGAAAACAGATTGATTGACATTTTTTAGTACATAAAAAAGTTTGAAATCAGAAAAATACTGTTTCTTATAAGCGATCTTTAGTAAATTTAGTTTTAAAAACATATGTATATCGGTATGAAAATAAAAAAAATGCTTAATTTTTTGAATATTGTTTTAGCTAATTCAAGATTTGCACTAACCAAAAATAAAAACAAAAAATATAATTTACTTATTAAGCATAGTTTAAAATTTAACCAAAAACACATTTTTAAAAATATTTCGAAAGGTATTCAAATGTATTGCTTTTTAATCATTTTCAATAAAGACTTGAATTTATATTAACTTTTTCAGTTTGTCTTGGCATTAGTATGATAAAATTGTTTGTTGCCTGGGTTAAATTTCAAGCTTAAAATGCTACATTTATTTTTGCGTTTTTTTTGCTGCTGAACTATTGTTTTTTTAAACTTTCGACCTCAATTAAAGAAGTGCTGCAGCAAAAATATTTCTGAATTAATAGCTTGCATTTAAAGCAAAAATTACTCACAAACACACACACAGACAAAAAAAAAGAGAAAAAGTGCTCAATTTGCCAGGATATATTTAATACTCTTCCAGTTAAAAGTGGAAAGAAAAAGTGGTGTTAGGAAAAAAAGGTTAAACATATTAGAAGGTATTTAAAATCTTTCCAACTCCCACTCACACACACACAAACTCATCTACACAGATTTTATAATTAAAGTAAAAAGGCTCGTCATAGCTTCTACAATAAAAAAACGCAGAATGGGCCCTGAGTAAAGTTTATATAAATTGAAAAAAAGAAACTCAAAATATTGTTAAAACGCAGGCGCCTAAAATCATACAACATTGAACTGCTGCTCTCTCCTTATGTTTAATGCCCAGGTTTATTTTGGTTTGAAAGTGCTCTCCCAAATACAATATTCCATTAAAATTTTTTTTAGTGTTTTGTATATAAAAATAAAAAATTATGTATATATACATATATATAAATGTATATAAATAAGATATTATATATGTACAATCAATCTATAGTTTTTTCAGTGCTATTTCTTTTTTGCTAGGAAAAAGTACAAAATATAAATGAAAATCTACAATATCTTTTTATATCCTGCCATTATCTTTTGTATGTATTTGTGTTAAGACACACTCATTTATAAATTTTTCTATGGAATTTTATTGTCTAGAAGATAATACTTATTTATGCGTGTATGTGAGTGTGTACGAACCAACAAGAGTGTGTATGCTGGTTAATCTAACTGGATATAAATTCGTATTCTCCATTTGTTATTTTAACGTTGTTGGTGTGCGTCTGTATACTAGCGTATGTGCGTTTTATATGAATTCGTAAGTGTATGTGTGTTAAATAGTAACTTTTTTCTTTTATTTAGAAATGAGGTCGTAGAAACGGAAAACGAAAGCATTTTGTCGCCATTTTGTATTAAAATTTTCTAAAAATGGAAGAGAATTTGTTACTTAAATATTTTTCATATTGAAAAGTTAGAGCTCTATAATATTATTGACGGCTATAATGATAACTCACTAAAGTGCACAAAAGGGAACTTTTTTATAACATCAATTATATATACTACATAAAAGATTAATATTTTATTGAATTTATTAATAAAAAACAGGTTGAATACTGAAAGGTATTGAAATGTAATATCGTGATTGCAATTTAGTTATAAATAAAGTTTTTTTTTGTTATGCTAATCCCGCGAAGCTCTACGCTCGTCTTCAGGACACCAGAGTCTCTGGCGGGAATCGAACCCGCAAGCCCCACACTGACAGACTAGCTCACTACCAACTAGCCTACTATGGCACCCATACATTCAAAATTCAATAAAACTTTCTATGCAAAAAAATACGAATTACTTTTTATAGAAATAAAAAAAATATAAGTAAAAATTAAAAAAAAAAATATTTGTGTCTTTATACGCAGAAAAAATTAAAAATTCTCTCTAATCACCAAATTCATACCAAATTCATAGAATCAAGCAAACAATTTGTTGATTTTGCACCTATTACCTAAATGATTATATTGATACATAAAAATTGCAAATTGTGAATATTTTTTCTTTTTTCAATAAATGATATTTTGAATTTTAATTAAAAAAAATGATCAAAAAACTTTGCCGTTTCAAACAATATGTTAATTGATTTAATTTAATATAGCTCAGGTTTTGACAATTCCCAACAACAATTCCACAAATTTAAATTATTTTATAGTATAATTAAATTATCGAGGTCTTTTTATATAAAAAACTTTAAATGTTTATTCTATCCAATATTTTATTTTAAACGAAAAAAAATCAATTAAGATTTTTTGTTATTTAAATAATTTTTGAATAAAAAATGTATTTGAAAACAACTACACAGAAAAAAGTGTTTTATCAATTAAAAAAATGGTTTAAAAAGTATTTTAATTTAATTGATGTGATAATTGAATCAATAATTTTTTTAGCTGAAAAAATTTAATTTTGATTTAATTAACATTTTAGTTGTTTTGAAATAAGTTTTCAATTAAAATTTTAATTAAATAACAAAAAATTTTAATTGACTTTTTTCGTTTAAAATAAAATAATTTAAGCATGTAGAATTGTTGTTGGGAATTGTCAATATTTATTTAAATAAATTAACACATTGTTTAAAATTTCAAAGTTTTTTGATCACTTTTTTAATTAAAATTAAAAATATCATTTATTAAAAATATTTTTTCAAAATTTTAAAATTTTTAGTAATCAATATAATCATTTTGTTAATAGGTGCAAAATCAACAACTAGTTTGCTTGATATTATGAATTTAGAACAAATTTGGTGATAGGAGAAATTTAATAATTTTTTCTGTGTAAAATGTTAATAAAATCAAAATTATATTTTTAATTTTCTTTCAACTAAAAATATAGTTGATTCAATTATCACATTAATTAAATTGAAATACTTTTTATACAATATTAATTGATAAAATAAACTTTTTACTGATAAATTTTTCTGTGTATGTTTTAAATTATAGGCTCAATATGGTATTATGATAGCTGCCTAAAAAGTGCCCAGGGAAAGAAAAACCTTCAATGCTAATAACGATGAGAAACAACATTAGTAAAAAAGCATACTAAAAGTATTCTGTAAACTAATTAAAAATAACCACGATTTTTCTCTGCTGATATTTAACAAAACAATTTTTTTAAAAACAATTCAGCTGGTTATTTTTCACTATTTTTCCCCCTTTTTGCCAGAAAAAAAATAAGAAAAACTTTTATCTTATAGGAATGCTAACATTTGTGTTGCTGCAGTTCTAGAATATAGTAACGATATTTTTGCAAGTATACATATACAAACGTATTCCACAGCGCAAAGTGCAATGAATGTCCTTCACATTTATTTCTGCTGCGGCTGCTGCAGCTGGCATCATGAGCAGCAGAAACGTGTAAACGCTATTTCTTGGAATTAAATTTGTTCACTTACAAAAATGTGATGAGAGAGTGAAACAGGCAAAGGATATATGTAGATAGAAACCAGTGTAGGAAAATAAACAAAATATTTTGGAAAACGTTTTGCAAAATATAAAATACTTTTTAATTTTTAATTTTTTTTTTATCGTCTTGTCCTTAAATACTTTATAAGTTACAAAAAAATCAAACAAAACAATTGGCTTTTCAGTCATTTGCATGCTTTATTTAATCATTGCAATCGCACAATTGATATAAAACAAATGCCGAATAGCGTTTCATTCAGTTTCTACATATTTTGAATTTCGCGCTTCTTTAATATGAGGGTTGATTAATTTAATTAGTATTGATTTTTTGGATCAATACATTCTTTAAGCAATGTTTAAATCATATACTTATCTATAAATAAAATTTATTTAAAAAAAAGGTCAGAAATAGTAAATACTAGGGTATTCATTCGGTTAACCGACTAATTACTATCCGATTAGCTGATCGGTTAATTTAAAATGGCCTATTTTCGATTAACGATTAAGCCGGCTAATTCAGTCGATTAACCGATTACCCAATGTAACAAAATTTTTTAAATTTTGTTGTATTATAACATATTTTTTTGTGGTTTTAATTATGTATTGAGAAGAAATACATACTCATATACAAAAGGTATGTGTTTAGAAAATTTTTTTACATACTAACAGAGAAAGTGTTCAGTGATCTTCGTTTTAAATAAGTGTTTGTTGTCAACAGCTTTTTGTTTCACGTACTTGTTATATGTATGTGTTTAGTTTTTTGTTTCTTCTCATATCAATCTTTTAACAAAATTAACCGAAACAATTAGAACTGTTAAAAATTTAAAAAATTTAAACAGGACTCCAATAGCATAATGGAAGATTTCATATGTTTAGAGAAATCCAGGAAATGACTGGGAAATTAGATATCCTTCATTATGGGTTGCCCTCGATTTCTTCAACATCAATGATAAATGAAAGAATTTCTTCCAAGTCAAGTTTTATCAAAACTAAAGAAAGAAAGCATCGCTTAAATCCTAAAAATTTAAATAAATTATTTTTCTAAAATAATATTTTATAAGATCTCCTCATACTATTTAAATAGCGAATAAAATGATCTCACAGTTCTTTTTTTAATACGTATAATGTATTAATTTTAAAAATATATGTAATACGTATTTGTGAATTATGAATTTTTTTTTTGTTTGCTCGTTTTAGTTCAAGAATTGTCATGTTTGTTATGTTATTGTTTTTTTTTCTAATAATCTCCAAATAATAAATAATTTACGCATTTTTATTTATTGAAATTACTTAATTTATAAAAAACTTTATTAATCGGTTAACCGATAAATTACAAAATTAAGCGATTATTAACCGATTAAACCAAAACCGCGGTTAATTAATCAACCGATTAAAGCAAAATGCCGATTAAATGAATACCCTAGTAAAAACATACATACATAAGGAAAATAATTTCCTTCGATAAATGTCTACAACTATCAAATAATTAAAAACTTTCTTTACAAAACTTGATAAAATTTACTAGTTTTTTATACAATCATCGACAGACCTGACGATTTTTATTACTTTAATAAATTGTTTTAATAAATTGGTAACCCAAGTAATTGTTTTGCAATTAAATCACATACATACAGTTATATATTTAAATATCTATACACAAACGTATGATAAATATATTTTTATATATAAGTATGTATGTACGAGTACCTATGTCCATATGTTTTTGCATATTAAATATTACAAATAACTCATACGTCAGGTAGTATTTCCTTTTTTAAAATTTTCCTTCTCTATTTTATTTTATTTATTAACAAATGTGTACAGCGATGCCAACTAAAAACGAGCAAGTCAATTTACTTTATACAAATTACTCATACGTTATGAATGGTTTTTTGTAGTGTAATTCAGGGATGGAAGTTTTAAGATCGTACAAACTGCCTTGTAAAATTATGCCTTAAGCAAAATTGTATGGAAAAACTTTTAACGTTATATTTTTGGTACAAATGGCTTGTAACCTAAGCATTTCTACAACTACCTCAAGCGCAAAAATCCCTTAGTGAAAATAGCAAGTAGTAAACTAGGCGTCTTTTGTGTATGGGCAGCTTTAGTTATTTCTGAAGAACTCCTTCGGTGAGATTAATTTATTATTATTCACGATGATTAGTCAAAAGTCTTGTTAGTTTTAGTAGAGTTTATGGCATCAGGCCTTGCTGTACCCCAGCCTTTTCCCCAATACAACACAATCAATTTGGGATGTCTTAACACAAGTAATATCTGCTTCAAATTGCCAATGTTCAAGCTTATATATTGAGGTGGCGAACACGCATATATCTTAGAATATAATTTGAAAAATATGCTGAAGAGAGCTAGTGTGGTATTTTCATTCCGAAGAAAAAGGTGAGCGCTAACAAATTTTAAGATTTTAATCAGGCTTAAGTTCATTGAATTTAATTTTCAGTAAATTATTTTTATGAAGAAAGGAATTTTACAACATGAAATGAATTAAAATTTATTGATAATTTTTCATTCTTGACTGAGCTGGGAATTGAACCCAGATTTTCACGGACAGATTGGCCAGACTAGTTTCGATTGTAACCACATAATCTCTTCAGTGGGGTTTACCGTTTAGCTCTCACCGCCATTGACGACGGATGACGTCATTAGTAAAACATCAATCTTTAAACCAAATGGTATTTTACTTTGGTAGATCGAAATTTGCTTTTGAAGGAATGATTACCTATTTTTTAATTGATTTACATGTTCTTCCTTACTTCTTGTTTTTTGAAATCAAATAGTAATTAATTTTTATTTATTTGTAGTCTTTTAAAAATACATAACTTAATGTTTTGTACTAATAAAAAATCAAATAAATGGCAATTGAATTTGACAAAATGTGCTAAAAGATAATTGCTCATCACAACATATAGTAACATTTCTTGCTGAATATGTACTCTAACACATATTTATTCGGGCCATACGTTAATATCTTGTGGTAGCAATATAATTTTACAGTTGCAACGGCAATAATTGCCAAACTTTTGCGTGTGTGGTCAGGGATTAAAGATCGAATTGTATACAAATAGTATAATTGTAGCACTTTTGCAACCCAGTAGCTCGTTTCTGTCTCGCATTGCAAAATTTCTCACATTAAGTGTGAAACAAAAAATTCCATCGTTTCTCGATTTGTGAGAAAAAAGTGTTTCTGTATTTGATTGTGAGAACAGACAACACAGATTCTATTTTAACTGGAATACTTCCAGTAATTAAGTGTCAAATGCAAGCGAAACGTCAACGAAAGAAATAGATATAATAAAAATAGGGCTGCCAGATTTGTCGATCTATCGTCATTTTGACGATTTTTTGTTCCAAAATTGGCAAAGTGCCGATTTGCTGATTTTTTCTGGTGAAGATATTATTCAGTCTTCGAAATAAAATAATTTTAATTGGTTTAGTATGATTATATATTCAGCACCACAGAAAAACGATATCTTTAAAAACATGGCAGCTTAAAAATTTATGGGCAAAATCAAAATTTCGAAGGAAAACTGTTAATTTTTTTTTTCCTTAGATTATTTAATACATTGGTTTATGTGATCAATACATTAAACTATTACACCATTTTTAATCAATGCACTGTAGGAAATTTTGGCCTTTTTTTTGGCAAGTTCAATATGATATTTTGTTACGCCTTTAAGCGATATTTTCAGGAAAAAAAAACAGTCTGAAATTTTAAATTGTTATCGGATTAAAGAGAAAAATAAAATAAATAATTTTATTTAAATAGACCTCAAGTTTAAGTATGTATGTATATATGTATAAAATATGTATTTTACCCATGAACTTTACCATTTTTTTTGATTATGTTTTAATAACAATCGAACAAAATTTGTCAAAATTAATTTTAAATTGTCCGATTTTTTTAAACAAATTAGCCGATTTTTTTTTATTCTTTCTTAGGATATTAACGAATTTTTCAAAAATTTATCTGTCAGCCCTGCATAAAACGAAAGCAATGAAGGGCTTAAAAAAATTAAAATAACAAAATTTAACAATTGTGTTTTATTTATTTTCATCATTAAAATTCTTTCCCTTCAAATAAAAAAAAAATAATACACATACTTGCGTACATAGATACATAATTTGTGCTCCATTTTTTTAAATTTTATTTTTCTCGCATCAATTTTAAATGTAACTTATTTTGACAGTTCTTGTGAGAAACTTTTAGCAAAATATTGATACAGAAACACTTTTTCTCACATCCTTCCAATAAATGCTGGAAAATTATTTAAATGACAGATAATTCTCCCAAAGTAAATATACAGAAACACTTATGTGAGAAAAACCATTTTTTGTTTCATATTGCACTGTTTTTGTTATAATTCACTTGTTTCGTGCTGGAAATTTTACGATGCGAGAAATACAGAAACGGGCTACAGATATAGATTATCTCTTTTTTTAATTTGAACCACGGATGGAAATCATTGTGCAATTGTACTTTTTTTTGGTTAATTTTGGCCGTTGTTACTACCGCGGCTTACTTGGTACAATTTAAAAATCTCAACGTTTCGCTATATGACAACATTAATTTTGTTTTTCTCTCTCTAATTTCTGTCCGTTTTTTCTTCTTTTATGGCTCATCTTTTGTATTTTTATTGCAACGTGATTGTAATAGGTATTTTCTTTACTACATGCGCTATAATGTCTATTAATTGCAACATTCGTTAACACCTGTTGGCAACTTCACGCCTGTTATGATTTTATGTGGTGTAAAAGACTTAAATTAATAACTTTATTAATTAATACGCAGGGTACGATAAAATTGTTAAAAATAACTATTGAAGGACGAGTAAGTAAGGAAATGAAGCCGTATGTAGTACCATTTCTGGAAGAGAAAATAAAACGATGTCTATGGTTAGAAAAGGAGAAGGGAGGGGAAACCAACATATGTACACTATGCAATATATAAATAACCTGGAAATAATCACATATATTTCAAGAATTGTAACGGGAATTCTATCTATTTCACATTCGTCGGCCAACTTCGAACGTATTTTTTTCTTCCATGCCTTTATAACAACAAAGGAACAAATGGACTACACGATCGAACTGCTTCCAATTTGATACAAACAAAAGACGTATTGAAGTCAACATATTCGTGTTGCTTCAATTTTAAAATAACTGAAAATTTATTATCTAAAATTATTTTATAAATAACTTTTTTTTTAATATGTAACATCACAAGAGCTGCAATGACAAATATATGTAAATGTATGTACCCTTAAGGAAACCTGGGTGCAAGTGTTTCCAATTCACCAGTTTTGTCGACTGTTTTGGTGAATTTTTGGCGACATTGTCAACGAAGTGTCTACACATTTATCAGGCCTGTTCTGAAAATCACTTGAATTCAAATTGATTTCAAATCACATGTGGCTTTTAAAATCACATGTGTGATATTTTGGTGTTCCCTTTTTGTGTGTTTCGGTGTGATTTTCCACTGCCAAAAGCACACCGAGAAACACACAAACTTAATGATTTTCAAAACCCCACAAAGTCAAACATGTGATTTTAAAAGCACTTGATTTGAAATCACGTGATTTTCAGAACAGGCCAATATATTTACATTTTCTATGAAAAAAATTTTGTTATGAATTCGTATTTTAATTTTTTTTTAAATAAAAAGATTAAATGTTAAAAAAATATGCAATCTTCAATTCGACATATACTTCACAAAAGTACCGAAAGTGTAGACTAGATTTACGAATATGTCCTTACTAATGATTCTCTGGTTCCAATCTCTACATAAGGTCCCAGAAGAACTACTTAGTTCATAGTTCCAACATCAGTAGTAGATCTCCAATGACACGCACATGTTAAATTTCAATAGTAAATAACATTGTCTGGAGTATAATAAGTCACTAGTACTGGTGACTGTGTCAATAGTGAATCAGTACATATTCACTAGTGACATTTCCTACGGGTTTTGTATGTATTATTTATTATTATTTTTTTTTGTGTATTTGTGAATTTTATATACATTTTTATTTAGTGTTGTTCTTAATAAGTATTAAAAACTGGTAACGTTATGTTCTAAAAAGTTGGTACAAAAGCGTCAAAGCCATTTTCCATCCCTGATTTATAAATGCGTAAAGTGTTGCCAACAGATACGAAACGAACTAAATTATTAATTTTGTAGAATTTTTGCACAATTAAAAAAAGGTTTAACCAGAAAAGTCATTCTGTATGATCACAAATAGTTGTGGATTACAGTGAGTGGGCTATAACCTGAATAAAACATAGAGTTCATTTTATTCACAATAACTGCCCAAAAAACGGGGAAGACTTATTATTTGCAATGCTAGTAACTTAATTTTTGTCATTTAATTTAAATTAAAACAAATTTTTCCATATTAAATTTTTTTTTTGTTGTAGTTATTTTTCTTACCACTAAAAACAATTCAATAAACAACAATAGCACTTATAAAACAGTACATAACAGACAGTCTATAACTATCAACGGACCAGAAAATAATTTGGCAAACAAACTATTTTACCACCACATTTTATTGGTTTTTCTGGTTATATCAAAGAAATGCCTCAAAGCAAAAAACTAAAAATATACATTGTATATATATAAAAAGAAAACAAATTAAGCATATAACTAAAAGGGTTAAGAATTAAAAAAAATGTCGTCATAATAAAATGTTTTAATGTTATATAAATGATTTATTATTAGTATATTTCTTATTAGAACAAAAAGTAATGGACATGTTTTACAAAACCTAAAAAAAATTAAGATTTAAGAAAACCAGGGATTTATTTTATAGGAAGCTTCAATTAACAGTAGCTAAAAAAGTAAGTTTAAAATAACACTACAAATGATATAAACGTATTGGCAACCTTTTATTATGTATCCATGTTGTCAGACCCCTTTTGTACACGTTTTTTTTTACAAGTTTATTTTTCAAAGCCTTGAGTTTGAAGGAGACAAGAAGTAAGAATGGGACAGCCTTGCCGTTAGAAATTTTCTGAAAGGTGTTAAGTTTTAGCAGTTTTAACCAATAAAGCGTTTTGAAGAAAAAAAATACAAGCAATTTTTAAATAAAAAAAAAAAAAAATTTATTTTAGTTTTAGTAAAAATAAAAACAAAGAATTTTAACAATTATTCGTTCATAGTCGTGGCAGGCATTGCCAAAAAACTTTATTATTTATTTATTTATTAAGATTTTAAAAAATTCAATAAAATATGTATGTTATTAGTGAAATTGTACTTTTAATATTAATTTGTACTTAGTATCGTTATATTAATTTAGTGGTCGTTAAAAAAATGTTTTAATACAAATCCTTTTACGCATACTTTTTAATAACGTTAATTATATATTTTTTATTATTATATGTTCACTTGAAGAAGCTCTTTTTGGAACAAATTAAGAGACTAAAGCATGGAATCAGAAGTTTCTACTTAAACGGGTCGATTACGAATGGCAACTAAACTGAAGTTGTGTTGCCAACAGCAAAATCAGCCAACGCCGCTGATGTTAAAATATAAAAAGTTGTTTTCTTATTTTATATTCTGACATCAGCGGCGTTGCCTGATTTCACTACTGGCTACTGAAGAACGGAAGTTAAGTTGTCATCGGTAATCGACCCATTGCCATTCCAATTACAAAATTACTCGTTTAGCTGAAGCCCTACTTTGGGTTAATAAAAAAATATAAATGCAACAAATTTATTTAAATTAGAGTAACTATTTTCATTAAATAAATTTTTAAAATTTCCGATCCCAAACAAAAACATTTCCGCTTTACTCGTTTTGTCATTTATCTTACTTTCTTATCAAAAATGGTAAAAAAGTAGCACATATTGATTTAAAATTATACAAAAGGCTACTTAAAAAAAGGGCATAAGTGGCAAGGGCCTCAAAACAGGTGCAAATTTGCCACTTTAAGGGCATACCGGCAACGCTGGTATGGGGTTTGGTAGAGATTTGAATACAATCGCAAAGTTGCTTTTTGTTCTTCGTTCATCATTTATAATTTCATTTGGTTGCAAGTTTAATTTAAGAAACAACAACAGCATAAGACAACAAAAAAAAAACATAAAATTTGTCAAAGAAAACTTTGCTTGAGCAGAAGTAAAAGAAAGTTTGAAGAAGATCGCATAGGCTTTCTCAAAGTAAACTTGGCGTGTGCAAAAGTGTTCTTACATATAAGTATTTTTGTTGCTTGTTATGTCTACTGTTTTTACTTAAGCGGATTTTAAATAGAACCCTGCCCTTTACCCTGCCTTTACACATGCAAGTAATAATAATGGTAGCTTGAGTGTTTACACAGTCAGTTGCAAGTTTATTTTTAAAATTTTCTCAAAGAGAAAATATCTTATGAAAATGGCTTTACTTTTGGGTTTAAAAAACATTATTAGTTAAAAAAATGTATTTAAAAATAAATTAATTTGGTAATTTCTCAATGGTACATCTTGAGGAAAAAAATGTTTATTTTAAAAACATGTGAATCCAGTATTGCCGTATTTCCGATATAAAAAAATGCTTGACATTTATGATTTAAATTACCAGTGAGATGCGTTGTTGTATAGTTGTGTTCCTTTTTATTTGTTATTTTTTATAAATACGACGAAAATCCGCTACAACATAACTTTTATTTTACTAAGTGCTAGTAAATTTATACAAAGGTCATCCACGGTAGCACTGTTTCTTCATTTGTCATTTTACTTGCTGCAAGAGTCAACAATTTACTTGCAAGCAAATTCTCTTGCAAGTTGAGCTTCCCCCAACAAACATGAAGCCAAACCTTTGATATGAAATAACTTTATCATTTGACATCAAACACAATTTTCCAATCTTTTTCAACCGTTTGATTTTAACATTTGAATTTAAATTGATAACGATTTGAATGTAAACATTTGACATACAATGTTTTATCAATTTGATATCAAATTGTTATCAAATGTTATTCTCAAATCAAAATAAAACACTTGACAGCGTTGAAGCGGAAAATAATGTTAACATTAAAAAATGGCGATTAAAGTTAAATGTTTTATACAAATAAAGAATAGTTACATATTACGTGAAGTGAATTCGCCATAAAAAACTTAAAAATTTGTTGCTAAAAAATATTAAATATATTTGTGGGTAAAAAATTAATTACAAATTGTCATAATGCTAATAAAAATAAAACGGGAAAGTAAAGAAATTATATATTCGTTGTAAGCTCGCGGTGCTATGCCAGGACAATCCTCAAAACAAGAAGCAACCAAGTATTTTGTCTTTGCAAGAATTAGAGGAAGGAAAGAACACTATTTTATCTTTTAGCTATGGTGCCGAATGTAAAGCTTACAGTTTATTTAAATAAATAATGAATTAAAATAAAAAAAAAAATTTTTTTTGATTTTTAGTTGAACTGTTAATTTTTTAATTCTTTGATATTATTTAATTAGGCTCGAGTTCATCAAATTTAATTTTCATTAAATTATTTTTACTGAGGAAGGAATTTTACAACTTGGAATTTTTATTAAAATTTATTGATAATTTTTCTTGGCTGACGTGGGATTCGAACCCGGGTTGATCTTTACATGTTTCAAGAATCACCACATTCTATCGTCAGAAGATCTTTGAGTTCTACCCACTGCACCACTGCGGTGCCCGTTAACCATCAGTCA
The DNA here is from genome assembly GCA_943735925.1 of Pollenia amentaria. Lineage (NCBI taxonomy): Eukaryota > Metazoa > Arthropoda > Insecta > Diptera > Polleniidae > Pollenia > Pollenia amentaria. The sequence goes on along the minus strand of OX031007.1, from coordinate 225,623,731 downwards.
AATATCAATCCTTTAACCAGTAGTACTGGTGGTTCGAAATTTGATGTTATTATCACTTAAATTTCAAATTACATGTTGCCTCCTTTCCTCTGTTTTTCTCGTATTCTTTCTGTCAAGTCTTTGTCTTGAACACCTGAATACATTTGTTTATTATGTTTTCTTTTCCCACGTCAGCCAAGAAAAATTATCAATAAATTTTAATAAAAATTCCAAGTTGTAAAATTCCTTCCTCAGTAAAAATAATTTAATGAAAATTAAATTTGATGAACTCGAGCCTAATTAAATAATATCAAAGAATTATAAAAAAAAAATATTTTTCATTTCTGTTCCACATTGTATTAAAATCCACATTTGAGAATAACGTTTGAAAGCAAGTTGAAAATTTCTCAATAATTTCCCCTTTTTTGTTGAGAATGCTATTATTTACAAATCATTATCAAGCGTTTGTCGTTTGAGAAAATGTTTGATTTCAAATCATTTTCAATTTGTTATCAAACCTCCGTGTTTGTTGGGCAAGTAAGAAAAATGTGATGGTGTTAGTGAAAAAGTGTGAGTGTATTGAGTTTTTCAAACTTGCACTTGCATGAGTTAATGCCAGGTTAGAGAAAATAAATTTTTTGACCTTTGAAACACTGATCTCTAAAATAAATTTCATTATTGTAAACGTATCGGAAACGTTTTTGCTAAATTATGTAAACTCTCCTTTGTGGCATCACTGCATCACCCTTTGACATACGGATTATGTTGTTCTTTGCAAACTACTGGTGCTTGTTTGTTGCTTTAAATTATTAAATTGTTATAATTTTTTTTTTTTTTTTTTTTTTTTTTTTTGAATTTTATAATAAAACATACTGCAGAATATAATATTTTATTAATTATCATAAATGAACATAAAAGTATCTTTTATGCAAACGAATATAAAAAATGTACATTTGGCTGATGGGGTTAATTTTTGAGGTTTTATGTGTTTGTTTTTCTGGTTAATTCATCTTTTTTATTTAAAATTTTTTGCAGTTCTGCATGTGGTTTGAATTATTTTTAATTCATATTCTGTACATTAAAAATAATATACGAGTACGTTGTTGAAGAGGGAAAATGTTTGTTTTAATCGTAAATGTACGTGAACATAATTAACATAATGGGAACGTGCTGTTTTTGCTTAAATATGGGCGGGGTTTTATTGCTTTAAATGTGAAAATATTTAAACAAACGCAAAATTGAAATTCATAATTTTTTTTTTTATGTAATACATTATAAATAAACAGTGTCACTAAACAATAAATTATCCCCATTTTTACTCATTTGCTTTTATTTTGACCCTCCCTCTTTCTTTCCCATTTATGTGTTTTTTTTTTAATATTTTCCATTAACATAAATTATATATGTACATATATCAATGAGACAATCAACAAGAAACTAAAGAAATGGAAATTAAATTTTCATAAATTACAACAAATTTAAATTAATTTTTTTTTAAAAATAATTCTGTGTATATGTACATTAGGGTGGGTCGATTTACCAATCGATATTGTGCCATCGATTTTTCGATAGCTTTTGGCATCTGGAAAAAAAGTTCCAGTACGACATATCAAAAAAATCATTTTAGAGGCTCCCAAATTTCAATGATATCGTCATTGTTTTAAGCGTACAATTTTACCTTGGATAAGATATATTTAAAAAATTTGAAATAGGCGAATTTTTTTTAACATTCCATCTAAAAAAACCTTAAAAATTAAGGCGTAAAAATTTTTTTTTTCAATAAAAACTCTTCGAAAACTTCAAGAGAAACATCTTTTTGAAAAACTTATATTACCAACGTTTTTAGCGTACAATTTCATCTAGGAAAGGTAATATTTTTTTTTATTTTTTTTTCAGTATTTATTTATTGAATCTTCATATATTAAATATGAACTAACAATAATTAATCAAATCTTATCCTAATATTTACTTTATGTCCTGCCAGTGCCAGACAAAAAAGATTTCGTAATCACGGTTTCTGTTCACATATCGATGGCTTAATATAAAAAAGGCGTAACTCAATTTTTCTTAAAATAAAGATTTTTACTTATTTTTGTAGAGAAATGCCAATTGCATATTTCATTTAAATTTCATAGGGCTATATTAGAAAATTTATTGGATCTTTTTATTAAAAATCGCATTAAAACTTTTTTAATGTCTAAAACTCTACGGATTTTATTCAGTTCTTTCTTTCCTCTGTAAACTAATACAAAATCGAGTTACGCCTTTTTTATATTAAGCCATCGATATGTAGGTTTTTATTGCTTTTATTTTACTTGAGTTTTTGACATCCCAGGGAGCGGCTGTTGTTATTCGAAGAAGTTTATTTTGGCGCAAGGTAATAGTGAAAGGTAATATTTGAAAAAAAAAAAATTATATCAGCCCTTTTTTTATTACGTACTAAAAAAGCCTTAAAAGCACAAAATCGACAAATGTTTGTCCTTACAAATGGTCCCACCCTAATGTACATCCAAATGTTGTTTTTGAAATAATCGCATTAAAAGTAAACTACTTACTTAATGCGAAAAACATATATTTTTTAATAACATAATATATAGAAGTAAAAATGTGCAAGTTGCAAAGCTGGTTAGATTGCAAATTCTTTAAAAGCCGCCATTTTGTTGGTTTTTTAAAATGTCTCCTTAGATGGGTCAAATGTATGACCAACCCTACTTTATTTTTTATCTCCATCATTTATTTCTAACATACCCAGCTATATCCATTCATTACGGGGGCTCCCATGCATAATGTTCAATACAAACTAGAAATATATTGAAGAAAAAGTGCCATAAATGCCCAGGAGTTGCCCCTAATGGGATATAATGTATGACCGACCTCAATTAGTTTTTTGTCCCTAACATTTTCTCACAACATACTTGCCCTTTATCACCACTTCTTAGGGGGGCTCCCATACAGATATTGCGTTTTATGAAATTCTTAAATTAGTTAAAATTTTTCGTCTTTTGTGAATAAAATCAAAAGTTGTTAACAGATTTTGTTGGCAACTTGGTTTTTTAAATGGCTAAATAAGAAGCATATCTGCATTTTCCAATTTTTGATGAATTTTTAATAAACAAATATTTCTAAATGTTACTAAAGAATTATTTTTTTTTTCCAAAAAAAAGTTATGTTTCTAAAACGACTGCGGAATTTCGGTTTTTTTTAGTAATTTCAATAAACTTAACCGTTTTTGAGTTACGCGAATATATGCTGTGCAACCTCCTCCATTTCCGAAATAACGGTATGTCTCAAAAACAAGAGCTTACCTAAAAAACGGTTAGCACCACTGGATTCAGCGTACCCGAATTATGTTAAAGCGCTTAAAACGTCCGGCTTGCCTCAAAAAAAAAAAAAACAAGAGTCAAATCCTAGCACAGTGTTATTCACTCATAAAAAACACTACAAAAAAAAAAAAAAAAAAAAAACAAATGGAAGTTATGTTGCAACATAAGTATTTAAGTTGTTATTTCTTTTGTTTATTTCAATGCGATTTTATTGGCTGAAATTTTTTTGTTAAACAATACCAAACAATGTTGTCGACAATAAACTAAACGATAGATGTGTTAGGAATAATAACGCGATTTAAAAAGTATTAGGGAAACTATAATTGAACTTAAATCTATTTTGGGCCCCATAAACCCACATTCACACACACACACACATATATCAAGAAAAAATCAAAGATCAAAGAAAAAGTCTTAACAATCATAAAAAATGTTGCAATATTTCTTCTCATCAAACAATTTTATTTTCCATTTTATGTTTCAGCAAGTAGCCCGTCAGTCTACATTTGACAAAAAACAATGTAAAAATTATTATCTATGAATCAGAAACCCAACAAAAATTGTGTAAAGTCTGACAGCTGTGGGAAAAAATTTTAATATAACTGAATTACACATATTGCAACAAAAGGGTTAGTAATGACAGTTTGTTAACATAAGACTTCACAATAAAGTTAAATTAAATAAAAAATATTAATTTAAAATATTAAATAATAGTTTATTAAAAAAGAAGAAACAATTTGTGATTTATTTAATTGAACTAACAGTTTTCCTTAATGCAGTGGTGTCAATTATGATTGTGTTGGTGCGAATACTCTTCTCCATTACCAACGGGAGGAATCTGCGGTTGCGAGGCCTATTACGAGGCCTAATTAACATACATATTTTGCTATGAAGACTTTAGAGCAATTAATAATAATACAATTATCGAAAAATGTAGAGTTATGGACAGACACAATCAGTTATTATTTAAATAAATTTAATTTGGAACCTGCATTTCGCAGAAACTTTGCTTGTTTTTTGGAAAAATTGAGCATTTGACAATATTTGAAGTCTTTTTACAACCTTATACAATTCTTTCCAATATTTTTAATTTTGTGCTCAACATACCTTTGCGAATGCCAACAATGAAAATTCATTTGCACATACTAATGCAAATAATAACCCCATTAAGTTTAAAAATATTCTATAATTATTAACCACCATTATAAAAAGAGAAGATTTTACTAGCCTATAAAAATATACTTTTATTTACCAATAACATCTTCTAAATTTATATTGCAGTTTCGAAACAACAAAACATTTTTTAGGTTTGCGGACGTTAATTTATTGCGTTGTTTTGAGCAAATGTATTTCAAATCGGAAAATATTTGTTCGCAAAGATATATTGAGGAAAAAAAGCGACAAACATTTGAAGGAATTTTTTTTTTAATACAGGATATAGTGCCGCGTCTAAATTTTTCCAGAACTCAATAATATTTTCCCTATCTGGATGATTAAATTATAAATAAACTCATCCGCTTGTATGCTCGTTATCGCTGTCTACAAGACTAAATGATGAAACAGAATTGAGTCTTCAACTTCAGGCAAAAATTTTTAAGCCCATAATTAAAACGTCGACCGTAACTGCAATTTTCTCTCATTTCTCTCGTTTTCTTTTGTTCTTTTTTTTCTTTGTTTACAAAATGTATGAAATTGAACGAAAGTATGGTAGCATTGTTGGGAGAATAATTGTCTCTATGTGAGAGCATGAGAAAAAACGTCTTCAAAATAAAATTGATTTTATTTCTCGACCGCATTCTCTGGCATAATTTTATGTCAAACTGTATGGAAAAAAACGTTCAGCCCCAGTTCTGTTTCATCATTAATTAATAAAATTCAAATTTGAAACTTACAGAAGCTCAATAAACACAACATCAAGGCGAATTCATCACAGTTATTCTTGATACTACAACAAGTACACAACACCTCGTACAAAACCACAAGCAATTTGTTTTTTTTAAATCATTGTACAATCTTAAAAACAGAAAAAAAAACAAAACAGAAACAAAGATAATAAAAAATAAATATATTATTTCTGTTTAGAGGCCTCAAAACAGGCCGTGCGATATTGCCCGCTGAATGAGAGTGTTTTGCAGTAAACAATTATATTTTACGCTCGCAAAATAAAAGAGCGTAAGCGTACATGTGAGTTTTGCTGACACAATTGTGTATGACGCTGACATCCCTGCCTTAATGTCATGGTGTCATCTGTTGGAGACATGGATGCTTTTGTATGCAGATTTTTTTAAAAAACTAAAATTGTTGTTTGTTCAAAATAGTGGCTAAAAAGTAATTATGTACTTGCAAGTAGTGTATATGTATTATTGCAAGTAACTTGAGTGTTTACACAGTCAGTTGTAAGTTTATTTTTCAAATGTTCTCGAAGCGTAAACATCTTATGAAAAAAGCTCCATTTTTGGGTTGAAAAAAAATTATCATGTTAATGTTATCACGAAATTTATTTAATAATATTAAATATAAATAATTTAATTATTTCTTTATTTTATTTTTGGTCCATCTTGATGAAAAAATTATGTTTATTTTTAAAATATGTGAATCCAGTATTGCCGTAGTTACCGATATCATAAATTTTCTGAGAAAATATTTTTATTAAAATTTTTTTTTCTTAAATGCTTGCAATTTATGTTTTAAAATACAATGAAGATGTGTTGCTTTGTAGTAGTGTTTTTTTTTTATTTTTTGTTCTTAAAAACACACAGAAAATCAAATAAACAAAATTTTTATATAACTAAGTACTAGTAAATTTATACCAAATGCACCACATTTTTACATATAACTTGAGATTTTGACATGTATTAATACAAAGTATAATAGTAAATTGATACAAAAGGCATCCACGCTATTCCTGTTTCTTTATTTGTCATTTTTCTTGCTGCAGGTGTCAAAAATTTATTTGTTAGCAAATTCTCTTGCAAGTTGGGCTGCAAATACGAAAAATGTGATGGTGTTAGTTAAAATTTGTGAGTGTGTTGTGTTTTTCGAACTTGCACTTGCATGTGTAAGCCCCGGGTTACATTTCAATACAGCATTTGACAAGCAAATTAAAAAATTCGTAAGTTATCGTCCAGAGTTTAAATTTTTGTTGGAGCAACAATTCTTGAGGTTATTTGTGAGAGGAATGAAAAAAGTTGGAGAGGGGTACTCAGTTTCATGTACTCTACAATTCCGTTTTGTTTTGTTATTCTCACAGTTTTTAACTTGAAGTTGGCTGTAGGTGCATTTGTATTTATATACAAAATGTAAAAAGGAGAAGAGGAGCGACAGGATACAAATACAAAACCATTATTTTATAATCTGGACACTAATGCAATTTCTAAGCAGAATTTATAAGAATTGCAGCAACAAAACTTAAAAGTCTGGATGATGGCTAATTGTGTTTTCTTTTCTACAAAAAAAAAAAAAATTTCACCTTGTTAAAAGGTACATGTTTAAAATGTCTTGCCGACCCTGTAATACTGCAATTTTTTATTTGACGAGAACAAAACACAAAATTGGACCGCCCCGTTTTTAACAGCTGACAAAAAGTTTGTTTTTCAAAATATAAAAAAATATGTACATTAATTAAAAAGTTGTTTCTTCAAAATATAAAAAAATATATACATAAACCAAAATTTGTTAATAGATTGATATTAAATAAATAAACAAATGCACAAAATGAATGACGAAATTCCAATTTCTTTAGTTTGTTTTTTATAAAATATGTAAACAAGAAAATAAATACCTTTGCCAAATTGCTGATTCATTAACACCAAGTTTTTCAGATTTCTTGATTTGACGTTTTTTTTTTTCAAAAACAATTTTATAACACCGAATCCACTTACATTTTATATCACTGACAACCAATCATTAACAATGTAATGCTTTCTTATGTTTTTTACTATTAAATAAGAGAAAAAAAACTATTAAAATTTTAAATATTTAATGTCCTGATTAAAGGCGATTTTTTCCCAACTACGTCTGTTAGCCTAATTTATAAACTGAAGCCATCTTTTTACAGGGCATTATCAATACTGTCGATTCTTACGTAAAGTAAGTAAAGTGCAATGCCTTATGCCATTAGTAAGGGTGCATTTTTTAGAATAAAACAAGCCTCCCTTTTAGAGAGCGAAGCATTTTTAAGAAACGAACACCAAATTGCATTTTTTTAAATAAAATGTCACATTTTTGTAGAAAAGAAAACACCATTAGACGGCGGATAAGAAACACAGTTTGAATGGTTTTAATTTTGACGATTTTTTTCACCTGAAAAATTTACACGTACCTTACGAATACATTTAATGATTTTATGCTTTTTGCAAGTTCTATAAAAAAAAATTTTTTTAATCAAATTCGCCCTCTTTTTTATAAAAATTCTTATTAAAATATTTTCTAAAGTCTTAAAACGTCTTTGGTTTTTAATCATTTCTAAATTATTTATGGAGTGTAGCATAAATGTGCCTATAAAAAAGTGTTACCAACGTCACCTCTTTTGTTGGCATTACTACAAAGCTCCGTTTATAGTACAGGGTTAATTTTTTTTTTTTTTAAGAAAAAGTAATACTGTGTTGTTTGTTTGCTTTGTTAGTTTAAAGGCTATTGTTTCAACTTACATCACAAATTTTGTTGAAAATGTGAAATATAGTTCCTTTTTCTGCTAAGACGGCAAAATTAATTTTTTTATTTTAAAATTTGTTTAACTATAAATAAATATACATATTTATTTATTTACTGCATAATTTACGTTTTAAATTCTATACTTTTTTTAACATTATATTTCCATTTTTAATCAACTTTTTCTTCTTTTTTTATAAAAATTGTGTTGAATTTTGTTATTACTTTAATCATTTTATTTAAAAAACTATAAGTGTGTTATTTATTTCTTAGGTTTTCTCATTTGTAATAATTTTTTATTTTTGGGTTTTATTAAATGTTGAATTGCATTTTTTTTTTAAATAAAATGTTTTTGGGAGGTATTGTTTTTATTAATTTGCTGTAGTTGCATTGTTGATTTTCATTGTCGTTGAAATTGCTGCACATGTTTAATAAAGCTGCCATTTTTTGTGGGAAATTTTAAAATTTTTGTTTTCCAAAACTTCAAATTTACCAAACTAAAATTTAATTTGGTGATACATCCTGTGTGCAGAAAAATTTTTAATTTAAATTTAACGTACCTGCAATGAAAGAGGAAATAGAAAAAAAATATTTTAACACATTTAGATTATAGGTATATAAAAGTACGTAAGAGATATTTCATTATATATAATTTGTTTGCCATTAAAATATTGCGGCTTTTTTAAAAGCGCAGCAACAAACATGGTAATTTTGGCAGAAATAACCCCCTTAAAATTTTGAAAATTATTGAAAATAATTTTTGTATATGTATACGTATGTATATGTATTTGGGTATTCATTAACCGGTTACCGGTAACCGGTTAACCGATTAATTACTACCCGATTAACTGATTAGTTAATTTCAAATTAGATTTTTTGATTAACGATTAAACCGGTTAATTTCAGTCGATTAGCCGATTAACCTTTGTAACAAAATTTTTTATTTTTGTAGTATTATAAAATATTTTTTGTGTGTTTAATTATTTGTTTCGCCTTATATACTAAACATCTGTATGAAACTTAATAATGATGTTCATAAAACCTTCATTATAATTTTGTATTCGCTTCGTTTGTATTCAATTAGATGAATAACTATGAAACGAAAGCAACAAACACTCCATATTTAAGAGACGAGTAAGATGAAGTAAATTTGTTTACTTAAAAAAGAGAATATGAATACTAACAAAACAAAACAACCACTGAATAAATGTCGAATAAGTTCATGGAAAAACACATTTATTTTAAAGTCAGTATTGCCAGTTGAAGAAAATGAAAACATTAGGAAATATAAAAACAAAAACAAAACAACCATTAAGAGAAAAAGCAACAAGATAATGAAGTACATTAATATTAAAATAAAAAAATAATAAAAATGTGACTTGGTTTTTAATGTAGATTTTTAAACTTCAAAAAAATTTCATTTTATTTTCAAAAAATTTTTTCAACAATGTGTTTTGCTTGGAAGTACATAAAAAAGTAAAGAAAAAATTTAAATTTTATTTCCAAAATGCTTTACAAATTACATATATTATTGTAAAGGTAACAAAAAAGAAAAAATCACATAAATTTACAAAGTGGCAACATTGCTATTGAGTATTTATATAAAAAATAAGGGAGAATGAAAACTGTAAAACAAAAGTCGTTTCATTGAACAAAGTCTTTGTGTTTACCATATGAAACGAAATGTGTTTGCTAGTAGCATTTATAAAACAAGAGTTTCTTCAGTAATCTGAATTTTATTAGAATACGAACTTCATTGGATAAACATTTCACTATGTTTATGAATGAAGTTATTCATGCAGCCCTTTATTATATACAAAAGGTATGTGTTTAGAAAATATTTTTTCATACAAACAACGAAGGTGATCTTAATTATAAATAAGTTTTTTGCTGTCAATAGCTTTTTGTATCACGTTCTTTTTTATATGTATGCGTTTAGTTTTTGGTTTCTTCGCATATTATTCTTTTAACAGAATTAACCGAAATTAAAAATTAAAAAAAAAATTATACAGGTCTCTAATGGCATAATGGAAAATTTTATATGTTTAGAGAAATCCAGGAAAGGACTAAGAAATTAGATATTCTTTATTATGGGTTGCTTTCAATTTCTCCAACATCTACGATAAGTGAAAGAATTTTTTCCAAGTCAGATTTTATCAAAACTAAAAGGAATCATAAAATTATCTTACAGATTATTTTTTAACTAATACATAATACGTATTAATTAAAAAATATGTATTACATATTTATTAATTATTTTTTAGGTTGCTTGTTTTAGTTCAAGAATTGTTGTTTGTGTTGTTATTGCTTTTTTTACGAATAAACTCCAAATAATACATCATTTATGAATTTTTATTTATTGAAATTACTAAATTTATAAAAAAAACTTTATTAATCGGTTAACCGATCAATAACAAAATTAAACGATTATTAACCGATTAAACCAAAACCTCGGTTAATTAATCGAGCGATTAACCGATTAAAGCAAAATACCGATTAAATGAATACCCTAATATGTATACGTTTATGTTATTCGTTTAGCAAGAGTTCAATTGTAGGAACACAGTGCTACATGGTAAATCTTAGAAGAAATGGTAAAAATGTAATACAGTAGAATCGCGAAAAAGTTAACCGAAATGTCCCAAGGGGTGTAAACTTTTACAGTTTTAAATTGTAAAAAAATCAATCATAAACATAGATTTTTCAGAACCTCTGCAACAGGGTACACGTTTGATACATTAGCTGCGTTCGAGAACACAAAAGTTTTTACTATTTTTTACTGAACTTTACTGCATTTTACTAAATTGCGTTCGCGTACACAAAATGCAATAAAAGAGAACACAAATTGAGAGCGTAAAGTGACAGTTCTTGACTGAGTACTTACAAATTTTTACTGCAGAAATTTTTGCAGTAAAATTTAGTAAAGCAAAAAAACATGTTTCAAAAGGTAAACAAACAAAAGTAGCAAACAAAAGGCATACAAATTGTGAAAAAATTGTTTTTTTTAAAAAAAGAAAAGTTGAAATAAAACTAAAATAAAAACAAAAAATGTTAGATATTAATAAATTAAACTTGCTTGTGAAGAATTTATATGGCTAAATACCAACTTTTGAAACTTTGTTTTGTTATGTTAATTTTTTGGAGTTGTAAAAGTGTCAAGTACTCGGGTACTTAGAACAGCCCTTGTTTTTAAAGTTATCAATAGTAAAAAAAAAGTATTCGTGTACTATTGATCAAATTCAGCCGGACACAAATTAGCAAATTCAAATAAAATAAAAAACTAACAAATATAGAGGATTACATAAAATAATTTGTTTGTATATTCTAAAAATATTCGTGTTATAAAAAGTATTTAATCGAGTACCGATAAGAAAACGAGTTAAGTAGTCAAAAGTGTAAACATTTTTCAACACTTTAATTATTTGCCATCAGCTGTTGCCTTTATTTTACGAATTTTTACAAATTTTGCGTTCGCGTACTTTTTTGGACAACAGCTTTTTGTGAGAGCAAATTTTTAAGTTTACTCATTTACTGCATTTTACTGTAAAAGTACTCAAACGCACCTATTATCGTTGCCAGATATTTTATTTTACAAAAATGTTATTGGCGACTGATATTTGAATAAATTTAATAAATAATGATATAAAATAGAGCTTTAATTTTATATAATTATACAACTTCATTAAAATTTTAATAGAAATTAATTCGTTAAACTATAAATGGATTCCCAGCTGTTTAATTTTTTTTTTTGTACTTTAATTTGATTTTTTGAAATACATACATGGCAACAACAAAAACTTAATTAAATTCATTGTATACTACAATTTGTATTATTAAAAATGGAATCTTTTCTCCATATTTTTAATTTTTTTTATTTCTATACGTTTTTTTTTTTTTTTTTTTTGTTACAATTGTTGTAATTTTATTTAACATTTAGTAGAGCAATGACAATTGTTGTTGTTATTGTATTTGTACGAATTTATTTTGAAATATAAAATTGCAGCGCAGTTGCAAATAATAGCACATACGTATGTACAGCAGCAATAACGTCATTGATGCGATTTGTACTTTATGTTTTATTTTTCGGTTTATTGGTAACTATTTCTCATATTGTTTGTACTATTGTTAATTTTATTGTTACTGCTGCTATCGCTACTGATGTATATTTGATATTATGTGTGTGTGTTTCTTTGCCTATTGGTTGGTTGGTTTGTCATGTCAGTTCATTTAGTTTGTTGTAGTTTTGCGTTGAGTGATTTATTTCGTAAGTTTTTGTAGTTGTTTGTGGTTGAATGAATAATAACTACTGCAGCGGCAACAGTAGCAATAACCAGCATATACCTACCTACCAAAATTATTTTCAATTAAATTCATTCGTTTTTATTAAAATCAAGTGCCGTTGATGAATTTGAATTGATGTCGTTGTTGATAACAAACAAACGGCAATAGTAGCAGCAGCATCAATAACAATGTTCATAAGTATAAAGGGGTCTTGTACGCGGTCAAAATGCTTCTCATGCAGGCGAATTCACTCGTGTACATTTGCTGGACGTAATATTCGCCGTCATATCTAAATTGTATGATTTTCCATCCAGCATCGTCGGTGTCACACATACAAGAACGTTTTCACTAATACTAGCATAGCGCTCGATGAGAAATGCTTGACCGTGTACAGGCCATAAGAAAACTTATAATGTAGGAGGTAAAGGAAGTGTAAGAGGGAGAAGGAGGCATTAAATCACTTTCTCCTGGTTATACTGGCCTATCCAATAGGTCTGCTTACCGCTACAACAATACAACAGTACAAAAAACAACAGGCATTTTGTTTGTGTAATTTTCCTCACGGTTGTCAAAATCTTACTACTACATAGGGAAAACAAAAGGAAAATCGTGTTTTGTATGCGTGTATGTGTGGCAAAAAACAAAAATAGTAAACAAAAATATACATGTATAAGCAAAATGTAAACATTTTTTGACATGGTTGAGGAATAAACCAAAAAAACATCTGGCTCCTTAAGCAGACCTAATGGATAGACCTTGGTCGAAAGTAATAGTTTAATACCCGTTTTCACGACTTACCGATAACAAGTGTTCCATTATTCCAACTTCACTTTAACTAAAAGTGAGCGATTAGTTAAAGGATGGTTCATACTACCTGATAGGTTAAAATAAAGTTTTAATAAGGGAACACTTTTTATACCGCCGATAAAATCCTACCTTCAGCTATCGGTAAGTCGTGAAAACGGTCCTAAATCTTTGCTTTCACAGTTTATATGTTGAAACATTGCTGTTTATTCTCATCTGGCAACATTGTACAAAACCCTAGTTGGAAAAAACTACTCTATAAAACCCCTTTGCAAGGTCTTGAGTTTGGTTTTGACTTTGATGTACTCCCAAAATTGTTTCTTATTCGTTTGTCGTTTAGACATAGTTGTATTTTGTATGCTTGTTTGACTTGGTAAACAACAACAAAATAGACAAAATTTGTCAAAGTAAATTTTGGGTGTGCAGAAATCCAAAAGTGTAAAAGAAAATTTCAAAAGACTTTTTTTAAAGTAAACTTTGCGTATGAGAAAGGAGGTTAGGCTGGGTTTTTGAAATCTCAGTTAAACTGGGTTTAGTTTATCTGAAAACTGATTTGTGCCGGCCTTACCAAGTTTGTCTACAAAATTTTGACGAACAGCTTAGTTTTGCTTAAAATGTTTTTTTTTTAATGAAATACTAAAAAAAATCACATTTCGCCGGAAAAATCAGAGATAAATAGTACGTTAAACTAAGTTTAAACTTAATCCACATAGCAAAAACCCGACATTTGTAAGGTTAACATATTTTAAACATTTTCCATGTGGCATTCACTATAAATAAGGTAACCATATGGTAAAATTTTATATTCTCCATTATTTATTATACTGTCATGGAAAGGGTATTTTTAATTTAAACACAATAAAAATACATAACAATATTTTCATAACTTCTTTAGATATTTTCACTGTTTATTTTTTTTTTTTTTTGTTGTTCTTTTTTAATTTTGCAAAATCATGTAAACTAAATGCCAATAATTTTCTAACCCAAAATAAAACAAATGAACAAAAACACTGACAAAAAAAAAACACCTTGGCAAATGTTCAATATTTTGGCATCACGAAACAAATAACAATGTAAAAAAAAAACAATTTTGGTATAAATAAATAAAATAATCATAAAAACAAAGATCTTTTTCTAAACTATACAAATAGAGAAAAATTATACAACGATATTGGCCAAAATAAATGTCGCCAACAGCATATGCAACGTAATACACGTAAAAAAATTAAATAAAAAAAAGAGCAAAAGTTCAAAGAAATGCTTAAATAACAAAATGGGCAAAAATATAAACAGACATCGAAAGAAACGTTTATCGAAACAGACGCCAAGCACGCAAAAATTATCTGCTCTTTTTATGATGATGCTATTTTGTTTTTTGAAATGCATATGAATGCACGTTTGCTTTAGGATTACATACATACATATATATTTTTAATAATATTTTGGCAAATCTCGAGAAATATTAAGAGTATTTTGAGAATTTCTAAAAAATTATTTGAAAAAACTTTTATTTTTGTTAAATTTTAATATTTTTAAACTATTAAAAAAATTACTTTTTTCCCCCTTTAAGTTAATTTTAAGTAAGCCCTTTAAGCCATTTTTACTAAAATAAAATTTAAACGAATTAATGACGCCCAATTACATACAAGAAACACTAAAATCGTTTTTTCTGCATTTGAATTTTTTAAAAAAAAAAATTATTTTTGCGTTTTTTTTTAATTGTATATTAAAGTAAAATTTATAACGGGTTCGTAAATGGGTAAATAAAAAAAAACTTAAGTCTGTCGAAAAATTGAACTGGGTCGGAAAGCAATAAGCCCATTCTTGTTTGTCTACGTTTGCGCGTTTTACGTCGCTAACTGTAAAATGTTACGGTACCTTGTGGGATAATATCAAAACCACTTTTTCGGGCGGTTTTTTTTAATAAATGAATTAACTCAAGGACTATTTTTAACTTAAAGACGCTTATAATTGCCAAGGTATTATTAATGTTTTATTCTTATTGAAAATATTGAAAAACACTACTAATGTTAAAATATGATTTAGACTATATGGCCGTCTTGCCTGGCGCAATATGGAACTCCAAATTGAATTTCAAGTGTTCAATTGTCTCTGGTTTATCGGCGTAGAAGAGTGGCTTTACATAGCCCCAAAGTAAATAATACAATGGGGTTTAATCACACCATTTGGTGGCCAATTAATTTCGTTTAATTATTCGTGCATCAGAAGTTCCTTAATGAGATACGAAGAAGATAGTAAGGATGTCTTTAAACCGCTGTGCGCTGACTGTAACGTTTTGAGCAACGTTAAGTGTAAAGCCCTATAGAGTAATGATTCTACCAATATATTAAGCAAGGCGAATTCATTTTTCAGGTGGCGTTGAAAGCACAGCTGTGCTACTTTTTTTTTTTCTTACAGCCGTACCTAAACAAGAGCGGAAGGCGGAACGTTTTCTTACGCGTATCTTTTACGCATATATGCCATACCTAAACAAGAGCGGCAGCGTTGTGTAAAAAACAGTAGTGCTTACTAAAACCCTCACAAAAGAACCAGGAAATGGAATTAAAACCGTTAGTTTGGCTAAAAAATAGCAAATTTGCCATTATTTATTATTATACCATAAAAACAGGGTCGTCAAAACCACAAATATAGCAACCCTGCTTATTTTAAAGCGCTGTCAAAATCGGATTTTACAATTGCAAGGCGTTGACGCCGCGCTATTTAGGGATACTTCATACAAATTGTATGGACATAAGGATTTTTGACAGCTAGAAAACGCGTGCCGCTCTTATTTCGGTATGGCTGTTAGTTAGAGAGAGGAATGTCAAAAGTTGCTTGTGTTCTTGACATATCGACCAACGAAAGCAACAAATAAAATACAGTGTTGTGTTTTTGGTGTTGTACTTGTTGTGGTATCGCCAACTCTGTTTACATGAATTCGCCTTGATATAAAGCTTACCAAACATTGAGTTTTCATCGCTGTTTCAATGTTGCAATTATGTTTAATCCTCGTGCAAATTAAGAAACATTTGCTGTAGAAACTTTCTTTAATTCTCTTTTATAACTGCATGCCTCATCTCATAAATAGATTTATAAAAACTGTTTGTATACGAAACAAATTAAGCTTTCCATTCGTCTTTCCCCTTTCACTATTAAACTTAGCAAATGTTTATATCTTTAGGGTTAAAAAACGCTAACATCAACACTCCACACCTAATACTACGACGATTTTACTGTTACACCCCATCTTGACTACTTTATGTCCAAACAACAAACAATTTTATGTCCGCACATGAATATGGATTGTTACGACTGCTGTTGTCTATGTTTTGTTCTTGTTTAAATAACTGTTCGCACAACGATGTCCAACATCACTGCAGTATTTCTACATAAATAAACGCAATCTTGATTGTTATTGTTGCTTTTTATTTAGAAACATGAACAATTGTATGTCAGTAATTATGTCAACGTTTTTTCTGGTGCAAGCAGAGCAATGGCTAATTAAAACGGTGTGTTAATGTTAGTATATGTGTGTGCTGCAAATTACATACTGTTTTGTATTTTTATGTTCTTTTAATTGTATTTCAGTTAATTAAATATGTTATTTTTCTTAAAGAGTATATGTACAAGCGAAAATCTTGCGAAACAGCTGATGTCAGATGGTTTGTCAGTGCTGGTTCACACTCTTCAAGTTTTAGAAGTCAAGTCTTCAGCTTTTAGGAGAGAAGGGAAAAGAGCATGTCGTTTCTTTTCCTTACTCCCCTAAAAACTCAAGACTTTACGACTAAGACTTCAAGAGTGTGAACCAGCACTCAGTTAACCCTTCGTCTTACTCATGAGTCTGGCTAATCCTTTTCCAATGCATTTTAATGGAAAATCAAAACATGTGTAAGCCGGAGGGTTAAAAATAGAACACGCTAAAATTGAAATTTTACGAGCTGACATTTACAAAAGCAAATTAGTTTCGCTTTTACACGACATGTATGCATTTTGCAGTGGGAAACTTGTGGGAAATACATGTCGTCTAAAACCACCTTTACTAAACAATAACAGAGTTGCCAAGTGGTAAGGAAGTACCACATATACAATTTTTCTTTGTAATTTTATTTGAGTAATACCAAAATTAAATAAAAAAAAGTAATTATTTTTGTAAAAAAATCTCGCTTTATAAAAATTATCAAGTTAAATTGGAATAAATATTTCTAATATCCTACTTGCTCATTGACTTTTTATTTAAAACATTAAGAATTTTTAAACATTTTTTAAATTTAATATCCTTTAGGTTTTTTAAATATGTTCAACATCAATTTTGTTTTTATCTTTACAAAACTTTTTTTATTTTTTCGCCATAAATTTCATTTATGACAATTGTTCATTTCCAACAATAACAAATAAACAAAAAGTTATAAAAATGAATTTCGCAATTTGTTTATCGTTATTTTTTTTACAAAATAAAAAAATACAATTTTTTGTGTTCAGATATATGTATAAAAAAAAAAAGAAAATACAATTTATAAAATATGAAATAAATCATTTAGGGGTGGCAATTAATAAAACAAAAACAATAGAATGAAAAACAATTTTTTTAAATGATAAATATATAATGAAAAAAATAACCTACACCAATATAATGTATATAAAGGAATTATTGTTGGTGCTAAGATTAATCACGAGGCTAAAAATATTTAAAAATTTTTATCTTAAGTATAAAAAATTATTTGGTTTCAAAAAAAATTAATTTTGGTTTTAAAAATATTGTTTAAAAATTATTTTTGGGAATACAAGGGAAATGTAAGATAAGATGTACTCACTGTTTATTGTTGTTGTTTTGTTGAGGCTTTGATATTCACCCCTATCGTTAAAAACAAGCGGAATTTTTGTTCCCATAAAATTTTTATTCCCCTCGATGGGAAATATGCTATCGCGAAACTCCCGTGTACTATTTTTCGCGCTATCAGTTCTCAGTGAATGTAAAAAAGAAGAAATATTAAAAAACATTAAAAAAAGAAAAAAATTTGTTTAAAAATATATATGTACGTATATTTTAAAGAAAAGTTAAAAAAAAACAATATAAAATACATATATTGTATTGGAGTGAAAGTTTGATTGCCACATAAGCTTATTGCACTTTTCTGTAGTAAAATAATTTCTAAAGTTCTGCCACCACGTCTTTGAAAAGCTTTATAACTCCTCAGGCAATCGACTTGGTTTTTTGCATTTTGTTGAACAACATACATACATATAAGTTTGTGCCTTTTTAACGGATCTTGGCATTAAACCTAATTTTATAGACTTTAATATTCGAATTACTTACATAAATGTTTTGTTCCCCAGCTAAAACAAAGTGAGAAATTCAAAGGGAAAAGTGAACAAATTACGAGAGAAACAATTTTTCACGATAAGGGGAATTTTTTCCCGAGAACATTTTTTCGCGCTATTATTCTCCTATGAATTAATTTTTTTCATGGGAGTTTTTCATAATCGCATATACCTACGCGAAAAGAAAAAAATTACGAGGGAAAAATTATTCACGATAGGGGTGATTGTTACAACTAATACCTGAGTGTTTAAAATTCTTATTCGCTTTACAGACTTATTTGTATAATATTTTAAGTTTTTCTAAAGTTTCCTGAGGAGCTGGCCTAAGCAACCAGTGAAATGCGCATAGGAACTAGCTTTCCCTCAACAATAAACTTCAGTGCTTTTATCAAAAATAGAAATTGGGAATAGCACGTTATAGAGAAATCTTATGAATGTTTTTTAAAGTATTTAGAAAAATCATAACTTCAGTTAAAAATGCTTCATTTGTATTTGAGAAAAAATTTACATTTATCTGTCTTGATTTTAATAACAGTGTGATTATTTTGAAAATCAAACAACATCAGAATATTTATCAAAATTGTTGTGCAAATATGTAAATTGACACTCATATTGCCTGCTAATACTTGCAAATCTGCAGCATTTTTTGAAAAATTTCGAAATGTTTTTGTGATCGATCTTTAAAGAAATTTAATCGGGCTTAAGTTCGTTGAATTTAATTTTCATTAAATTATTTTTATGAAGAAAGGAATTTTACAGCATGAAATTAATTAAAATTTATTGATAAATTTTCATGTTTGACTGAGCTGGGAATTGAACCCAGGTTTTCACGGACAGGTTGCCCAGACTAGTTTCGATTGTAACCACACAATCTCTTCAGAGGAGTTTGCCATTTTACACTCGCCGCCATTGACGACGGATGACTTCAATAGTCAAACATCAATCTTTAAACCAAATGGTATTTTACCTAAGTAGATCGAAATTTGCTTTGAATGAATGATTACCTATTTTAATTTATTTACATGGTCTTCCTTACTTCTGTTTTTCGTACTTTTCCTCAAGAATTTTTCCTGAAATCCAAAGTACATTTTTTTGTTTTTCATGTTTTTATAACAATAATTTTCTTATAATGAAGAAAATTAAAATTATCTCTTAAGTTACAATAAAAAAGTAAACAAATTTCTTACTAACAAAATTAGAGAGTTGTTAGATTTTTATTTCGCTTCATATCTGTTCTTCTTGTTTTCTATGGTATGAAAAGTCCTAATATTTTATGTAGACAGGCATTTAATTGGCGTAATAAGGCAATTACGCAATTAAATATCTTAATTGAGTTCAATTTTCCATTCAAGAATTTAATTATTAAATTGAGCAATTAGTACTTAATTCAATCACTAATGGCCTAAAATTCGAAATGCAACAATTGTCAGAAGAATGTTTACTGAGAGTGATAAGAAAACTTTACAATGCGATATTTTTCTAACAAAGAACTTAATATCTTCCCTTTAGAAAGAAATAGTTCTACAAATCAACCACATTCAAGATCTTTATAGCCTTTTCACACTTGCCAACATTAAACCTCTACCATCAATTTATGAAGATGTTGACATTTTCCCATAAGAAATGTACAGAACTTAAAAACAACATCTTTACAAGATGTTCTTATCTCATATTAGGTGGTTCATTTACTAAAAATTTTAGCGAATTTGTAACAATTTATTAACCCAAAAAATGTTCAAGTAGAAAAGAGATAAAAAAAAAATTGAGAGACAAAAAAATTCTTGCAAATTTTTACTGTTACAATTTTTACTTGCAAGAATTTTTGAAAAAGCTGTTTCATGTTTTTATTTAAAACATTTGAAAATATGTAACAATATAATATTCATAGTTTTTAAATTAAAAGGTGTTCAATAACAGAAAATATATAATTTTCTTTAATTTAGTAACAATAGCCATGTGAGAATAGCTCTAAAAAATTTAATTACACAGAATCTTCACCTGAGATAAAATATAAGATTTTTAGATCAGCAAATTTCAAATTTCAGCAAATTTCAATCGCAGAGTGTATTATCTTACGTGTGGACTCTCAAATAGTGTTAGTAATAATATTATAATAAATTTTATGAGAAATTTCATAACATCTATTTTACAAGATGAGCTGTCAGACATACACATACATACATACATATAAAACAACTAGCTGGTTGGTCCCGGCGCTGCTCGGGATTTCTTACATAAAAATAAAATTTTAAATACTGGAGAATTTTGTTAACAACTTGACCCCCCAGCTCTATCTACCGGGTCAAAATTTTATCAGGAAACTTATTTTTGTTCATTAAATATATTTTGTGAATTTCACCCAAAGTGTACCATAAATAAAAAATAAAAAAAAATTAATATCACGACAACTGCGCCACCTTTCGGTATTAAAATTAAGAGAAGCCTTTCTTGAGGTTTAGGAGCACATACACGGCACAAACGTTTTTATATATATAGATAATAAGACGCAATCAATAAAATGTTTAATTTGTTAATGCAAAAAGTCCAAGTCTTGTGAAAAATGTTAAAAAAACAAACAATATTTTACACTAAAAACAAAGAAAAAACTAAAAAAGAATTAAAAAAGATACAAGTTTACTGAACGAAAATCAGTAAATTATGAAATCTTATAAGATATATGTGTGCTGTTTAAGATTAAGATTAACATGAAGAAATGTGTTCTCTCATTCTGTCGACGTTCTCTCACATATTATATCAGATATTATCTCAGGTGGAGACTCCGTGTTAAGGAAGACAGAATTTCATATCTTAAAGTTGGATACAGTCAATAACTTGCTAGTTTTTGCTGGTAAAGCGTTCATTTACTTTTTTTAATTTATTTGAGTAATTGGAAGAACATTTTTGTAAATTTTTAATTTACTCTCACGTTGCAAGTTTCTGCTAGCAAAGTTAATGAACACACCTATTATATCATTCCACATCTATCGATATTTTAATCAATAAATTCTACTATTATCCGCCTGTTTATACTAAAGATAAATATTGCGACATATATTGCAGCATATGTCAAAATTGTGTTATCTTTAATTTCGACAGCATCTTTTTGTACATAACCCGTGATCCATTTCGAGGTTCCCTAATTTTTTAAAGAAAAAAAAACACAGAAAATTCAAATTTAATGGGGAATGTTTATTATCATTTGAAAGAACATTCTTTGGCATTTATTTTTTGAAGATTATGTCTATCAAATCTTGGCCGTTGCTATGTCGCAGATGGTCCATCCGTTGAGTCCAATTTTCGATGACTCGTTCGAGCATTTCGATTGGTAACTGGCGAATGACACGCGGGATGTTTTCCTCCAAGGCCTGAATCGAAGCGGGTTTGTCCGCATAAACTTTAGACTTTAGAGTTGCTGCGAACGGCGCCGAATCGACTCTCCACGGTCTTCGTGTACACTCTCAGCTACGGCCGCTATATTTTCTTCACAGCGTGCTGGACGTGGTCTATTCGGTCGAATATTATCCAATAATAAATGCTGGGTCTCTTTAAAGAAGTATCTCTACTTGAATCACCCATTATTTATAGCCGACAATATATGTCGCGATAGTTGTTAGTCAATTTTCTTAAACAATTATTGCTAACATAAAACGTCAAATTTAGTTGTCAATTGAGTTTAAGATGTAAGACAAAGAGCGCCAAAAAATAAAAAAATAGAAGACAATTTTGTGAAAAAGAAATTAAATTTGTTAAATGGTAGAAAATTATAATTGAAATAGAAGAATTAAATAATTCAAAATAAACACTAAAATAATTTTAAAAAAAACACTTATTTTTGTATTATAATATTGCAAAAATTATCAGTTTTTTTTGAGAATACAAATTTTTTTATTCAGCAATACGATTTCTCTATTATCTTTCTCCTCTCTGGGAATTTAGCACGTCATAGAGAAATCTTATTATTGAATAAGCAAAAATTCTTTTTGTTAATATGAATTGATTCTTATTCGACCTTTATCATATAAATTAATATTATTTTTTTAAGCTTGATGTCTTTTTTATCTAAGAATATTAATTTATAAAATAAATAATTTGTTCAAGCTCGATGCCTGTCTTTATTCTTTAAATTCTTTATTTTTGAATATTTCGATATTTGGATGTCATCTTTAATGCAATAAAAGACCTAAAAACTAATTGTTGTGTTAATATTTTTGTGACTCGTTAATCCTAAAGATGACATCCAAAGGATGTCGAAATATTAAAAAATAAAACTTGAATAAATTATTCATTTTATAAATTGTAATAAAAAAGGTAGAATAACTAAAAAACTTGTAAAAGATAAAATATATACATATATAAAATAAAAATAATAACATGGTATGTATAATAAAAAAAATATTGTTATATGAAAAAGACCACAAGTTAAAAAAATTAATATAAATTTTTGTAAATATTATTATGCCCTCAAAACGGCGTTCCTTTTTCTCCCTTGATTTTTTAAAATTATGAGTTTACGTAAATACGTTTTCCCATGACCTTAACATAAGCTGATCAATATTGCCAAATTGCTGATATGTTTACCTTTGGTCTAGACCGGGGGTATTGTGG
This sequence comes from Pollenia amentaria, assembly GCA_943735925.1. Lineage (NCBI taxonomy): Eukaryota > Metazoa > Arthropoda > Insecta > Diptera > Polleniidae > Pollenia > Pollenia amentaria. Next base: position 225,600,770 of record OX031007.1, on the reverse strand, counting down.
CACCACTGACAAAATGACATTTATTTTAAAAGCAGCGTTACCATTTGTCAAGTTATCCCTTTTTTTGCAAGTTTTAATTTGTTTAATTTTTTCATATCATTTTTAAAAATCTATACATGTTGGTGTTTTCTTTAAAAGTTTTGCCACTTTTGTAGAAAATAAGTTTAAAAAATAAGTTTTTTTTAACAATGGTGATATTTTTATTTGAAAATAGATGTTAGATGTTGCAAGTGTGAATACATGTGTCACATTTTCAACATATTCCATTCGTTCCTCCGAAATGTGTACAAGTATGAAGTTAGACTGTACAACAATTTCGTATTATTTCCAAAATAACGGGGTTCTGACAATGGATTCTGGTAGAGGAGACCAAAAACAAATCGACTTGTGTCGGCGTTTTGACAAAGCACACAGGAGTTTTATTTTATGGGGGTTAAAGTTTCACCCTTTTGGCCTGTTCGTGCATCACTATGTGTCCTTAAGGTCTGAGATCTGGACATATCGGTATATAAAACGATGCGTCTTTAGGTCTGAGATCTGGGGTATGTTCAGCAACACTGTAGAAAATGTTACGGCAAATGTTTTTATAGAACATATTAACCCTCTTACTCACCTTCATAAGGGTAATTTTTGGCTCTATTCTAACAAATTCAAATCAGCACCCAAAATAAGGGCGAGGGGGATGAGATATTATATAAAAATATTGGCCATGCAATAAAAATTTGGTCTCCTCAACCAGAATCCATTGTCAGAACCCCGTTATTTTTTTCGTTTATTACAGTGTTATAACCTTATTATCTTTGATACTTGCGTCCATTTCTACTGCGTCCTAAAGTATTCATCCATAACAGAAAATAAACTAGAGATGCACAGAAAAAATTATTAATTTTCTCCAATCACCAAATTTATACTAAATTCATAATATCAAGCAAACAATTTGTTGATTTCGCACCTATTACCAAAATGATTATATTGATTACTAAAAATTTTAAAATTTTGATAGCATTTTTCCAAAAAATTAAATTTTTAATTTTAAGTAAAAAAGTGATCAAAAAACTTTGCCATTTCAAACAATGTGTTAATTTATTTAATTAAATATAGACAATTCCTAATAATAATTCTACATGTTTAAATTAAGCTTTTTATAGTATATATCAAATGTCTATAATATTTTGAACGCATATTATCGAAATTTTATTTTTTTTACATGCCAATATGCAGGGTTGTATTTCTTCTATCATCTGGGAGCATTTGCTGCGCTTGTAATGAATTATGAATAAGATGTATAACTATCAATGAACTTTTTTTAAGTTTTTGTGTTAGTAGTTTCGATTTTGGTTTTGATTTCTGAATATGCGTCAATGTTTTCTTAACCTGTCAATTGGCAATTGATACATACTCAAGCAGAATTGGGTATGTGTAAACAATAAATTTAGTTGCTCAATCAAAGTTTATTTGTTCTTATTAAAAATGCCTGTCTGAACATAGTAAAGACATTTAACGAATTTATTTTATAACAACTCTGTTTTTTTACAGGTTAAAAAAGAACAAATAAATGTTAAATAAATCGCATGTGAATAACCCTCTAGCGCTTCTAAAGGCCCAACCATAATGTGCATGAGCTGGCCTAAGCAACTGTGCGAATACAGGTAAATCATATGTGTCAAACCATATTGAACTTAAGAAAACATTTTGTTAAGTTTTATGAAACTTTCATTTGGTTAAGGAGAGTGTGAAACACATTTTATTTGGAGTCAGAAGTTTTTTGATCCCAATCTTACCGGAAACAGTTCCCGTACTTAAAGTTTGGCTAAATGAGAGAGATATTAAGTAAAAAATGTTCTTCTTCCTTATTTTTTCCAATATTAGCATATTGGAAAAATTTTTAAACAATCAGCTGTGTCAAAAAATTAACAATAGCGGTATTCACCCTTTGTATTAAGTGTACAACTCTCTTATATTTAATACGATTTTATACTTCACAGCGTGAGTGTCTTTTCCGTATGCATTGTAAATTAATGAATTTTCTGAGTGAGAGAAAGAGACAGATAAAGTTTCTTCAACTGTTTTATTCTGGTAAATTCACACACTTTGTTTACTACTGCTTTTTGTGGGATTTATCAACCACAGCGTAGTATATTTTAGTCTAATACATTTTGTTGTTGCAGTGTTGTAAATGTTAGTATTTTTAATAAAATTATAAGATTAACAAGGTCTACAAGGGACTTTACTGTCAAGGGTGAATTCCGCTAATAATATATACCTACTTATAAGAGTAAATTTAAAAATTATACAGTAATGTTAAAAATAAAATAAGTGGCAACGTATAAATATCTAAAATGTAACAGGAATAGATGTGTTGATTTTTTTAGATTAAAAAAATTCAAAATTTATTTAACATTTGCTATAATTTAATTATAAAAATAAAAAAAAAATACCTATAACAGTATGATTTTTTAGGAATACAACATATTCCTTAAACAAAAAAGAAATAAAAATTTAACTTGCAATAATCTATTTCATTCTGTCAGATACGAATTTATTTTCCAACACATTACAAAATATTATTTTTAACACAATTTACAATAAACTTTTTTCAATTTGCCTATGCGGAACAGAAAAGGCGATTTGATATTGCAAAAAAGAAATGAAGTCGCAAACGGAGCGTGCCTTCTTCTACATTTCGACGACACCATTCAGTTCAATTATACATAAAACACACTCAACACTACACAACACTACTTCGGCTACTCAACTCAAACAAAAACTACAAAGAAAATGTGTGAAATAAGAAGATGAAAAAAACACACGAAAGATAGAAAACCCGACAAACAGACTGACTGACAAATATCATAAAATATAAAGAATTGATGCAAAAGTTCATTAAACTTTTATGTATAAAATGATTTTATATCATTTTTTCCCTCTTCATATTTTTTATTTCAAATCACTAAGAAAACAAAGAAGATGGGAAAAATAACAACAAAAAGTTAAAAATAAAAAAATTATATTAAAAAAAAAGGAACTATGTTGGAAAAATCTTTAATGAAATACACAAAGCAGAAATTTTTTTTTCTATATTTGTATGTACTTATATAAATATTTTGCTTTATAATTATGTATTGGAGTCCAACCGAATGTTCGGTTTCGTTGTCGGAGATCGGCAATAAGCCATGTTCGGCGTTCTGTAGAAATAACGCCGAATGGCGAACTTTTATCAAACTTTGTCTAAATTGAAAATAAAATAATATTTTGGAAACACCCAGAGATGGAAAATCGTTCAAATAAATCAAAAGGCATGTATGTACATTAGGGATATAACTTTTTAAAATTTTTTTTAAAATATCAAAATTCGCATAGCACAGTACGATAGAGCATAAAAAACTATAAGGGAACGTATATTTATTTTTTCGCTAAGGTCAAAAAAGTTCACAAGTTTTAACGAAAAAAAATTAAGAATAAATAAAGAACACCGTATAAAATTATGAATATTCAATATTGCATCAAGAAGGCCTCGAAATAATATTAAATTATGTAAAATAAAATTTTTTTCTTAGTTCTAGTCCGTGCTTTAAGTGTTCCACACCTGATTAGGAAAACCAATTGGTTTTACCATGACATGGTTGACCTCATGGTGCTATGTCAAAAAATTGGTTATGCCCCTAACGTACATATGTATGTACATAAACTGTTCGTCTGTATAAAAATAATATGACTCATCACATATTTAGAACATCCAAAAGAGTATTACGTTACTTTAACTAACAGCCTGGCCCCCGATGTCGACGGCTATCGTTCGCTTGCATTTTCAACGAATCAACAAACAGCTGATTTGCGGCCCACTAATAATTTTCAAATCACAATTTGACAATGCAAGCGACCGATAACGTCACAGTTTTCATACAAATTTGCGGCCCACTAAGAAATATTATGCGACCACAAATGTCATAATCAGTCACTTGTGTTGTAGTTGTCAACATAGGCATTTTGTTAAAATATTTAACAGAATTTTCTTTACACACAAACACTATATAATTATATGTTATTATTATATTTTTTAAAACACCACTTCTTATAAAATTATACAAGAATGATAGAATAGAAAATTACGCCATCCCGAAAACAAAATTGATATCTTCTCCACATGTCGCACATATGACGTCACGCAAACTGCTTTCCTATTGGCTACTAATTTCAAGTTGTCAAACTCAAGAATGATGTTTTATTGTTATATTTCTTCTAACATTTTTTATATTTTTTAATTTCTTAATATTGTTTTTCATAATATGTTAGCTAAAATCCGTAATTGAAACACAATTAAGAATATATTTTTTAGAAACGGCAAAGTATTTTAAGTTGCAGGGTTGCTTTCTCTTAAAAAATTCATGCATATTTTATAAGAAATTCGAAAACTTTAGGGTCTTTTAGACATGTCAGCCCTTGCCAGACACAAGCTACATACGTCAATTAACAAGAAATCATGCGCATGGCGTATCTTGTATTTTATAATTCTTGAAATTCTATAGGTTTTTAAAATATATTTTTATAAAATTCTATTTTATATTTTTTGTTTTCTACTTTGTTTGTTTTTTGTTTACTCCTTTGTTTTCTATTCTGATTTGTTCGTAGCTAGAGTTCTATTTTTTTGGCTTAATTTATATGTTTTGTCGATTTTTAATTCCAAACTAGCGTTTTATTTATGGAATGGATGATGTGGCTACAGTCATTTTACAAAACATAAGTTCTGGTTCACACTCTTCAAGTTTTAGCCGTCAAGTCTTCAGCTTTTAGATGAGAAGGGAAAAGAGAATGCCATTTCTTCTTCTCTCTCTCCGAAAAACATAAGACTTGACGGCTTAGACTAAATGAGTTACGTTAGACACGTAAAACCTGTCCACCGACAAGTCGATAGTTCAAGGCGAATTCACTAGAAGGTCAAGTCAACTCTAGATTGACACTGCTCTTGTGGTCCGATTGTCAAAAATATTGCTATTAAAAAAATTTTTGTTTACATAAAAAACTAGTTTGTTTACAAACTTTGACAAATCGACCACCGAAAAAAATAACCATATGTGTACTTGACCCCACCTTCTACTGACTTCGCCTTGCGATAGTCAGTGGGCCGCTTAAGATAACGATAATGAGTGACTTGTCACTCGCTTGAGTTGTCGATCGACATCGGGGGCCTGGCTTTAAAAAATGGCGTATTAAACCTATAATTTTTTTTTAGTTTGAGACATTAACTTAATATATAAGCTCTCGCGTTTTTTGAGAACTTTGTATAAGAAATGAAGGAGAGGTCCTATAGCTCTTATAGTTCTTAAAACAACTACAAGATTTTTTAAATATTCTTAGTTATCAGTTTTATGTCTCAAACTGAAAAACATGTTATATGTTAAAAACGCCTTCCTAAACTCAACTATTATTTTTTAAATATTGTTGATAAAGCCATTATTTTAATTAGACTTAAAATTTATAGTAAGTAAAATTTATTTATTTTTATTAATGTTATATAATTGTTTTACAATAAATTAAACAATATAATATAGGTTTGACTAGAAACTAAAATATACATAAATAGTGAAATTCTGGTCTTGAAGCAGTAGCAAAAAGTACAACAACGAGCGTTTTAAGTCTGTTGATTAACTTTATTCCGACCAAAGAACCAACTTAAGAGTTGTAAATGCAGTAAATGCAGTTTTTTGCCATTATAATACTAAAAAATTATACAATTTGATCATTTACTTTTTCCAAAAAAGTACGAAATAAGTACAAGTTATTATTATTCCTTCTATTTAATAAAAAAAAAAATTAGTTTCGGGTTCAGTTCTGGTCTTCAAAATCAACCAAAGTTCGGGTTCTGCTTCGCCTTCGGTTTGGAAAAGTGAATTCGGCCGAACACTAATAATTACCAACACTATATTATAAACAAAATACAGATTAAAATAATGGGAAAAAAATTACAATAAATTCAAAAATTGCAAAATATTTGCGTATCTATTATGCTCCCTACTTTTACACTATGAAACATGTCTTAAGGCCCAACCACAATGTCCATGAGCTGGCTTAAACAACTGTGCGAAAACATGCAAATCATATGCGTCAAACCATATTGAACATAAGGAAACCTTTGGTTAAGTTTTATGAAACTGTCATTTGTTTAAGAAAAGTGCGAAACTGATCGCACATTCTGTATCGAATTAGATGTTTTTTGATTTTGTTTATGTCTTTACATATGCATTTGAAAGGCTTTTTGCTGGTTTTTGAAATTACCTTAAGCAAGCATATGCTTATTATAGTTGGGCCTTTAAGATTTTTGCTCGCACACAATCCAATGCTTTTTGGTCTAATTGTCAGAAAATCAAAAAGAAAATATTTATCATTACATATTGCGGCTGCACTATCACACTGCAAATAAAAAGTAAAATATTTGTAGAATATAATTAGCTGTTCAACAAAGCAACTATTTATATTTTTTTACTTGAAGTGCTTTTTTAAAATTTAAAAATTTATATTTATTTACATCATTTTGCTTTTTTATTAGAAAAAAAAAAATATAAATGTGAACATTTGTGAACGAAATTTCAATTCTCCATCCCTGATTAATTTCTTGTGCTTCTATAAAAATACAACTCTTGTTATAACAGGGTTTCTAAGCAATTCGTCTTGAAAGCTCTTTCATAACATTGACAAATTTCTCGAATAGGCCGTTTATACTACATTTGAAATCTTCCTCAAAATCTAGTGCGTTTACATTGTACATTTTTAACATCAGCGAGATATTGTTTTCATAACAAACACAGGTAACTGAAAGTTTTTGTGTTACACATACTGACATATGAAGAAATAGGTATTTTTACTATTTTTTTAACAGTTTAAACAAGCCATTTTTGTTTTTTAATAACAGGGAAGTATTTTTTTGTTTTATATAGAAAAAATCATAGTTGCATCACGAAAGGGATTCACTATCCTACACAATCGTACGATTTATTCACACGAAAATCTGACGGAATTCTAACCGACATAAAAAAATTTCTGCAAAATCTGCTGTCAATGATACACTATCCCACAAAACAGATGCAAACTGATAAGACTCAGCTACTTTACACGAAAATACAACTCTGATAGAATTTATTGTTTTATAAAAATGTTCATAAACATTTGCAAGTCGGACAGACTTGTCAAAAAAATCTGTCACTCATTTCATTTTTCAATTTCAATTTATTTATTTATAAAGTCTGTGGACTTACAAATTATCCTTACAGACTACTCACTTATATTAAGCTTATTAAATTAGTTTTAAACTTTTCTTTAGAAAAACTAAAATCTAATAAAACATTTTCACTTAATTTATTAAACAATAGTTGAGATCTGACAAGTGGCTCATTGAGACAATAATTAGTTTTATGCAATCCAATATCAAAATATGTGTGATACCTTAAAGATCTACAAGGAACTTTAAAATTTACTAGTGCTAATAAATTAGGACATTTTACGTTATAATTTATTATATCATATAAGAACAAAATACATATATTGGATCGATCTCCTTTCCTCAAGTGTTTTTATTCCTAAAATATTGCATCGATTCCTATAGGAATACAATGGATTATTATCGTCAAAATTCAGCAACAGAGCAAATTTTGAAAATTTACGCTGAACTCTATCTAACCTGTTTATATGAACTGTATAAAAAGGATTCCAAATAAAAGAGGCATATTCAAGAATTGATCTTACGAAAGCGCAGTACAAAATGTTTCTCGTTGAAGGATTTTTGAATTCTTTACTATTTCTTTTCACAAAAGCAAGTAAAGAAAACGATTTTTGGATAATGTAATCCAGGTGATTAGTAAAAGTTAGTTTATCATCAAACAGTACACCCAAATCCCTTACGACATTTACCTTATGCAGTGAGATGGAATTAATAGAATACCTCAGATAAACTTCACATTTTATTTTATGGAAACATAGATACAGGCATTTATTCTAACGGACCAAGCAACGACTTTATCTAAAGTTTTCTGCAAATGTAAACTATCTGCTAAACATTTAACTCTATGATATATCTTCAAATCATCAGCATAAATTAAGAATTTCACATCCGTAAAGCATGAAGATATATCAGTCATGTACAATTTAAAAAGAAAAGTACCTAAAACACTTCCTTGAGGCACACCAGAAGTTGCAATATACGGTATAGAGAAAGATGTATCAACATTTACATAACAAATGCGGTCCAGTAAATATGAACGCAGCCATTTCAGAAATGTTGAGTTGAATCCAATTTTATTCAATTTAGCCAGGAGTATCACATGAGCGATTTTATCAAAAGCTTTAGACAAATCCATATAAATGGTATCAACCTGCAATCCTAATTCAAAACTAGATATACAATATTTTGTAAATACTGCTAAGTTCGTCACAGTAGAACGCCCCCGTACGAAACCATGTTGTTCATCAAGTGAAATTGATTCTATAAAAAATGATAATTTCCTTGCAATTGCGTGCTCAAAAATTTTTGAAACCGTAGATAGTTTACATATTGGCCTATAATTAGTAACATTACACTTATCGCCAGATTTGTGAATCGGTGTAATTACAGAAAGTTTCCACCTCTCTAAAAAAACTCCATATTTTAACGATTTATTAAATATCAGTTGTAGAGGTGACGAAATAGAATTACAACAGTTTTTAATAAAAAAAGAGTTTAAACCATCCAAGTCACAACCAAAAGAATTTTTTAAACAAGATATAGCAGAAACTATATCTAAAATGGATAATTCAACATTGGAAAAACTACCAGCAGAAGATATATTATCCAAAACTGTATAATCAAACGTATTACATGGCAAAGTAAAATTGGATTTAAAAAACATTGCAAAAAGATTTGCAGATTGAGTAGGGGAATGTGAAACATTTTGCTCCAAAAAAACTGAAGAAGGGAAGGAGGATTTACTTTTCTTAGAATTTATAAATGACCAGAAAGATCTTGATTAACTCTTATAGATTCCTCAAATCCTAAAATATATTGATTATATAAATACCTATTTAAAAAATTAAATTCTCTCAAATAGTGTTTATATAGCTGAAGATAGTCTGGATTTCCAGACTTTTTATGCTTACTTAAAAATTTATTTTTTAAGTTTTTTAAACTTTTTTAAACCCTTAGTATACCAGGGTAATTTGTGAAAATTGGTTTTAGACCTGGGTACATATAACGAGAATATTTCATAGAGTTTTATAATAAATAGTTCATAGCTTTCATCAGGGTTCTTGCCAGAAAAGAGATCAATCCAATCCATTGAATTTAAAATATCATTAATAAGATCATAATTTCAAAACCTACACTTTCATACATTACGAGCATACACGATTTTTTTGGCGAATCGGACGTCTAAATAGGATTGTGTATCGCCGGCTTAAGTACTACTAGATTTTGAGTAGATTTCTTCGAAATTTAGTCACGGAGAAGATTTTGTTTTGTATGGAAAATCTAGTCAAAAACAACTGGTTTTTTCTCGAAATCTCGCAAGTACTAGATGTAGTGTAAATGGGCTATAAGTATTTTTTTCCCCCATTTCATTACCAATTGCTTTCACAATATAACGCATTTACCCCCTTATGCAAAAAGCTTAGTGTGAACTTAAAGTTAAAACCGGTTTCCCATACAAATTTTTTGTTAAGCGAACACTTTAAGTTCACAAGAATTTTTTTGCATAAGGCAGTTAGAATTTCCTTGAGTTTTTGGCATATCGTAATACTTAGTGCTATAGTGTAAAAACGCCTTTAACAATATGGTATTTTTTTGCATTGGAAAGTAAAGCGGTTGGCAGCATTATCAGTGTTGCCCACTTTTTAGAAGAATATGAAAACCTTTACAACAATTTGATGGACAAAATTATATGTATTTAAAAACTTTTATTTAAAAAGATATACAAATGGTTTTCGTATACCTATCTCAAATGTAAACGTAAAGTTTTTTTTACAAAACTTTTAAAACTAAATTATTTTCTCCTCGTTACAACAATATTGCTACGAAATTCCAAGTTGGCAATACTGCTGTAAATAATTCGAGACTCTTTTAATTTATTTGTTTTTTATTATTTTTACTTTTTATAGGAAATAAACGAAAACTTATAAATGTAGCATGATTTTTTTTTAGCACGCAGATTCATTGTGATTCTTGCTGAGTTTCTTTTAGATTGTTTGTTTTTCTTTTTAAAGATTTTTGTATCTTAGCCTCTCTTCTTATTATTTTTTTTAGATAATTTCACTCTAGAGATTGGCGGGATTTTGTTATTCATATCTGCTTTTTTTTGTATTAAATAAAAAAATAAGCAATAAATAAAAAGATACATACTTGTATTAGTTTAAAGCTATTTATTTTAAAACAATAATTAACAAATAAATTTTGCAAAAAGGAAAGAAAAACAAAAAATATGTACATTTAAAAACGTCTGTGAAATCCTCTTATTAACATTTAGTCTTTGGGCGACTGTGAAAGGAAATTTGACATCTGCGTAGATATAATTTTAGTCTCATTAATTAAAAAGCAAATAAGAAAATATTTTATATTTTTATAAAATCGTATATGTACAAGACAATTGAAATTGAGCCAAAAATATTATAAATAAAAAATAAAATACGTAATTTGCTATAAATTTAAGATTTTTGACACTTAAAAATGTTAAAAAATTTATCGGATTAGCAAAGAAAAACAAACCGCAAAAAACATCTGTTGGTGTCAATAGTAATACAAATAAATACCTTAAAAAATTTACGTTTTTAAAAATCTAGATAAAAATTTAATTTAAAAATCATTTAACTAAAAGGTTATTTATGCAGTTGACACACAAACATTTTCTAGAAACCAGTTAACCGCTCAATAACAGTTTGACTATTTAACGCTTGCAAGACAAAACAATGCAACCTTAATTAGCAACACTACAATACATTTTGTTGTTGTGTTTGTACAGCATATGTATGTATTAGGTTTTAACTGTACGATCAGTGTTACCTACATACTTACAAACATAATTAAAAAGCAATTTTAATGTTTTGTTATTGTATTTATTTTTAAAACAATTTCTACAAACAAAAGTTTAAAACAAAAGAAACTCAAAAATGGCGGGCTAAACAAGTTGCATTAAGAGGCATTTGTGTTTTGTTGCTCATTTTACAAAACTACATACATACATACTAGGGCTTCCAATCGGGAAATCCTGATCCCGGAAATCCCGGGATTTTCGGGATTAGGCGAATTCCGATTCCCAGGATTTCTGATTTTTAATCCCGGGATTTTCGAGATCCCATTTTTTTGTATTTTTTATTATTTTTACATTTTTTTCAACAATTTTTATAAATATTTTTTTTGTATGCGTATTTAAATTTTAATTTTAAATATTCTATTAACGAGTGTTAAATAAGAAAGATGTTTTTCAACTGCATCATATCTAACAACAAAATTCGTTCGTGTTTAGCAGATACAACATTGGACGCTTTGATATTCTTAAAGCCATTTTTACAACCTAATGATAAAGTTGCTGATATTTAACGTGAACAATAGCTATCTTGAACGATAAATTGACCAATGAGTTTTTTCCATTATTTCAACTGTCCGAAAAAATAAAAAATGTAATTTATATACTGTGGCAACATTGCAGTATATACCGACTAATTTTGGTTGTTTAAAATACGTAGTGGCAACGACTTGTTTTGTTTAATTTTTTAATTGAAAACAAAAGTTTATATCTTGTGCTTTATTTCGGTTTTTATTTAAAATTGTTTATTTAAATAAAATAAACGCTGTCTGTTGTCCATTTTTTTAATTTTAAAAGTTTAAATAATTTAATATGACATAAAACTGTCATTGAAGTTACCATATCTTCAGCAGAAAATATGGCTTCTTCAAGTTCTTAAAGTTCACTTGTAAAGTTACCATGAGGACAAACCTGATGTTAGCTTATCAGTCACTTTTTAGGTTAATGTTAACTTGTAATAACCAAAAACTATTTATCTGTCAGATAGCATCCTAAAAATAACTATTTGTAAGTTGTAATAATGGCTCTTAAGAAACTACTTGAACTTAGTATTAAGCACTCCTTTTAAAAGTTTAAAATACATAATTTCCAATTGTGTTTTAAAAGTTTCCAAATGTTTTGAAAAAATTTTCAAATGTATTTGAAAAATTTTCAATTGTTTTTTAAAATCGTTCATATACATATATTTTAAAATTATTCAAATGTATTTCAAAATTTCCCAATTGAATTTTAAAATATTCCAATTTTTTTTTTGTTGAAATTGCGCAATTGTATTTTTAAAATACATTTAGAAAATTATGAACTACATTTTTAAAATTTTGAAACACATTTATATAATTTTGAAATACATATGGACAATTTAAAAATACATATGAATAATTTTAAATTGTATTTAGAAATTTTAAATATTATTTGGACCATTTCAATATACATATATTTGGACAATTAAAAATACATTTGGAAAACTTCAAAATATATTTGGACAATTTTTAAATTGATTTGGAAAATTTTAAAAAACATTTGGAAATTTTAAAATACAATTGGAAATGGTGTAGTTTTTTATATCAATAATCAAATATGGATAAAAATAAGATAACTTTGAGTTTGTTTTTATTTAATTTTTTTTTCTTTCAAACAAATAATATACAAAAGTTCATTAAAAATTTTTATATATTGGGTATAAAAATAAAAAAAAAATTTAAAAAAAAACCCGAAAAAAATTTAAAAACCCCGACAATCACGGGATCCCGAAATATTTTCTTCAATCCCGAATCGCGAGATTCAGAAAAACCAGTCACGATTGGAAGCCCTATTACATACTTAGGCCGCTTTCTCAATGTAACGACAAACTGCCTGTTACAAATTATCGATTATAAATTAGTTAGACTGATAAACTGTCATTAGCGATTTTGGTTTTCTCAATATACCGAGAAAAACATTATTTTCAGTTGGCAGCACCTCCAAAAATACATGTAAAAGTTAGAAGTCAGCTGATTAAATTTATCTGTACGGCAAATAATTAATTGAGAGATGTGGGCGGACTAGTTTTGCGACAGAATAGAAGCAAAGGGGACATTGAAAAAATAAATTTTCTTTATTCTGCAGTTTTTCGTGGGTAAAGAAGATAATCGTCCAATGAGAAAATGTCCATTAAATTAATAATTATGAAAATTATGTCCTTAGTTTTACCTTCAGCTTTAAGCTGATTAATAAAAATGTAAAGGTTTCACATCTGGCAACATTATTTTCTAAGAATATTAGAAATTTTGTATCAGAATCACATAGCCCCATTTCAGACTCGGCAAGTTAGTTGCGCAAGTAACTTGCCGAGTAGAGGGGGTGCTTTAATACCATGTGAGATAAGGCCATGATGGCTTTATCTCTCATTCAATAGGGAGATAAAGCCTTTTTTCATTTGAATGGGAGATAAAACCATCATGGCCTTAGCTTACATTAGCAATATTAGAAAATGGCTTTATCTCTCATTTCAGTTTTGTCTTCCCGGAGACACTAAAGTTAAGTACTGAAATCTGGCTTCGCATACTAAAGTTTTTCTGCGTGGCGGCCTGCGGCCGTGCTTACGGGTTTTCTCCTCCAGTAGGACACGGCAGGTGGCTTCGCTGAATAAAGTTTTTCTGCGTGCGTCACAAGAATAAAAAAATATCTTTTCCCGGAAACACTAAAGTAAAGTATTGGAATCTGGCTCCTGAAAAAATATGGCTTAATCTCCCATTTGCGAAACAAAAATATGGCTATATCTCTCATTTCGCAAAATTTTAAATATGACATTACCTCTCAATGATTGGGCAATAAGGCCATTATGGCTTTATCTCCCATTCGATTGAGCAATAAAGCCTTCATGGCCTTATCTCACATGGTTTTAAAGCACCCCCCCCCCCCCCGCCGAGTACAGCAAAGTATGTACTCAATTTGTTTCCCATTACCGCGATCTTACCCCTTACATCTATAAATCAAAAGTTGCGCAAGTCTCTTGCCTAGTAACTTGCTCTTGTAACTTGCCTAGTCTGAAAGGGGGCATACTAGGCGACTGCAAGTTTTTTTTATGTCAAATAAAAATTGGAAATTTAGCACGTTATAAATAAATCTTATTAATAATAAATTTTGTATTCTCGAAAATAACTTTTGATAATCATATAAAAGGTTTTCGAAACAATGTGCTGGTGTTGTCTACGAAGGTGAAACCGTTATTTTATTATAATTAGTTCATATTTGCAAAACCTTATAAAACATTTTTATTAAATAAAATTTTCTAACAGATTATTGCCATTTACATATATAAATCTTCTTTACAAGTTTCTTGTTGCTCTTTATGTTAATTTTTCTTTTTGCTGTTTTTATTTCTTCTAAAGACGTTTATATGTCATTGACACTCACTCTGTTAATTTTTTTTAACGTTAATTTTATTTTGCAGATTTTATTGTGTTTAATTATTTTTATTTATTTTATTTCTTTAACTCTTTTTTAAAAAATTTTCTTAAAGTTTCAACACTAACTTTTATGCTGACTAATGCCCTCTTTAAAGTTAAAAAAAAACAATTTCTTTTAATTTTTTTTTTTTGCATATTATTTGCTTTTTTATTTATTTTTCTTGTCTTTAAATTTCTCTTTTGGTGTTATTTTATTTATATATTTTTTTGTATTTTTTTACAACTGAAATTTGCATTTATCTTTTTCATTTCTTGACTTGGTTAATTTGTATGTTAAAGCCGCCAATAATGTTTAAGCACGTAATTTGTAGTTTTTAAGTTGTGGTGCTGGTGCTGCTGCTGCCTAGCTTTTGTTAACAAACAATCGCTAAATACACAAACACACACTCAAACTTACACAATGAAACTTTAAGTTTTTGGCGCCTTTTTTATGTATGTTCATATCTGTAAATAATTCCTTTTGTTTTGCAGTGGGGTTTTTACATACATATGGCGCACTTTTTCCTCATCTTTTAATTTTCTTTTGTTAAATATAAAACTAAACAAACATTTGACCATACACAAATGTTTACAAATTGACATAAGCACGGTTGTTAAAACCCGTAGAAATTTAAAGTACTTAAAGGAAAGTACATTATTTCTTAATTACAGTTAACATTAGAAACGCAGAAAACTTTTAAATTCATTTCTATCAAATTAACTAAGCAATTTGTTCCTTTATACGTTTAGTTTTATTCAATAATTTAAATACATTTCTACAAGCATATGTAGATGTGTTAATCAAGTTGACCTTTTGTGACAATTATTTTTAAATATTTATATAAAAAAGCAAAGAGATAAAATTGTCTTAGTAAACACAAATATTTTTTCAGCATGATAACAAAAGCAAATACAAATAAAAAAAGGGAAATGTGGCATTAGATAAACTATATTTTACACTTTAGACCCAGTAGTTTTTCGTTTCAAGTCCCGTTAGCAATAGGGCAACTTTGTAATGCAAGATATTTTATACATGCACCTTTTCAGGTGATATTTTTTGTGTAGAAAAGAAATCACCATTAAATTGCAAAAAAAAAACTCCAACAATAGAATGCAAAACCCCCTTAAACTGAATTTATTCGTTTTTGGACCAATTCTCATTTTGTACTTTGGGGCCACATTTCGCAGAGCCAGATTTCAATATAACTAAAATTGATTGCACAGAAATATCATATTTTAAGTCAAACAAATTTAATTTTTCAAGAATTTATTAGATTGTTCTCGGAAAGCTGGCTATCCGGTTATATGGTTATTGAGTTATATTCACAACAACAAAATACATTTAATTTAATTTGTTTTTAAATATATTTTGTTGCTGTTAAAAAAACTACATAGCCACACCCAGAGAAAAACTATGTTTAAATATGGTCACCTCCAACAAAACTATTTTTAAAGAAAATTGTAAACATATTATGGTAAAATTTAACCATATTATTATTACCGACAACCATATTATGGTTAAATGTGTCCTACATTAAGAAGGAACAACCATATTATAGTTGTCTCCGAACATGTTTTGGTCTATAATAACTAAAATATGTTTAACACTTATAATAGCATGGTTGGTTTTCAACCTTAGCATGTTGCTCTTGGAGAAGAGGAAAATACTATTGTTAATTTTAAAACAAATTATTGTCATATTTAACCATAACATGTTTAGTGGCAACCATAATATGGTCGTGGCTTCTTGATGGAGGACACATTTAACCATAATATGGTTATCGGTGATAATAATATGTTTAAATTTAAACATAATAAGTTTAAAATTTTATGTAAAAATAGTTTTGTTGGAGGTGACCATATTTAAACATGTTTTTTTCTCTACGTGCATATAACCTGATAATCCGCCTTTCGTGAACAATACATTTGTTTTAATTTCTTAACCTTAGAAATTCGGAGCTAAAGCTTTTAGAATAATTGAAGCGGCACCAACATGATCTATTTTTAAGAAACAAAACGAGTTCCGCATCAAAATAAAAATTATTATTAAGGTTGTAGTCATATGTCTTACAGTAATTACAATAAATATATATGACTGCTGTAGGCAACCGCTTATAATTTAGATTTCTACTGTACAGTTATGACGAATCAGCATTTAAAGTTTTATTTTGCTTGAAACACAACAATATTTTTTTTAAACAATTGTAAAATATTATTTAGGACATTATGACGATATGACTTGATTTAAAAACAGTCACTCTAAGAAGTAAAACACGGGGTGAATTCTCGACAACATGTTGTCCGATGCCGAGCGTCTCTTGACTGAAAAAAGAAGAGTTCGAAGAGAGTGGCAATTGCACAGATCCCCCCAACTTAAGCTTTTATTAACAGAGTGCACAAAAAGGCTAAGAAAGTTACTGCAGTCTTAGAAAACGGCTTCCCTGCAAAAATATCTTTAGGGACTTGATGCAACTCCACAATCAGACTACTCATTATTGCGTGCTGCTAGAAGTCTCAATAGACCAGCTATCTCCAGCCACCATTAAGAAACTTGAATGGAAGTTGGAAAAGAAATTATATTAAAAAAGGAAATCTGTTTGTTAATCATCTGAAAAATGTATTTAACCTTAATATATCTCACGATATAGCAGTCGAGTTACCGCCTGTGAATGTTAGAGCAGATATTCCCCTTAGATTCGAGTTTAGAGAATTCGAAAAGGCTATTTGTGATTTTAGCACCAAGATGGCACCCGGTATTAATATGATCAGTAATAAAATGCTTTTGGAGCTAGAAAGTATAGCAAAGAAAATTTTTCTTATAATTTTTAATGCTATTTTACGCCCTCAAGAATAGAAGGTTTCCTTAGTAACCATGATATCAAAGCCAGGAAAGGATCACACAAAAGTTGCGTCATACAGGCCTATAAGCTTATTATCTAATATTTCAAAGCTATTTGAGAAACTACTAGTGTCAAAATTAACGCCGATTTTAAATGAAAATCGATGTATTCCAAACCATCAATTCGGTTTTAGAAGAAATCACAGCACAATTGAACAAACTCATCGAATAGTAAATGTCATAAGAAAAGCATTTGAAAAAAAAAAAAAATATTGCTCAGCTCTCTTCATCGATGTGTCTCAAGCTTTTGATAAGGTCTGGCATGAAGGATTATTACTGAAATTGCAGCAAAAATTACCAGCAAACATACACAAGCTGTTAGAAGGCTACTTAGTCGGTCGTCAATTTATTATTAAAGAAGGCGATTTTTAAAGTTCTCCTCAGCCAATTTACGCTGGGGAGAGGGCCCAGGGAGAGGCCCCTCTTTTATACTTAATTTATACTTCGGACATGCCAACGAACAGCTACACCCAAACCTCGACAGTTGCGGACGATACACCTTTTCTAAGCGTAGAAAAAACTGTCAAGAAGCATCTCGTTACTTACAGGATCATATATTTAAACTTAGATCGGCGTTTAACATGGAAATGGCATAAAGAAGCTAAATTGACTCAAATGAAACTAAAAGCAATTCAAATTAATTGGCTTATTGGAAGAAATTCTGTTCTTAGTCTCGATTGCAAACTTCTACTTTACAGCTCTAACTTAAAGCCAAGTTGGTGCTACGGTATTCAGTTATGGGGCACTGAATCGGCTTTTAATATCGAAAAAAATTCGAAGACGCTGAAATAAACTTTTTTGAATAATCACTGCCGCTCCCTGGTATGTCAAAAACTCAAATATCCACAAGGATCTCAATGTGCCATTAGTAAAAACTATGATAAGGAAATATGCCGTAAAATATTTAAAAAGGCTGGAACTGCACTCATTTCCATTATCTCGAAATATTTTAAATTATGGCGGCCACACTCGCTTAAGGAGAAGAGAGCACTCACCCAATCAGATGAGCGATAAACACCTACATATGTAAACAGAAACAGTGATGACGAAATCTTTTTTGTCTGCCACTGGCAGGACATAAAGTAAATATTAGGATAAGATTTGATTAATTATTGTTAGTTCATATTTAATATATGAAGATTCAATAAATACTGAAAAAAATGTTGTCCGATTGGAGAGTAAAAGCGCATGAGTTTTCTAATATTTAAAGAATATTACAGTGATCTACTATTTGGATTTTGTGCTATTAGTTGGGTTTTAAAAAGCTCTCCGAAACATTGCTTTCGAAAGCAATTAAAATCTAAAAATTGAAGCAGTGCAAGCTGAGGTTATTAGGCTTGTCTTGGTTAGCACAGAAATTTTCGGAAGTGCATTCGATCTTATTTACATTGATTAACTTCAAACGTTTTTTAAAAATAATTCTTCGTACCAAAAATCATAAAATTATTGATGCACCCTCGTTAATATAAAGACAAACATTGTAATTTGTTCTTTATGCCACATTATTTATATGGTTCCGTTTATGTTTATGCTTCAAAATGACGTGACACTTTTTTTTTATTTCTGTTTTGCCTGTCAAACTCTCTGTTATTTGGCCAGACATTAGAATGCGTTGACAGCTTTACTCAAGTGTTTTTAATTGTGCTTTGACCACCACCATTTGTTGTCTTAATCGAAAATATAGTTTATTGTTTGTCTGCTTAGCTGGCTAGCTCTTCCAGTCTAATACAATATATATTGACTTGGGTGGGTGTTAGCTAAAAAAAATGTTTTTTTTCTTTGTAAATATGAAAAATAATAGAAAACAATTTATTTTAAAACTCGTGTCGAAAAAAATCCATTATACGACATTTAAAACATCCGGTTTTTTAACTACATATTTGAAAACTCATATTTTTAAAAAGCCTATTTTCGAACTGTTTTACGAAAAAATCGGTTTGAGTAAACAATTATTTAAAATATATATATAAATCTAGTACTTTTAAGAAATTCGAAATATTAACAAGTGAAAATCGTACATATTTTTGGCATTTTTCTCCAAAATGTAATATGCGTATTACACTATGAGCTCCCACTACAATATTGAAATTTTTGATACTTCAAAGCGGAGAAAAAAAAGTATATAAAAGAGGAAATACGGGAAATTAAATTTATTTCTTTTACTTTTGCGTTCTACATGTGATGCTTTTTGAATTTTCTATCATGTTGAACTTAGAGACACAGAATTATAGGTGCAAGATCCTAAGTGAATGAGAAGCTATAAAATTAAAAATGTTGGTACTTTTTTGTTAAAACCTTAAAACATTAACTTTAGCGTATTAATAAGAAAAGGAGACGATAACGAAGTAGCGGGTTAAATATAAAATTATTAATGCCTGGAACAGAATAAAGAAGTTGTAGTAGTAGCTTATGCTGACGAATGCTTCAACTTCATTTGCAACGACTACTACAACTACGTATTCTGTTAACACTACTTTGAAACTGCCGTTTTTAACTTTTCACAGCTTGCCGAGCTATTCGTTACGTTGTACTACAGCGACTATTCTGTTCTCCCCACTTTAGCTGCAGGTCCACACCATGCGTTTATGCGTAGATGCGTACGATACTTTTTGTGGGTTTCTAATTCCTAATTTACACGTTGCAAGTCTTATTGATCAGCTTGCTAATTTAAAGGCGAAAGAGAGAGAGACAGCGAAACGTTTCTTTCTTCGTCTCTCTCGCCTAAAAAGTAGCAAGCTGATCAATAAGACTTGCAACGTGTAAGTTGGGACTAAATTCAAGTTACATGCAATGCGTTTTATGCGCCAAATACATGTAGTTTTTTTTTTCTTTGATCATCTGTTGTGTTAATATTTGTATCAAATAAAAATATTTTGGCATATAATGATTCATGACATTTGTTCAAAAAAAAAAAAAAAAAAAAAAAAAAAAAAAACAAGGATGACACTCAGAACATAAAAGTAATCGATAACTACAATGACAAATTTTGTTCATGAAAAAATTGTGCTTAAAATTAATTTTAATATATTAAAGATAGAGTTAGCCGAACGTCCACGTCCCCTAACGAAACGTCTGGTCCGTTTTGTTATTTGTTTACAATGTAAATGCTTCCCGAATTTAAATGTCACGTTAACGGAACGTCTCAATATGTATAAATAAGAATTTCTTGCCGTCGTTACGTGACAGTTGTAAAGCAGTGATGGCCTGCTTGTATATTAAATTGAACGCGGGTATTTTCGCTCTTTTTTGGTACTTTTTTCCATTATATCTCTGGATTTTCGACAAAACGACTTACAATACAACATATTTCCATATATATAAATATACATAGTATGCTTAGATGTACAAAATAAACAAATGCATATGCACACACAATAGAAATGAGAAATATATAAAAGGCTTTAAATGGTTACAAACTATTGTTTTGTCTATGCACATTTACAAAATAATACATGTAAATGTGTATGTATATGCTAAAATACATATGTATTTGTTTATTGTAAATCTATAATATAAATATCAAATATTAAATTATTAATGTTTTTTTACTTACACTAAATACTGTTTTAATACCATTTTAATCACTTGGTACTTTTTCTGCACAACGGTCAACATTTAAACCTTTTGATTTCCCATCACTGTGTGTGTTGTTTTATGTATACTATTGCTTTAATTCTTGAAACTCATTGCAATCTTTGTTATGAAAGTTTTTTTTAATACAAAAAAATATTAAAAAGAAATCCACCACACAAACGTATTTATCGATAGCATTGAAAATAAACTATGATTTGTCATCCATGGCCATCAAAAACAGCTGACAATTTTTCACCATACATGCGACGCATACAAAAGTGAAAAGAAAAACTTTCTTTCATGCGTTTATACGTGTATGCATTCTATTCGTTTTGCTGTGTAACTTGTCACATACAATTAAACTGATTCTACTTTTTGACAGATGCATAAAGGCCATGTCAGATAAAACTTTTGCTTCGCGTTGCGTTACCGATTCGATTTGACATCTAAGAAAAAATATACATATTTATACGAAACATGTCACATAAAGTACTTTCAAAGCGGAGCGAAGCAAAAAGATAGCCAACTCTCATCTTTTTGCGCGCTTTGACAATTGGCTAGTATAATTTTCTTTTTTTTTCCAAATTCAATTCCAAAAAACCGTCCAATTAAATTTTTAACTTTTATTTTTATAACAAATAATTAAATGTACAAATTACCAACCGCTTTTATAAGTAAACAAGCAATGCGTGAGTGTTGTCAAAGTTTTCATTGCGGCATACACCTTTTGCTTTGCGTTTTTCTGCCAAAGGTAGAAACGTCACGCAAAGCGAAAAAGTTGTATCTGACAATGCCTTGAAAACAAATAACGCATAGAATGCATGGTATGGATTATAGGTGGGGGTAGTGTACAACATATTGATTTAAATTAACAGTGCACTATTACTAAAAAAAAACTGCAAAAAAATTAGTTTGCACTCTTTTTTACCAGCTCAAGTGACGATTGCTATTTTTTTAACTACCACTAAAAAAATAGTTATATTGCAAATTTCTTCACTATCACTAAACGAAGATGGAATGCAAAAATCTAGACTCAATTCAAATAGTGCAAAATTTGTACTTGCAATCAAAAAAGCTGCATATAAACAGACTCTTACTAAAATTTGAAAAATGTAATTTTGTATGAGCATTATATTTGATTCTTGTTATGATATGCATAACAAAGGATATTAAACAACATGTCAATAATTTGTCAATAACGGAATATCTCATGGCTTTTATCATGAAAAGGCAAGTTTTTTGTTCCTAAATTTAGTGCAACATTTTAAAATGCACTCAAATAAGTGAAGAGCAAAAATGTTGCAATAAACTGATGATTGCTTTTTTTAAATCAAACTATTTTTTTTTTTTGAGTGCAACATTTTTAAGCACCACTATCAGTCATGTTTAGTGAGGATTCTAATTTTCAATTCATCACTCTACATCAACAAAATGATTGCAATAATTTTGCACTATCACTAACTGTGAGTTGAAACTGCAAAATGAATGCACTACTCCCATCTATGGTATGGACCATAGTATACAACTAGTATGCCGACTTCAAGGCGAATTCATGTATACGGTGGTGCCGATACTACAACAAGTAACAACACGTAAAACACAACAATGTATTTTTCGTTGATCGATATGTCAAAAACACAAGCAACTTTTGACATTTCTCTCTCTAAGTAAGAAAAAAAAATAGCACAGCTTTGCTTTCAACGCCACGTGATAAATGAATTCGCCTTGGCCGACTCTTTGACAGGTGCCTAACTCAAATGTCATGGTACCTAGTAGATTTTTGTATTAGTAAGATTTTTTTTTAAATGCATTTGTGTTTAAAACCTTTTTCAGCCGTAAACATAGTTGCATAAAATCGTATAGAATGTGGAAATTTTTTCCAAAATAAAAGTTTATTAATTCGAAAAATTTTTCATTTATTTAATGCTGTCTGCAGTTATAAACTTTTAAAAACAATGTTTGTTTAATTTTTATTCTGCCGGAAAATATTTAAATAATTTAAGATTTCAAATATTTTTTTCATACCACAAAATACTACTCTGCTGGCTTCAATAATATCAACAACAGCAAAATATAAGTGTCAAAAATTTAAAAAAAAAATGGATACGAAAGTACTTCCTATACAAAGGTTTAGGTCGCAGGCTGACTTGTTGATGAAGCTTTAAAAATTGTGTGATCTTCTTCTTTAATTTGCGCATCCGTTATTTGGAAAAATGCGATCATACAATAAGTTTTACAACGTATGTAACAAAGCAGAAATATGTTCCGTGTATATGTATGTGTAGATAATATTCCTACGCGAGAAGGTCTATGTTTCTAGCGGCATCCAGTTAGCTTCTTTCGTCATGGTGGCCGGTCCATTTTTGAATATTTTTCAGCCAACAAAGTTCCTTACTTACTCTGGTACCTCTTTCTTAAATTGTTGCTTTGATTATTTTTCGCATAAATTTGTATTTATCATTTCTCCCGATATGTCCCAGATATGCGATTTTTCGGGTTTTTACCGTTTTAATAAGTTGTCGGTCCACACTTATTCTCCTCAACACCTCATAATTTTTAACTCAGTCCCTGTCCAGGGTATCTGCAGTATTCTACGGTATAACCACATTTATATAACATTTCAACATACCGGTTAAAAAAAAGGTAGAAATAGAAAAAACCATATTTTTCTTACTATTTGAGATCTTTATTGAGAAACTCTACTCGTTCGTATCTTGATATGTTTGTTTTCTGATTGAATACGCGACGATGACAATAGCATTTTTAATAAAAAAAAGTACATCTTATACTAAAACATTTCATAATACAACTGCCATTTAAATAAAAAAAAGACTGTAAACTACTAAGCTGTAAACTTTTTTTAAATTAATTTGAAATTTTCATATTAATTCGAATGTGTATTCCAGTTCAAATTACAATTTATAAAGCTTTCCAGGAAAATAATAAATAAGAATATTAAAGTATGAAAGCTTTATAAATTTTAATTTGACTTAGAATACACATTTCAATTAATATGAAAATTTATAATAAATGTTACTCACCATGAGAACTAAATTCCCAGATTCTATTTGTTAAATTAATTTCTTTAGCAAATTATAATTTCTATCAAAGTTTTTGATTTATTTGGGGGTTAACAAAAGTGTCAGTTCTATTTTACGCTATAGCTTAGGGCGATTTATTTTCTGAGAAAATATGTTACAGTGTATACATATAACACTTTCTAATGTTACCCATAATCACTCGAAGTGTTAGATGTTGTGCAACTTCTATAGAACAAAATTAGATGCTTTTATTTACAACTATTACACTTTTATCATTAATGTACTTCATTAGCGTTTTTTAAAGCTATTTGGGCGGTTTATGCACGCGATTACAGCTTGGCAACAAATATTGACATCACTATTGGCTTGGAAAAAATTAAAACGATAATAATACACATATAGATTTTTTCATTTTTATATAAAGGAATTTTTATACTTTGTTTTTAAACAATCTTTTCATTAAAAATTATGAGCGGTATTAATTAAGACAAGCAAACTAAATCATTGGTTGTATTAACAAAGTAAAAAAGTACCAAAGTTGTAAAACAGGGCAGTATGAACACCTTAAGAAAAAAGGAGGGTAGGATATGCAACATGTTTTGCATGTTTTTCATCAACATATTCACAAAATTTATTTTCATTAAAAATTATGAGCGGTATTAATTAAGACAATCAAACTAAATCATTGGTTGTATTAACAAAGTAAAAAGTACCAAAGTTGTAAAACAGGGCAGTATGAACACCTTAAGAAAAAGTGAGGGTAAAATATGCAACATGTTTTGCATGTTTTTCATCAACATATTCACAAAAGAACTTAAAAATTGTTTCCACAGTTGTATTTGTTGTACAATAGAACACAAAAATGTCGAATATGTAACATTTATAGAAAATATTTCTCAGAAAAGCAATTGCCATTAAATATTGATTTAAAACATTATCGGTATTCGATGTTTGGTGTAAATTGTCTTCCAAAAAAAGAGTTTTTTTAAATATAAAAGCTATTTTTTTAATCCTATACAGAAAAACATAAAAATTAATTTTAATTAAAACATGTGTGATATTATTTAAAAAAATAAATTAAATCTGCACCAGTTAACAAATTAATAGTATTAATTAAAATTTTTTTAAATTAACAATATTTTCTGCAGTAATGTTGTTGATATAATTAGAGGTTTAAATCACTTGATAAAATTTTTCATTAAAACTGATTTTATTTTTGATTAATGGTTTAATTGGAAAAAAGTGGGGGAGAATTTTTTTCTGTGTACAAAACACTTTTTTACATTTTTGGCATTCCTATACACATACTCAAATTGGTATAGCTTTTTTGCTATATGTGTTGAAAAATCAATAACAGCTGACGTTTGTCGTACAAGACAAACAAATTAAAAGAAATGAAAATCACGAACAGAAAATAAAACGAGAAAAACGATATAAAAAGTGGACGTGGGTGGAAAAAATTATATTTAATATTAATTGGAAGAGTCACCGGAGATACATAAATTTTAGAAATAAAATTAATTTTCGTAGTTGACGAATTTGTGACAGTTGCTCACAAGTTGTCTATAATTAGTGTGAAAAGTGTTGCAATTGCTGACGATTTTGACATATCGCTCATTTGCTGCAAAAACGTCTTAAGTCAAAGATAACACATTTTGACTTCATATCGCTTATACAAACCAGGGTGCTAATCCTGGAAGTCGTTGTCGAATTCTTTTTTGATTCGAAAGCAATTAAATTTCTTTTTCTTCAGTCTTGTGAAAACTCAAATAAATTCTTTACAACACTGAAAAAAAAAATTCAATCCGTTCAGTATTGACTGATAGAAATAAATATAGAATTGGTTTCGAATTGAAAAAGTATTCGATCACGACTGCCAGAATTAGCCCCCAGGTGTTTTTTGAAGTTACAATTATTTCATATGAAGATATTGTAAACTCAACTCTTGAGAGAAGTATACCATTTTCTTTTTCCATTATCTTGTGTGTAAATTTAAAACTTCAAAGTCATTTTCTGTAAAACTAATATTTTTGAGTTATGTCGATGTAGCAGCAAGTGAGCGTACGTAAGTATTTAGAAAAAAGGTAACCCTATAAGGATTGTTAAAAACAAAATTGCTTCGCTACATTTGCATTTTCAAAATTGAATTTTGCATTTTTTTGCAGGTATTGACCCGCGTTCTATTTAAAGTATTTTAACCTTTTTTTCTGCCGCATGCTGCAGCAAAAATTTACATATGTATGTGTAACATACATGTAGCAGCAAATATGTTTTTGCATTATTTTTTTTTGTAGCTGTTGTTTTTAAGTTTTGTAAATAACTACTCTGAAAAAAGTTACTTCAAAATTATTCGTAGTCATTCAGTTCGGCTTGTTATTTACAGTAGTTAACAATAATGTCGAGTTGTTTGTTATTTTAGCTTATTTACTTAAGCTTATTTTAATATGTATATAATTTGTGTTTTATTTGTTAACACGAGTAGTAGTAGGAGGAAGAATATTTTTATCATGTGTATGCATGCTCCCGTTTATGAATTAAGGATGTCGTGCACTGTTTGTGCCAAAAAGTGCATTATACTCTTTCCGTGTATGCAAGCTTTATTTTTTTTTTTTTAATAAAGTACAGTTTTGAATATTATTATTACTATTCATTTGCATACATAAAATATATGTTGAGATATTTATGCATTATGTAGCTAACTTTCAGTAAGGTAAGGACCTATTTCTGTTCCAAGCTAAAATTAATTTTTTTACACAAATTTAACTTGTAGTATAAGTTAGCCCCCCTATTCATAAAAAATTTTTTTGATTAGTAAAAGGTTTATTAAACAAATTTTCATAGAAAGTTCGTTTCATAAGCCTGCTAAAAACTTTATGTTTTTAAAAACATAAAGTTTTTAGCAGTGTAAAAATAAAATAAAACAAAATACCTTTTAAATATGTTCATACATACCTGCAAAGAAAAGAGAAAGAAACATTATTAAAATAATTTTAACAAGAGATTTGTGTAAAAACTTTCAGTCTAAAGGGCCAGGCCACATAAACTATACAAGCAGTTTGATAACAACAACTAGATGTTTGTGTAACTTGTTTCCTTAGTTTTAAATTCCCCCTCGGGAA
This sequence comes from Pollenia amentaria, assembly GCA_943735925.1. Lineage (NCBI taxonomy): Eukaryota > Metazoa > Arthropoda > Insecta > Diptera > Polleniidae > Pollenia > Pollenia amentaria. Next base: position 225,573,671 of record OX031007.1, on the reverse strand, counting down.
ATTTGTGTCAATTGTTCTAAAAGCACTTATCCCGTGACCAGTGAACACAATATTATAATAAAAAGGAACGAATTGTAATAGTTAAAACAAAACATATCACTTAACTGGTGATCATCACCCCTATCGTGAATAACAAGTGTAAGTTTTATTCCCATGAAATTTTTATTCCCGCTATCAGTTCTCAGTGAATGTAAAACATTAAATAAATTAAAAATCAAAGATATTTTTTTTAATACACATTTTAAAATTTGTTGTTTTAAATGTAATTTTCTATGCGAACGTTAACGCTTGAAATCGATGAACTGGCAGTTAATATTTTTTTAAATTTTTAAACAAAATGAATTCCATATAAATTTTTGTGTTTTCTTTACAAATGTAGGCACTTTTGAAAAAAAAAAGTTTTTTCTTAAAGAAAAAGGTTTTTATTCGCTGTGTGGAACAGAACTATTAACTACTCTTTGATATTCTATAGGTACCAGTGATGGAAAATTCAGTACTATGGTACTATTTTCAGTAGTTTTTCTTTTCATAAATACCACAGTACCCCCACGTCTGTTTTAGTACTCTTGTCTTGTTATGCTTCTGTGTTAAGAAATCCAGCGTTGCTATTTTTTGTTAAACATTTCCTACCTGCCAATAACATACAGGGTACACATACACTTTTAAGTTCTTTATCGTTCATGTTTTTTGTTGCAAAAATATTGATATTCTTCAAGCATCAATGTCATTTTAAATGCGTTTTAACTACATGGTTTCGATGACGGTATAACATACTAGTATGAGTTTCCTATTTTTACTAACCAATAATTAACAAACGTATGTATTTTGAACACCAGTAGAAAATATGTAATAACATTTTTGTTCGGGAATTAATAATTAATTAATTTTTAAGAAAATTTTATAACTTTAATATTAATATTAATTATAATTATTATTAATATTTTATTCTTTTATACATATATGTTTTTTTATATTTAAAAAAAAAATAGGTTATATAAAAAGTACCAAAATGGTTAAAAAAGTACTCTTTTGCTTAGTGGCCAGTACCATCTCAAATTTGCAATTTTCCATCACTGATAGGTACTATTCTACGTTCTTTGTTTAAATTTTGCGTTAATCAATCGTTATGAAATTTTTACATTACATAAACATTTTTATAATTTTTGGAAATTCTTAGTGGGCGTGGTACCTCCCACACCAAGATAACACTTATTATAGTTTATTTAGAATTCTTTTTACGCCAAACATTAAACCTTTACAAGTTTGTATTGTTATTGTTTAAGCTGTATTACCAAATGAAAATAATCGAGATAGGTGCAGGGGAAAAAGTTGACGCGTATTTTCGCTTGTTTGTATATGAGAATCAATAGACTATCAATCTGCCTTGCCAGATTTCATATTGTCTAGGTAGGAGCAGGGGGAATGTAACCCCTCCCCCCTCATTCCAAAGTGTATAATTACCCTGTGCTAGTTGAAAAAACAAACAAGCCGGACACCTGACGTTTTAACCTAATTCGGGCACACTGAATCCAGTGGTGCTAACCGTTTTTTTAGGTTAGCTCTTGTTTTCGAGATATACCGTTATTTCGAAAATGGAGGAGGTTGCACAACATATATTCGCGTTACTCAAAAACGGTTTAGTTTATTGAAATTATCAAAACAACTGAAATGCCGCAATAAAATGACCTTTAAGTAAAGATTCGTTTTAGAAACATAATTTTGTTTGACAAAATAAAAATAATTTTTTAGCAACATTTTAAAATGTTTGTTTTTTAAAAATTCATTAAAAATTGGAAAATGCAGTACTGCTTCTAATTCTAAATATATTGAAGAAAAAGTCCAATAAATGCTCTGGAGTCACCCTTAGTGGGAGGTAATGTATGGCTCACCTCAATTAGTTGTTTATACTTAACATTTTCTCGAGACATACTTGTCCTTTATCTCCACTTCTTAGGGGGACTCCCATACAAATATTGCGTTCTATGAAATTCTTAGATTAGTTAAAACTTTTCGTCCTTTGTGAATAAAATCAAAAATTTTTTAGAGATTTTATTCATTTATGGAATTTTTAAATTTTTGATGAATTTTTAAAAAACAAAAATTTCAAAATGTTGCTAAAAAATATTTTTTTTTTGCCAGAAAAAAAAGTTAACCTTTGCCAAATATAACCTAAAAAAAAACGGTGTGCACCACTGGATTCAAAGTTCCCGAATTATGTTAAAACGCCAGGTGCACGGCTTGTCTCAAAAAAAGAGTCAAATTCTAGCAGTGTTATTATTACTTATTAGGAAAACTTTAAACGCTAGAGTTCTAAAACTTTCTTAGGTTTAAAATTATTAAAGTTGCGTCAGTAGGAGCAGGGAAGGGTGATGCGTGCAAATTAATTTAATAATACATAATTTTAACATTAGTTATTTAAATTTTCCAAAAATTTTAAGTATTTGTACAAAAAATTTACAAAAAAAAACCTTTTTAATTTAGAAAAGTTTTATATAACTTTATCTCTTAAGAGATAAAGCGCGTCTAAATCTAAATGATGTCTCTTACCTCATTTAATTATAAAATTGTTTATTATTAGTTTTGTCAATATTTACCAAAATCATGTATGTACACAAATAATGACAGTAATCATTATTATAATCGTGTTCATGTATGTGTAGCTATTAAGAAAACAATGAAAATGCATTTTGTAGAGTTTTTATTTATTTAATAAATAAATATAAAACTCTACGCATCATGTACCTAAACATATCCATATGTACATAAATATGTACATGTATGTATTCATTTGTATGTATGTTGTTTTTTTGTCATGTTCCAAAAACTATCACCCCACGCTCTAGAAGACACAAAAAGTTAGACGGCTGTTCAGTCAAAATTGATCAAAATCATATGAAATTTCACAAACAAATCTTTCCCCTAACAATGTTTGTGCTCTGCGTTGGTACTTATGTTGGAAATATAGTTTCTATTTGGGAATTTTATGACGGGAAATATTAGAAATCTATCTGCTAAGCATTTTACTAAAATGTCGAGAATTGATTTTAAGTCAGATACTGAAAATGTACCACAAAATTATAGACAACTAAACAAATGTTTTTTTTTTTAATTTTTCATTTATTGTTAATTTTGATAAAAAAAAATTTTACAATTTTGTAATATAAGAAATATGCACTCAAAGAATTGCCGAAATATTGGTACAAATAAACGTTTAAAGTTTTTTGATAAAAAAGGCCTCAGACTCGAAAATTTAATTATACTTGAAATAATAAAGGTCGAATAAAATACATATTATTTTTCTAATATTTAAGATTACACAGAAAAAATTTTTGCCAAAAATTTTTTAATTAAATAATTAATTGGTGAACATTAATTTCTTCAATTATTTTTTTTGTTTGCTGCAATTAATTTTTTTAATCAAAACACAAAAATGTAAATATTTTTGTATAAGTTGTGTATTTTTTTAATTGATGCAATTAATTTTTTAATTGATTAAATTTGTGTGGTATGACTCGAAAATACAAATCCGTTAATTGATATGATCAATTCTTTTGCAGGGGCAAAATTAGTAAAAAATTTAATTGTCTGAACGAATTGTTTAATTAAAGTCGATTTTCTATTTTTTCTGTGTATGTAACATTAAATAGCCTAACAATAATTTTATCGATGCAATTTATTTCTTCACTTCCAAAATTTTCTAGCAATAAAAGGCATAGAAATGGTCCGAAAAATTAGGAATACTAGTGAAAACCTAGTAGAATAATGTTTATGTACCAATATCGTGATTAGCAACGTGATTCTGGACTTGAAAGACACAAGACTGTTTTAAATGTTGATATCGCGATAAAAATTGTCTACAATAACTTAGATATATTTATTATAATTTATAAAATTTTTTTAGTAAAATCAATAAAACTAATGCTAAAAAAGCTTAAAACATTTTCCAAAAATGCTAAATAAAATCACAAGTGCTATATGAAAATTTTGCAGCTAAATAGAAATTTGTATTGCTAAATTTAGCTGCAAAAATGACAAAATGGCTACACTGATCGCGATCCATATCATGGAATCAAGGCTGCCAGATAAAATTGTGAAAAAATCGTAAATTTCCTGAGAAAAAATAAAAACAAATCGTCTATTTCTTTAAAAAATCGTACAATTTAAATTTAGATTTTAAACAAAGTGTGTTCGATTTTTATTTTAAAACAAGCAAACAAAAACATATTATATACATACATATACCCCCGTATGCTTATGAAATTGTTTGTTAAATTTAACAAACGTTTGTTAAGGAAAATTTTTATAAAAAATTTGTTTTGTAAACCTTTAATTACTATATTATAAATAATCTTAGGGCCCTATGCACCTTATAGGATCTTCGGGAACATATATATATATATATATGTATATAAAATAATCTAAGGTTTTTATTAAAGTCTTAAGAATAAAAGATACTTCTAATCGGGCCATTTTTTAAGAAAATTTCAATTTGTATACCGTTTACCACAGAGGGTATATATACAAGTTCGTTTTTATATAAGTTTGTCATTCCTTTTGTAATTGCTACAATATTAATATAGGCCCTATAAAGTATATATGGGCAGTTCCAGCGAAAAGTCTTCTTTTTGTAACGTAACGCAAGAAGTAATTTTAATTGTTTCTCAAAAAATTATATATGTGTAATTTCCTTTTTTATATTTTGGTGTAAAGTGCAACTAGCTCTACATTTGAAGACTGAATAAATTATCACTCTACATTTGAAGACTGAATAAATCATCACTTTTTAGAAAAAAAAATCAGCAAATCGGCACTTTGCTAATTTCGGAACCAAAAATCGTCAAAATGACAATAAATCTTCAAATCTGGCAGCCCTGCATGGAATAGTCAAATTTAACGTGTTGCTCAATCTAGTTCGCGGATCACGTTTACTCTCTAAAGCCTAGTACTCTGTTCCAATTTGTGAAAAATGTTCAAAATGTTCTATTATTTCATGCGAAAAATTTGACATGTATCAATGTTACCTGCCTATCTCGAGAGTTTGCACAATTTGACGTTTTTAATCTTTCAAAGTATGTGACATTGTTTTGCATATGTAAACAAAACCCACATGTATTTTACTAAAAAGTATTTTTTTAAATAAAAAATTAAGTAAAAATAAAATTAAATATTGATGATGGTTGTGTTATTTATGTTTTGCAGTTCTCATTTTAATATTAAGTTTAAACTTTTTTCATTTGCTTAAAATTCCACGTGAAATAAGTGCAGCTTATATTATTTCACAGTTGTAAAAAAAATGTTGCTAGAAAAATTTCGCAGCTTTTTCGCAAATTAAACAGAGTACAACTCTATCAACATTTTTTCATAGAAATTCCGCACAAGTTTTTTTCATATGAGTTTTGACAGCATTCCACGTGAAATGTTGAACAGAGTACTAGGCTTTATTATGCATTAAACACATTCGAGACAGCAAGCAACACGACTACAAATGCTGCAGGCTGCAATTGTAGTCGCGTAATCAGCTACTGAATTATTTTGAAGACGACTGCTACAATAGAAAAAATATAAGCAGCTGTGTTTTTTTTATTATGTATTTACATTTCAGTGGTGCCACTATCATTTTTAATTGTTATAAATTAAACAAAATGCCTAATTGCAGACTCGAACACAAACTTAATTTAAGCCTACAAAAATATAAATACTTATTTATGATAAAGTTTTTAAAGTAAAAACAAATGAATTTATTAAAAACCATTTAAAATATTTTAATTTTGTTGTTCTTGGAACTCATAAAGAATATCATCTTCACGGCAGGTTGAATAAAAAAAATCCTAATAAGCAGTAGACTGGCGAAAAAGTTAACTAAAAAGCCCTGAGAGTTGTTAACTTTTTCGACTTATGTATTAATTTTTCTAAGCGGGTTTAAATTGTAAAAAATGCAATAATAATTATATGTACCTATATTTTTTTTCAATGACTTAGTTTTCATCATTACAAAATAAGAAACTTAGATCTAATTTGTACCGGCTGGTTTCAAGTTCACTATTGCTCTTGAACTACAATTTATAATTAATAATTATACAATCAGTCATGTATTATTTGTTAGGTGCTACATATGATGTTTGTCAGAAAATTAGTTCTCCAACAATTTTCAGATAGCGAAATCTGTGTATTTTCTAAACATTTGCCAGCCCTCCATTACTGATATTATTGTCTTTTCAGGTTGCAGTTACACGAACTCGGGCTTAGCTATTGATATTGAAATTAGAACATCCATTGCGCAATTACGTTTTCGTTGCTTCAAGAAAAAGATTTGTACAAACTTGCTTTAAGATCGGCATATTTCGGTCTATGTAATGTTTTCCTGTGGGCTTTTTTCTATGTATTCTTGAAAGCCTCGAGAATTTTGTTACGTTTCGTTTTTATTTTTGAGATGGCTACTTTAGATATACAATAATACAACGCCAATAGTTTTTCTTTAATGTATTTCTAGTGAGAAAAATAAAAAGAGTAAAAAAAAAATTTTAAATTGGTTTGTGTGGTTTGTGCTCTAACGAAAATTAAAGCAAAATAATAAAATAATGAAAAAGGATTTTTTTACGCGGCATTTTCTAATCATCGACTGACCTGAATAGCAAAAAATAATCTCAAAACTATCGCGATAAATATTGAACATGTAGCATATGCATGCGATCCATTAATCCATTTAAATGAATAATGATCCAAAATAGCACAATATAATCGTACTTATGTATATTGTACGTGTATCAGGTCCGTTCGGTTTCCACCAAGTTGATTTATTTAACAAATCCATCATTAAATATTACTTTCATAAAAAATATGTGATGCGACCTTGAAATAAAATTGTTTAAGATTATTTTGGCAGATTTCCAACACGTGCAAATTAAAAATTTTGAAAATATTTAACTGGCCCTAATTTTCGTCGAAAAATCACACAAAAAAAATTATCAGTAGTTTTTTATCAATTAAAAGAATTGTTTAAAAATTGTTTTAATTTAATTAATGTAATAATTTAAACAATTATTTTCTTAGTTGAAAGAATATTAAAAATTGAACTTTAATTTAGTTGTTTTTAGACAAATTTTTAATTAAAATATTAATTAAATAACACAAAATCTCAATTTATTTTTTTAATTTAAATTTGTAGAATTGTTGTTGGAAATTGTCAAAACCTGAGCTATATTTAATTAGCTCATTTAACACATTGTTTAAAACGACAAAGTTTTCTGATCATTTTTATACCCTCCACCACCACTGTGGTGAATGAGCCGTGTCCATTTGTCTGTCCGTCTGTCCGTCTGTTGAAAACACGCTCACTTTCGAAAACCGCAAAAGAAAAGAACAAACTTCATTGCTTGTAGTTATCCTAAGCAGTTTGGGATTGAAATCCACCAACATCGGTTCAGTAGGATCACAACTATGAATCAAAATGTGGAACCAACACCCTAAAAAAATTGATAATTTTTATACAAAAACTAACATAAATGGTGGAATAATGCACGGAATGATAAAAAATTTTGCATGAATGACAGCAAATCATACTGTTAAATTTCGTGAAGATCGGTCCATAACTTCCGCGAGAAGGGTTTATATGGGGCCTTAAATCGCAATAAATGCCGCTAGCATACTTAAATTTGGTACGTAAGAGTTTTCTAGGAACAGAAATCACACTGTAAAATTGTTTGAAGATCGGTCCATAATTGACACAAGGCCCCATATAAACCCTACTCTCGGAAAACAGTTTAGCACGCCTAAAACAGTAATAAATAATGCTATTGAAATCAGCTACCACACAGCTTTATAGAAGGTGAAATCACACTGCCAAATTTCGTGAAGATTGGACCATAATTTACCCTAGGCCCCATATAAACCCTACTCTCGGAAAACAGTTTATTGCGCCTAAAACCAAGTAAAGCCCACTTTGGGAAAATAATTAAATTCGCCTAAAACCATCACAGATATAGATATTGCGGTAAAATTTCTTACTTAAATTCATATGGCCAGAAAAAATATCATGCAAATTTGTGAAATTTACTGTTAACGCTAAAACTAATTACACTGCTGTATTGAAATTTGTTCTAATTTATTTTTTGTTTAATACCAGAAATCAGTCTTCAGAATTTTGGGATGATTGGTCCATAATTTACCATAGGTCCAATACAAATAACCCTCCTAAACATTATTTTAGTTCGGATAAAACTTTTACGAATCATGATATTTTTCTCAAGCCAGTTCAAAGTTTTGACAAGAAACGCATAAAATTTTCTTATTGTCGGTCAATAATTTAATTCAGGTCTAAACCGCAACTAATTTTAATGCTGACGTTCGTCTTTGTCAAGCTTAGTTAATAATATATATGTATTTATCATATTGAGCCCACTCCTGTCGGTGAAGGGTATCAAAAATTCGGCACAGCCGAATATAACACTCTAACTTGTTTTCATTAAAATTAAAAATATCATTTGTTGAAAAATATATATTCAGAATTATAAATTTTTAGAGTTTTTAGTAATCAATATAATAATTTTGGAAATAGGTGCAATATCAACAAATTGTTTGCTTGATTTTTAATGAATTTGGCATGAATTTGGTGATTAGAGAAAATTTTTAATTTTTTCTGTGCATCTTAAGCGTAAAGCCCATTTTTGGAGGAATGGGTACGCCAGCAAACAAAATTATGCGTTGTTGGAAAAAATCACCGTTAACTGTTGATTTTGGGCTGGCGGCATCATCGGTCGATATTTCCCTGAGAACGACGCTATAGGGGTGATGATTATCACTTTTATTGACCTCATTTTATGTAACAGTGCCCCCGAGTGTATGTTGGTTTTACATCTAAAGGATATTCTACCTTTCGGTGTTATCTGCATCTCCCGTGCAAATCACTTGCAATCAATATCTGTAATTGACAGATCTCTTGAGATCGAGGCTGACCAGTGATCATATCTGGACCACGGAGGCCAGGAGCCCCTGGAATTTCAGTTCCAGCATGACCGTTGATGAAGACCACTTCGGGTATAACATGGTGGTTGTAGTTTCAACTTAACGTCGCGGTAAGAGATAATAAAAAGTCGGCTTTATAGGCTGATTTTTAACCTTCAGCGGAAGTTTGGCTGCAAGTAGATCTCCCTGGGTGCTTTTGCTATTTTTTCCCCTATGCTAATCCTGCGTAACTCTACGCTTGTCTATAGGAGACCAGGGTCTCTGGCGGGCATCGAACCAGCAACCCTGGCGCTGATAGACTATCTAAACGGGTGCCCCGGTCTGCTTACCTTACAGCAGCTGAGGTTAAATAGCACTAGCGCGTTTCTTGTGCACATCGGGGCGATGGTGGGCTTACTTTTCTCACCCAGTTCGAAGAGCACAATCCGACTTATAAGGAGTCCTTTTGGATTATTAATTATCTCGAAGAAAGTAATTTCAATTGGTTTAGTTTCAGCAGATTTTGAAACTCAGCTTAATCTATTACTGATGTAAAAAGCTTACTTAAGATGCAATGTTATTAAATTTGTCGCAACCTTTTTTAAATATGTATGTTTGTACACTCAGCAGCAAAAGTCTGCGTACAAGCCATTGATATGTTTTTCAGAACTAAAAAAGCAAAAACATTATGTGTAAACGTTAACAGTGTGTATTGTTGTCCTTTTTTGTTGTTGTGGTTTATATTTGATTCTGCTGATCCTCATTTATTATAAATTAAAAAACAAATTTGATTTTAATTTTTAATATTTTTTTTTTCATCTTCAGGCGATTTATTTAAATAAAAAACAAATTAAAAAATTCTTGTCACTGTGCACTGTAAGCTTTGCATTGCAAAAGCAATTCGCTTCTGACGATTTACAACTGACATCAGAGGCTTTCTACGTGCGAAGGAGTCGGTAATTTGGATCTGTTTACTTCTTAAATGCATACTAAAATATATCTTGATATATTATTAGAAAATTTGCAGCCCATCGTAGACAAATTGAACCTGGGTAACGATTACATGCTTTAACAATAGAACAACCCAAAGCAAACGGCTCATAATACGAAGCTTTGGCGACTCTACAATGTCCCACAACAGCTTAAAACCCCACCGCAGTCTCCATACATAAGTCCAATAGAACATTTAAAGGATTTATTGGATCCTCGTATTCGACAGGACAACATTTATTCCAAACAAACATTTAAAATTCGATAATTGAAGAATGGAACACAATTTCCGTTCAAGAGACGTCGAGGGTAGTCGATTCTATGCCAAAACGTTTAGCGGCGGTTCTCTAACGAAAAGGAATTTCAACTTGATATTAATTTTTTTTTTTTAATTAAAAATTTAAACAAGAAACATTACAAAAGATGTTTGTACGCAGACTTTTGCATATGCCTTTTCAAATAGGCTGTTAGTTTCCTTTGTAGTTATGCACTAACGTTCTTATTTTTGTTAAAAATAAGTACACGGAAAAAATTAAAAATTGTCTCTAATCACCAAATTTATACCAAATTCATAATATCAGGCAAACAATTTGTTGATTTTGCACCTATTACCAAAATGATTATATTGATTACAAAAAATTGTAAAATTGTGAATATTTTTTTTTTTTTTTCAATAAATGATACTTTTAATTTTAATTAAAAAATGATCAAAAAATTTTGACATTTCAAACAATGTGTTAATTTATTTAATTAAATATTGACAATTTCCAACAACAATTCTACAAGTTTAAATTATTTTAGTTTAAAGGAAAAAATCAATTTATATTTTTTGATATTTAATTAATATTTTAATTAAAAATTTATTTCAAAACAACTTAAATATTAATTAAATCAAAATAATATTTTTTTAATTTTCTTCCAACTAAACAATTATCACATTAATTAAATTTAAATACTTTTTAAACCATTTTTTTAATTGATAAAAAACTTTTTTCTGTATACAAATATTTTTAGAACTAATTCTAATAAGCAAATAAAATTAATTTTTTTTTATAGATTTACACAAAATGTTTTTACTTTTTTAGTTCTGAAAAACATATCGCACTGCTTCCTCTAAACAGGGTCAACTCAAAATTTTTCAATATTAACTTTTTGCAAGAAATCGATCTACAGTGGCCATATCTACCCACTGGAAAAATCTAACATCATTTTCTCTAGTATTTTGTCAAAAAAATGCAATTGTATCCCCCTTTTTGATATAAGAGGGCATATAAAATTAAATACCTACATATGTATTTTTGTCTCTAGTGAAAATTTGTACATTTTGAGGAAGCAGTGCGATATCAATGGCTTGTACGCAGACTTTTGCTGTTTAGTGTATGTCTTACAACATTGCTTTTTGTTGAATTTTAATGCTTTTTCTTGCAATTCAATTCAATTAGAGATTTTAATTAAAACTAATTGCAAATAAAACTCAATTAATTTTATATTAATTAAGAATAATAACCCCTGCTAACTTGGTAAAAAACGTGGTCTTCCCTTTTTACATTTGTGAATCATGTAAATTTATAAAGCAACCTCTTTAATTAAATCCTTCATTTTTATTTCCTTCTTTATGTACATATGTATGTATGTATGTACTTGTGTAAATGCCAGTAAAACATTGAAAGGGTTCTCAAAAAATGCGTAATATTTTATATATCTAAATATGTATGGATTGTATGTATGAATGTTTGTATGAATGTTTGTACATTTGTATATAGATCAACAATATACAAATTGGATTTAATTATGCCTGGGAAGCCATAAAAATACAAGAAGAAATGTACATGTACATAAATATATATGAACATTCAAATACATACATAAGTATGTATTTATGTACATATGTATATAGAGAATAAAAAAAAAAAAAACCATCATTGAGAAAAACAAATAAACAAGTTCAATTCATTTAAAATGAACTTGATTGTTTTATTATTATTTTTTTTTTTTTTTTGTTTTCATTACGAAATATTTCAAGGAAAAAAGGATGGACAAGAGCAGAATCCAGCAGTATTCAAACTCCGTATACAACTTTTTAATACACAGCCGAGTAGTAAAAATAACAACAATAACACTATCCCCATTATTATTATCGTACTCTCGTACGCACATGCAATGCATATGTTCTGCATATGCATGCATAATTAATGCCAACGTGATGATGTTGCCATTGTTTTTTATTTTCTGTCTGTAGTCTTTGTGATGTATGCATGCGTGTTTGTGTGGCTTTGTATTTTTAGTCCATCCAAATTTAATCCAAAAACTCAGCGACTGGGAAATGGAAAAAATCTTTAATTTAGGAACGCAATAAATTTAAAATACACGCAAAGAAATTTTGTAAAAATTAAAAATGTTTTGTTTTATGTATGTACCTATAAGGAGCATAACAGACGCTTTCACTGTGTTAAAAAAATTTCCTTAATCAAAAAAAAAAAAAAAAAATTTCTAACATTTGCTAATATACTAACTTCCCTAAATATTTACATATACTAGCATGGTATACTTAAGGTTGCCAGATTTAAATTAGGAAAAACAGTAAAATGAATAAAAAAAAAACAGTACAATCAAGAAAAGAACAGTAATTCGGTATTTTTTTTAAGAAATCGTATGTAACTATTTATTTAAATTATTAAATACAAACATCATAAGACAAGCATTTGGCCATTTTTCATGTTTCAATCTATAATGTTTAAATAATTTGGTTTATATGGTACTTTGTTATAAAATTTTTGCAAAAATAAACGTTTCTAAATATAAAGACAGGAAAACAATAACAATGTTGTCAGCCATATAAAAATGACTAACAGCGAAAGAGACGAAGAGAGGAAAATTATGCTTTGCTTAAAAAAATTAATTGCACAAATCGTATAGAATTTGATAAAATTAATGTTTCCTAGATTTATTTTCTAATTTCAAGCAATTTTTAATTTATTAGGTCAATTCACCAAGTTCAGCTATACTTAACTTTGCATAAAAAAATGGTTTGTATTGTATTGCAAAATATTAGGATATTATGATAATATGACTTGATAGTATACCATTCGAAACACTTAAATATGTATAACTTTAACAGGAGGTTTCTTAATATCTTTGTTTTTGTAGACTGAACCAAAAAAAAATCAGTACAAAGTGTAAAAAACCGTACATTTGCGTAATGTTGCATAAAACAGTATAATTGAAAAAATCAGTACATGTGCTGCTAAAAATACTACGTCTGGCACCCCTATGTACACTAAATGTATAGCGGTTTTCACTTTTGGTACTAAAGTACCCGCGAAGTCCTCTTTAATCTTATTAAAGTACTTAACGTACTATAACTTACAACACCGCAATATCAAAATGTATTAAACTTTTATTTACTACACTTTGTTGGAAAAACACACAAAAAGCTGAAGTAAAGAAGAAATCTGCCTGAATAAAACAGTGGACGAAACTATATCCCTCTCTTTCTCGCTCTCAGCAGATTAATTAATTTTCAATACATACGAAATAAAATCGTATTAAATAAAACAGAGTTGTACACTTAACACAAAGGGTGAAAGCCGCTTATGTCAAACTTAACTGCAATTTAACCATTTAACAATGTGCTATACTGCTAGTTTATATACTACGAAAATGTACGAAGTATAAATGTGATATTTCATTAAACACTAGACAGATCGATTATTCGACTTTTTTCAAAAACCGGTTTTCGAATATTCTGAATAGTTCGCATTTAAAAAAAACCGGGTTTCTGTTAAACATTTTTAAAATTACCGGCTAACCAGCTTTAACTCGAATACATAAAAACACAAAAATCAAATAAGTTATTGAAATCAAACGTTTATTTGAATTAAAACAAAACAATTCACAAAGGTAAGGAACCAACAAAATACATACATAAGTATGACTTAAGGTGTGTTCAGACCTAAAAAATATTTGACGATAAAATCCAAGAAAAGTGTGACCAGTAATTTGATCAAACTTTAGCTTTATTTTTTAGAATTTCTATTTAACTCCAAAACTCTGTTTGTAAGTAGATAATTGTATAATGTAATTTAGAAACTGTTAAGTGATGTTTGATCTAGACAAACGTTTTGCAAAAGCAAATAAAAAATTATAAGAATGTAATAAATTTATTATTTGGGATATTCTTACAAATTTATTTTAAATGAGTTTTAATTTGTTGGTGGTTTAGCATGTATCTATGAATCAGAAGACTTCAACCAAATTTTTGAAAAGTTGCAAACAAAACCTCTTAGCCAGGATTATATATTTCAAATTATTTTGTTTCAGCATTATAGAAACGAATAGAAATAAGAAAAAAAATTTGTATGAAATATCTGTCCATTTTCCGCCACAGTTGAAAACCTTTCATGACTTTGTTCGATTTCTTCAATTTTGTTTTTAATTGTTGGTATTTAAAAAAAAAAAAAACTGATGAATTTAATCCATATCGTTGATTCCGCCGAAATGTTAAAGCTTTAAGCATGAAGATATGCTAGAAATACTTAAGAGTTTTAAGAGCCTTAACGGGCATTCCGTCCTCGGCAACACAACGGGCTAATATTTTACCCAATGATTCATTTTTATTAGCGTATTTTAATAGAGTATAACTTGTCGCCTCTTTAGAACTACTTCGAACGGAGTTAAGTTTTAGCTGGAGGATATTTTTATCAAGCATGTGGACTAATTAATTAATAAGTCGTGACGTGGAAGATTATTTGCAACTTATCACTTTAGGGCAATTCAGACACCTAATTTTTTCTTTTTAATCCCGTTCGAAATATTTCCAGAGATGACATCTATATAAAAATTTATATAATATTTAGAATACTCTCGCAGAAATAACTATTAACTTTTTAACTGAACATTTTGTTGTAGTATTTTGAACTGTTTTTTGTTTTTTTACAAGAACACACGCTTTTATTTACATTGTTCATAATCACCCCTATCGTGAAAAAGAAGTGGAATTTTTGTTCCCATGAAATTTTTATTCCCCTCGATGGGAAATATGCTATCGTGAAACTCCCGTGAACAATTTTTCGCGCTATCAGTTCTCAGTGAATGTAAAAAAAGAAGAAATATTAGAAAACCTAAAAAAAATTGTTTTGTTCAAATGCATATTTTAAAGAAAAGTTAAAAAAAAAAAACAAAATAAAATATATTGTATTGGAGTGATAGTTTGATTGCAACATTAGCTTATTGCGCTTTTATCTAGTAAAACAATTTCTAAAATTCTGCCACCACGTCTTTGAAAAGCTTCATAACTCTTCAGGCAATCGACCTGTTTATTGCATTTTGTTAAACAATATACATATAAGTTTGTACCTTTTTAACGGATCTTCGCATTAAACCTAATTTTATAGACTTTAATATTCGAATTACTTACATAAATGTTTTATTCCCCAGCAAAAATAAAGTCAGAAATTCAAAGGGAAAAGTGAACAAATTACGAGAGAAAAAATTTCTCACGATAAGGGAAATTTTTTCCGGCGAACATTTTTTTCACGTTTTTATTCTCCTATGAATTAATTTTTTTCATGGTAGTTTTTCATGATCGCAAATACGTGAAAAGGGAACAAATTACGAGGGAAAAATTATTCACGATAGGCGTGAATGTTTTTGACTCTTGTAACATTTTGTTTTCACATTCTGCATAAAAAGTATAAGTTTGCCCAATATTCAATTAGAAAAAATACTTAAACTACGGGTACATTTGCAACAAGAGTAAGGACAACGTATATAAATTACACACTATTAAAATAACCGGTTTATTGCACCAAAATAACCGGTTTATTCGATATTAAAAAAATGAACATTAAACCGGATTGGGCAAGACTAAAATAACCGCTTTAAACCGGTCGAATAATAACCATTCGATCTCCCTATTAAACACTGTAAACCCAGTAAAAATCAGTTGGCAATTCTTTGATATTTGACAGTTATAATTATTATTTTGTTATTTCTGACGTATGGAAGGTTGACATGAATGAGCTGAGATGTGTTAACCGCAAAAACCATGTTTATCTCGTTTTTAAATATATGTATGCATGATCGAACATTAAAACAATAATAGTAGTCTACATACCATAAGTCTGTCACTATAAAAAAGTATTTAAAACCCTTTACATGGTATGTAAAACATGTGTATGTCTGGCAGGGGTATAATGCTGAATTTACAGTAGAACTAGGTATATTACTTGGGAAAACTACTCGTAGCATAAGTTTGATCTTCGTAGAAAGGCTTATTTATCCTGCATGACTTTCTGCATGCTCTCCTACCACTTAACAACAGGGAAACGGTTAGAAATCCTCAATTAAGAAACTCAGCAAATTGTAAATACACGCAGAAAAGTTTGTAAAAATTAAACATTTCTCTTTGATGTATGTATTGCACTATCGTAGGATGTACATATGTATAATTGTTCTTAAATTGCCAAAAAAAAAATCTCACATTTGCTTATGCTGAATTTTCATTATGATATTTTTGCTTAGGGAAACAGGAATACGTATACATTTTTTAAAAAGTCAAACCGCAAGTTTTTATAAACACAAAAAACTTTAAAGTAGGCAAGCAAAAAAGCTTAAAAGAAACAAAAAAAACAGTGCTCGAATGTGCAATAATAAGCAAACAACTTTATTATTGTTGTTTGACGAGCCATTGTTTTGTGTGCACAAGAACAAAACGTTGTACATTGTGACTTTTTCGAATTTTAGGTGGCAAAAATTAATAACTTCCGTTCTGGAGCAGATATCGAAATGAAATTTGGTATGGATAATTTCTATACATAAGGGAAGCTTTATGGAAAAAAAAAAATTGACGTGGTCCGCCCACTTTAATTGGTAGCCCCACACATTGTAAAGAAAAACTGTTCGTTCTGTAAATTTGATTAGACCCGTCTGCCTAAATGTATTTCGCTGCTCTAAATTCGAGTTCCGTTTGCCTCGTACACCCACAAAATTTCAAAATTTGGAGTAAATCGTGAAAAACCATTTAAAATGGAGAAAAACTGTGGTTTTTCGAAATTTACTCCAGGTTTTGTGGGTGTAATCGGATTAAGTGCGTCGAAATACATATATGTAGGTAGGTGGGTCTGCTTTTTATACTTTTGTGACTTTTCACAATTGTAAGTGGCCAAAATCTAAGTATTTTACGTTATGTTCATGTCTGCACAATTTATAAAAAGAAGATAGCACTTTATAGCACCTATTCTCGTTTAATTTTAAACGAAGGACTCTATTGAACATTCTGGTACAGTATGAGAGTGAAACTATATGAAACAATTTAGTCTGCTTTTAAACAACAGCAGTCAAAGTTAAAAAACGGCCATTTCTTCCACTTCTTCATTTGTCATTGGCAAAAAAAATCTGTTGCTTTTATTTCTGATACATTAGGTCCGCTTGTTTACTTTTCCAGTAAAAGCCAGTAAGTAGGAGAGTAAATTTTGGGCAATTACAAAATTTTACTCTCCAAAATGTCTCTTGCACAAAAAAGTAAGCGATTGGAAAAATTGCAAAAACTTGCAGGTTAATCAAAAGAGATGATCACAAAAAAGCTTATTGTTGTATTATATGTGTTATTTAGTTTCACGATGCAAATAATTATTTTTAATTTTTACTGCACTTTTAATTCAGTGTTGTTTGTTCTTCTTAATGTTTTTAGTACAAATTGTAGGCTTTTTGTTTGCCGACTTTTGTTTGTTTAATTAATTGAATCTACACCCAAAGAAAAAATATGTTTAAATTTGGTCACCTCCAACAAAACTATTTTTAAAGAGAATTGAAAACATATAATGTTTAAATTTAACCATACTATTGTCACCGATAAACATATTATTGTTAAATTAGTCTTCCATCAAGAAGGCACAACCATATTATGGTTGCCTCCGAACATCTTTTGGTTAGTAATAACTAAAATATGTTTAACATTTATAATAGCATGGTTGATTTTCAACCAAAGCATGTTGCTCTTATAAAAGAGGAAAATACTATTGTTAATTTAAAAACAAATTATTGTCATATTTAACCATAACATGTTTAGAGGCAACCATATTATGGTTGTGGCTTCTTGATGGAGGACTAATTAAACAATTATATGTTTGTCGGTGACAATAATATGGTTAAATTTTGTCTAAAAATAGTTTTGTTGGAGGTGACCATATCTAAACATATTTTTTTTCTGCGTGTAGGGATGCAAGAGAGGGTACAATTGTGCCATTTTTGGTACGATCGCGTCTTAAAAAGTACAATGGTACACCAATTGCATGTATGGTAAAATTTATAAAAGTTCCCAGTTTATCACTTTTGTTTGATTATTATATACTAGCTGACCCGGTCCGCGTTGCTGGCCCTAAGCAAACATTAGAGTTGTATTACCAGACGATTTAAATTGATCTTTAAACAAAATTTACGGCCTTTAAATAAAAATCCATGAAATACCTATCATAAAGTTTTTTTACAGAATAACTTACATTTGGTGTAGATAAAATACATATGGTTGTATGTATGTATATATGTATATGCTGTGAATCTTACGAAAAAAGTGAGCGTAAAAGTGGGCGGGGCAACATTTTCTTTCTCGTCAAAATCGTCCAAATCGGTCAAGCCGTTCTCCAGTTATGCGCTTAATAGAAAAAGTTGGCGTAAAAGTAGGCGTGGTAAATTTTTCTTTCGATGAAAACTTAAAGTTGATTAATACGAACATTTGGAAGAAAAATTAGTCAACTCGATGGAGCCGTTTTTTGATTTTAGGTAAATCGAAAAAGTGGGCGTCAAAGTGGGCGGGGCAACATTTTCTTTCCGCAAAACCTAAATTAGACCATGGCGATCATTTTAAAGAAAAAAATCGTCCAAATCGGTCAAGCCGTTCTCCAGTTATGCGCTTAATAGAAAAAGTGGGCGTACAAGTAGGCGTGGTAAATTTTTCTTTCGATGAGAACTTAAAATGGATTAATACGAACATTTGAAAGGAAAATTAGTCAAATCGATGGAGCCGTTTTCTGATTTTAGGTAATTCGAAAAAAGTGGGCGTAAAAGTGGGCGGGCAAAATTTTCTTTCCGTAAAAACCTAAGTTGGACCATGGCGATCATTTTAAAGAAAAAATCGTCTAAATCGGTCAAGCCGTTCTCAAGTTATGGATTTTGCCACGCCCCTCCGCCCCCAGACCAAAAATCAAAAATCAGACTTCACAGTGTCACCCGCCTGAAGATTCTGAAGATTCCCTGAAAATTTCATCAAAATCGGCCCAGCCGTTTTGGAGTCCATACGTTACATACATACATACATACACACATCCTATTTTATATATATAGAAGATGGACAGGGATGATAAATGGCATTTTGAAAATTGTATTTAATTCAGTAAAAAATTTTACTTTTTAGACCCTAATTGTACTAAAACCCAAAAATATATTTTTAAATATACTTTAACATATTAAAATTTACTTGTACCATACATTTGTATTTGAAATGGTCACCCTTATTCCATTCCATACATTAAAATTCACTTGTACCATACATTTGTATTTGAAATATTCACCCTTATTCCATTCAGCGTCGTCGTCATCGGCTTCAATTTAATATCAACATCCATTTTTATCGACGTCGTCCTCAATTCGATACAAGACTTGTATTCTATAACAGCAACGTAACGATGTTGATTGTTTATCGTTTTTTAAAGCACATCTTTAATTATTAAGACAGGTTGTTTGTTTTGTTCTAATTTAAAAAAATATGCAGTTTTTTACACATGTTGTGCTCTTAAAGAGGGAAGCTTAATTTACTCTGAAAAGTCATTGTTATTTTCGCCCCGTATAAGTCGACAGTGTTAATAGTGCCCTGTCTGTATCTTTATAACGGCGACGATTGCCAAAAAGAGCCACAAAGCTACGCAAAAATATCGAAAATTCGCTAAAATATTTAATAAACTCTGCATAAGCTTTCTATATATATTCTTTTTTTTATCAAGTTTAATGTCTTAAATTTCAAAAAAAATAATTGTATGTTAAATACGCATTTTCTTAATTAAAGTAACGTCATTTAGAAATTAATCACAAAACTAATTTCCTATATCAATCGGACTTTGTTTAAAAAAAAATTCTATATGTTAGATACGCCTTTTCTAAATTAAAGTAAAGATAAGTTTTTTTGTTAATTTAAGACTATACCCAGTAAAAAAAATATGTATGTGTTTTTTGAAGCACTTAAGAGAAAAAGAGCATAATCGAGGGCTTCAATAAGATAGCTCTTATACAGCAGTAAATGATAACGAATAAAATATACAAAAAAGCTGCTATTTTAGTGCTGACAATGAAGAAGGTTCAAAGCGAAAAACAAATAAAAATATATTATTGTTTACGAAAATGCTTAAAAAATGAATTTAGACCAGTAAAATCAAAGCATTAATGAATATGTTAATATAGTTAGCCCTTTAAAAAGCACTTTAGGAGTGCTTTATTAGTATTTTTATTATGTTGAAAGAAGCGCTTATTTTCAGCAGAAAATAGTCCTCCAAACCGGGAACACTCCATACAATAATCAGGCATCCCATCAGCAGGTATGAAGCGATTTGAGGTATGAATTCATACATAAAACCTGCTCCTTTTGGATCACATTTTTTACTGGGTAGCAACAAGATTCATTAGACTATAGTTAATATTTTGTCCGAATAAAAATTCGACGCAGTATTTACATATAGGAGATTTCTTTGCTTTGATTTTATAGACCAAATAGCTTCAACGTTGAAGCGTTTACTTAAGTACTTTTGCAATGATAATAGTACTGAAAAAAGTACATTTGTACTAACTTTATCTTCCCTGTACTGAAGTGATATTAAACATTGTTGTGCGAACAAATGTTTGAACAACGCTGTTTGAACAAGAACAGAGAATCGATGTGTTCGCATTAAATCGTTTATGGTTTGAAGACAGTGTGTTAGGTAAAGGGCCAAATAAACTACACAAGAAGTTTGACAACACTAACTAGATAATTTATAATTGGTTGAACCCACCTGATATACATATGTATGAATTCGCCTTGGAATCCACTTATAAATGACTGACTTTAAAAAAAAGTAACTTAATAAAGAGCTTTTCAACTTTAACATATTGTGTTTTTAATAATTCAAAAACTAGAAATTTAACTTTATACAAACATAAAACCTATTTTAACACCCACTAACTTGTGGCTCCAATTTTATGTTATTTTTTTAATTCACTTTTGACAATAAATATTTTTTTGTTTTTTAATCTGTCATGAACATAATAATTATTTCTTATTTGTTTTCAAAAATTCAATGTTGTAATTAAAAAATTAAACTTAAATAAAATATATTGATTTGGACAACGGAAACGGTTTCTTAACGGTTTATTAAGTTTACATACATACATATTTCAACGAATGTGACATATTGTAATTATTTTTTTTTTATCTGTCTCTCTTTGTTAGTGTTGTCAATTTCACTTTTAATACCGAAACCAAACAAAAAACAATTCTAAGCCAATACAATATGATATTGTGTGATTTACGAGCAATTTTAACAATTGAAAAATCATTCAATATTTTATTTAATTGAACCGGTAGCTGTGGGCGTTTTCAAGTAGACTTTGTTTTTTGTTTGTCGATTTTCTCAATAAGGGTTTTAATGCTTGTAATAAATTTCAAAAAATTTATTATGTGGGTGGTTCATTCACCCAAAAAAATTAACAAACAAAAAAAAAAAAAAAACAATCGATAAATAAGTTTAGTTATCATTTGTAGATTCTTTGAAAATAGGGCTCAAAAGACAGTGAGGCCAACTATTGGTAAATAATTTGTAAGCATTACCAAAATCAAAATTAAAGCCTTTGTAAACTTCATTTGGGTTATTTTCAAGGTTTCAAAATATTTTTATTCTTGAAGCAAATTTGTTTACCTTATTTATTTTATACAGTGGGTTCTCGATTATTCGTAATTCGATTGAGCAGTTCATCAGTTATCCGGGAAATAAACTTTTTTTTTTTTTGCTACGGGACTCTTCTTCCTTTTTTTTTATTTTTTTAACAATCAAAGACAATATAAATAAAACGAAGATGGACCTTTCCGTTATGCCGGAATAGCCGGGGCTCTATTAAAAGTCCAGCATAGTCCTGAATGTTCACTGTGTTCTGCCAAAAAGTATTTTTTTATCTCAAATTTATTTAAACATGTATTGAATAATTTCGTTATTCTAAAAATATTTTTGTATTTTTGTACATACAACATTATTCTTTTATTAATTAATAAAAACACACTTAGGCCGGGTTTTTGAAATATGGATTAAGTTTAAACTTAGTTTAACGTACTCTGAAACTCGGATTTTTTCGGCGAAATGTGATTTTTTTTAATTTCAATAAAGACCGACATTTAGACCCTAATCATGTAAAACGCAACGCAGCTCCAAGGAATTACATTGAAAGCACTAATAATGTCATAAATATTTTGTAATTTTGTTGTTGCTTTCTACAGAAATTTACATTGCGTTTTACAATTTCAAACGCTGCATAGCTTGTGGGGTTGATAATTTTAAAACGGTACATGAATTTCTGCAGAAAGCAACAACAAAATTACAAAATATTTATGACATTGTTACATGATTAGGGCCTAAAGCAAAACTAATCTGGTCCGTCAAATTTTTGTATACAAACTTGGAAATGGCGGCATTAATCTGTTTTAAGTTTAACTAAGCCTAGTTTAACTGAGATCTCAAAAAACCAGCATTAAAAAACTACTCATTGTTACTCAATTAAACGGGGAAATTGATTATCTAGAATGCTCCCGGTCCAATACATTCCATGACCTTTAGACATACAAGAGCAAGGCCGATAAACACAATACTCTTGCACCTTTCGCACTAACACAATCGCATTTTTCGCACTGGCAAAAAATTTGTGAAGACAGTGATTTTTTATTAGCAAGTTATTGTCAAAAATATAACCAGTGTTGTCAAAGCGTTAGAAGTGAAGCTCTGTTTCGCAGTTGGTTTCAGAGTTACAAAGAGATTTTACTTAACTGTGTACACATTCATGCAACTTACATGAGCAACCGACTATTTTTCGACATTTTGCAAATTATTACTTGTATGTCTAAAGGCAGAGTTACGGATAACCGAGGTCTCACTGTTTAATTTTTTTATTAAGTTTTAATAAAGAAAATAACAAAAAAATATATATAAAACTTCTGCAGCAGGTGGTAAAATGCAACGTGATTTCATTTTAGATAAACTACCCACTATTTAACAGACATTTCCAACTCCTTCTTTATTTTATTATTTTTCCTTTGTTAAATAGAAAAAAAAAACTAAACAAATTATGTAAAATAACTAGTCTAAACTAGATTTTCATGTATGTGAGAAGCATTTTAAGTATATTTCTAACAATTCTGGTTTTATTTGAAGTATAAAAAAGTCATTTTGTCGCCGCAGAAGACAAAAAAAACAAGAAAAGTAAATCAAAACACTTTAGACAACCTGTTTTCTTTGGGCCGCTGGTGGTACGTACGTTCGTTTATCACCAACCACTTCGATACAAAAAAAGTTTTTTTTTTAAATCTAAGAACTTTGATTGAAAAAAAATAACAAACTAGTCACACAACTTGTTTAAAAGAACAAGATTTTTAAGTTTTTGCAGATTTATTTTTTATGATGTATTAAAAAAAAGTTAAGTTGAGATGAGATGGGTAACATGAAAAAATAAATTGAATCTTATGACCAAAAACAATATTTTTTTTTTTTTTTAATAATAATTTATAAAAATGGTACTTTAAAAGAAGTACGATTTAGCTTCTTGAAGAAAGATATCACAAAGCAAATAAAATTTTGACGTTATCAAACCAAGAGCTCGAATTTAGGGTTAAAAACATTTAACTGAAAATGTACTTTTTTAGGTACCATAGTTAAAGTTACTTTAATTTTTAGGTTCCTACCGAAACAAGGATTTTTTTAGTCATCCAAGCTTTCATTGCAAATAAAAAAGCAATTTATTTTTCAAATAAAAAACTTTTTGTAACGATAGTAATTTTTTGTTTAAAAAAGTACCTTTTCCTTTTGGGAAAAAATATCAAAGGCGAAAATTTAATTCGAGGTGTGGTCGACCCTTCTGCTAAAACAGCATTATTATTCACTTTTTGTCGTAGCACATTAAAGGCCCTTTTACACTAATATTCTAAAGCTACTTGGCAAATATTCGACGAAAATGACGTAACCAACAGGAAAACTACATCATACAATAAATAGTTTTTTGTTGTGTCTGGCAGTATTATTAGTTTTATTTTGTGATATTAAGACCATGTTAAATTTCACTAGCGATAACAAAAATATTGGTTATGGTTTTTTGGTCAAATATTTAATAGATGTGACCTTAGCTTTAGTATTACGAGATGTCAAAAACTTAAAACAAATCAAAAATTTGTTATGAAATGGCAAAAAACGTAAAAGAAATTTGACAGCCGTAATTTTTTAAATAATAAGATTTTTCATTTTATCAGAGAGTTGTATTCTTATAGAAATACAATCAGGGAAGGAAAATCGAAATTTTGCACACAATTTTTCACTTTTATCTTTTTCTAATAAAAAATGCAACATGATGCAAACAACATATAAAATTTCAAATGCTTACTTTTAAATTTTAAATAAATCACACATATTTATTAAAAAATAATAATTTATTACGGAACACAAACGAAAAAAGTACGATCTTATTAACGTTTCACCTTTGAAGAAAATAGCAAACTCTGCTGTTGAAAATTTTGCCGCCACGTCAGAATAAAAATAACTAAAAATTAAAGACGCATTATATTTTATGTTGTTAGCTTCTCACTTTTATTACTTTTTTACGTCTGTTAAAATTCAGTCAGTCAAAGAGTCATAAAACAAAAATATAAATGTTTTTAATCCAGAACAGCTGTGTTTATTCTACCAACAAAGAGTTTTCTATTTAATTAAAATGTAATAGTGTAGCACAAAATGTAATGAAACAGATTTTCTATTTGATTTTTTGCCAATCAGACCAAAAACCATTGGATTTTGAGGGAGAAAAAATCTTAAGACTTGAAAGGTACTAGCCAACACAAAATAGGGGTTTTTAAGTTCCATACACTATTTTAAACATTTTTTATTTTCAACTGTACCCTTTCGAGTACTTTATTGTAAAACAGAGTTGTAAAAAAAGTACTTTTGTTTTTAAGTAACTACCAAAATTGAACTTTTTGAAATTCGATACATTTTTTATATTTTTTTCATTATGTACATATTTCTTTAGTTCAGGCTTGTAAAACGGGCTCTATCTTTTAATTGTATTCATTGATATCATTTATGAAGAATAAAAGACCGCAAAGAAATAAGAAAAATAAAGAACAAAATGCACAATACAACACCAGAACTTTTGTATAAAGCCATTGTCTCTTAGAAAAAGTCCACGCATTTACAACAGACAGCACGAACAAACGATAAAAATGACGTTGTAATTCAGCTTGTCATGGGATTTGTTTTTAATTTTTTTTTTTTTTTTTTGTTAAGAATTGCGTTGGTTGTTCTAGCAGACTAGAACCCGAAAGACTAGCCAACGAATCAACCAACTAGCCAAGCATTTAGTACATAGGAAACGTTTCAGTATTTGTAAGCGGTTAAATAAAAAAAAAGAACAAAAACTTATTTCCTCTATTTAAAAAAGTACTTGCTTACTTTTTTCCCCAAACGGCACAAAATTTTTTTAACAAAATTATATAATTGTTTACAAAGCGAATTCATTACAGCTGGTCTTAAAAGCCCTGTTGATAACTTTTTAAAGCTTTATAATTGTTGGATGTCAAAATTTTGCTTAATATCTTTGTTTCTTTTTTGTTTTTGACATTGTAGACAATGATTTCACAAAAGCCAACTGCTTGTGGTTTTTGTACGAGTTGTACTTGTTATAGTACCGAGATAAATTGTAATGAATTCACCTTGATTGTTTATACTTTTATTACCATAACTATCAAAAATGATACGTTGAAGACAACATCACAGTCATGATATTTTGAAAATTTATTTAAACTAGACCTTAATCAAGGAATAAGGAAATATATATAAAGACTAACCCCCATATTCATAAAAAATATTTAAGGTTTATAGCAGGTTTATGAAACGAATTTTCAATGAAAATTTATTTAATAAAACTTTTATTAATCAAAAATATTTTTTAAGAATATGGGGGTTACATTTTAAAAATTTAAGTAAATCGTCAACGTTGACAGTTATAAGTTGGTGTCACAGTTTTACATGTGAATCCCAAATCAGTGATGCCATGTTTTAAATTTGTTGATGGTTTCTTCTACACAGAATTAAAAAAAGATATAACAGAAAAGAAAAAAACATTTGAAAATGATTCGGCCTTATCGGGACCATGGCTGTTCTTGATGAAGCGCATTTTAGACGTCCAATTTTGTATAACGCTTTCAAGTATTGCTGTCCGTATGCCACGAACAATAGGAACACAACTGGGACGAACGACGAATTTTTGGCCGCGAATATTCGTCGCCAAGAATAAAACATATTGGTGTATATGAAAATACACACAATAATAGCGTCCGGCGAAATTCGTCATACGCGGCGTCCTTGCAATAGACTTATTTCTATTTCATACGCTGGCGAACGACGAAAAATCAGTACCAGGTGACCATATTTGGTTTTAGTTTAGAAGCATTTTAGTAAATAAAGTTGCTTTTATTTTAATAAATGTTTTTTTTTTATTGTATAACATTTAAAATAAATATACAAAATACTTTGCTATAAATATACACCCGTATTCAAAACGAAAATTTGTGTACTCCGACTATACTCCTCTCATCGAGTGAGCAACTATAATGTTGATTAAGCTTAATCCCCATTTAGTCATGAGTTTATTCAAAACTCTTTTAAATCGCCAGGTTAACAAAAATTTGTACATCTCTGTTTTAGTTAAATTCAACGCAAATTGACAGCAGTTAATTGGGAGTTAAAAAGTCTTTGATCATTCGATAATCATAGTTTATTAATAAGTGTTTTGAATAAGAAATCCTTAATCAGGAGATATGCAGTAACTAAATTTTTGTTTTGAATACGGGTGATAGTTTTTAGTTGTGTTTTTGATTGTTTTAATTTTTAAGCATTATTTTTTTTAATATGGTCACATTATTTCTCTCTCTTGTTATTCGTCGTTATTGTGCTTCCAACGACGAATTTATTCAACGAATTTTTACTGAAAAATTCGGCGTGTTGGGTTAAATATGTCGTTCGTCCCAGTTGTCTTCCTAGCATAACACGAACAATGTTGGCCTCCAAGGCTTCAATTGTCGCTGATTTATCAACATAAGTTAGTGACTTCACGTAGCAAGACAGGAAATAATCGAAAGGTGTCACACGATCTTTGAGGCCATTTGACTTTAATTTCAATAAGTCAATTACGCCCGAATCAATGTCATCCTTATTTTCAAACAAAAAATCGTTGATCAGAAAAAAATATGTCAAGAATATTTGTAACAAAATTTGTAAGGTCAACGAACATTTTATTTGATTCAATGAAAAAATTTATCAAAATTGCACTTTTGTGTTCGTAATTTTTTATTTATTTATTAAATGATCTTGCGCAACAAGATAAAATCTTATAAATTACATCTCTAGTGATATTATCAATATAATTTCAAAAAATAAAAATGTAAAATATCAAAGTAATAGATAAAAACATTTATAAACAATACAAAAAAGTAAAAAGTAAAGATTATTACAAAAATTAAGGTATAATTAACCAAGTATTTCTAATAGCTCCTTTTTAAACGTGATTGCGTTGCTTAAGAGTTGAAAGTGGATTGGAAGGGCGTTACAAAGACGGATTGTAAAAACAAAGAACTTTCGTTTCGACATAAGGCTGACAAATCTGTGCTGAATTAATTTATTTCCACGATCTGATCTGGCAAATTGCAATTTATTATATAGATAGCTAGGTTCTTTGGATGTAATAATTGTATGCAAAAATAAAAGGCATTTAAATTGCAAAAAATTTCTAAAATTCATTCCATAAATTTGATATGAAAACATTGATATACTTTCACGGCTATTTTTGTTGAATACATATCTTGCAATATTATTGTATGTAACATTTAATTTTTGAAAGTCGACACTGTCTTAATTTGCAAAAATTTCACATCCGTATAGCAGAACAGGAATCAAATACGTTTTTGGCTAACAGCATTCATATTCTAAAAGGTGTTGATTTTTTTAAAGCCCATAAATTTCTCAGCATTCCGTATACTTTTCCAACGACCGAGTTTATATGATTTGACCAAGAAAGTTGACTGTTAAAGGTAATGCCGAGATTTTTTGATGTGCTAACTAGGGCTATAGCATTGTTATTAATTTTTATTTCAATATTATCGTGAAGATCTCTCGAATTTTTTGAAGATTTAGATAAAAAAATACATTTCGACTTAAGGGGTTCTCATTCGCTTTACAGTTTTATTTGTATAATATCTTTAGTTTTTTCAAAGTCTTTGAAAAAAGGTTTCCTGATGATCGGGCCTAAGCAAAAGCAACCAGCGAAATGTGCATAGGAACTAGCAATAAATTTTAGTGCATTTATTAAAGAATAAAAATTGGTAATTTAGCACATCATAATTAATGACTAAATAAATAAAGATTCAATTAATATTTTGTTTGATTAATCAACATTTCCAACAATTTATTTTAACAAACCACGTAAACCTTTTGTTAAAAAACTTAATTGGGGCAACAAATTTTTTTATTGACTCAATCGGGTATGTGATGAAAATCGATCGATTTCAAAACGAACGTTTTCAAAATGTGTGATGCATTTCGAGCGATTTAAAAATCAATTTCTGAATTATAATCTTAAGTTTTTGTTCAAAATACAGTACAAATGAACTCATGTAATACACAATTTAAATGAATAGCGACTGGAAATAAGAGAAATATGTATAAGACATAAATTTTAAAAGATTCTAAAAACGATATTATCGTTTTCAAATCGTTTCGTTTTCCAAATCGATTTCTATCACATACCTGAATAAATTCGGTTGTTGACTAAAAATGTAATAACTAACTATACCTACAATATTTTTTATCAATACCGCAAAAATCGTCATCACAGAAATTAAAAATTTTTTTAAATTAAATATGCGATTTTCGTATTTAAATATGAAAAAAAAAAAAAAATTCTGTGTAACGATCTCCATTGATCGTAACGCGAGTTCCGGCTTCAAACGGAAAAACCGCACTAAACGGTGCATTTGTATCGACGCAATGGAGTCTGTATCGTCATTGTGGATTTTTCTCACTCCATATGGGGCAATTTGGTTCATTGGAAACCCCGTTAAGACAAATACTTATGAGCCTCATCGGCTAATTTTCAAAGTAAATTTGGATAATTTGGAATCGTTGTTCAAGCGTAAATCTATTCATGATGATTTGCCTATTTGTACTGAAGATAACTGTCAAAAAGTGAGCGTAGTATGACATTTCGCTTAACAGGTAATACTTTCGTAAGTTCCATCGGGCTTTAAATAACTCCCTTCATTTTACATTGTTTTAAAGTTAATTTAAATTGTATTTTTAAAACTTTTCAATAAGATTTCTTTCAAAATTCGTTAAAAAAACACAGAAAGAAACAAAAAATTATGATTTTTGAAAAAAAAAAAAAAAAAAGAATGGCAAAACTTTAATAAAAAAATATGTTAAATTTCCAGCTATACCTATACAGCGTCGGAAAAATAATAGGGACCATATCTTCCTTACAAATAACATGTCGTACTTACTGTAAAATTCTTTCAAATATAACCTCTGGGGAATTATGAAAAAAAAATTGGGACGCCCAAGTCGACAAATAAGCATGTAATGTGGCAAGAGGTTTACCAAAATTGGTACTCAATTATCGCGGATACGTGTGCTCATCTCGTGAACTCAATGAAGCGGAGATGCGAAAAAGTTATAAAAATAAAAGTAAATTATACCAAATATTAAAATAATATGTGGGTTTGATAGCAAATGGTATCAAAATTAAATGTCCCTATTATTTTCTGCAGGCATATTTTTTTTAATTACATAAATTTTTCAAATGCAGCTGGACTGTAACTTTTTTAAAATTTTTATCCTATAAAAATTTAATATCTTTAGAGAAATATATTAATTTCATCTAATTTATGAAAAACTGAATGAAAATTTATGCGCACCACTATTTTTTCTGACACTGTAGAAAATAAAAGTTGGCAGTTTCCTTATTCGCAAACTTAGAAAAACCTTCATAAAGAATACACATATCCATATAGACAAGTTTCTTCGTATTCTTTATTAAGGCTTTTCTAAGTTTGCGAATTAGAAAACTGCCAACTTTTATTTTCGATATTGATTAAAATAAAAAAAACAACATTATTTTATACAAAAAAGTCTTTAGAAAAAATCGTTCAAAATCTAATGAAATAAAAACGTTATATCAAATAGATAAAGCACTTCATTTTATATTTTATCAGTATCAAAACCGATTTCTCTGTTTAATAAAAACAAAAAACATTCATAAATTTCATTTAATATGAACCTAATTAAAGGCGATATACCTACATAAAAAAAATCCTTTCGTTATATAAAATTCCAAAATACAATTTAAATAATAATAATAATGAAATACAGCCAGTGTCATTAAAAAGAAGAAAAACGACGCAAACTGAAACAAAAAAAGGGTTCTTTAGACAATAAAATTCAATTTAATGAAGTTTTATGGTTTAACAAAATAAAACAAAAAGGAAATCCAAAAATAAAACAAAACTACAGAAAAAATAACCGACAAAATTTTAAATAAAAATTACTTTAAAACCACCAAAAGGGAAAGGAATAAAAAAAACAAATATAACATGGAACGAACTCATCATGGCAGGCAAAAAAAAAAATTACATGAGAATCTTTAAATGGAACATTCAATTAAAACTCAAGTACACAATTCTTAAAGCAATTTCACCATAAGCCGCTTTAAATTAAAAAAAAAGATGAACGGAAATTCGTTAAATGATTTTAACAATACTTCAAACGGATTCTTTCTTTAAGTGTATTTTCGCCTACAAACACACACTACACTGTTGGAAAAACGTTTATGCATTATTTAAATAAAAAAAAGCGAAAAAAATTAAACAAATTTAAGCATAAGTTTTTTTTTGAAGATCAAAGTTTTTTTAAAATTGGTAATGTACTTCAATATTATTAGTATTGTGGTTATTTTATTGAACTGTTAATGGTTTTTAATCCAAATTTATATATTTTTAATTAGGCTTAAGTTCATTGAATTTAATTTTCATTAAATTATTTTTACGAAGACAGGAATTTTTACAACATGAAATTAATTAAAATTTTATTGATAATTTTTCATTCTTGACTGCGCTGAGATTTGAAAAATAATTTAATGAAAATTAAATTCAATGACCTTAAGCCTAATTAAAAATATCTAAATTTGGATTAAAAACCATTAACAGTTCAATAAAATAACCACAATACTAATATTGTTAACAGCTAACACAGAAAAAAGTGTTTTATCAATTAAAAAAATGGTTTAAAAAGTATTTAAATTTAATTAATGTGATAATTGAAACAATTATTTTTTTAGTTGAAAGAAAATTAAAAATTAAATTTTGATTTAATTAACATTTTAGTTGTTTTGAAATGAATTTTCAATTAAAATTTTAATTAAATAACAAAAAATCTTAATTGACTTTTTTCGTTTAAAATAAAATAATTTAAACATGTAGAATTGTTGTTGGGAATTGTCAATAATTATTTAAATAAATTAACACATTGTTTGAAATGGCAAAGTTTTTTGATCACTTTTTTAATTAAAATTAAAAATATTATTAATTGAAAATATTTTTTCAAAATTTTAAAATTTTTAGTAATCAATATAATCATTTTGGTAATAGGTGCAAAATTAACAACTTGTTTGCTTGATATAATGAATTTGGAATAAATTTGGTGATTGGAGAAATTTAATAATTTGTTCTGTAAAGGCACGAGCTATGTTTACATTTGTCCTTCAAGTTGTGCTGAAAAAGGTCAACAAGTAAAAAGAAAGACAAAAACATGAAAAACAAAAATATACGTTGGATTTCAAGAAGAATTCTTGACAAAAAGTACGAAAAAATAGAAGTTAGGAAGAACATATAAATCAATTAAAATAGATAATCATGTGATTGTGTGGTTACAATCAAAACTTGTATGGGCAACCTGTCCGTGAAAGCCTGGGTTCAAATCTCAGCGCAGTCAAGAATGAAAAATGATCAATAAAATTTTAATTAATTTCATGTTGTAAAAATTCCTGTCTTCGTAAAAATAATTTAATGAAAATTAAATTCAATGAACTTAAGCCTAATTACAAGTACTTCAATATTTAAATTGTTAAATCTTATTTAACCAAAATAAAAGAAGCGTTTAAAGTACATATTAATTTAATTCAAATTAATTAATTCAAATTGAAAGATTCATATATGTAGCTACAACCAAGAATGATAGAGTACAAGTGTACGCCATGTTCATGATTTCTGTTAAATGACGTAGTTTGTCCGTAGCAAGGGTTACCAAGTCTGGAAGTCCTAAGATTCACGAAATTTTTATTAGAAGTGAATGCACTTTATACCTATGAGGAGGCAATTAGACAACAACTATCTTGGATTTATACCCGTAATTTCAACAAATAAAAATCTAGCTGTGCATCGAATTCGATGGTGTAAATGCTGCCGTTTTTAAAAGGAAACTTTAGGTTACAACACGTAGGCTAAATAAACGTTGAGAGATGCAAAGGTAACTGTTAGATTCGAAGACGAGGCCAGATATATTTTTGTAGATATTACGGGCATTACCAGCATAAATTATTAGCCAATATGAATGCAGTTCGCGTGACGTCATTTGTCCGACATGCACAGAAGAATTCAACATTGTTTTTGGGTTGGCGTGTTTGGAATGGCGTAATCCTTATTTCCATTTTTTTGGCTACAACCACCTTTAAAAAACTTAGATACCTTTTCAACCAGTGTTGCCTATTTTGCCACTTTATAACTGGATTTAAAATCATGTTTAGCCACGAAAAAATAATTTTTTTGGCATTTATTAATTTTTTTTTTTTTTTATTAAAAATTCCTTTAGTTTTTAAATAAAAAAATTTTATGCAGAATTTTTGTTTTCAATTTATTTTCTTAAACGACTTAATTATTAAAAAAAAATCTATTTCGTCGAAGATTTTCTTTTTTGGGTAGGTATTCAAAAATTTTACTTGAATGCAGTTTTTTTCAAAATTTTTTATTTTCAATAGAAAACTATTCTTATGGCCAATTTTGAACTTCGAATTTTAATACATATTTCGCGACCTTAGAACTACAAGGTTATATCTTAAATGTAGTTAAGGTGCATATAGAACCTTATTTATTATCCTAAGTTTTGCAGTATTGCAAAAATCTTATTTAACCAAAATAAAAGAACCTTTTAAAGTACATATTAATTTATAAGGTGGCCTTAAAGAAACAGCTGATTGTTTCAGTTGTTTTTGTATTATTGGCCACCTTGGCAAGTTAATACACAATATAAACTCAAATAGGCTTTAAAGAATCACCAAAAAAAAAAACAACGAATAACTACACTTCGTATTTAAATAGAACTAAAAAATAAATTATTTTTAAATACGAAGTCAAAAACTGGCTCTTAATCTAGGTATAGTTTTTTTTTATAAAAACCCAGCGGGAAAAATTGCAGGAGCTTCCATTTTTCAGGCATTTAAGAAGGTATAAAACACACTCTTAAACAATTTTTACTCATTCCACTCTGCCTTCTTTGAAAGGTTTATTAAGAATATCTATTTTTTAAAAAATATGGCAATTTTTGGTCGTTATGAGTTGGCAACACTCTTTACGCCACCACTTGTAGCAATAAAAGAAAAAAACTTTGCATGTAGGTACTTTTGATACGACAACTCTGTCCTGAAAATTTAGACGACCATTTTAATTAAACTAAAAAAAATATAAATTTCATTACACGAATTTTTCTAAAGAAAACAATACAAAAAACAAAAAAGCTGCAATAACAAACAATTTTTTTCGATTATTATATTACAATGTAAAATTGTACTTGATTGTTTTTTATGTAAAGAAAAGCAATTGAAAAGAATCTGAAAAAGAAAAACAAAAACAGGAAATATTGTATTTTTTTACTTTACTATTCTTGTTTTTATTTTACTCATTATTCTTTTTTTTTGTGTATTAAAATACGAGTTTATATCAAAGGCAGACAAACGAATAATATTAAAAACCGGTATTTTATTGCTGTTATTATTTTTTTATGAATGTTGTTGTTGTTGATGTGCTTTTGTGTTGACGATGTTTTTTTTTTTCTTCATCAGCTTAAGTTTGTGTATGTTACGAATTCTTTTTCTTCTTTTTATTAAGCTTGACAAGGTTTAATAAAATATAACAAAGCCAACAAAAATAAACAGCAACCGCGTTAAAATGCCTTCATAAATAGAATAAGTGTTGCCAGCATATACATAGGTTTGTAGAAAATAAATATTGTTAAAAATAGGCAGAAAACTCCAAATTTATACCTACACAGAAAATATTAAAAATTGTCTCTAATCGCCAAATTCATACCAAAATCATAGAATCAAGCAAACCATTTGTTGATTTGATCCTATTGCCAATCAACCCCTACATGGTCCTCGAAAGTATTCCTTCAAAGAAGGGCAAGACAATCTTCCAAATCCTCGGGATTCAGGAAGCATTTCTGGGAAAGAACACTAACGGAGACATCAACCAATAGTCAGAGCGGCGTGGTACTCATCGGACATTACTGACTCCCGTAGCATCGGGTGGTTTGGTGAGGACCCGAAATCCGAAAAATTCAACCGGATCGCCCCTGAATATATCTTTAATGTCCGAGGAAACAATATCGACACAACAGAAAACTTTCATGTTCCAGAATATAGAAATCTTTTCTTGAGGGCTCATAGAAAGCGCGTCAACTTTTGCCTGTTAGCTATTTATGGTCGAATTGAAACCTTTCGGATCCTAGGACTGACCTAGTACTGATTTTCCCGGCAGCATGTAACACTAAAAGGTGAAATATTCTTTAGAAGATCCCTACAACCCTAGAGGGGCCATCTTTAGTACAGGAAAGCATTGGTATTCGTTTAAACATACCACAGAAAACAATAAAAATTTATATTAATTAAAAAATACTTTATTAATTGATAAGCTCGAGGCCACAGCTTAGTTGAGTTATCTAAGAAGTTCGGTGTAATACCGGTTCGCCTACATTTTATAAGAAATGTTATTGTAGATTTTGTGTTCAGTTGTTTCACTTTCAAAGATTTGTTTGTTGATATATCCTCTTAAGGTATGATGTTTTCTTTTTTTGTTTATTTGACGGCGTGCTTTCGTGATATTCAAATATTATTATCTGTATTCGACCTTTTAATTTTCAATACTTTATTAATTGATAAACTGTGACCTCGAGCTTATCAATTAATAAAGTATTGAAAATTAAAAGCACGGATAAGGATAATAATATTTAATTAAAAAATTTTATGATATTAATTAAATTTGCACCAGTAAACAAATTAATAGTATCAATTAAACTTTTAATTCACTTGATTAAACGTTGAATTCACTTAATTAAAATTTTAATTAAAACTGATTTTATTTTTGATTAATGCTTTAATTGGTGCAACATTTTTGAGAATTTATTCTGTGACATAATAAATGTTTCATAAGCTAGAGGCAATCAAACCAAACGACGGTTTCGCACCCCTAAAATGTTGCTTTAAAGCTTATAAAAGGGTATTTTCATCAAATCGTGCTTAAATAAGATATATGGATCTATTATAACAACCTAAAGGGCTAACCCGCATCTTTATATGTAGTATTTTGCTTATGCAATGCAAAAGCAAAATATTTATTGCGTTGAAAATGGTCCATATTTTTGTTTTAAGTATTCTGAGATAAGAAAATTCCATTCCTAAATGAAGAAATGTTAAAAATAATATGTAACATTTACCTTCATTGTTTTTGCTAGTCGAAGAAAATTAAATAATGGAAAAATTCATTGGTAACACTTTACTCTCGTACTTCGTCTAGACAGGGATGTTAAAGTTGGTATAATTGTACTTTTTTTTGGTGCATGTTGACCTCCTAAAGTACCGTGACTTATTTGGCACAATTTAAAAACTTGTAATAGTTCCCCCTTTTTGAATTTGTAGTGTACCAAACAAAATAATGAGTCCTTTTTATTGCATTTATTTTTTAAATTATTATTTCTTTCATCAGGATTTAAAAATCCTTTTTTTAAATTGCAATTTTTATTTATTCAATATGCACATAAAATTATTAACATGGTTAATTTAGAAATTCAATCCGAAGATGCTCGAATGGATCCTTACTTTTTTGTTCCGCCAAATAGCACGTAATTTCATGAATAAAAATTTCACGTAATTTCATGAATAAAAAAGTTTTGGATGAATGTGATATCTCTATCGTAGACCTTTGAACAAATTTATTGCGGAACAGAAGTGGATTTATATATCTCTAAATATAATATAAATAGATATTGGGAATTATTTCTTTTTAATAAGCAACTTTATTATATTCAACATTTTTAATTTTTCGAATTTATTCTATGAGTTAAATTTCAGTTATGTATTTTATAAAGCTTTTTGTAATAGCTCTATTCCTTAAATTTTTTTTAGAAATGACTTTATACACTACCAGACTATTATATTGTATTTTCTTGTTACATTTTACCTTAACTTTCCGTTGGATAGCAATGAAGTATATTTATGTACAGAAAAATTTACAATTATTAGACACCAGCAGAATGTAATGCATTTTCTGGCCCGCTACGGCCAACGGAAAGCTAAGGTAAAATGTAACAAGAAAATACAATATAATAGTCTGGTAGTGTATAAAGTCATTTCTAAAAAAAAAAATCTTTAAGGAATAGAGCTATTACAAAAAGCTTTATAAAATACATAACTTAAATTTAACTCATAGAATAAATTCGAAAAATGAAAAATGTTGAATATAATATAAATATTGATATTGTTAAAGAAATGAAAGACAATGCATAACAATTTTATATACAATTTTGCGAAGTTTTGAGAACCAAAGTCAACTTTAATAACAAAGTTTTTATGTGGTTCCATACATTTTCTCCTGAAAATATTATTTCAGGTATAACAAGTTGTATTGTACCTCTTCTAGTAAAAATTTTCCCGATGAAATTGCAAATTTTGATTCAATCAATAATCAATTTTGAGCTTTAGCTGATGCCGAGCAGCTGCAGCCGTTAAAAACTGAAAACATTTGAAGTTTTTGGTCTGCAGTAGCTAATTGACAAAATGAGCCGAATATCCATATGTTGCCTGACATTTCTAGAGTCTTTGCTGGAATTTTATCCATTCCAAATTCGTCTGCAAATGTGGAAAGAGTGTTTTCTTTTCAAAATATAATAAAAACTAAGGAAAGAAACAGACTACATGTGCCAACATTATCAAGTCTCATACAAACTAAGGATTGGTTAAGATCGACAAATTCATGCTGCTGTGATGGAAAAATTCCAAATAGTTTATTAACTTAACAAATAAGTGCCTGAGTTTTTTCTCATATATTTATAAGACTTTTATGTACCTTATTTTATTCATACATATAATTTATGTTAATGTTAAGTTTTGAGGCTCTATGCTCCTTATAGGATCGATGGGAACAGCTTTGTTGAAGCTTTGTTTTTTTGTGTAAAATTGAATTTTAATGTACTTTTTGGTGTTGTTTAAATAAATTTAAAAAAATGGTCCAAAAAGTACAATTTTTTTTTGGAAGTTTGTAC
The DNA here is from genome assembly GCA_943735925.1 of Pollenia amentaria. Classification (NCBI taxonomy): domain Eukaryota; kingdom Metazoa; phylum Arthropoda; class Insecta; order Diptera; family Polleniidae; genus Pollenia; species Pollenia amentaria. Next base: position 225,535,833 of record OX031007.1, on the reverse strand, counting down.
AAAATTAAAACCCCATTTAACATCCCTGCGTCTAGATACAACAACGTTTCTTTTCTTTCGTCAATGTTTTTATTATTAATTCTGGAGACTGAATCAGCCTGTTTTAAAAATGTATTTCGCTCAAGCTACAACAAATTAAGAAAACCAGATTAGTTATTGCTGCTGATAGCTATTAAGGCAACAACATCATCATATTCGTATACAGCCAACAACTTCTTTACCTAAATGTTGGCAACTTGATATTTAAGGCTACAGCTTTTTTTTTTGTATGTACCTACAACCAAACACACACTAGATATTTTATTTGAAACTTTATTTTTTTTTTTTATAAATTAAAACAAACCGGTTTTTTATTTTGATTTGAGTTTTAATTTTAGTTTGGATGTGTGTTTGTTATTATTATTAACAAGAAATCTATCTACATAAATAATGATATTGTTGTTGGATTTCTTTAAATCGACAGCAGGTACATTTCTGTCTGAAATGAGGTGTTCAGCATGTTTTAAAATGTGCTATGAAATAGAAAAAGTATCTTTATTATTATTTTATTTTTTTAGGAAATAACGAAGTTTTAGGTACCTACCTATAAAGAGAAAATTTTATTTTGAAAATTGTTCCTAAATTGATTTTTATTTGAAAATGTTGTATGTATGTACCAATTAATATTCTTTTAAAAATTAATTATAGGTAGGTACCTACCTACCTATTTCATTATTTAGGAGAGATAAGTTTTATTTTTGTAAAAATGTGTTATTATAAAAAATATCATACTAAAATGAGGGAAGTTAATTAAACGATGTCCGTTTGCCGTGCGTTGGTTGAAATGGGTATCACAAATGGGGATACACAAATTGGAGAAACGTTGGTCTAAGTGTATTGAGCTAAAAGCAGATTATGTTGAAAAATAAATTTTTTTTTTGTAAAAAAACTGTGTTTCATTCAAAAAAGTCACGGACATATTGATCCGCCCTCGTTCATATATTTCACATACTCCTAGTCCGGAAACGCTTGTTGTAAAAATTCAGCCCGATCGGTCATTAAATGGCGTACTGTCCCTAATGTGCATCCATAAAACTTTACTTTTTTTAAGTCATCTTATGATTTTTTTATTCACATTTGCCATAAATAGGGAATAGTAGCGAAATTATTTCATAAATAACCGATTAATAAACACATAGTTTTCTTTTTTATTTAAATCCTGAAATAGTTCTGTGTTTAATTTAATGTTCTTTCTGTATTAATAAAAATAGAAAATAAAAATACTTTTCCAATTTATTAGGTTCATTTCATTGTTGGAAACATTTTTTTTAATTTTAAAAAAGAAAATTTTACAAAAGTGCAAAAGATTATAGAAATTGTCTCCTGTTTTTTAAGGTTTTTTGACACTAAAAATGTTCGGTTTCCAGGAAAGGTATAAATCAGTGATGGAAAATTCAGTACTATATGGTACTGTTTTCAATAGTTTTTCTTTTCATAAATACCGCAGTACCCCCATGTCAGTTTTAGTACTCTTTTCTTGTTATGCTTCTTTGTTAAGAAATCCAGCGTTGCTATTTTTTTTAAATATTTCCTACCTGCCAATAACATACAGAGTAAACATACACTTTAAAGTTCTTTATCGTTCATGTTTTTTGTTGCAAAAATATTGATATTCTTCAAGCATCAATGTCATTTTAAATGTGTTTTAACTACATGGTTTCGATGACGGTATAACATACTAGTATGAATTTCCTATTTTTACTCACCAATAATTAACAAACATATTTTGAACACCACTAGAAAATATGTAATAACATTTTGTTCGGGAATTAATAACACTGCTTTACAAATTTTTAATTTGGAAAAATATTAAGAACGCCACATGCCTAGATAAGTTAACTGGGACCTCCTGAACACGAAAAATGTTGAATTTTTTTTTTCTAAGTACCGTTTTTTAGATAACGGTACATTTGTGTTTTTCGGTGTATGGTCCCACTCAAACCCTTGTGAAGCCCAACCGAGAAGTCCGATCGGGATAAGTGGTATATCGTTGCAAAGGTAATTGAATGCCTTTTTTGTCGATATGCTGCAAATTTCTATCTGATAGGAACTGGCTGATTTATGGTACCTCAAATTTCAAAATTTGCCTATTTTTTCCGTTTTTTTTTTCAAAATTTTTAATTTTTATTTAGTTTTTTTTCTACGCTATAGTAAAGATCTGGAATGTTTTATTTTTTTACCTCTTCATTGCTCACACACTATATTTGGCGTAAATTCAAAAAATTTAAATTAAAATGACGAGCGACTTGAACTTTTGCATTTTTTTTCGGATGGATCTTCGCGAATGAGGAACCAACCAAAGTCCGCCATCAGCCTTTTTAAAGTCTCTAATTCATGGCCAGACTGTCTTTTGGCAACTTTTTCACAATAATTGTAAATAACCCAAGAGTTCTTCCATTTCCTTCCATATCGACAAAAAAAGCCATTCAATTACCTTTGCAACGATATGCCATTTATCTCGATCGGACTTCTCGGTTGGGCTCCACAAGGGTTTGAGTGGGACCATACACCGAAAAACACAAATGTACCGTTATCTAAAAAACGGGACTTAGAAAAAAAAAATTCATCGTTTTTCGTGGTCAGGAGGTCCCAATTAACTTATCTAGGCGTGTGGCGTTCTTGGTATTTTTTGGCTGTAAACCAGTGTAATGAATTAATTTTTAGTTTGTAAAGCAAAATTTTATAGTTTTAATATTAATATTAATTATAATTAATATTTTATTCTTTTATATATTCGTTTTTTATATTTTTCAAAAAAAAAAATTGGTTATATAAAAAGTACCAAAATGATTTATAAAGTACTCTTTTGATTAGTGGTCAGTACCATCTTAAATTTTAAATTTTCCATCACTGGTATAAATTGAACATAAAAATTATACCCATTTAAGGTCGATTAACTGAAAATTTTTATACCCATCATCGAAGGTAAAAAAGGTACATATAATGCTAGGAACACAACTGGGACCAAGGCAAATTCAACTACAGGTGGTGTCGGAGCTACAACAATCCAAAAACAACAGAAACAACACAGGGTTTTTTGCATTGCATTGTTAATGTTTACTGTCCAAAATGTCAACCATTCCTAACAAAACACTAACAAATCAAAACAAAGTAGCTCGAACTGTCAAAATCAGATGGCGTTTCGACACCACCTGTAGTTAAATTCGCCTTGACTGGGACGAATGACGAATTTCGCCCAACACGACGAATTTTTCCGTAAAAATTCGCTGAGTAAATTCTTCGTATGAAGCACAATAACGACGAATAGCTGGCAGCTTTTATAATTGAGAAAGTTGATTACTGTTTGTGCAAAGAGAGAGAAATAGTGTGACCATATTCAAAAAAAAATATGCTTAAAAATAAAAACATAATCAAAAACACAACTAAAAACTATTTTATAGTAAAATTCTTTGTATGCTTATTTTATGTGTTATACAAAAAAAAAAAAAAAACAATTATTAAAGTAAAAAGTAACTTTATTTACTGAACTACTTCTTAACTAAAACCAAGCTGATTTGTTCGTCGTTCGCCGGCGTATGAAATAGAATTAAATCTATTTAAAGTTCGCCGCGTCTGGCGAATTTTCGCCGGCGCCCTGATTGTGTGCATTTTCATATACACAAACGTCTTTTATTATTGGCCAAAAATTCGTCGTTCGCCCCAGTTGTGTTCCTAGCAGAACTTTGTCATTCTGTTTGTAATTTCTACAATATTGATCCTAGACCCCATTAAGTAGTATTAATATTTGGATGCGTATAAGAAGTTTAAGTCACCATGTCCATATATCTGCCCGTTGTAATTGGTTTTCCGAAGACCCCAGATATTGGTCATCAATACACAACATCCGACAAAATATGGGCGGGATCGGAGATGTGGGTGTGGCACTTTTCATACAATGACAATATAGATTTCTGTATACTAGAGAATGGCTAGACCCAAAGTTTCCAAATAAAGTACAATATTCTTGGTTATCAATATTCAATATCCGACAAAATGTGGGCGGGAGTGGAGAACTGGGCGTGGCTCAAAATAGACTTATTTATATCTAAACAACGAAATGAATGCCAACTTGTTAAGAATACAACTTTCGTTTGTTTTTCATTTTCTAAATAAAGTAAATGTTTAAATAAAATCTTTTCAATTAACTATATTTTATTTATATTTTTAATGATTTCCTTATTATTCTCCATATTTCTCCAAACACTTGATATTTGTTTTAATAAATTTTTTTAAACAAAATTTTAATTTTCTTTTATAAAATAAATTCTTTTAAATAAATATTTTGTTAACTTTTATTGCTTATTGTTAATGCATATATACAATAATATGTATGTATGTATTTTAGTTTGCCTTCTAATTACTGAAATAGAAGCTGACGTCAATCATCTTTTATTTTTCTAAATATTAAATAGTATTATTGTTGTTTTTTTTAATGACTGGTTATTTAACTATTCGTTATTCTATGATATAATCATCTAAGTGTTTTATTTCATTTTTATAAAAAGGGAGAATCAACATTTCATACAACTCTCCTCTTCGATAACAGCAAAAAATATAAATTGATTTTTTTTCTTAAATAAATAAATTTAATAAACTTTGTGATGCCTCTAAATTAACCCTTAAAAGAGCAAAAAAAAAATTATTTCGTTTTTATTAAAAATAACGTAAAACAACGTTCTAAATGAATTAAGGCCTCGTTACTCATACGTAAATGTTAAGGAACGTTGCGGTCAACTTCAATGGTTGGTACATACTTAAAATACGTAAACGTCTTGAAATTTGTTAACAAGAAAACAGAACATTATTCAAACATTATCATAGATTTTAGCTTTTGTTTTATGTGCGTTTCGTACAAAAATATAAAATATATACATCGATGCAATGTTCGCTTTATTAATATACACAAACATATATAAAATTCTTTAACATCTGATACGTTAAAACGGAGAAACATTTGAATTTTTTCAGGTTCATCCGCAACGCAACGTCACGTTTACGTAAGAGTACCTTTTTATACATACAAGGAAAACGGAACAGCTGATCCGCATTGTAGGCCTACCAGCGTTGCCGACCAAAATTGTCTGCAAAACCTTCCATTATCCTTTGAAACCGACCAAATTTTTAAAACGTGTAAAAACAAATATATCGTCATATAATTTCAAAAAAGCTCTACGTTACATTGAAACAATTTTACTGGAGAAGCAAGAAACTCTACACTGAAAACTAACCAAAATTGAAAAGAAATTTTTTTTTAGAAAAAACAACAACAGTTGATCTTTTGTTAAAAGAAAAATAGGCAAACTTATTGTTGATAAACAAAAATAATAAAAGTACAAAACTTCTTATTTATTATTATTATTTGTTATTATTATTTATCGAAAGGCGCTGGCACTAACGTCTTTTAGAATTTTGTTGATAAAAACCAAGGCGAATTCATACAGGTGACTTTTTCGAGTCATCTGTTTATTGTTTATTTATTGGTGTGTATTCTGAATGTCAAGCTCTATTTACATTTTGTGAAAAAAATAGTTAAAATTTTAAATTTAAAAAAAAATCTATATACTGAATAAAAAAAACTTATTTAAATTGTATAAAACAAAAAATGTGAATATAAAATCTAAAATCATGAAATTAACGGACTGGCCCACAATGTCGACAAGAATATTTCTTTCGTTTATTTATATTGAAAGCAAAAACAAATTTTTGTTTTTTATTATTGTTTTCAATATAAATATGAGAAAGAAATGTAATTGTCGACATTGTGGGCCTGGCAGTAAGTGTGTTGGGAATAAATTTGCAATACAGGAAAAAGATTTACCTTCTAAACTTGAAAATTACCATATTTTTCATACTAAGTCAATGAAAAACACAAATTTTCAAAATTATATATCTCCGATATCGGGCTGAATCTGGACGTAGAAATTATAGTCCTGGAATCTACTAGTCCAATTCTACTTCCAGTTTTCCGCTTTCCCGGTTCATGTCTTCTCGAAATACCGATTGGATCAACCTATATTTGGCCCTTTTATGATGTGAATTTCTATAAAAATACTTTTTTAGTGAAAAAAAATATTTTTTTTCATAAAAATTTTAGTTTATTTTTTATTGAAAAACTGTTCTTGTTTTTAATTTTAATAATTATATTGTTTTTTGTTTACCAAAAGAGAAGTTGTTTGCTTTACCAATTCATTTAACAGCGTGTGAACCGTATTTAAAATAAATGTGGGACGTATTTAACTGGCGTATTGAACTTCACACCCTTAGAAATAAAATTACACATTTTCTCAAATTCGTAAATGCACCACCATTTAGAAACACATTCCATTTTTCTTCTACTGTCTTCTTTTTTTGTACTGGCTCGATTAAAATCTTTACTGTTAATAACTCATCGATAAGAACATCTATTTTATAATTTGTATTGCAAACAATTTGACAGTATGACAAACTATATACTGAACAAAATTAATATACCTATAATAACAGTACAAACACAGTACAATAATGAAAAAATCAGTACATTTGCCTACTGATTTAATTGTAATGCATAAATCAGTACCTTAAACAAAGAACAGTACATGTACTGTTAAAAACAGTACGAATGGCAACCCTAACTACAATATATAATTAATAAAACACATGACTTTTTCGTTTAACATACAAAGTTGTAGTTTTTCCACGTTTTTTTTTTTTTTGGGTTTCTTACGTTAATTTGTTTGTTTGCTTTGGTCTTATCTAGACATGGACTTTTTTCGTACAAGTACATATACATATACAAGTACATATATGTATGTTATAATTTTTATATTCGTTTTTAAATTAACAACATTTAATACAGTTATCTATGAACCTTTTCAATCTTATCTAAAAACATATGTGGATGTCACTTAATCTTTATTTCATCATTATTTTGTTATTTAATTAATTTTTTTTGGTTGCTAGTAGGTGTACTGCTCTATTTCTTTATCTAACTTGTGATGTTTAGTGTTTGTTTTTTTTTTTTAACTCATATGTATTGGTAAAAAGATAAGATTTGAAAACTTTTTTAACAAAAACAAAAATATTTAAAATTTTTAAAGTGTTTTTAGGATTAAAACTTAAAATACTTTAATATAACATTCGATTTTGTGATTAAAGAAAAAGATGAATGTTGACTATAACGTCGGTTAATAATTTAAATGTCGTATGTGGATTTTTTGCGGTTTTGAGTTAAGATCGATTCCTTAGGTTTTCCGACCTGATCTTTCATTTGGCTTAATCATTTTTTCGATACCTCATACGGGTATCGAGATATGGAGTGTTGAGTTTGTCGTATGTGGTATTTGCTGAAGCAATTTTCAAATTAAATGTCGTATGTAACTGCCACATACGACAAATTTCCATATAAAACGACCAAAAAATTAATTTATTATTTAAATGTCGTATGTGGATTTTATAAGAGTTCACACTTCAAACTCAATTTACTCGAAACTATCGGAATCCGCATACGACAATTAAATTATCAGCCGACGATAAGTTAATCAGTGTGAGTGTTGGGGGTTCGATTAGCGCCCAGAGACTTCTGTCTGCTTTTCTAAATGGGGTAGAACGTCTACGTTATCATTGCTCCATTGGTTAAGTTAGAATATAAAAACTTTTTAAGTAAAAAGTTTTTAAAATCTAAAATAAGAATATTTTTTTTTTTAGGCATTTAATATTTTACACTTATTTATTCCAGTAATGCAAAATGTGGCACAATTGGGCGGGCCATTTGTTTCACTTTAGAACGTTTAATGGCCCCGACAACTGCGACACAGACAATGCCGCTCATGGTAAAATATACAAACAATTTTATATTTTAATATAAGCGGCATTGCCTGATTTCGATGCTGGCAACTCAAACTTCAGTTTAGTTGTCCGCCGTAATCGACCCATATATTTTTTATTTTATTTTTTTTTTTCAACTAAAAAAAGTAATTGATTCAATTATCACATTAATTATATTGAAATACTTTTCAAACAATTTTTTGAATTGATAAAAACAACTGAAAATTTTTTTTTCTGTGTATGTAGCAAGGTATTCATTCGGTTAATTACGATTAATTACTTCCCGACTAACTGATCGGTTAATTTAAAATTTCATATTTTCGATTAACGATTAAACCGGTTAATTTCAGTCGATTAACCGATGTAACAAAATTTTTAACTTTTTGTAAAATTATAACACATTTTTTTAGCTAAAATGCAAAAAGGCGTAACTAACAAAAAATTCAAAATCGAGTTTTTGATTGATTATTTTGATTATTTACATGTTTTGCCAAAGTTTTACACTTCTGCGATCAAAAATTACGCGTTTGTTAACAAAAGACATAGGGACGTAACTACAAGTGTGTTTATTTGATAAATGCAAAACGACGTAATTACACATTTTTTCCAACAAAATAAAATGAAATGGCTTTCTTTGAAAATTGTTTAAAGAATTTCATGGACAACTAATCAATGCATGGTTTTCTGATGAGAGAAAAACTTCGTTAAAAATGTTTAAAGTTTTAATTTTACAAAGTTTTTTGCTTCTCCTGTAAAATTATGTTTTTGTTAGTTTTACGCCTTTTTGCATTTTAGCTAGCGATATACAAAGGTATTTGCTTAGAAAATATTTTTTTTTAACAAACTCTTCATTTTAAATAAGTGTTTACTGTTAACTGCTTTTTGTTTCGCGTACTTTTTATATATGCGTTTAGTTATTTGTTTTACTAGAACTTCGGTTGGTACAATTAGAAGTGCTAAAAATTAAAAAAAATTAAAACAGGACTGTAATGACATAATGAAAGATTTAAATGTTAAGAAAAACCCAGGAAGAGGACTGAGAAATTAGATATTCTGTAATTTGGATTGCTTTTGATTTCTTCAACATCTACGATAAATGAAAGAATTTTTTCAAAGTCAAGTTTTATCAAAACTAAAGAAAATGAACGCTTAAATCTTAAACATTTAATCCAAATTATTTGTCTAAAAGATAATTTTATAAAATCTGAAATAACTAATAAAATGGCCTTACAGTTTATTTTATAATTAATACATAATATGAATTAATTAAAAAAATATGTATTACATATTTATGAATTATTCTTTTTTTGCTCGTTTTAGTTTCGGAATTGTTATGTTTGTTATGTTATTGGTTTTTTTTTACTTATAAACTCCAAATAAAAAATAATTTATTTTTTTTAATAAACGTTAGTTTTGTTTTATTCGACCTTTTCTTTATAGTTTATTTTCTTTGAGTTTATTTTTTTTATTTAGAAATTACTTATTTTATAAAAAACTTTGTTAATCGATTAACCGATGAATAACAAAATTAACCGATTAAGCCAAAACCTCGGTTAATTAATCGAGCGATTAGCCGATTAAAACAAAAGCCCGATTAAATGAATAAACCAGTTTTTTTTTTTTTGGTTCTTCACGGTGGCCATATTTTTGAAACCAAGATACAAAATAAGATCTTTTAAACTTTTCCAACTTTTAGAAATTTTCAAAAGAAAAAAAAAATTTTTACATGTTTTTTTTATCAAAATTTCGAAATTTTTGTTTCTTTAAAAATATTAAAAAATTGGAAAATGAAGCTATTCTTTTAATTTTTCTAGACGTATAAAAAACGAAGTTGCAAAGTTTAATACATGTTGTGCAACGTACTCCATTTTCGAAATAGCGGTATACCTCGAAAACAAAAGCTAACCTTAAAAGTCGGTAAGCACCATTGGATTCAGCGTAACCGAATTAGGTTTAAGCGCCAGCTGCTCGCTTGTCAGCTAACACAGTGTTATTATTAACACAAAACTTATGATAAAGATTAAAGTGTTCAATTTTGAGTGTGGCTCACTGTATATCACTATTGCTATTGTTTTTTTTAACGTGATTACAAACCTAATAAGGAAATATATTCCAAAAAAAATGTTTGGCCGTATTAAATGTATTTTGGCCCATTTTAATAGTCAATTTGCCCCAAACCAAAAAAAAACTCAAAATGCATCACTGATTTATCCACTAATTTTACATTATTAGGTAATGATGCCACAGTTTCGAAAGATTATTTTTAAAAAACTAAATTTGTTTACTGCATGACCTCAATATATAAAAAAAAACTATGTAAGTTTGAAAATATTTTTTTAACACATGAAATCCATTAGGGAATATTTGTATAAATAAGAAGATTAATGTAAGAAAAATATTTTTGTGTGTGTTAATTTTCGTAGCGCTGTTAGCTGTAAATTTTTTCTTTACTACTTTTTTCCTAAATGTTTGTATGTATGTATGTTGTATATACATACTATGTATAGGTGTACAATATTAGGAAATCATAATTTTAAAAATAAAATTACATGCAGGTATATTTTCAAAACCAAAGTAGAATAATATAGTTACAAAATTGTTTAATACCATCGCTGCCGGATTTAACGATTTATCTTTATTTGAAGATTTTCGAGTACAAAGATGTTCTATTGACGATTGGACGATTTATACTCTAAATTTTACGATTTTTCAAATGAAATTTTTTTTACAAATTTACAAATGTTTTTAATATAATTTCACATTTTATTTTAGCTTCTTAGAAACGAGGGCGGATCAATAAGTTTGTGACTTTTCGAACCTCCCTCATAGTTATATGAAATGCAACACTGCTCCCATCAAGTACCAGCTGTTAGTAGACTACTGTCAAGTTTTGAGCAAGTTCCGTCATTTACTTTACGTTTAACAGCTGTTCAAAACATACAACCTCGTGAATTTTTTTTAAAAATGGAAAAAAGTGAATTTCGAGTGCTCATTAAACATTATTTTTTGCAAAAGAAAACCGCCAATCAAACCAAGGAAAAGCTTGTTAAATACTATGGGGACTCTGTACCATCGATTTTAATGGTAAAAAAAGTGGTTTATTCACTTTCGTTGTGGTCGCACAAGTACAAATGATGCTGAACGTTCTGGACGGCCAATTGAAGTCAATACACCCGAAAATGTCGAAAAAATTCATGATATGGTGTTGGCCGATCGAAGAGTAAAAGTGCGTGAAATTGTTGATGCCCTAGGAATTTCATATGGCACTGTGGTTTCGATTTTGAATGATCAGCTGGGTTTAAGAAAGCTGTCTGTAAGATGGGTGCCGCGTTTGCTCTCAATTGACCATAAACATAATCGTGTGACAACTTCAAAAGATTGTTTGGAGTTGTTTAACCGAAATTCGAATGAGTTTTTGCGGCGTTTTGAAACTGTGAACGAAACATGGATCCATTACAACACCCCGGAGACCAAGCAGCAGTCTAAACAATGGGTTTCTCCGGGTGAACCGGCTCCGAAGAAGGCCAAGGTAAGTACGTCGGTTAATAAGGTGATGGACACAGTTTTTTTGGGATGCACGCGAAGAAAAACAATAAACGACGAATTTTATATATTATGCCAACTTATTGGACCGATTTAACGAGGATTTAAAAAAAACGACCCCATATGGCCAAAAAAAAAGTTATTTTTCATCAACATAATGCACGGGTGCACACGTGTGCAGTCTCAATGGCAAAATTACATGAATTGGGCTACGAATTGGTACCTCATCCGCCATATTCTCCGTATTTAGCCCCCAGTGACTATTTCCTATTTCCGAACCTAAAGAAATGGCTCGGTGGAAAGAGATTTAGCTCCAACGATGAAATTATTGGTCAAACAAATGCCTATTTTATGGACCTCGAAAAATACTATTTTTTGGAAGGGATACACAAATTGGAGAAACGTTGGACTAAGTGCAGTAGTCTATTAACAGGTGGTACTTGAAGGGAGCAGTGTTGCATTTCATATAACTACGACGGAAGTTCGAAAAGTCACGTACTTATTGATCCGCCCTCGTACTTTCAATAATTTGATTGGCAGAAGTTTTCATGTCGTAGCTCTTCATCATATATAATACGTTTTCTTAGCACGATGCATATTTTTAAGAGTTATATTTGATCAGTTAAAACTGTTTTATTACATCCAGTTTACAACCACTCTCTTTAGTCTGGGTTCACACTATGAAAGTTTTCTTTAAGAAAGTCTTGAGTTTAATTTGGTGAGAGGGGAAGAGGAGGAGCAGTAAGTTCATTGAATTTAATTTTCATTTAATTATTTTTATGAAGAAAAGAATTTTACAACATGAAATGAATTAAAATTTATTGATAGCTTTTCATTCTGGATTAGGCTGGGAATGATTTTAGCAATAACAAGTTTCTAAATGGGAATTTTTATTTTAATTTCAAAAAAAGGCAGAATATATTAAAATTTAATTAGCAACGGAAATTAACAATTAATGTTCAAATTTACGTATGTTTAAAATTACGTTTTTTGTGATGATTGAGCTTTGACAATTTGACGATTTGTTCCTTAAAATTTGACGATTTTCGACTAATTTTATCGGTCAGCTATGCCTATAGGTGGTATTGACTAACTTTTTGTACAATAGTAAAATTTGTCAAGATTAAACAAATCGTCTTAATTGCTATATATTTACATTTTGATAAAATAAACTAAAATAAAAATGTTGAATTTTGTTCTTTAATCAATTTAAAACATGAATTAAATAACTTTTAAATTTTTTTGTCTTGTTTGAAAACAACAAACGAGCGCTCTTTTAACTTATCATCAAATAAATAAAATTCCTTTGAAATGCGTATTTCGTTCGTTAAAAGCTTATCTATTAATGTATAGAAATGTATATGAACGAAAGTTTTTTTAATTTTTTATTTTTTTTGTTTGCTTATCTGCCTTTTCAAATGCTATTATCATACAATAACAGCAGCAAAAAAACAAATACATAGCAAAGACTAAAAAAAATTTTTGCGCATAAAAATTCGAAGTACATACCGATGTTCTTTGTCCCATTGTCTAATATTTTGTATATAGTTTAATACCTAAATAACACTTTTTTCCATAAGTTTAAATGTAGTCAAGGAGACCTTGTAGGTATATTATTCTAGTTAATCAAACAAAAATTGTGATTATTTAGTATTTAACACTAAATAAATAAAATAAAATTTAGACGTTTTATAAATGGATTTGTATGTGAAACATTCAATACCTTCACGACCTAATCAGAGACACTTATGAATTAAAAAAATATTCACTACCTATTCATAATGAATTGATTTCAGAACTGCTGTTTGTTTAATAGAATACGTTGTGTCTACATACATACATCTTTTGTTATCAAAGTGGCACACATTTTTTATTAAACATATTATTTTTATAGATTTTTTTTCAGAAATCAACCGCATTAAATGTATTTTTCTATAATACTTTTTTTCCTAATAATTATACAAACATACATAGGTGTGATTTATTACAACAATATCACATTTTTTTTATTAAAATTATTCAATTTATTTGCTGTTATTAGTAATGACGATAATAAGTTTTTCCTTTTTTTTGGTTAGCGTTACCAAAAATTATTGATTAGTTAATTTTTTTTTTATTTATTAAGAATCAAGGGGTTTATTAATGTATGAAGTGTAATTTTATTGAAGGAAGACATTTTTTTTAATTATTTTAAATTCATTGCAATGTTTCGAAAGCCAAATTGATGAATATGAATTTGTTTAAGCACGTGAACACAGCTAATTATGTATGAGTGGTCACAGAAACAACACCATTTTTGCATATTGCATTACACCGCCATTTTTACACAATATTAAAGCCAATTAAATGAACCTATACAAAAACAAAACATTTATTTTTATTATTCTTTATCTCCCTCTCTGAGAATTAAAAGCAAACATAACGGTTTAATTTTCACCTCTTGGAAGCAGGCAGGCCTGCCATATTTGCCGATTTATCGTCATTTTGCCGATTTTTTGCCTTAAAATTAGCAATGTGCCGATTTGCCTATTTTTTCTCCATAAACGCCGAATTTTTGATAAACACTTAAACCACAGTAACTTTGATTGTTCACGTATAATTTTTAAATTTTGGGTAACTTTGGAGCACTTGTCATAACCTATACAGCCAAATGCAAGGCGAATTCATTACAGGTGATCCTAAAAGCCCTGCTGATAACATTTTTTCTTAAGCTTTATAATTATTGGATGTCAAAATTTTGTTTATTATCTTTGTTTCTGTTTTGATTTGTTTCGGTTTTTGACATTGTAGGTACAATGATTTTACAAAAACAAATTGCTTGTAGTTTTTGTACGTATTGTACTTGTTGTACTACCGAGATTACCTGGAATGAATTCGCCTTGACCAAATGGAAAGTTTTTTTTTTAAACTGTTTTAACTAATTTTATAAAAAACAATTAAATTTACTAAAGGGAATTTATAAACACAAAGGCTTTTTTGAACTTTGATGAGGAGTATTTGGGCTTATTGCATAATGATTTACTATCAAAATCAAAACTCAACAAAAGCGAAATAAACAAAATTGTTAATAACTGTTTTAATTTTTATATAGAACTTTCAAATCAAATATTAAAACGTTTTGATTTGAAAAAAAAAATCTTATAAATCTTTATATATGATTTGCCCTAACAAAACTATGAAAAAGAAAAATATTTCTTTTATGGAAATTCTGAAAGAGTTCCCCAGATTTATTTCTGAAAAAGAAAAAGAAATTTTAGACCCTGAATTTAGAGAGTTAAAATTTTTATACTTTTAAGAAGATTTAGAAGGAATTGAAGTAAATTTGCGTGGGGATTCTACGGATGCATTTCCAGTGCTGTCAAAGTTTGTACAACAAATTATGGTCCTTCCACATTCTTCCGCAAATGTGGAAAGAATTTTAAGCCAAGCCAACCTTAATAAAACCAAACCATGGAAAATTAATCCTTTCAAGGAATTTTTTTTTTCTAAAGATTACTTAAAATTTAATTATGCAAACTGTTTTTATGTTGATATTAAAATGAATTTAATTAAACTATTAAACTTATATGTATCTACAAAATATTTTTTAAAATAAAATGCTGAAAAGAATTTTTCAACTATAGAAACAATTTTTACCTAATGTACAAAATTTTTTTCAATTAACTACAATTTATTAATAAAAATATTCTTTTTTATTAAGCTTTATGTTTTTATATGGGTTATATTTAGTACGTTAATGCTGAATTATTCTGTTTTGTGTTAATAAAAATATGTTTTATTGTTCTAAAAAGGGTTATTTTTAATTTGCCGATTTTCTCTAATTGAATTGCCGATAATGCCGATTTTGTTTTTAAAATATGCCGATTTTTTCTCAAAATTATCTGGCACCCCTGGAAACAGGGTACACTGAAGATCAGTGTGACCATTTTGTCATTTTTGCATCTAAATTTACCATTAACAATTTTTATTTGGCTGCAAAATTTTTAATTAGAACTTGGCATTATATTAAGCATTTTAATCAAATCTTTTAAGCTTTTTTTAGCATTTTTTTTAAAAAAATTTTCCCTTCTCTCCAAAAAATGTAACACTTGACGGCTAAAGCTTGAAGAGTGTGAACCAGCACTTATTGTTGAATTTTAGTATGCCCTGCTACAACACGATGATGCCAGATTTGATTAATTATAGGAATTTTACAATTTTTAGATATAGAATTTTTATTTGGAAATTGATTAAATTTAAGTGGTCATTTTTGATTACAAACAAAATAAACTATTAAAAAATTAACTATAAATTAACTTTTGTATAAAAATCCGTTTCATAAACCCTTTATTAAACGGTTTTAATTTTTATAACTTAGGCCGTATATATATAAAATGATTAATTATTTTGTTAAAATATTGGTTTTTTCATGTTTTCAACTACGAAAAATCATTAAAACATTTCTCCCTTCGATTTAACTTTAATGATAGTTTTTTTTTTTTTTTTTTTTTTGTTTATAAAAACTTTTAATCACCTTATAGGTATAATGATTTATTTGTTTAATTACATTATATTAGTTAATTAATTATATTAAATTTACAAATTCTCATATACATATCGCACTTGTTCCTCGAAACAGAGTCAAAACTAAATTTATAAATTTTCAGTAGAGACAAAAAACTTTTTTTTTATATGTATTCTTATATTACAACTGGGGATAAAACTCTAGTATAAAATACTAGAGAAATAGATCTAAGATTTTTACAGTGGGTAGATATGGCCACAGTTTAGCGTTTTCTTGCAAAAAGTGAAAATTTAAACATTTTGAATTGACGCTGTTTAGAGGAACAAGTGCGATATGTAAAATGAAACAACTAAGTTTAAAAACAAATAATAACAGAAAACTTTATTGGATCCTCTTATTTCTAGTAATTTTTTATTTTACATTTTATCTACATGTGAAATTGTTAGCTAATTATATATAATTAATCATGTTAACAACATGAAAGTTGTTGCAATTAGATTTTAAAATTTTCTACAAAAAATTAATACTAAATTTAATTCCAGCTTAATAAAATATAGAGAATATTTTAAAAAAAATTACCTATACAAAGGGTAATAAAAATAGATCTTTATTTTGTTTTTACTGATTTTTTCTACAATATTACAATTTTATATAGTATTTGCTAAATAATCAATAACATTTTTTCTTAATTTTAACCTCCCTCGTTCTTGTTTTACCTTACGAAATATTTGTAAAACTACAAATGTGTAATTTTTTTTTCATTGATTGAAGGTCATTGAAAGGTGAAATTACAAGTGCATTTCTGTGAAAAACTTAACGAAATGAAAAACTTTTGAATTTTTCATATCAAAATTTTGCAAAAGAAAAACACACACAGAGAAAGAAATATTTTCCAATTTTTTTGAAGTGTCTTTGTGTTTTTGGCTTTTCTCTAAACAGTTTTTGAAAATTTAAATTGCATTTTTGTGACGACATTTGCTTTAAGGTCCGAAAATAAATATGATATTATAATTTTAAATTTCAAGTATAACAAACATGTTCTTCTTTTTGCCAAAAATTATTTAAATTTTTTTACAGCCATAATTTTACGTTGTATTTGTTCCAATTTTTGTTTAAAGTGAAAATTTTTTGCAAAAGCTAAATTAAAAGTTATAATTGTAATAGATTTTGTTTTTGTGTTCTTTGTATTTATAAAATATTTACCAATTTATTGCTCTGTTTCATTAATAAAGGCGCATATTGAAAACAAATTTGTAATTACCTGCAATAAGAAAAAAATAGAAAATTAGTGAGAGTTTTATTAAATAAAGAAATGCATAAAATAAAAAATAATATTTATAAAATTTAAAAAATATTTAAATAATTTTTAAAAAACTAAATAACAGCCAGAGTTCACAAATTGTTGTGTTTGAACCACTGTTCGAAAATAAATAGAACATTATTAAGCGTACCGCTCACACACCCAGAAAATATATAGTTTTATAAGTGTTTGTGTATACGAACACAACTTTTAATACCGTTCGTAACTATTTTCAAGAAAGTAACGAACATTATTTAGTGTTCTGTTCTTCGTTAAAAACCCAGAACAATTGTAGTGGTTCTGTAGACAAGCATTATATATTAATGATATATGTAAAGTGTTTCTTTTTTACATTGATAAAGAAATAAGCAAACAAAAAACTTTAGCAACGACCACAGCACGAAAAGCTTATTTATTTATGTATTTATTTATTTTTTTACCGATTTCCTGCACAACAAGAACAAGTCTTATAATTAAAGTACAGGATTATATTGGTTTACAAGGATTGCCATATAAAAAATATTAAGATTAAACATAATACATTAAATTAAAAAGAAAATATACTGAGAGTAATATTACAAGTTTTATAAAAAATAAAAGATTAAAACCATATATAAAAATTACACTTATGTGTGTATTGTGTACTTGTTGTGTTTGTGTAAAATGTTTTCGCTGGCTTTTGGCTTTTTTTTTTTTTTTTGTTTTTTTTTTTACCAGCAAAAAGGGCGCTAAGCACAACTGAAACGAACGAACATTAATGTGCTGAACCGAACACAACGAAGTTTGTGGTTAAGAAAAACAGAACGCAATTAAATGTTCTCATCTTTTTGTTGAGATAAATGACTTTTTTTTTCGAAGATCTCAAACAGGGAAACGTTATGTTTTTAATAATAACGTACTACACAAACACTATTAGCGTATGTGTTTTCCACAAATCTACCGAACCGCACACTTAGAAACGATACTTGACCCTAATCATGTAAAACGCAGCGTAACGCCAAAGAATAACTTGAAGGCACAAGCAATGTCATAAATATTTTGTAATTTTGTTGTTACTTTCTATAGAAATTAATGTACCGTTTTAAAATTCTCAACGTCCCAAGCTATGCAGCGTTTGAAATTTTAAAACGCAATTTGAATTTCTGTATGTTATTCTTTGGCGTTGCGCTGCGTTTTACATGATTAGGGCCTTAATGTTTATTTTTGAGCACTGCTACAAATACATAAAAGATTAAGCAGTGCGATAACATTTCCCTTATATGAAGCGAAGCAAAACGGCTAAAGCTGTAGGTCCACACTACGCATTTAGTTCGTTAATGCTTTAAGGCATCTGTCAAAAGAGGAGTGTAAAATTGTATTGACAAGTTAAACAGCAAACGCGTATAATGCATATACGTATAGAACGCATTAGGTGGGATTACGTTACACATTTGCAGGAGTCTTGAAAAAAGGTCAAGAAAGTATCAAACGCATAGAACGCGTAAAAGAAACAATTTATTATTCCGTTCTGATTTTAAGTTCTGCTTATAAATGTATTATTTCATTTAGTTGTTATGGAAAAATAAGCATTGAAAATTAAATTGTCTTTTCAAAAAAAAACTCTAAGAAAAAGTATCGGTGGATCGACAGTAAAATATCGCCGATACCGATATATCGGCAAATCTGAAATATCGCCGATATGTCGGTATCGGTATTCGTAACATCCCTAGTTTCAACCACTTTCAAATATTGGTATGCTGATTGCCTAACCCGGCGTTTACACATGCAAGTGCAAGTTCGAAAAACTCAATACACTCACACATTTTTACTAACACCATCACATTTTTCGCACTTGCAGCCCAACTTGCAAGTAAATTTTTGACACTTGCAGCAAGTAAAATGACAAATAAAGAAACAGTGTTACCGTGGATGCCTTTGGTATCAATTTGCTAGTACTTAGTAATAAAAAAATTATGTTTATTATTGATTTTCTGTGTGTTTTTAACAATAAAAAAAAAAAAACAAACAAAAACACTACTACAAAGCAACACATCTTCATTGTATTTCAAAACATAAATTGCAAGCATTTAAAAAAAAAATTTTTAATCAAAATATTTTCTCAGAAATTTTATGATATCGGTAACTACGGCAATACTGGATTCACATATTTTAAAAATAAACATAATTTTTTCATCAAGATGGACCAAAAATAAAATAAAGAAATAATTAAATTATTTATATTTAATATTATTAAATTAATTTCGTGATAACATTAACATGATAATGTTTTTTTTTAACCTAAAAATTAAGCTTTTTTCATAAGATGTTTTCGCCTCGAGATCATTTGAAAAATAAACTTGCAACTGATTGTGTAAACACTCAAGTTACTTGCAAGACTTTCGGCTATTTCTTTGACATTTTCGTTGATAATACATATACACTACTTGCAAGTAATTACTTGCATGTGTAAAGGCAGGGTAAGGATCACTTTTTGAATCGATCTAACGATGTCCGTCCGGATGTCTGGCAGACTGTCCATGTAAACATTGAAAGCAAAGAAAAGCTTTTACAGCTACAATATCATGACAAAATGTAGTGCTGGCAAGCGGCCACCCCATCCAAAAATTACTTTAGGGCAAGCAAATCTCAAATAGATGAATATATCCAATAAATTTTTGGCACAAGTAACTTTTACATGAATCTGCTTAACATAATGGGCCTGTCCGGAAAAGCATCACTGCGCTGCATCTGATGCGCAGCGCGTTCGGTTAAGCATCACTGCATATGTCAGCTGTTCGAAAATACATAACAAATGCAGATGATGCGCAAACAAATCTAAACCACGCGTCACAAAAATTGCTGATGCATACTGTGTTCAATAATATAACCAATGCGGGAAGCAAACAAGCTGATGCCAAGCTGATTTGCATGAGCATCGCAAACTAATCATAGATGCGCATCAGATGCAGCGCAGTGATGCATTTCCGAACAGGCCCAATAACATAATTTTGTAAACTCTTGAAAATTTGTTTTTAAGAACTGTGGTGTAGGGTATCATTTGGTCGAGCTTAGCTGACTATACTTTTTTACTTGTTTATATCACGGACCGAAAATAACAGTTATTTTGAAATTTTAAAACAAAAAAGCATATAGAAGTAAATGCCGGCAAACTGATTCAAGTATACCATATTGATCCTTATGAACTTTTCTATGATAAAATATTATGATTTTTAAAATTTTGATTTTTATTTTTTCGTTCAAAAATTACAGTTATTTTTTTATTTATATTTTTTTGGACAAAAGTAGCAGTTATTTTTTGATTTTTATTTTTTTGAATTCTTTAAAGAAATGTACGTGTTTTAATTATTAAGTTGTCTTTAAATACTCGTATTTATTTAAATGTGTGATCATCATTGGGATTTCTTATGCGCATTAAAATAAATATTTAAAGTCAACTAAATAATTATAACACATACATTTCTTTAAAGAATAACTTTTATTTATGCTCAAAAAAATAAAAATCAAAAAATAATTGTTATTTTTATTCATATAAATAAAAATCAAAAAATTACTTTTATCATTTGACTTTTATGAAAAAAGGAATAACTGTTACGGTCCCTGGTTTATATTGTTGAATTTTTTCGGCACTTGTTATTCTTCATATTCATAATTGAAAATATGCAGCGAAATTTGAAACGTTCATACTCACTCATTAATGAACGATGAGTGAACGTTTTGCTACGTTGCTTTTTACGCTGCAATGGGCAACACATGGAAATATGTAGTGCCAATTGCGAATAAACTGTCAGAATAAAGCGGGTAGAAAATAATAATGAAAATAAACAAATTGTCCTTTCGATTTTTTATTAAACTTTTTATTTTTAGTAAGTAGTTTTATATGTTGTATTTTTTTTTTAATTAGCCTTTATTATTGCATTCTGCCCAAAGATAACAAAAGGGCAGTTTAAAGGCAAACAAGGTTAAACATTTTAACAAAAAAAAAGAAGCTACAACAAAGAGACCTATCGACAACTTTAAGAAGCCATTATAATTCACCATTTGCACACAACATACATATTAGCATACTTATGCATGTCATTGCATGGATGAATGTATATACATACATACATACATACATAATAAATTTAAAATTATTTCGTTTTTTTAATAGGGTTTTTGAATTTAAAGGGATTGTGAAATGTTTAAAATGTCCACCACTCAATGTTTCGGGAAACTAAAGCAACAACTTCAAGAAAAAAAAGTGTATTAAATTTCATTAGTTTTTTTATATGTACATATGTATGTACCTATATCTTTTCCATTTTCACTGTTTAAAGCAACAACAATTTGCATTTCAGAACTTAGTACAAAAATGTCAAAAAGAAATTTGATATTAAAATAAAAAAAGGAATGGTAACTTTATAACAACTCTGCTCACATGGTGCATCAAATTTTAAAGATGGATTATAAAGGCCTCGTTACTCAAACGTAAATGTAACGGACTCGTAAGCTTTCCAATCGACTTATATGGTTGGTGGCTACTAAAAATACGTTAACGTGTTGAAAAATAGAACAAAAGTTTGTCAAAGTTTTTGTTGTGAAAATCAAAATCTAGTGATATTGTAATCGATGAAGATTTTTAATAAAATTTGTTTAAAAATTAAAGCAGCTTTTTCTGATATAAAAAGAAAAGTTCCTTTAAAGATAAGTGTTTGTCCAACTATGAGATTTTTCAAAGGGAATAATTGTACGAATTTTCAAAACAGTGCCCATGTTCTGTAACTCCCGCGTCGAGAAACTTTTCGATTGAAACGTGATGAATGAAAAATTCCATAATTGAAACAAACAGCTGTTTTTCTCACTTAACTGCGTCTGTAACATTTGTAGCGAGTAATTGCTGTCACGTAAGGAAGTTACTCGCCAATTTACAGAAAAAGTGTGTCTGTAAAATTTTTGTGAGAAAGTTTCCGCTTTGAACTGTCAAATAAATTCACGCATAAAAACGGGGTGAGAAAAAATGTTAACGCTAAAAAATAAATTAAAAATGCAATGAATATGAACACGGAAGAGATAAGTAATTTGTTCTTGGCAGATTTTTTCATTGTTTAATTATTTTGCTTTTAAAATTTTTGAAAAATATACGAATGGTTCTTAAGCAATTTTGTAATCAAGAAACATTAAAGCCGTCGTTCAAAATTTTTTAAGTTTTAGTCAATTTTGGTCGCCGTCAACGATATGTTTGACTGGCGTTCTTAACATCTGAAATTTAATATCGGTATATTGTACATTGTATATTGTATATTGAAGGTTCATCCGCAACGCAACGTAAGGGTTCCAATTTATACAGCCATGTCACAGAGCTTAATTCCGTTCGGAAGTGGAATTTATTCCGTATATTGCTTGTATGGAAAATGTAAAACGAAAATTTTTTTCGGAATGATACCACTTTAATTTTTCAAAGTGGAATTCATATTTGAAGCATTTTCAGGTGTACAAACTATTCAAAATACATTGTTATCAGTAAAGCACGCTGTCTTTTTGCTTCCTTATCTAAAATAAATATAATTTTATGTGAATTAAATAAAAAATTTTAATTTTTCTAAATGCTTTCCAAAAAAAGAAAAAAAATAAACGGAATTTGACTATTTAATGTTGCCATACTTTACTTCTTTCTTGCCATATTTAATACACAAAAAGTGGTTTCATATTTTTTTTGAGGTTTAATGAATCCGAACGGAATCTATAGAAGCTAAAACCAATCCGATCGGAATGGTAACTACGGAATCATTTCCATTCCGAACGGAATTCATGACATGCCTGATAATAAGCTTACTAAGTAAAACGTACAACGTATTCGTTTACGTATGAGTAAAGATATAATTTAATTTACCACGACATGGATTATTTGGGAATTACTGAAACTCGGCAATTTGGTGAAATATCTCACCGCAACGAGCTGGCTCTAGCCACCTCAGTATTGCTCTGGGTCACGCTTGATTCGGGGTTTCTACTCTTGCAGAGTTGTGTGGTGACCAAACGGTGTGACTGTCGACGCTACTTGCAGCACGCCTAGTTTTGGGCCAACCAACGATATAGTTTCACAACTACAACATTTATTTGTATCAAATTAATGGGTGATTACGAATGACAACTAAACGCCGCTCATGTTAAAGTATAAAATAAAAAAAAAATGCTTGTATGTATATTTAAACATGAACGGTGTTGCCTGATTTCGCTGCTGGCAACTCAACTTCAGTTCAGTTGTCATCCGTAATCGACCCATTAAATCAATTCTAAATAAAATAAATACCAGCAAAAGTGTATGGGCTTAATGTGTTGGTTAACTAATGTGAACTTTAACTTTTTTTTTTTTTTTTTTTTTTTTTTTGTATAAAACTTCAATTCCTAATTTTTCTTTATTTTCTATTTACCTAAACAAAAAACATGTGGTAACAACATTTGTATGGTTTTCCAAAGTTCTTATTTTCTTTCTTTTATTCTGACTCGTGTTACGTTACGTGTCCTCTTTAGCTTGTTATGCAAACTTAACTGGGCTCCAAACCCATAAAATTCATTTAACATTAAATGTCATTGAGAAAAAAAGTTTTAATTTTTTTCTCTTACGTGTACATGAACAAAAACTAAAGTTTTGTTATAAATTTTAATGAGAATTTATTTTATATTTTTTCTCTATTGTTTCTATTTTATTTGTTACGAGTTATTAAAGTTGTTATATTTTACGTAATACATATCTATAAAATACACGTAGACTGTGTTTGTTTTAAGTTAATTAAAATATTTTTTGTTTGTTTGTTTATTTTATTCAACTTAATGTTGCGTTAAGATATACATTTTTGATAATTCTATGATAGTTTTTGTAATTGTGTGAAAAAATTTGGGTTGGAAAAGTTTGTATGAGTACACCTATTCAAATTTCTAAATTTTCTAAAAAAACTATTGTTGGCTTTTTTGTAATACAAAAAATGAATTTCAATATACAGTAAAAGCTCCCGCAGGCGAACACCAACCGTTTTCGAAATTTTGGCTGCTGATGAAAGATGTCCGTTAAGAGGATCATTAATTTTGATACGTTAGTAATGAAGTTAGTAAACTGTGAGACTTGAAAAATCCTCTGTCTATGGGAGCTGTCCATGAGTAGAGTATTCGCTTTTTTAATTTTAATTCTCTTTAAAGTTTTCTTTTTTAAAAACTATATAAAAATTTAGTTTAATATTAAAATAGTTGCATCTGGCAAGTTATGAAAACATTCTAAATTAAAAAGAAAATAAGAAAATTGTAATTCTTAAAGATAAAACATCCAGAATCAATAGTTTTTAGAATACATTTTATTTATTTTAAATCAAAGTTCTATTCGCCCTAATGTTGTTTGAAGATTTTATTTAATCGGTGTTGATTACAACAATAAAAAAAATTAAGAAACCTCATATTATTTTTTTATAATTTATATTTTATATAAAAAATATTAAAAACAAAATCTTATAACAAAAAGGCATATCAAATAACACGTTTTTATAGTTAACTCGTACCTTGAACCCAAGATGGAAGCATCCTCTCATCAATCTGCAAATTTTTTTAAGGTACTTTATTCTATAACATGTAACCAACTGTCATTTGATATCTTTTTCTTTAAACAATCCAATAAGGGCTTTAACAAGAAGACACTTCTTTTTATTTCGTTAGCACAGAGCTGGAAAGTTCTGCTACAGAGATGGAGCTTATTCTAGCAACAAGCACATTCGACTTTATCATTATTATTTTAGTATTCATGTTTAGAATAAAATTAAATGAAATGGAATAATGGGTAATTTAAAGTACGCACAACTATTTGAATTTGTAAGTTCTGCTTTTTTAGGCACATAAAGGGTGATTTTTAAGCCGGAATAACACAACAAATTTAGTTTAAATCAAGAAACCTGATTTATTTAAAGGATTAACACATGTCATGAACATTTGAAAATCATTTCGAGCAAGTGGCTGTTCTTGACGAAGCGCAAGTTGGACATCCAAGCTTAAGCCACTTAAGCATTTCTGGTTGCATGTCTCGAATAACGCATTGTGGACGTCCAGGCTGAAGCCACTTAAGCATTTCTCAAATAATACAAATAATGTTGGCCTCTAAGGCGTCAGTTGGAACTGGTTTATCAGATCAAAACAGTGACCCATTAAGCCCCATAGACAAATGTTGAGGTGAGTCAAATCGCACTCCTTTGACGGCCAAATGACAGGTGCATTTTTCGAAATGAACTTATTGCCAAATTTTGATTGTAATAAGTCGATGGTTGCGGTCGCCCTAAGGCACATAGCGCCATTCTGTTGAAATCACATCTCGTGCGGATGAATGTCAACTATACTTTCAAACAAAAAATCATTGATCATGGAGCGGTGCTAATCTCTTTTGACTGCAATAGGAGTTGCGGCTTCATTTTTGGAGAAATAAGACCCAATGCTGTCATCACCTCTCACTCTGTTCATTTTTCTGGATGAAATGCGTCGGTTGTTGATTGGTCTTCCTCCATTTGAATTTTGTTTGCTAAAAAATCCGTTAGGCCTAAAATTTGCCTCATCGTTGAACACCAAACCGACTGAATTTCAAAGTACATAAATTTAAGTTATTTTGGAGCGTTTTTTAAAGTGTAAAGCTATTCATGATGATTTACTAGAGCAGTGTTGCCAGAAGCCTA
The DNA here is from genome assembly GCA_943735925.1 of Pollenia amentaria. Taxonomy (NCBI): domain Eukaryota; kingdom Metazoa; phylum Arthropoda; class Insecta; order Diptera; family Polleniidae; genus Pollenia; species Pollenia amentaria. Next base: position 225,509,963 of record OX031007.1, on the reverse strand, counting down.
TTTGAAAAATACATACGCACACCAAAAAAAAACGATTTATCCCTACACGTTGAAAAAATGTTCCCTACGAAAATCCCCACGCGTTATTATAGTCATTCAAATCGAAGAAAAAAACAACAGTTATTAAAAACTTATTTTATTCGCTTATGCACAGCAAAGCTTTAATAACAAAAATAAGTTATAAATCTAAACAAAAATTTAATGTACTTTTGATTAAATTCAATGAAAAAGACAAGAGGTTTTTCAAAAATAAAATGGTATACAAAGTTCTTTTGAACTAAATCTTTAAATGATTATTTTAATTTAATACAGGTACAAAAGCAACAGGTTATTTTATAAATGATTTATGTATATTTTATGAACTGAATTTTCTAAACTGACTATTAGTGCATTCGAAATTAATGCAGACTATTCCACTATTTTGTGGAAATGATTTTATAATACAAATTAAACGTAAAGTTGTGTGGCTCAATTTGTTTCGCTTTTTGGTGGTCTCTCTGTATCGGCATTTGCCTTGGGTAAAGCAAATAAAATCTGTGCCAGTTGCGATGAATTTGGAAATTCAACCTCGTCTTTTAAGTTTTAAATATTCATTATTTTTATCGAAAACTGTTCTAAAACCAGTTTTAAAAATATATTAAATTCATGATTGCACATATTAATTTCACAATTTCAGAAAAATTAATTGTATGCGATTGTTCTTCACTCATATATGAGATCATTGTGGCTTAAGTTAAATTACTAAGACAACAGTTCAACTTAGTACTCACCTTTTTTATTTTGTCCAAAAACATTTTCTGGATTTTATTTCTTTATATATTATCCCCCATATTCATAAAAAATATTTTTGATTCTTAAAAGGTTTATTAAACAAAGCGTGTTTCTAACCGAAATGCGCTTAGAAACACGGTTTCCCTTAACAATAAATTTCAGTGTTTTTATTAAAAATAAAAATTGGGAGTTTAGCACGTCAAAGAGAAATCTTATTAATAATAAATTATTTTATTTTAAGCGAAAAAATCAACTAAGATTTTTTGTTATTAAATTAATATTTATTTATTTTACAGCAACTTAACTGTTAATTAAAATACTTTTAATTTTTTTTCCACTAAAAAAAATAATTTATTTAATTATCACATTAATTAAATTTAAATACTTTTCAAACAACTTTTTTAATAATAGGGCATTTACATTACATCGAAATCTAGTAGATTTCATTTGAAATCTTCCTCCAAATCTAGTTCGTTTACATACATTATACTTGTTTGACATTAGCGAGATTAGGTTTTCACAACAAAAACCGCCGACTGAAAGTTTTTTGTGTAACACATACTTACATATAAAGAAATAGGCATTTAAAAATTTGCATTACATTTTCTTTATAATCAACTTCATTTATTTTATCAATATTATTTGTCATTTGCATTTTTTACTATTTTACAAAATTTTTGAATTTTTTTAACAACTTTAACAATCAGCTATTATTGTTTTTGTTTTGTTTTTTTGTTAAAATGTCATTTTTTTTCTTGTGCAGGGAAGTAGTTTTTAGTGCTATATGGGGAAAAACGTAGTTGCATCAATAAGTACTACTAGATTTCGAATAGATTTCGTCAAAATCTAGTTACGGAGTAGATTTTGTTTTGTACGGGAAATCTAGCCAAAAACAACTAAATGTGCCTCGAAATCTCGAAAGTATTAGATTTCGTTGTAGTGTAAATTGACTATAAGGGACATTTTCGGCGAACGCATTATTTCACGCACAAGAGATATTGATTGACTTCCACCGTATTTAACAGCTCCTTCGGGGATATTGGAAAAGAAAAGTGTTGCATGTTAACAAGCTAACAACCATTCCGCATCTAAAAACCAACATTCGAAATGAGATCATGGCCGAAATTTTGCGGAAAAATTGTGGAAAATATGTTCAAAGGAGCACGAGCGAAGCAGAAAATGGGCAGGATATAATTTTCAAAGCTAATTGAAAAAATTGCCTAATAATGTACTGTGTTAAAAAAAAGTAATCCACCGTATTACGGTTGTCGTAATGAGGCTAATAAATCAGAGCAAGTTGAACTTTCTTTTTGGTTTAAAATGTGTTTAAACTAACAAATCTATAAGTATGTAAACATAAAAACCATCTTTAAACGCATAAAATTGGTTGTTTTAACTACCAATTAGAGTTTGTTCCCAGGATTTCTCGTCCCGGCAATTCCCGGGATTTTCAGTTGTTTTCAATTCACGCTTTCCCGGGAATTAATTGCGGGATTCCCGGGAAATTTTGAAGAAAATCTTTTTTTAAAACTTTAGTAAATTTATGTCTTTATTTGTTTTATCCAACTTCATTTCACCACAATATTTAAATTTTCTACAGTCTAAGGCTTTTAAACTAATTTTTGAGAATGGGCTTTATATTGGGTCTATGATAAACTATATACCTATCATCACGAAATTTTATTTCTTGCCATAGCAAACTGAAGTGTAAATTTTACAACATTATTATAAAGCTTTGCGGTTAAGGGCGTAGTAAAGCGTTTTCCTAGATTGTATTTTATATGCGGTATTTTAAGTGATTTTGAGCCTTATGAATGTAGAAATATGTGCGCATTTCGCCAGAAATTTATGTTAATTTTTGTTGAGGTTTTAGGGAGGTAGTTCCACAATTGAGTGCATAACTCTTTTCCTACTGAAGCGATTCTGCTGGAATTCAAACCCAAAGAGCCTAGAAGATCTAGAAACAAAAGTTGACACCCAAATGGCAAAATCGGCTTAGAATTAATAAAGGACTAATAATACAAATACTTTATGGGACCTTAGATGAATATTAAAAAAATATCATATGGAATGACAAACTAAGTATACCTTCATACACCACTGCTGATTAAGGGTTATAAAATTGTAAAAAAATATGTTATGAAATAAATATAGTAAATGAAATTTTTTCCTTTCTGCTGAATTTGTTAAACGGTAAAATTGTTTCAGAATTCCTACTTCGTAATATTGACCTTTTAGTTCCTAATCACTCTTCCAGAATTTATATTCCCGTAAGACTAATACTTTCATTCTAATTATGCAAATAAGCTCTGAATTTGACAATGTATATACGTATATTGATTTATATTATACTATTGGCATCAACATAACCTCTTAAGTGTCTTTAAATAATTCGAATCTTAATTTTTTTACGTTTTTGTTATATAATAAATACTAGGTTTAATTATGTTAAGCGTAATAGCCAATAAGAAATATAAGTTTCATTGGAGAAATAAGTAAATAAATAAATACAAAATTTTGGTCGGGAATCCCGGGAATTTGATTTTTATTTCCCGCTTTCCCGGGAATCCAAAAAGTGAGGGAATAAAAAAACTCTACTACCAATACAAGCCATATGAATTAGCCGTCATTTATCGCAGTGCTGCCACATGTTACTTTTTAAACTACACATAACACATGGGATCAGTGATGTTATACGTAGAGAACAATCCCTTTTCGTAGGAATTTTCTTCTAAAAAAATGGCCGTAGGAAAAAGAAGGACAGATGTTTTGAAACCATTAAAATGTAGGGACTTTTTAAAAATGTGGCAAAACTTTATATATTTGACAATTTTTCTCGATTTGTGACATAATACTAATACAATTGTTGATACGGCAACATTACAAATTGTTAAATTTCTTTGGTTAAATGCTTGCCCCCATTTCAACTTTGATTTTAAGTCAAATTTGTGAAACTTTCTTTTACAAGAATTTAATTTTTAAGAGCAATAATAGATAACTTGTTTAATATGGGCATCACAAACTTTTGAAGTTAAGTCACCAAATTGAAAATTTGAAAGAAAATTAAATCTTCTACATTAAGTATAACTTATAGTGCATTTACACTTGTAATTTTCAAACTAGTTTATGATCGTAAACTACTTTCATAAACTATATCGTTTACATCAGCAGTTTTGACAGTTAACAGTTTAACAGCCGTGTCACAAAACAGCTGACTTCAGTAAAAAAAAACTTAAAAACGTTGGTGCACGTACATTTATACATACGATAAACATACCTTTTATTTTCGTTATCCATATTATATAAAACAATTTTCAATTAATTTTTTTAAACTTTTTCTTGATGTGTTCCTTTTTTTAACGCAAACTTTTTTAACTTAATTTTTTTTTTTATGAAATGTCAAATATCACTAGCGTTGCCAGAGCAAAATTTGAAAAGAACAGAGTTGCATTAACAAAAACTGGTTGTTTGCAACTAGTTTATCTCACAAGCTAGTTACAAACGTATTTATAATTTGTATGGATAAACAAGTTTCTTAAACTAGTTTATCATCATAAACAACTTATAACGTGTTTATGGTGTAGGTGTAAATGCACTATTAGCTATTTTTGATTAATCACTGCCACATGATAATACAGATAACGATCTGAACGAAAAATAAAGTTTAGTAAATCAATAGAATTTGTTAAAATGAAGCTAAAATTTGATTAATATTTTTTTTGGATTTTTTTCGTCAAATATTTATTAGGTCTGAAAATATCTTTAGTCATAAATTGTATCTTCAATTTTGCATTTACCGCTCTTTTTTTATAAGAAGAATGTACCTTCAAGTGCACCAACGGGGTTATCTGCATTGATGTTATCATTTAAAAGTTGTAGGGATTTTTGTAGGGAAAATTTTTTGAACGCGTAGAGAAAAATAGGAATTTTTTCAGACTGCACAGGGACTTTTAAAAAAAGTCTATAACATCATTGCATGGGACACTGATTTACAACTGTTGAGTTTAAACTACAAATAAATTTAAGTTTTGTTTAACAGCGTTTAAACGGTCACTGATTTATTAGCCATAAGTCATTTTTTTGGAGTAGATTAAAGAACATGGCTGGTGAGTTATTTTAATCTATTACAAAAAACGCCACAGTAGTTAATGGCAACTACAGCCGTATTAAGGCTGAATAATAATCGCATAAAAAAATATGTAAACCATATAGCTCATTCTGCGCCACCCTGTACTTTAAAACAAGTTTAAACTATAACAATTTTTTTTTTTTTTTTTTTTTTTTCGAAAATATTAGCTTTGAACACAAATGCTTACAATTCACCTTAACATAACTTTTCAAAAGCATAATACAAAATTTAATAGCCATTGACCTTGTTTGATTATTAAAATTTTCAATTTCAAAATTTACGATTGTATTTTTTGTTACTTCTAAGCGCAGCTACGAGTATGAATAGAAAACATGCATATGTTAAGTTTTGTTAACCCCAACAAAAACTTAAAAGTAGGTACAATTAATAATATCTATAAATAATTAACAATAATTAACCACAGAAGCCATTTAATGATATTTAAACGTATAAACGTTCAAACAGCTGTTTCATTTATTTATTTAGAGATTTTCGTTTTCCACAACATATGGCAGGCATTCTAAACGACACACTGACGAAGTACACTTGGTAAATGACTGACTGACTGACTTTTTGACTGTCTACCTATCTTTCTGTAAAGTAGTTTGTAAGCATTTTAAGCAACAGTTTATGAACTGTTCATTGTCTTGTTCTTGAGAATATCCACACAATTTTAAAATAAATAATTTAATATCTTTCATATGGTTAAAAAAAAAAAAAAAAAAAAAAAAAAAAAAAAAAAAAAAAAAACCCAAAGAATAAGGACTGAGATCAAACAAACTTTTTATGAAAGTGTTTAAATTTAACAGATTTTACAAGTAGTTTAGGAGTTTTCTTTATAATAATTTCAATATTTTCTTTGATCTGTAAAAATAGCCTCTTCCAATAAGAATTTTAATTCAAAGATGCAAGAAAGATTTGATTTTATGTTAAAGTAACTTCGGGTAATGTGGACTATCGTTTTGTATTTTCCAAAAGTTTTTCCACAATATAATGGATGTTAAAAAAGTTATATACCAAAGTTAATATTAACTTGTAATACCCAACAACTAGGGATGTCAATCGGGACTGGTTTAAGCAAATCCCGGGATTCGGGATATCGGGATTTTTGAATGAAAAAAGATAAATGCTTTTTATAGATATTTTTAAAAAAAAATGTCTTTAATTCATTAAATATTACAAAGTTTTTTAATGATTATATTGATTACTAAAATTTGTAAAAATGGACCATTGTGATTTTTTTTCATAATTAATGGTTAATTTAATTAAAAATGTGATCAAAAAAACCAACGATTCAATTAACAAATAATTATTTACTTAAATACCTCATTTTACCTTTATTTTACATAATTAAGTCAGTTGTTTCAAACTTAATAAAAAAATAATTAATGTAGTAATTGAATAGAGCAAACTAGTAATGGATTAATTTGTAAGATTCTATTAAAATTTTTATTAAATGAATATATATAAATAATTGAAATTTCAATACGAAATTAATTAACAAATTAAATTTTTTTAGTTAACCATAAAAATCTTATTTTAACAAAAACACATTTTTATACCCCCCACCACTGGTGGTAGGAATTATGTAGTGTAAATTACACTACTTAATTTCGTGAAATCGGTCCATAAATTAGCTTATGTCCCATGCCCAGTCTCGGAAAACACTTTAATAAGCCTTACCCTGTAATCAATTAGATAATAAAACCACACGAAACTTTTGGTTTTTCTTTTCGTTTTGTGCATTTATTTCTTTAATAATTTTTCTTCTTTATTAACTATTTTCAGCAGTTCTCTTATAAAAATTTCTTTATAATTGTTGGACACGCTTAAAAAGAATAACAAAGTTTAACTTCTTTCTTTCGTTTTCAATGACTTTATTGACGGAGTTAATCAAATAAATAAAAAATAAAAGAACAATATCGTGTTCCCTATCCTCTCAAGAGCGAATGTCATGATGAATTTCTCTTGAAATTCGGGATTGACTAAATCCCGAAAATCCCGGGATTAAAATCGCGATTTCGGGATTGGCATCCCTACCAACAACCATTTATATTTCAGATAGCAGCCTAAAAATAACTATTTGTAAGTTGTAATAATGGCCCTTAAAGTGTTTGCTCATAAGCAAAATAGCCGCATATGAAGTAAAACTAATCTACATGCTAGTGGCATCTTCGGGTCTTATTTGTTGAAAAAATGAACGTTACGATGAATGGAAATCGTTGCCGTACCATAATTAATGATTTTTTGTTTGAAAATATGGACGACATTAATCCTGGCGGGATATAGTGCCAACAGGATGGCGCTTCCTGCCATACGGCAAACGAAATTATAAACTTAGTGGTTGATTTACTAAAACGAAACGACAAACGTTAATAGAATTTTGTATGAAGATAATTTAAAACTGTGAAAAAATCCAATTATTTTTCATACCAAATAGTCTTAACGTTTATAGTTTTGTCTAATAAAATTAACCCCCTAATGAAATCAAAATATGGTGATAAGCTTTTCGAGAAATAGACATGTCAATTTGTCTCCAAGGTCCTGCGATATGACGCCTCTCGATTATTTCCTGCAGGCCACTGAACTCACTGGTTTATGCTGACAAGCCAGCAACAATTGACACCTTCGAGGCCAACATTATTCCGTATTATTCGCGACATACGGATATTAATAATCGAAAAAGTGGCCCTAAATGTGATATCCATATGACCACATCTTTTTCTGATGTTAATGCCGTGTTTTGATGTTTCGAAAAAAACTTTTTTGTGTTATTTTTTATAATTTTAAGTTCAGTGGGTGCTAAAAACATCTTTTAAAAATAGATTTAGCTTTTTAATGGAACATGAAATTTCAAATATTTCCCTAGTCTGCCTTGTTTCACACCTTCCCCTCAAAATATCAGTTAAACTTTTCTGAATAAGAAAAACAAATATGTATTTAAAAAAAAAACTGCCTACTCAAACTACAAACTGCATTGGTCTTAAGAAAAATAACAAAAATCTTTGAGCATGCGCGCCATATTTAGTAGTAGTACAGTGTGATATCAAACCCAAACAAATACTTTAACGTTTATTATTGAAAATGTTGCTACTTGTTGGCTTTATTTCGCTGTTTACTCAGTTTTTTTTTTCTTCGAAAATAATGTAAAACGATATAAACTCATAAAAAACTCTATAAAATTAATCTTGATTAGCGTTAAACCAAAGAAAGAAAGAGTGAGAGAGACAAACGTAAATAGAAACAACATCTTTGGAAAATAGTACTTTTTACTGTGGGTGTTTTACAGAGTTGCCATTTTTTTTTTTTTTGGTTAGGACCGGCACTCAGGGGATGGCCCCTACAATTGCAATGCATTGTGTTTGAACTAATTTAGAAATATTTCTTGCAATTGTTTTTCACTTAAGGCCAACTAAACCCATGACACCATCTGTTAAAAAAGATTTGTAAAATTCTTAGCACATCAAAATTCTTTAAACACACAAACTCGATAAAAACAAAATCCACGAAATGGACTAATATACATTTTTCAAAATTTAACAGATTTGCAACTCAACGACTTTCTTTAAAACTTAAGAAAAGAATTGGCGAAACGTTTAATTTAAAAAGGATTAAACATATGGGAAAATAATTTTTGAAAAGGTATGTCGTTTTTTAAAATGTCGAAGTAAGAGTTAATTATTACTCCAAGTTAAGAAATTAAGACTACCTTTTGGCATAAATAAATAAGAATAAAAGGCTTTTTCCAAATCCTAAAGCAATAACTAAACACAAACACGGAGGTTGGATTTCACATTGAAAATGATTTGAAATGAACCCTTTTCTTAAACGACAACAAAGGCGAATCAACTAGAAGGTGGGATCAAGTCAACGGCAGTTTTTTTTTTGTGATCGCACCCAGAGAAAAAATATGTTTAAAAATGGTCACCTCCAACAAAACTATTTTAAAAGAAAAATGTTAAACATATTATGTTTAATTTAATCATACTTTTTTCACCGACAAACATATTATGGTTAAATTTGTCCTCCATCAAGAAGCCCAACCATATTATGGTTGCCTCCAAACATGTTTTGATTAATAATAACTAAAATATGTTTAACACTTATAATAGCATGGTTGGTTTTCAACCATAGCATGTTGCTCTTGGAAAAGAGGAAAATACTTTTGTTAATTTAAAATCAAATTATTGTCATATTTAACCAAAACATGTTTAAAGACAACCCTAATATGGTTGTGGCTTCTTGATGGAGGGCCAATTTAACAATAATATGGTTGTCGGGGACAATAATATGGTTACATTAAACATAATATGTTGAAAAATTTTCTTTAAAAATAGTTTTGTTGGAGGTGACCATTTTTAAACATATTTTTTCTCTGCGTGCGGGTTGACAAAAATTGTATACAAGCTAGAGTTTTTTATGCAAAGAAACAACTTTAATTACGAGCAATATTTTACAATCGGACCACAAAAGAAGTCTTGTAGTAGTGTTGACCTCACCTCCTAGTGAATTCGCCTTACGCAAACGTTAAAGGGGTCTGTAAACGGTCAAGCATTTCTCATCAAGCGCTGTGGTAGTATTAGCGAAAATGTGTTTGTATGCGTGACACCGACGATGCTGGATGGAAAATCATAATTTTTAGATATGACGGCGAATATTACGTCCAGCACACGTGTACGAGTGATTTCGCCTGCACGACAAGCATTTTGAGGGTGTACAAACCCCTTTAAAAATGATTTGAAAATCATAGCATTCTCAACAAAATTGGATATTTATTTTTAAATTCGCCAATGCATGGATTTTCAACTTGCTTTCAAACATTATTCTCAAATATGTTTCAAATGTTGATTGTAATACAATGTGGAACATAAATGAGAATTTTATAAAAACTTAGAAAAGTATTTTTTTTTAAATTTAAATTCATTCAGCCATGTTCTAGAAACTAAAATCACGTGGAATTGAAAACTCCCTCGTGTTCAAAGTTCATAAAAATATTTTCTTGTATATACCACTTTAAGGACCACTTTTCTCTACGTAAACTACTTCTGAAATCAGGAAAAGGTACATTCAGTTTTACAAAAATTTAATTGAAAATTTCCATCGATTTCGATTTCACGTGATTTCGATTTCTAGAACATGACCGTATATTTACTTAAATAAAATGCCAGCTAAACATTCGACACCATTGATGCTGCTGAAAGATGAAATATCGTTCTTTACGTCCTCAAATTCTGGGAAAGACTCGAGAATTAAGGATTCGCATGGCTCTGTGTAGCACCGCGATCAACAAACTTAAAATTTCTTAACTTTCCCGAATTATTTTCTTCATTCGCATTCTTACTCCTTGTAAATAATTTTTTACTCACAAATAATTTTTATTTTTTCACAAGAAATTAACGTTTTCAGAGGCGAATTAACTTCACTTTATATGTTATTTTTCTTTAATTGTAAAACAGATTCATTCAACTTTAATCGCTATTTTTCAAATGTTTGCATTTATTTTTCGCTTTACTGTTGTAAAGTTAATTTTTGATTTGAGAATAATAACACTTTGATATCAGATTGATAAAATGATGTTTGTCAAATGTTCACACTCAAATCATTATCCATTTGTATTCAAATGTTAAAATCAAACAATTGAAATTTGTTTTAAGAATTGTGCTTGATATCAAATCATAAAGTTATTTCATATCAAAGGTTTGACTTCGTGTTTGTTGGTAATACTTTTCTTCAAGTCTATTCTGTTTTGTCCCGCCACATACATACACAAATAAGTATACCATTTACATACTTATTTATTTATACATTGTGTTAAATGATAGTGGGATTTTTTAAGTACCATTTTGCAAGTACCATAAATAAAATACATAAATTTGTATTTGTTTCTCTGAAGCGGTTTCAAGTCGTGCTAGCTTAAAACGTAAAGAGGGGCTTGTTAATGTTTGTCGGGCGAAGCTACGATGTGCATGGTTGGCATATTTGGTGTCACTAAAAGATAAAAATAATAAAAAAAACCAGCATTATTTTAAATAAACGTTTATTATTACACTTGAAATAATATTTGGGTTTTGTTTAGGCATGCATATAAAATTTTAAAATTATTTTGTTGTTTGCTTCAGATTTTCAAGATTAAAATTAAAACTGTCTGGGTTGAGTTAGCAGCTGTGAAAATTTGTTTGTATGTTTTTATATTTTTCTTCAACACCCTCAACATTTTGTAAGTACAAAATGCACTGTAAGGAATTTTATAATGAAACTAATTTATGAAAAGTAATTATTTTCTCAAGTTTTATACGTGTATTTAAAAAGCATTCAGCTTTTTTTTCTTTTTTTAAAAAAAAAAAAAAAAAAAAAGAAAACTTCTGGGGTGTTAAATAAGATTGACGTGTTCTTTGTTGCTTAGTCATTCTTTTAAATATAAAATACATACAAGAAGTCTGGACTTGATAAACAGCGCATGTCACACAATATTGAAAAAGGTACTGACTGCTGCTGCTGCTGTTTGTTGTGAGAAAACTTAAGAAGCAGTTTGTTATAAATTCAAAAAACTAAGATGTTAGTTTTTCTATAAAGAAATCGAATATAAAAATATTCGATTACTCAAAAATTTTAAATTTGAAGTTATGCTTTACTTTAGCTGTAACGGATACAAAGAAGTCCCAGTTTGTTAAAGAAAAGCTAAAATCAGCAGACGTTAAAAGACATATTGTAAATGACACATCATTTGCTGATTCCCAATGACACATCATTTTCCGGTCCAATTAAAAGAAAATTTTTACTTCTTTAGTTTTATAAAAGTGTATGAGATGGCTAAATTATTTTTGGACTATTAAACCCTAAAAAGGCTTGCGCTATAAAATTGGTTTAGTAAAAATATTTTTATTTGGGTTGTTCACGAAAGGCGAATTATCCGGTTATATGGTTATGTAAATATAGTAACAGCAACAAAATATATTTAAAAAAAATTTGAATGAATGCATTTTGTTGTTGTGAAAATAATTTAATAACCATATAACCTGATAACCAGCCTGCCGTGAAAAACCGAATTGTTTCAGTTCGATTAATTGACGGGTTATGAAATAGAAATATGTACATATATTCAGTATTCTGTTCTTCTTCTACGCACATGTATTCAATGGTACCAGTAAAAACTCAATAGCTCCTCGTGTGCCGTTTAAAACTTGCTTGAACCGATTGTCGTTTATTTATCGCAAGGAATATTTGAGGTAACAAACTTCAATTACGAACTCAATTGCCAAAATATTTTATAATTTTATAATAAACTAGCATTTAACCCGCTACTTCGTTAGCGTCTCCTTTTCTTTCGTGGACATATTTTTACGCCAAAGTTTATGTTTCTAGGTTTTAACCCGCTACTTTGTAATAGGTACGACTTTCACCTCTTAAACGTTCGAATTTCGAAAATGTACCAAATTTTTATTTGTATTACGAATGTGATATTTTTATTTTTTATTGAACATTATTTTTTGATGCACATGAGGTTAGGGAATTTACCCTTTTTTAGCTTTTTTAACCTCTAACCATAAAAATTTTCATAACTCCCATCCTAGGGAATCGATTTAGCGAGAGGCCAACCTCCCGGCCACATTTCAACATTTTAGCTTCAGGCGTTTAGGACGTGCGATGACAAATTAGTCAGTAACTTTACATTTTTATATTATATATGTAGGTAGATAAAGAAAAATGTTTTGAAAAAAAATAACAGAATTAGGTACGATTTCAGCCCTTAAACGTCGCATCAAATTTGTATTTGTATTCTTTAGATAAGTTATGAATGTGATATGTTTTTTTATTTTAATATTTATTGGTTTAAAAGATAGACGGCATAGCAAAAAAGTTTTAAAATATAGGTTTTACCCGTTTACTTCCCAAAAAGGCCGAATTTCAAAAAAGTACCAGGCACCTGTCCGCTTATTTTTTTTATTGAACAACAATAAGTACTAAATTTTTGAATAAAAAAAATGTTTTGTAAAAAAGTAACAAAAATAGTTACGGTTTTTACCCCTTAAATGTCCGAATTTCGAAAAAGTACCATATTCGTATTTGGATTTTTTGGATAAGTTTCAACTGTGATATAACCCTTATTTCTATGTTTATGGGTTTAAAAGATAGATAGGGTTACAAAAAACTACCAAAATACAGGTTTACCCGTTTACTCCGTTAAAGGGCTGAATTTGCAAGAAGTACCAGACACCTGCCCGCTTATTTTCCTAAAGAACAACGATAAATATTACATTTTTCCAACCCCTGGTCCAAATTTCAAGTTTTTAGCTTCAGGCGTTTAGGCTGTGGGATGATGAATCAGTCAGTGAGTGAGTCAGTAACGTTACAATTTTATATATATGATTTACCTATTTATCCTTTTTTTTTTTTTTTTTATATCTGAAGAACGACAAGAGCCAAAGTTTTGAAATAAGGTACAAGGGTGCCAGATAATTTTAATAAAAAATCGGCATATTTTCAAAAAAAAAATCGCCATTATCGGCACTTCAATTAAAGAAAATCGGCAAATTTAAAATATCCATATTAAGAACAATAAAAAATTTTTTATAACCACAAAAACAACAAAACAGAATAATTCAGTATTAAAGTACATATAACCCATATAAAAACATAAAAATTAATAAAAAAAAGAATTGTAGTTTATTTTAAAAAATTTTGTACTTTAGGTTTAAATTGTTTTTATAGTAAAAATTTTTTTCAACAATTTATTTTAACAAATATTTTGTAGATACATATAAGTTTATTAATTTATTAAATCCATTTTAATATCAACATCAACACAGTTTGCATTATTAAATTTAAAGTAATCTTTAGAGAAAAGAATTCCTTGAAACGATTCATTTCCAGGGAATATCGAAATTCGTTTTTATTAAGGTTGACTTGCCTAAAAATTCTTTCCACATTTGTAAAAACTTTGACAGTACTGAAAATGCATCCGTAGAATCGCCAAGTTTTAAGTCTGAAAATTTTTGCCAAAAAGTTTGCAAATTTTCTTCAATTCCTTATAAATCTTCTTAAAAGTTTAAAAATTTGAACTCTCTAAATTCAGGGTCTAAAATTTGTTTCTCTTTTTCAGAAATAAGGCTGGGGAACTCTTTCAGAATTTCCATAAAAGAAATATTTTCCTTTTTCATAATTTTTTTAGGGTAAATCATATTTAAAGATTTATACGATTTTTGTTCAAAATCAACACGTTTTAATATTTAATTTAAAAGTTCTTTATAAAAATTAATGCAGTTATTAACAATTTTGTTAATTTCGCTTTTGTTGAGTTTTGATTTTGACAGCAACTCAATGGCAAATAAGCACAAATGCTCCTCATAAAGGATCAAAAAATTGTTTGTGTTCATAAATTCCGTTATGTAAATTTAATTTGTAAGTCGTTTTTTTATAAAATTAGTTAATACTTTTTTAAAAAAACTTTCCATTTGGTTTTATAGGTTATAACAAGTGCTCCAAAGTTACCCACAAAAATCGGCAAATCGGCACTTTGCTAATTTTAAGGCAAAAAATCGGCAAAATGCCGATAAATCGGCAAATATGGCAGGTCTGATTAGGTACAAGCATTTTGGTTCTCATTACACACTATACGACCATAAGACAAAATCTGAGCGTGATTGGAGAAGTGTGCTCGACACAAAACAAATTAATTTATATCAAAAGAACGGTATTTACATCACTTTCTGTTGTTATCGCACAATGGTGAAGGGTATTTCCGAATCGGCATAGCTACGGTGACCATCCCTTCTGTATTATACAGAACAGTTCTGTATTTTGTTTTAAATGCATTCGCACAGTTGCTTAAGTCAACTAAAGCGACCTCATGCATATTATGGTTAGGCCTTTAATTGTCTTAAAATTTTAACAATAATAATTATTTTTGAATTTTTCTTTTTTTTCGAGTTGGTTTTGATGTTTCTAGAATTTAATCTACAAAGATAAAATATCAAAAGATTTTGAGCTCTACTGTCATAATTATTCGTTAAAAATTAACGATTAAAATAGAACTTTTGCAGGATGTTTTTATGTATATCAAATTCTAGAAACGTCAAAACCAACTCAAACACAAAGAAACATTTCATTCATCCTTTTTATGTCTGGATTTATAAAAGTACTATACAAAGTTCTAAAAGTTTGCAATGAATGTAAAGTAATGATATGCTTTTGCTTCTTGTTCATTCTTCTTGATGTTCATATTTGGTTCTTCTTCTATTTAAACAGCTGCCTGCCTGTCAAGCCTTTTATTTTCAATTTTTATATACAAACAAAGTCTCATACTACTGTGAGTGAATGAGTGTTTTTACGATGACTACTTTGCGTACTGGTATGTACTCGTACAAAAGTATGGCAGGGAATGGATAATGACAATAACAAGGTGGCCGGATGGCTTTACATATGCTTGTCAGTTGTTTGTATTTTATTTATTTATTTCTTTTTTTGAGCTGTTTAATTCTTTAATGGGAGTCTAGGAACGAATTGAATACACTCATACATGCATAAACACATAGACTTAGATACTTTAAACATCAATGCTTCTACGGATTTCCGTTTTGCATGTTTTTAGTTTTTAGTACAATGAACGTAGTAGAAAGAATTTAATGTTTTTTGTATGCTTTTTATTTTTTCATTATGTTTATTAAGGCTTTATTTTCTCTTTATAATATTTCTCTCTTTGTTTATGTTTTATGAACACATATGCAATTTTTCATTATTTTTCTTGCTATTTGTGGGAAAAGGAAGAATGAGAACAAGGGAAAATGTTTACAAGCCACCATTAAAAGAAAAGTAGAAAAAACATCAATCTATTATTTATAACAGGGATAAAAGGAAACCAACATAATTAAAGAAAATACGGGATTGAAATGGGTTTTGAATGTCAAGTTTTAGCTTTTGTTAGTTTTAGCTGTATTATGAGTGCTAGACACAAGATAAAAATTTAAGTAAAATATACTGTAGATACCTACATTATATAGGTATTTTAGGATATATGAATAGAGTTGTAAATCATACAAGCTAGATAAAAAGGAATTTTGTTTTTTTTACTTTTCTTTATGTTCTTTGTGAGAGAGAAAATAATTTAAAGGTATTTTTTTTTTTTTTTTGGTATTTTACAAATTTAAAGGACATAATTATTTCTGTAAATTTATTGAGGGATATATCAAAATTCCGATTTTTAAATATGGAATTTTGAATTTCAAAATCCTAAATTTACAAATCCATATATGAAATACCGAGTTAAGAATATTTAAGCTTTGTACAGACGGTTGTCAGTCAGATCATACAATATTGTAAGGGGTGGCAATGTGCTGACATTATACTGCCAAAGAATAATTGCCACCAAAAGTAAATTGTCAGCTTAGACGGTTGTAAGTAAACCTCACAATTTTATTGGCAGACGGTTGTCAGATAATTGCATGGCAAGAATTGCGAGATCTGTTTTTACTAGGGAAGTAACGATACGCTTTTTTGCCGATACGATACCGATACTCAAAAAGAAATATCGCTGATACCGCTACCGATACTCAAAAAGAAATAGCGCCGATACCGATACCGATACGAATATTCAATTTAAATTCAAGGAAAACTTAATAAAACTCAAGTAGAGTAATTTCTTAATTATAAAATTCTAGAAAATCCGTGTTTATTTTATTTTGTTTACATTACAATTAACTGTTTTAAGGTAACAGATGGTTGAATTAAATAAATAGTATATTTACTACACTAACATATAAGCTACAAAGATACACAGAAAAAATTAAAAATTTTCTCTAATCACCAAATTCATAGAATCAAGCAAACAAGTTGTTGATTTTTCACATATTACCAAAATTATTATATTGGCTACTAAAAATTGTAAAATTCTGAATATTTTTGTTCAATAATTGATATTTTTAATTTTAATTTAAAAAAAAACTATCAAAAAACTTTGCCGTTTCAATAAAAAATTGACAATTCCCAACAACAATTCCAATATTTAAATTATTTTATTTTAAACGAAAAAAGTCAATTAAGATTTTTTGTTATTTAATAAAAATGTTAATTGCAAATTTATTTCAAAACAACTATAATGTTAATTAAATCAAAATAAAATATTTAGTTTTTAATATGTCTGATTAGATCATACTTTTAACTAAAGCCAAAATTTTATATTGGCCCTAAATCATAGAAACAAAATTAAATATACCACATAAATTCTGTGCAAAATAAATATTTTTTTATTATTATTTATATTCTTAGCACCTTAAAAAAATAATTTAAGCAATTTCGTAGTTTTGTTTTTGTTGTTGCTAAATTTACGCTTATTGTTTTTACAATAAACCAGTCCACAAACAGTTGCATACAATAAACGTTAAATTATGCAAACAATTGTTGTTTTATATATTAAAAAAAAAAAATGTGTTGCATTGTTTTTAAAAATCAACAGACCTTATTTTGACGTAGGAATGTACATATAGTGTACTTGTCTTTGCTAAATAATATCTATGTATATACGAGGAGTCAGTATCTAGATATAAGTATGTGTGTATGAATAATTTATATATTGGTGTATTTAAACAATGCGTCATTTTTAATACAAAAAAAAACGTTGTTTTTAAAATAAAAAAAAAACACATAAGCGACGTCAAAATAATGTTTCATTATTTAAAGATTTTTTTTGGTTTTGTTTTTATATACTTTGTAAAAACAGAATTGCTAAATTGCATCAATATTTACAGACTGTAATATAAGGAATTTAAAATAAATCAAAATAAATAAATATGCTGTACTCAGTGTTGCTATTTTGTACTTAAAAGATATGTAGCAGGTTTTATTTAGAGACAGTTTCTTTCTTTTAATTTTATATTATTAACATATGGCAACAATACTCTTACAAGTGCTGGTTCATACTCTTCAAGTTTTAGACGTCAAGTCCAGTGTTGCCACGACCAAAAAAATTTGTAACCAAAAGGGAAAAATAAAGTAACCAATACAATAAAAAGTAACCAAAATATTTGTTTATTAAAACATTATTTTATTTGCACTTCAATTAAAAATATTATAAAGGGTGATTTTTTATGAATTAAGTTTTTCGGGCTGGCAGCACTGATTGGTAATTGTGTCAAACTACATCTGTGAAAGTGAAAAGTGTTTAGTATACTCTGCCATTGCATCATGGAGAAACTCACAAACGAGCAACGACTGCAAATCGATGAAATTTATTATCAAAATTCGTACTCTGTGAGAAATATCCATCGTTTGTTACGAACTTTTTATGGTCGTCATAATCGACCTAGTGAATTAACAATTCGAGCTATTATCACCAAATTTCGCACCAAATTGACTTTGGTGGACATTAAACCACCGACTCGCGTTTGTAGAGTGCGTACCGAAGAGAATATTGCAGCCGTAGCCACCAGTGTTAATGAGGATAGTGAAATGTCAGTTCGTCGCCGATCTCAGGTATTGGGCATGTGTTATTCAACCACGTGGAAAATTTTACGTGAAAATTTGCATTTGAAAGCCTATAAAATCCAACTCGTACAAGAATTAAAGCCGAATGACCTACCAAAACGTCGAATTTTTGGTGAATGGGCGTTACAACAGCTCGATGGAAAGCCACTGTTTTATCGAAAAATTGTTATCAGCGATGAGGCTCATTTCTGGCTAACTGGATACGTAAACAAGCAAAACTGCCGCATCTGGGGTGAAGAACAGCCACATACCGAACAAGAGTAACCATTTCATCCCTAAAAAACGACAGTTTGGTGTGGTTTATGGGCTGGTGGCATCATCGGTCCATTTTTCTTCAAAGACAACCATGGAAGAAACGTTACCGTCAACGGCGAACGATATCGAACCATGATACGCGACTTTTTTTTGCCCCGATTGGCTGAGTTGGACTTGGTTGATATGTGGTTTCAACAAGACGGTGCCACATGCCACACAGCTCGTGAAACAATGGACATATTGAAGGATGAATTTGGTGAGCAGTTTATCTCTCGAAATAGCCCCGTTAGTTGGCTGTCAAGATCATGTGATTTGACGCCTCTTGACTATTTCTTGTGGTGTTATGTGAAGTCGTTGGTCTATGTGGACAAGCCAAACACGATTCAAGCCTAAGAGTATAACATAACACGTGTTATTCATGGAATACAGGCCGAAATGCTCGAAAAAATGGTGCAAAATTGGACCTTACGAATGGACCATTTGAACCGGAGCCGCGGGCAACATTTACATGAAGTTATTTTTAAAAAGTAAATGGCAAAGACCAATTTATCGATTCTAATAAAAATTTTGAATATATGATGCAAATTTGAGTGTTTTATTAGATTTTTAAAAAAACTGCGGTTAAAAAATCACCCTTTATATAAGAATGTATATAGACAAATAAGCCTCTGGATCGATTTTTATAAAATTTTGACAGTAGGTTACTGATGGTCAGGAAGGTACAATAGCCTTTATATTTTGTCAAGGTCTTTAGTGCAATTGGCTCCTCCCAAGCTAACACATTTTTTCGCCTATTTGCAAAACTGTATGAGGTAGAGCTTTCAAACTTTTAAGAAATCAACAGACTATATATCTACTTATGTACATTACCAGGTTTCATATTGCCTCGGTAGGAGTAGTAAATTTAAAATATTTTTTTCTATGATATACCTACACATTTTTTAGATAATTTTATTTTTTATAGTTTAAGAAAATTTTAAGCTTTAGAATTATTTTTTTCACAGTTTGGAGCAAAAAAATTTTTCATGCATTTACACTATTAAATTTTTATCTTAATACAAAGTGAAATTTCCTTGTACTTTTATATCGTTAAATCAAAGGGCAAATAATATTTACAATCAACATGATAAGGACCTTTCTAATATTCCCTGAATATTCAATTTTTTTTATAAGACAGGTAAGATGTTTCTTAACATAAGAATTATCCCTTTTCATACGAAATTATTTTAGGTAAAACTATTTTGAATCAAAATTTATTATAAAGCTAGATTTACAAGATTGAAATTTTCTTCAAAATTGCTCTGCAAAATGCTAAATTTAGCTTCAAAAATGCCAAAATGGCCACACTGGTTAACACTCTTCAGGTCTTAGTCTTCAAGTCTTGAGTTTTAAGGAGAGAGAGGAAAATAAATAAAGTTCTCTTTTCCCTTATCGCCTAAAAGTTCAAGACTTGAGGGCTAAAACTTGAAGAGTGTGAATCAGCACTTACTGCCTCTTCAGCGTTGCCACACACTCGTTTATTAAAAAAGATATAAAGTACAGTGTTGTATAAATATGTATGTATAGGTTTGAATACGAACGTAAGTTTTGCTATAATAGTTGTATTTTAGCTTTATTTTTGCTGTAAATATTTTTTATTGACATTGAAATTGAACTTTTAAATCTCTATAAGTTGAATCAACTCTACTAGGTCACATTTGCAAGCATCAACAATTCAATTAATACTTGTTTTTTAATAGTAGATAATGTTAATTAGAAAAAAATAAATATTTAGCTTTTTATTCATTTTCAAAGAGAAATATGTATGTAGTTAATAGAAATAATTATAATAGATAAATACTTAAAGAAAATAAATTTAAATAGCTAAAGAAATATTTTAAAAGCTTACAAAAATTGATAAAATGTCTAATAATGATATCAAAATAATATTGTTTGTATCTGGTTGCACAAACAATTTAAAATTTTACCCACTTCAAACAAAATCTTTAGGTCAATTGAATGACTGACCTTGATGATTGGGAAGAAATACAAATTATTATAGAATTAATAGAAAAATGGAAGCATATGGCAATTGATAAATTTATTTTACTATAGGCTCATCGCCGTTTAACAGGCAAAAACAGAATAACAAATTTTATTGATTATTTTTTTTCTATTGGCTATTAAAATACTAAAGGCTTTTGTGGGTTTTATAACATCTGTTAGGCTTTTTAAATTTAATAAATGCCTTTGTCCTCACAAAAGCTTCTTGATGTATTCCTTTTAAATAATTTATTATTTCCTTTTGTGGTTTTAAATTTCATACAAATATACCTTTTTATTTATTTTAATTATAGCAAGCAATATCCTTTTCAATTTAATTTAAATAACATTTTTGTCCTTGTTTAGGGATTTAAAAAAAAAAATTAAAACAATATTCCTATGACCCATAATAAATAAAAATTGCTTATCAAGTATTACTTCGTTATAATCAGGGCAAGTTTAAATATTCTTAAAAAAAAAATTAAAAAAATATGCACAAAAATATGCATGCGAAAAAAACACAAACTAATAGTTTTTAATTAATTATATGTAATTTTTCAAGTTTTAAAATTAAAATGATCTTCAAATGTTGTGTTGTCAAAATTAGGGTAAAATACCTACATGTAAGGTTTTTGATACTAAAATAGGAGCGTAGGGAAAATCGGACTGATTTTTTATAATCGCCAAAATGTAGGTATTTTTTCTCCTATTTGCATTATATACGAAATAAGTCCCAAAAAAATTTATGTTTAATAATGATTCAATATTTAAAGAAATGGAATTCTCAAGTCCAGAACATGATTTTGGACAAAAAGAAAAAAATGAATACAAATTTGTCTTAACAGTATAACTTAAGCCTCCATGATACCATGTATAAGCGGAAAACAATCGCATACACAGATAGAAACGGCGTCATAACGATGATCTATTTTAACGTCAGTACTACGACAAGTACACGCAGGGAAAAACCATTTTTCAATATGATCACCTACAACAAGACTATGATTACCGAACATTTTTTAATCATATTATGGTTAATTTAACCATATTATATTCACCGTCAACCATATTATGGTTGAAATAGTCATCCATCACGAACCCACAACCATATTATGGTTGTCTCTAAACATGTTATGGTTAAATATGACAATAATTTGTTTTTAAATTAACAATTGTAATTTCCTCTTTTCTAAGAGAAACATACTATGGTTGAAAAACAACCATATTTTTATTATTATTTTTCTCTGCGTTTATCTTCATTTTTGACCCCATGACACATCACTTGGCCAAATTGTCATCAGGTACAAAAATTTAAATTATATCATTAATGGGTTGACACATTGGCATCACAGAAATTACGAATCTCAGTCGGTTTGATAAAGCATGTCTTCCGTGCGATGACAGACTGTCATCAAATTGAAAGAATATAATTTCTAACTTACCCGTTACACATGTTTGTTGCAATTTTATTGCATTCCGCCATTTGTTAACAGAAGAACTCTCAATTATAAGACACCAGCAGCACGCCCGATATGGTTTTCATTATAATTCTACTTTAAAAATTTGATGTATTTAAATAAACAATTAAAAACATAGAATATGGGATTTTTTGCTTCTAATTTAACTTTTTAAACATGAAAATAATGTTAATAATATATTATGACATTATATATTATATCATCGTACTAATGACAGTTTGTCATTGCCCTGATGACATATTTTATGTCATCGCACTGATTACAGTTTGTCTTTACTGATGTCAAAATACATCAGCGTTATGACGCCTTTTCTATCAGTGTACACAAAATGTGGCATCGAATTGATGTCACTGTAGTCATAGCGTAGATGACGCATTAAATATGACAAAATTTTAGGATGACATTCGTCATTGGATTGATGTCACTTTTTGCCTCATTGATGTCCATTGTAATAGCATTGATGTCACAATTCTGATGTTATCAATCAATATGAAGATTCATTTTTCTACAAGTGTACAATTAATTTTTCTGAAATTGTAAAATTAATATGCGCAATTGTGAAATTAATATGTTTTAAAACATGGTTTTGGAACAGTTTTGTATAAAAATAGTAAAAATTAATAACTATAATGATATTAAAAAATTTGCAGTATGAAATCTTTTTAAATAAAGCAGAGTTGTACACTTAATACAAAGAGTGAAACCCGCCAATGTTATGTATTTGTAATGTTTTTAGTAAAATAACTAGAAGGGATACATTCTTAATTGGTTTCTTTCTTTTTAAAAAAATATGTTAAGAAAAAAAATTTTACACTAATAATACTGTAATTTTTAGTTTCCAAGAAAGAATTTAAAATGCTGGGAATTAATTTTCAAATACCTCGTTCGAAGATCGATTATCGAATCCCTTCTTTATTCTTTTCTGACTTCAAGTTCACATGGTTTTTTAAAATTCGAAATTTTTCAAAACAAGAAGTTGCAACTTTCGAAATTTTTTCAAAATAATTTTGGTTATAAAACGGCAAAGCCAATGCGTATCAAACATAGATGGGGATAGTGCACTAATTTTGCAGTTTTAACTCACTGTTAGTGATAGTGCAAAATTATTGCAATCATTTTGTAGATGTTGAGTGATGAATTCAAAATTAGCAGCCTCACTAAACACGAGTAATAGTGATGTTAAAAAATTTTGCACTCAAAAAAAAGAAAATAATTTGATTTATAAAAAAGCAATCATCAGTTTATTGCAACTTTTTTGTTCTTCACTCATTTGAGTGCAACTTAAAATTTTGCACTAAATTTACAAACAAAAAACATGTTTTTTCATGATTAAAGCCATGAGATACGCATTCCGTTATTGCCGAAATTTCATTTTGTTTAATTTCCTTTCCAAAACAAGAATCAAAAACTAAATTTTTCAAATTTTAGTGAGAGGCAGTTTATATGCAGCCTTTTTGATTGCAAGTACAAATTTTGCACTATTTGAATTGAGTGCAGATCGTTAGTGAGACCGTTAGTGATAGTGAAAAAATTTGCAATACCACTTAGCGCAAGTGAAAAAAATGCCAATCATCACTAACGCTGGTAAAAAATAGTTCAAACAAATTTTTTTTGCAGTTTTCTTTAGTGATAGTGCAATGCTGATTTAAATCAATATTTAGTGCACTACCCCCATCTATGGTATTAATATGATATACATACTTGCATAATAACAAATTTTTGTTAATTTTGATTTTAAAAATATGGTCGCCGTACACACATTTAATTTTTTATTTTTTTTATTACAATATCAAGTTCTATCGGGCTTAACAAACGCCCTTCATATGAATATGATATTGTTTATAAATGAATAACATTAAAAGCATATGTACATATATTCAAAAGTGCAATTAGTGTTATTTTGTCTCGAATATCTGTCTAACTGCATGAGAAATTAGATTTTTTGTTTCTATTCTTTGCAATTTATTCTAAAAAAAAGAGTCATGTCTAAATGACTAACAAATTGACAGGTTTGAAACAATAAAAACAATTTACAATTCTAATGAATAATTAAAATAAAAAATGGATAATTAACAGTTAATAGTTGTTTTTTTTTTAAATATAAATTGTTAACTAAAAGTAGTTGATTTTATTTATAGTCATGACATTTGCTATAAATTAAAAAAAGGAATGTTTTAAATAAAAACGAAAGTACTGATCTTTTTATTGGTTTCAAATAAATTTTTATTTTATTTTGAATTCATATGTTGAATGATGAAATCAGTACTTTGGAAATGTTAATAATACAAAACAAACACACACAGTGGTGGTCAAAAGATATGGAATAGAAGTTGCACTTCTGATCGTAATTTTGTATTTATTTTTTTTATTTCAGAAGAAATTGGTGATACATAATATTTTTATGTTTCTGTACTTCCTACAATCGTTGTTTGTCACACATAAAATACTAGGGTATTCCAACAATCAAGGTTTTGTATTAATCGATTAATCGATTAATTAAAAAATATTATAATCTGGGAATTATTTATTTTTCATAAGTTACTTTATTATATTCACAAAAAAATTTTTTTTTTCGAATTTATTCTATGAGCTAAATTTCAGTTATGTATTTTATAAAGCTTTTTTGCAATAGTTCTATTCCTTAACTTTTGACTTTATACACTACCAGACCATTATCTTGTATCTTCTTGTTACATTTTACAAAACTGAAATTTAGCTTATAGAGTAAATTCGAAAAATTAAAAAATGTTGAATATAATAAAGTAACTTATGATTCGGGCCAGAAAATGCATTACATTCTGCTGGTGTCTAATAGTTGTAAATTTTTCTGTGCATACGAGTACAATATACTTCACTGCTATCCAACGGATAGCTTAGGTAAAATGTAACAGGAAGATACAAGATAATAGTAGTGTATAAAGTCATTCCAAAAATTTTAAGGAATAGAACTATTACAAAAAGCTTTATAAAATGCATAACTGAAATTTAGCTCATAGAATAAATTCGAAAAATAAAAAAATATTGAATTTAAAAAAATTATCAAAAAACGTTGCCGTTTCCAATAATGTGTTAATTGATTTAATTAAATATAGCTCAGGTTTTGACAATTCCCAACAACAATCCTGAAAGTTTAAATTATTTTGTTTTAAACGAAAAAATCAATTAAGATTTTTTTGTTTAATTAAATTTAATTAAAAATTTATTTCAAAACAACTAAAATTATATTTTTAAATGTTTTTCAACTAAAAAAATAATTGAATCAATTATCATATAAATTAAATTGAAATACTTTTTAAGCAATTTCTTTAGTTGATAAAAAAAACTACTGATGATTTTTTCTGTGCATATAACTATTTTAAACATTCGGCGAGGATCGTTAAAGTGTGTGTGGTACTCTACAACATATTAAAATTTTTGTTATGGTTTAAAATTTTTTAATTAGATTAGTAACATTTGATTTTTTATTTTAATTATTAATTTTCTCTAATGAAATTTTATTGTTAATTTTGAAATTAATTAATTCAGACGTAATTTATTTTGTGAATAACCCCACATTTGGATGCAACAGAACGTAAGAAATACAAAGGTGTTGGCCTTCCCCATGGCTCGATCTCGACGAGGACATGCGGATGATTGCAAAATGTATTGTTTGGAACCAGCTAATCGGGAATGTTGACGAAAAGCTTTTAGACTTAATGCCTTAAAGGTGTTCAAAAGAGATAAAAAAAACGAAGGATATGTTTAAGGACATGAATGATGTGTTTATTTTATTTTTTTAGGAACTCAAATGAATCCATGTACTCCGATTTGGAAACCGTTCTTTTACATAATTAGATTATTATTTCAATTTATTTATTCTCTTTTCTTTTTAATTTTTTTGTTAAACTTTGATATTATTAAGTCCCTAATTTACAGCCATTAGTTAATTATTAGTAAACTAACATTATAACTATTGGTAAACTAACATATCATATTTACAGTACATTGGCTGACTAAAAATGTTTATCATAGCAAAATATGGTAACTCTGTCAAAATACTTAATTTCAATGTTGGTAGCAGTGTTTTTAACATTTTACATTTTTACATTTTTATTATTTCTAAAGATGAAAAAAATATCGAAATGTTATAGAAAACTAGAAAACATAAAAGGTTATAGTGTTACTGTTAAACAAAAAAAAAAACAACAAGTTTAAATAATAATTTTCAATGCAACAGCTGTTGTCTTACTTATAGTTAACCAATAGCTGCGTTCGAGAACACAAAAGTTTTTACTATTTTTTACTGAACTTTACTGCATTTTACTAAATTGCGTTCGCGTACACAAAATACAGTAAATGAGAACACAAATTGAGAGCGTAAAGTGACAGTTCTTGACTGAGTACTTACAAATTTTTACTGCAGAAATTTTTGCAGTAAAATTTAGTAAAACAAAAACACATATGTTTCAAAAGGTAAACAAATAAAAGTAGCAAACAAAAGGCATACAAATTGTGAAAAAATTGTTTAAAAAAAGAAAAGTTTAAATAAAACTAAAATAAAAAGAAAAAATGAATAAATATGAATTAATTAAACTTGTTTGTGAAGAATTTATATGGCTAAACACCAACTTTTGAAACTTTGTTTTGTTATGTTAATTTTTTGGAGTTGTAAGAATGTCAAGTACTCGGGTACTTAGAACAGCCCTTGTTTTTAAAGTTATCAATAGTAAAAAAAAAGTATTCGTGTACTATTGATCAAATTTAGCCGGACACAAATTAGCAAATTCAAATAAAATAAAAAACAAACAAATATGAAAGGTTACATAAAATAATTTGTTTGTATTTTCCAAAAATATTCGTGTTATAAAAAGTATTTAATCGAGTACCGATAAGTAAACGAGTTAAGTAGTCAAAAGTGCAAACATTTTTCAACACTTCAATTATTTGTCATCAGCTGTTGCCTTTATTTTACGAATTTTTACAAATTTTGCGTTCGCGTACTTTGTTGGACAACAGCTTTTTGTGAGAGCAAATTTTTAAGTTTACTCATTTACTGCATTTTACTGTAAAAGTTCTCAAACGCACCTAATAGCATTTGGTACTTAAATAATGGTTAACAAAAATCTGGAAATAATATTTTATTGGTTAAACCATTGTTATTAGCTAACAAATGACTTTAAATTTGGGCCTAAGTCTTTTTTGTTTGTACGTATTTCTTAAAATCCAGAATAATATTTATTTTAGAATTTACCCCTGCTGATCATTGCACAGCATTATTTTACTAAAAATTTAAAATGGCCAAACTAAAAAAATTTCCATTATAATTATAACATACCAGCACGTTTAGTTTGTATTTTTCACTAAAATTATCTTTTTTTTTTACAAAATTACTACAAAAATAAATTTTTTTAATGAAAAATAAATTGCCGTAGAAAAAATTCAGAAAAAATTTTTTTGTATGTATTTATTAATGATATTTATTGCTATTTAAATATCAAGTTAATTATACATGTGTTGTTGAAAAAAAAAACCAAAAAAAGGTCTTGGTTTTTGTTACTCAGTCCCAGTCGTTTGCCTTAAATATTTAGGTAAACAAAAAAATCCCCTTAAAACAAAATTAAATAATGAATGAAAAACAAGTGTCTTTTGTTGATATTAAAATTTTTATAAACAATAAATGGCTGACTTAAGTTGTTACTTTAGCCTGTTTTTGTATTCACAGAGTTTTTTTTTTAATTGAATCAAATATCGTGACTTTGGGTGGTAACAATTGTGTTAAACGGGTAGGAATGCTCAGAGAAAATACTACAAGGGAAGTTTTTTAACTAAGTGACAACTTATGGCATCAGCAGATCTTAGTTCCATTGTTCGAACAAAAATAAAAAAAGTTGCCAATTCGTACATAGAAACTTGTTTGCCCTCTGTGGCCATTTGTAATTGGCAACTCTATTAATAAATTTTTAAACTGCCATAACAGTTAAACTAAAGTTAAACTGAGTTATTAGTGTGTATTTATGTTTGAATGTCTCGTATGTTATGGGCAGTGTGGCCATTTTTTCAGCTTAACTTAGCATTAACATTTTTGATTGAGCTGCAAAATTGTCATTTAGCATTTGCCATTTTATTTGACATTTTTATAAAATATTTTAAGCTTCTTTTTCTAGCTTTATTTTAAATATTTGGAGAATTAGTTTTATTGATTAAACTTATTTTTTTTTTCTTTTATAAATTATAATAAATTTTAACCTAAAGAAATTTCGCATGAAAATGAATAATTCTTATCTTAAGAAACGTGTTACTTACCTGTTTCTTAAAAAATAGAATATTTAGGGAATCTTAGAAATGCCCTATTTATGTTGATTGTGTAAATTATTTGCTACTTAATAAATACGATATCACAGTACAAAAATATGTATTTCACAGTGTAATTTATATAGTAGCATTTAAAAAAATTATATTTTTGATCCCAAGATAAAAATTCAAAAAAAGATAAAGTTCACATTAGTCAACCCACACTAAGCCCACCAAAAGTGAATTTCTTGGTTAACTCATATGAACTTTAACTTTTTTTTGCATAAGGCGGTAAATGTTTGGACATTTCGTGTTAATTTAAAAATTGCTAAAAAAAATTCCATGCTGAAATAAATAACGATCATAAAAAAAAATATACAATTATTTGTAGAAATTTTTTAAATATTTTTTAGCTTTTTTTTTGCCAAATTTTGCTGTAAAAAATTTTTTAGATCTGGTGACACTGGTTATGAGTGTTAAATTTTTGCTGATTGTTTTTATTATTTGCTTATTTGTTTTTTTTTTTTTTTTTCTTTTTTTTTTTTTTTTTTTATTGCAAGGAAGTAACGTTTTCATGCAGGCAAAAAAATTTAACTATTTGTACAGTTAGATATGCAAAAATCATGCACGTTTTAAAGAAAATTACTATTGTAAATTGTTTAATTTCAATAGTCTTATAGATTAAGCGATAAATGTTTGAAAGCAAAAACTTTCATACTGGTGTCAATATGGGGGGGTCATTTAAAAGCAATAATTTTCGGTGACTTTTTTTGGATCTGGCAAGTTTGGGTCTTATCTGAATATCATTAATTTTATCGTGCTTTAAAGTGTGGCCATATTAGATTTTTTCGATCTAACTTTAGCTTATTTTTTCATGTTTAGCTTATAATATTTTATTTAGTTTTAAGCCTTTTTCAGCTTTCTTCAAACAATAAATTAAGCTTTTTTTTCTTTTATTAATATTTTGTGTAATTAATTTATATTTCCAATAAATAAAACAGTTTATCAGAATACATTTATGTGTGGTTACCATATAAAGATGTAAAAAAATAATAGTCTGGCAGCACAGAAGGAAAAACTGTTGCAGATTTGATCTTCATACATACCAGTGTTGCCAGGGGCGGAATAAAAAGCTACTCTTTCTAGTTTTTTGAACCTAGTATTTCCAAAAATGTTACGTTTTTTTGTCAAAGGTCAAATTTTTAAATATTTCTTGAATAAATAGTAAATTTATGTGATTTATATAAAACAAATACTTTAATTCCACATTTCATTGATAATAACAGGACAACAAATTAATTTATTAAACACAAACATATATTAGAATAAAAATAGATAAACGTATGAAAACTTATATGTATTTAAAAATAAGAGATATACGCCTACAGCTGTGATAATTTCAAGCTAATGCTTATTGCATGACAATTAAAAAAGGTTTAACAATACAAACATGCTTAACAGGACTAATTAGAGTTCTTTTTTTTATTTAAGTCAAGCAAAAATATATTTTTATATAATATATATAAATACATACACTTTGAAAAATATCAAAATAAAAACTATTAGAAAGTTTTACAAATTAAGGTTTTTTTGGCTTTAATGTTCCTTCTTTAGTTCTATTTCAAACATATTTTAGCTTTATAGTTAAAATCTGGTCACACTGGTTCTATTTCTCTTTTTTAAAATGGCGTAATAAAAATAATGGACGAAAATGTAAGCAAGAAAAAACTAGAGACAACCAAAAGAAAGCCTCTCTAGTTGTATTGCCTGCTTTTTAATTAAAGTTGGAGATAAAAAAATTATTGCAGGAAAAATATACAAAAATAAGAGCCCCCTCTCTTATTAATTGGTCGAACTAAACCTTTGTTTAGGAAGCTGAAAACTTACAGAATCTACAACTGAGTATAGAGGACGAAGTCAGGTTAAAATTGATCGCGGAAAAACCTGCCGCGGCTTGTAGTCGCTTGTAATTGTAAGAGTTGTTTTTTTCATTGTTGTCATATTTATGCAAGATTCGGCGGCGGTGAGCCGGCTTGACGGCGCTCGACTTCGGCCACTGCCTGAGTGTTTTCTTCTCCCAAAAATAGGGAAACAATAAGAGCGAGTTTGTTATCACAATCGATCGCATACGGTTAAAAGAAAAACTCCAAGAAATACCAGCAATATTTTTTTTAAATATTTTTTTGTTTTTTAAAGACATGAAATTTTTGGTCATGAAGAGTTGCCAACACTTATAGTTAGCGACGCTAAGTTATTAAGCTGGAGATTTACGCCACGTGTTCTACTTTTTTTTGCATCTTACAGATCTGTCAAAAAAGTAGAACCAATGTAGTTGTACGTAGCAAGTTACATGCTAAAATGCTTAGGATACCTTGACGAGTAGAATGCGAAACGTGGGCCTACTTTCTACTTTTGTAATGGCCACAAGCGGTGTCTAACAAAAGACAAACAAATAAAAACGGCCGTATTGTCTTCAACCGTAAAAGGCAATGACGCGCAAAGCCGCTTTCTCAATTAGAGCAATTTAACGAGTAACAAAAATAAACAACAAAATCTGAAATAGTTATTTTGTTGATAACAAATTTGCCAGATGTGTTGCAGTTTTCCTTAAAAAAGCAGCAGCAAAAGATATGGTAGCACTAGATTAAAAACACTGTTTAGACCAGTGATACATTTTTAATTTTTTTTTTTGATAGGGTCAAAAAAATATTTAATTTATTTTATAAAATAATATTTATTAATTGTGTGCTTGTACCCAGCCAGCAAAATACTCTCTCAGATATCTGAAAGACGTCAGACTAAAAATAGTGTTAAAAACAGAGTAAAAAAATAACATTGAAAAATGTATTGAACGATTAAAGTAGTTAGTAAAATTTTTACCTGAAAGGTCCAAAATAGATTTCCACAGTGCCATCAAACATTCAAAAGTGCCATAAATGGCACAATTGTGCCACATTTTGCATCACTGGTTTAGACACCTTTCAGACTCGGCAAGTTACTTGCGCAAGTCTCTTGAGCAAATCTTGGTTTATAGATGCCAGCGGTAAGGTTAAATTAAGGGGAAAAATTGAGTACAAACTTTGTTGTACTCGGCAAGTGACTTGCGCAACTAATAAATTAACCTCTCTTGAAAAATTTTCTTTTTTTATTTATTGTCCAAGATTAAGATATTCTGGCAACATCGATGCAACTCAAATTTCTCACACCAAAAATAGAAAATTCTTTTGCTCACACTCTTCAATGACAACACTTTTTTTTTAATTTTAACTGCAAAAGCATCACACGATGTGGAAATTTAAAAAAAATGTTTTAACAAAAAATCGTATCTACTTGCAATAGGTACAAGTCAAATAGTAAAAAATAAATAGAAATCCACTAATACAAATGAACAATAAAAAAAAAACAATATTTATTTAATATTTATTTTTTTTTTTAAGTTTTTTACCTAATAATACTTTTTGTTTTTGTTACTGTAGCTGGTTTTGAACAAAAATCAAGACAAAAAGATAAACAAACTTAAATAATAACAGAAATTGAGATTACCATAAAGGTTGGTTGTTTATCCAGATTTTTTAAAGCCATTTTTAAAATTTAGTTTTAAAGTGTGATATTGAGGAGTCAAACAATTGTTTTTGTTTATTTTAAAGTTTTAAGGTTATTAAGAAGTTATACACAGTGGGCAGTTTTAAAATTTTTTTTTATTGCATTTAAACATTTTCTTTATAACCAGTATAGGAAAATTTTAACGTCATGAAAGGTTTAAAAAAAATCACTTAACTATTGATTTATTTTCCAAATATGGTGAGCACCATCGTAAGATGTGGCAGATGGCTTTTTATACTTGTTTATGACTACATTTAATTTTTTTTTTAATTTTTCTGGTAAACAGGTCTCTAAGATTAATTTAGCTCTTTTGTGTTAGGAATTATTGGTGAGATACAATGTTTTTTTTAATCGTATAGCTTTTAGGTTTTTTTTAATTTGATTCATTAAGATATTATTGTTTTTAAAAAACAACGGTTGACAATTTAAAAGGCATAATTATGAACATCAATTATGGACTTAAGGTATGTTTATACTAAACAAATGTATGACGAAACCCCACCCGAAAAAGGCTTTGATCACTTAATTTGTCAACCATAAATTGAGTTTTTAAAAATGTTTTTGGGGATATACAAAACTTTATTTACAAAAACAAATCTTAGTAAAATGGATGGTAGAATAAATACAAGCAGGGTTACCGTTGGAAAATATCGAATAGGGTCACAAAAAGCATTTTTTCCAGAAAAAGGGGTCAAAAAAAGTGTCAAGTGTTTTATAAGCAGTATTTCCCATTTTAAAGACCAAGTTTTTTATAAACAAATAACAAATATTTATTACAGGTAGGAAGTGCTCAAGAAACTTAACTTTTTTATGGAATGCTCTATCCTGTTATTAAGCACTTGACAAAAAGTTTGTTTTATATCATTATAGCTAATTTTTTAACAATTTTAATGTTATTTGCCCACATTTTGTTCTTAAACGCTATAGCGATTTCAAATAAATCTTACGGCCATATTCATAAAAAGTTCTTTTTTTTAAGCTTAAAGTAAGTAATAACTATCAAACGATTTTTGTCCTTTAAGCCATTTATAAAAATTGGTATTCATAAACGTACATTAACAGCTTCTTAGCTATTATCTGTTTGTAGCAATTCTGTGTTTAAGTATGGCAACTTTATTTACGTTTTGTTGGCTTTTTGTTGCTAGTGATGCATGAAACTTCTATTCGGTTCACATGATATTCTATAATTAATATATTTTTTTATAATTAAAGACCTTAAAAAAATTATTCTTATAAAATAAAAATACATAATATTTTATTTTCTGAACAAGATTTTGCCGAAAGGTGTTAAAAAATGCTTGATTAAAACTTTTTTTATGTATACGATAAGAAAGTATTCGAATAAAAGGTTTGTTTACTTTTTATTAACATCACTTTTATTATGATTTGTTTATTTATTTTTTCTTATTTTTTGAACAACAATTCGTTGTTTAAAACCTTAAAAAAAACTAGTTGCAATAATTTAATAAATAATAAAAAAGAATATCTGCTTTTGCCCCTGAACATATTAATTTAAATCACATAAAATTTATTTTTAAATATCTAACAATATACGAGGGCGGATCAATAAGCCCGTGACTTTTTTTAACATAATCTCCTTTTAGCTCAAAACTTGACAGTAGTCTATTAACAGGTGGTACTTGAAGGGAGCTGTGTTGCATTTCATATAACTACGAGGAAAGTTCGAAAAGTCACGGAGTTTTTGATCCGCCCTCGTAACTTTAAATTGTTTGTCTTAATTAAAATAAATTTAGTCAAATGTATTTAACATGTCCATATTACTAAATAATACATTTTTCCATTATTTTAAAACATATTGCCCAATAATATTATTATTAAATGCAAACATTTAACAAAATGTCATTTTATTTTTGGTTTAAAGAAGGGTAAATCCAACAATAAATTTTCATACTTTATGAATGGTATATTAAAGGTTTAATAGACTATTTTTCGTTTATGAATACAACTTTTGCACTTTTTGCTTATAAACGGTTAATTAATCATAAATAAATTTTTGTGAATACGGCTGTTAGGGTTTGTTTCCAATTTTGCAGCAGTTCGCAAATTTTAGCCATGTTCGCTTTAGAAGCGATTTTTTCCTGTGAGTTTTCTGATTCTTTAAAGCTCTTTAGATTTATAATAAATGTTAGGCTTTGCTATCATACCGCTCTTACCAAATTTTTGGAACTTTCCGATAATTTAGCAATTTTAGCCGAATTTTTCCCATTCCTTTTAGTTTTAGGCATTTATAATCAATTTGCAAATTTTTCCGAATTTTTCAATTATTGCTTAGCTTTGTTGCTTTTTAAGGCAATCGTCGCCGTTTTAAAAATAGTCCCATGTATAAACCGAAGTTACAGGCCACTATCAAATCTGCTAATGCCATTAGTAAAAGGTGAATTTTTTAAAATAAAACAGTGCCCATGTTCTGTAACTCCCGCGGCGAGAAACTTTTCGATTGAAATGTGAGAAAGAAACATAAATGCCATAAATTGAAACAAACAGCTGTTTTTCTCACTTAACTGCGTCTGTAACATTTTTGGTGAGTAATTTCTCGCCAATATACTGCAAAATTTTGTCTGTAAAATTTTTGTGAGAAAGTTCCCGCTTTGAACTGTCAAATAAACTCAAGCATAAAAACGGGTTGAGAAAAAATTTTAACACTAAAAAATAAATTAAAAATGCAAAATTCAATGAATATTAACTCGGAAGAGATAAGTATTTTGTTCTTGGCCGATTTTTTCATTGTTTAATTATTTTGCTTTTAACATTTTTGAAAAATATACGAATGTTTTCAAAACAATTTTGTAATCAACAAACATTAAAGTCGCAATTTAAATTTTTTGCAATAGCCGACGGTTGTATTTTCGCCGCCGTCGTTGAAAGTTTTTCAATTTTAGTAAAATTTGGGCGCCGTCAACGATATGTTTGACTGGCGTTTTCAACATCTGCAAATTCATATCGGCTTCGAGTGGAATATTATGACATTTATAACGTAACGACGTAATCTATTTTGATGGTTTTCGACATGAGTTACAGACACACTTTTTTCTTACTTTTCGAGAAACGATGGAATATTTTGTTTCACATCTTTTCGATGCGAAAAGTTCTCACCAAGTTACAGAACATGGGTCCAGGCTATTCTTTAGGATAGCAAAACATTTTTAAGAAACGAACACCAAACTGCTTTTTTTAAATAAAATGTAAATTTTTTTGTAGAAAAGAAAACACGAAACGTTGTTCAACATATATAAACAATAAATATAAAAAATAACATATATGTATTTAAGTATATTAGTTTTGTTTGCTATTAGGGAATTTAAATTGTAATTTAATTTGTACTTTACTATCGAAAATCTAATTTAGAAGTAGTAAAAAATGCTAAAACAGAACTTTTTACGAAAACGAACTTCTTTTTAGGAAGAAGCGTTCTATATTTTGTTAAAAAAATCTTCAATTGAAGTCCATTCCTACATCTCCGCTTCAAAAAAATTAAGAGGGAAAAGTGTGGAATTGTAAGTTTCAACTTTGAGACTACTTAAGCATTGCTAATTTAAAAAATACTTGTTTAGCTGAAGCATTACTGTTCCACAGTGTTGACAAAAAACCATATGTGACTGCTTTTTTCAAAAAGGTTCAACAAGTGTCACCAAATATTTAAAAATGATACAAAAGGGTAATTTAAAAAAGGGTCATAAATGGTATCAAGACCGTCAAAAAAGGGTCAAATTGATACTTTAGTATCACAGCGGTAACGCAGAATACAGGGTATAGTCATTAGAAATTTTGTTCTCAATTTTAAAACCCATATAACGTCAAACAAAAGAAAATAAGAAAAAAAAAAAATAAAACAAACGCCAAAAATCAAATAAATCAATTTTATTTTTTTAAAAGTTTCGTAATATAAAAATTTTGTAATAACAAATTTTAACCAAAAATCAATTTCAATTAAAAAAAATATTAAATAAAATATGGTTTTATAAAAAAACGTAAGTTTGCAATATCTAAAAATACAAAATATGTTGAAGTTTAAATATTTGCAATTGAATAATATTTCGTTGTTTGACATTACATGGGTAAATAATGACAACTCTCCCTAATGAACATACATGCTACTTTTTATACTATGGTAAAATGTAATATATAAAGTTTGTCATGGTTCACACACTTCAAGTTCTGCTGCTTAATTTTTTTCCAATTCCCTGTAAAGTCTCCGTACTGATCACATGCTGACAACGGTTCCAACCTTTTTTCGATTAGTCATATCGTCCAGGCTTGGCATTTTTTGTTGCTGCATTTTTTTATTTTAAATTCTGCTTTGAAATTGCCTTAGTTTCCAGATTATAAAATTCAAGTCTTGCAATTTTTGTATTTTTATCTTGTCTTTCCTCCTCTTCTTTTTTATATTTCATACATAAATAAAAATTCACCTACAACCAACTTCAAGTTGAAAAGTGTGAGAATTACAAAACAAAACAGAATTGCAGAGTACATGAAACTGGGTAACCCTCCCCAATCTTCTTAGCTCTCCCACCATAAAACTCAAGA
Source organism: Pollenia amentaria (assembly GCA_943735925.1). Taxonomy (NCBI): domain Eukaryota; kingdom Metazoa; phylum Arthropoda; class Insecta; order Diptera; family Polleniidae; genus Pollenia; species Pollenia amentaria. Next base: position 225,473,411 of record OX031007.1, on the reverse strand, counting down.
ATTGCTGCAACAAAAAGTGCAAGTCTGGACGATGATTTACTTACACTTATCAAGGCGAATTTATGTATCGGGTTTGCTTAGCCGATCAGCTGGATATGGGTTTTCACTTGTTGAAACTGTCAAAGTACATACATACATGTTTTACTTACAATTTATAAGGGAAATTTTACATTTTCAACCTGTAAAGGTAACAAAAAATTTCCTATTGCTGTAGTATTGCGGCCACCTGGTACATGCAAATTCATGATATTTATATTAACCATAAGGAAACGACTGGAGAATAAACTCTCTCTTTCAGCGATTGAAAAAGATGTCCCTTAAAATGCCGTATGAATGAAGTTACAACAAAAAAATAAGTCCAATTCTTACTAACAGCCATACCAAAAGAAGAGCGGAAAGCGTTACGTTTTTTCCTCTTAGCTGTTACACTGATAACCATACCTTAACAAGGGCTTCAACGTTACGTTACATATAGTAGTGTCAACTTTCTTGTTTAATAAAACCCACATAATAGAAATAAAATGAGCGTGATAAAACCGCTAGATTGGCCTTAAAATAACTAAATTACAATTATTTATTAAAAATAGTGGCCATCTTCACTATGAAACGCTCTGTCAAAATCTGAATTTCCCATTGCAAAGCGTTGTCGCCGCGGTATTTCGGTATTCTACATACAAATTGTATGGGCGTTAGAATTTTTTGACACATAGAAAACGCTTTCCGCTCTTGTTCAGTTATGACTGCAACACAAACAGTTGGTTTTTTGTTAACAGCTAAGATCGGTTTCTTTCACACTCTTTCTGTTCTAGTTGTTTTCTTTAATATTAACCTGCAGACATCTTTGTGCATAAAATTACGAATAAAAAAAAAAAAAAAAAAAAAAAAACTTAAAATAAAAAAAAATACAAGTACAAACATCGACGTCTTAACCCATCTTTCTTTCTTTTCAAAAATTTTAGCGTGTAAACCGTGACTTTCACAAAAATTAGTAGTAGCGTGGGGGGCATCAAAAAGCCATGAATTGGAAAATTAAGTAAAAGAAACGTATTGTTACAAAATATTTTTTTTTTGTTTTTTTATTAAAGTCTCTTATTAAAAAAATATTCTTAATAGTTAAAAATTCTTGTGTTTGTACTAATGTGTTTGAAAACCATTAAATGAATTTTTAGAAACACGCATTAATTTTCTAGTTTTCTATTTTGGTTTTCTAATTACTTTTGCTGTTTTCAAAAACACCGCTGTATATACATAATTGCAAGTGTCCGGCCGAACTTTCCGACACTTTTACAGACAGACACCGAACTTCGGTCGATTTTCAAACCAGACTCTAACTTTTTTTAATTTATTTAATTAATAAAAACAAAATCAACAAAATCAACAAATTCATAGTATTAAAAATTATTTCTGTCCTTCCTTAATGGGATAGTACTAAAAAAAATTAACTTCGAACTTTATTTTGGTGATTTCAAAACAATGAAGTTTTCATTAAGAACCCGTTTTAGAATTAGCTAAAAACCGTAAAAATGTGAAACCGCGGTTTCGGTTTTAAAATGATTAAAACCGGTCGGTTTCGGTTCGGTTTTCGATTTTTCTTACATATCTTGCATGTTGTTATGTTTGACTGGTGTTCTGATAATTTGAAATGTTTCCAATCTCAATATTTTAGTTCAGACATTTCTGAAATAAAAATAGTATGATAAAATAAATTAAAAAAAAAGGTTAAATAAGCTGCCAAATTTTATTGAGTATTACTATGGCTGCGATTTGGATGCATATGCATGTCTTAGAACGATGTCGACCAATTATCTTTCCAAATCATTTAATTTGCGTTAAAATGGCATCGATTTGTTTTTGCATACATGTTTTTTTTGTGAAAATGCATATTTTTGCATATTTTGGTTTTCAATGCATATTTTTGTTTGCCTATTTTTTAAATTTCCATATTATAAAAACAAGTTCTTCAAAAAATTTATAAATACACAAAAAAATATTCCAAAAAAAATTTAAATTTATAAAAAAAAAAAAATGTTGGAGCTGGAGCGTTGCTTAAAATACAAGATTTTTCAAGATTTTGACAAAGATCCTTCTATTCTTAACCGATGCAGCACCTTCTTAGTACTTTTTTGTAATATTAAGAATTTTTCCTTTCCATTGTTGCCGGCTGTAATGTATAACATTTTTATATGGGAAGTACGAGTGCTATGTATAATTTGTAATTTCTTTAAGCATAAATATATTTTTGAATTAATAACTGAAAACCGAGGTTTTTTGTCGGTTTTCTTTTTTTAAGCATTAAAACCGCGGTTTCGATTTCGGTTAAAACAGAACAGCAAGGCCTAGTTTTATTTCCAATTTAGAGCAAAATGTGCATGCGACAAGCCAATAACCACTCACTCCGGTGCTCGGCGAAAATTTTACCGAGCGCGCCGAACATCAATCAAACCAAGGCGAATGCACGACATGTGGCCATGGCTGCCAGATAAATTTGGTCGAAAATCGTCAAGTTTTGAGGAGAAAATCTTCAAAATCGTCAAATTGACTAAGCTTAATCGTCACAAAAGTCGTCATTTTTAAAAAAAAAACCGTAAGTTTTAATAAGTTTTGAAAATTATTTTTTATTGTTAGTTTCCCTTGCTAATAAAATTTTACTATATTCTGCCTGTTTGTGAAATTAAAATAAAAATTTTCGTTTAGAAACTTATAATTGAAGTAGCACCACCAAAATGTTTTCAGAAGTATTGACATTCATAAGAAAAGTAAGAAAATAAATTAAAATCAAGAAATAACGAACATCTTTTTTCACGTCGAAAATCCTGCTAAAGTGCTTAAGTCGGGTTTCGCAATATAAACCCCTCTTACCAATAAACTCAAGACTTTCTGAAAGAAAACTTTCATAGTGTGAACCCAGACTTACGAGAGTGGTTGTAAAATGGATGTAATAAAACAGTACTAACTGATCAAATATAACTCTTAAAAATATGCATCGTCCTAAAAAAATCGTATTTTATATGATGAACAGCTTAGACATGAAAACTACTGCCAATCAAATAAATGAAAGTATCAAAGAAGCTAAAATAAAATGTGAACTTATATTAAAAACATTTGTAAATTTGCACAAAATTTGTTATTTGAAAATCGTCAAATTTAGGGTATAAATCGTCCAATCGTCAATAGACCATTTTTGTACCCAAAAATCGTCAAAAATGACGATTAATCGTCAAATCTGACAGCCGTGCATGTGGCAGCAAAAAGTCTGCTGACTTTGACAGTTCGAAACAATTTATTTACGTTTAACAGTATTTTGTTTAGAAATGGTTGACAATTGGAGTAGAAAACACTTACAATGCATTGCAAAAAACCTCTGTTGTTTCTTAAGTTTTTATATTGTTTTAGTAGTGTTGCCAACGTGTACGTAAATTCGCCTTTAACCAAACACAGCTTTTTACCGATCTCCGACACCAAACCCGAACATACGGTCGGACTCCAATAATAAAACAACAAAATACTCGTACCTTCACGTTTCTTACATTTTTTAGGATTTTCAATTTCAAATAGATCCAAGTAAAACAGTTTTGTTTTTTTTTTAAATACTAATGAATGAACATTAATGTGTTTGATTGCGATATTTTTTAACAAAACATAAAGAAAAAAACAATTTGTTTCAAAATCACACACAAATGTTGAGATTTATACATGACGACCTTCGATTATCAGAACTAGAACAAAAAATAAATTAATTTTTTTTATTGTTTTTTTTTTTTGTAATTGTATTTGAAGAAAATATTTTTAGCTAAAAAAAAATATATTATGATTTGTAAAAACGTGATAGAACTAATTGGAATTAATGACCAACAAAAGTGACAAATTTTCTTTTGAAGCATTTTTTTTTAAATATTATTCTATAAAATGCTTAAGTATTTTTGAAAATATACTTGATATTTATTTAAAAGCTGATGGCCTATGCAGCCAAAGATCAAATATATATCTTTTTACATAATATCGCTTATTTGCCATTATAGTGTCATAACTCAAAAAGCACGATTTTTTAGCTAAGCACGCAGAAATATGCAAAATATAATGATTGATATTGTATTAATAAATTCTTTCTGAATTTTTGGGAATTTACCGCCTGTTATAAAAATGTGCCGTTATTCTTCTAGTTATTTCGCTTTTTTTCATTATAGCGATAATATATCTCAGTATCCAAGGGTCATCAAAGTCTTAAGATCGTAGGGTTTTCAGATTAAACGATATATTTTGTGTTAGAAAGATACTTCGAGAATGTTTGTAAAAACCTCTTTTAACGTACGTAACCACTTAATTTTCTAAATCTTTTTAAGTTTGGTAATATGACAACATCTTGTTTGTTGTGGTTGTATATCTCTTCACGAGCCTTCGCTGTGTTAGAATAACAGAGAATTTCTTGTATGCAGTACACGCATGAATTTGGCTCGTGAAAACTGCAGTTGCCGATGTTTTGTTCTCGTTTAAACATCGTTATTCAAACATTTGTTCAGACAACGATAAGATAAAGTAACTGTAGTATCACCATGTAAATAAACGGTATCTTGATTTTTTTTTTTTGTTGCTTTTTATGTGGGTTGTCATGCCAAACATGTTCCCCACTTTACCACAGGTCTACACCAAAGACAACAATCTCAGCAATTTGGCAATAACGTCGGCAGAATTACAGAGCAATATTTCTTATTGTCCACACGCAGAGAAAAAACATGTTAAAATATATGGTCAGCTACAACAAAACTATTTTTAAAGAAAATTTTAAACATATAATGTTTAAGTTAATCATATTATTGTCACCGGCAATCATATTATTGTTAAATTAGTCATCCATCAAGAAGCCACAACCATATTATGGTTGTGGCATTAGATAGAAGTAGTTTAGTAGTGGCTGACATATAATCTGATATATAAGCACTTGTTTATTAGCTGATTAACGAAATTTATAATTAATTGATATTAAAATGGATTTAAGGTTTTATTTATTCAAATCTAATACAAATTGATTTTAAATCCAATTTTGTTCTTACAGTTTGTTTTTTTTTATTTCTTATAAATGAAGAACTACATATTTGTAATAGATTTGAATATGAATAATTTAAATACTTAATTGATGTCCTTAATACAGGGTAGTCAAATTAGAAAGTAAATTAAATTAAAAACAGAATTTGGTTGACAAATGCAGTTTTGTTGATACCAATCTAAAGTACCTATTTTTAAGCGAATGTGGTAATGACTTATTTAACTCCCTATTTGTAAGCGAGGGTAGTAAGTACTTGCCTCCAATGACATGACCATGTTAAAATAATGAGTTAAAAGGGGGGGTGCTTTAAAACCATGTGAGATAAGGCCATGATTGCTTTATCTCTCATTCAATAGGAAGATAAAGCCTTTTTTCATTTGAATAGGAGATAAAGCCATCATGGCCTTAGCTCACATTAGCAATATTAGAAAAAGGCTTTATCTCTCATTTCAGTTTTGAAGAACTTTTGCATTTTACATTGATTAATAATAGATTTTCCCTTTTACGAAATCTGGCTTCGCATACTAAAGTTTTTCTGCGTGGAGGCCTGCGGCCGTGCTTACGGGTTTTCTCCTCCAGTATGACGCGGCAGGTGGCTTCGCTGAATAAAGTTTTCCTGCGTGCGTCACAAGAATAAAAAAATTTCTTTTCCCGGAAACACTAAAGTAAAGTATTGGAATTTGGCTTCGCATACTAAAGTTTAAAATATGGCTTTATCTCTCATTTGCGAAAAAAAAGTATGGCTATATATATCTCTCATTTCGCAAAATTTTAAATATGACCTTACCTCTCAATGATTGGACAATAAGGCCATTATGGCTTTATCTCCCATTCAATTGAGCAATAAAGCCATAAAGCACACCCCCCCCCCCCCCCCCCGAGTTAAAATGCCAATGTATAGGTAGTGAATAATAGTTATATTAGCTTTTTAAATCTTTACTTTTCCATGTAAGTTTTTGCGGGGAATGTAGTGCATTAATATGCTGTACTTTACAAAATGATCTTAGTTTTTTGTTTAATTATTGTCTTTAATAAATTTACAAAAAAGAACAACAAATAATGCGTCATTTGTTTTATAAATTTTATTATGTCTTTATCGCACTTGAATAAATGTTTAAAATATATTTTTTTTAATTTCAGTTTTTTTTCGGGCCTAAAAGACAACAATTTGTTATTAACAAATTTTGAAGTTTTTTTTCAAGCATTTCATTGTCAATGTCAAGTTTTTTTAAATAACGACTTTTTATATCCACAAAAAAAAAATTTATATATTTGCCTAAAAAAAAAATATTTTGCTATTTTGCAAACAAAAAAGTTAATGACTGAATAAAAGTGACTGTTAATCTTATCGTCTGTTGTTTTAACATTGATGCGGGTTATAAGCCTCTATATAATATTTTCCTTAAGCAATTGTTTTTTTATTTTTAACAAAAAAAAAAAATCAATTTGGGTTTGTTGATCTTTTAGTGAGGAATTGTGCAAAAATTAAAAAAACAAACAAAACTTAATTGATTTACTTTTTTAACTTTTTTCAATTAATTTTTAATGGTATAGTTACCTAGGATAAAAATAAAAAAAAAATAGTTTTTTTTATTTACAGTTAAACCCAGGTTAGCCGGGCCTCTATTAACCGCCATGCTGATGGCTTTCTTTTACAACCCAACGCCTACAAAATAATGTGTTGAGTAATCAGAAAACAGCAAAAATACTACTTACAATTATACTAAAAGAAACATTAAATTTTACAAGAGTAGTCCCAGAATAAACGCATTCAGATTTTACTAAGTGGTACTTAAAAAGTAAGTCATTATTTTTATACCTTAATACATCAGAAAAGTAAGTAGTTAAAAAAAAGTCCAAAAAATAAGTGGTTGACAAAAATTTACAGCCAGGTCCCCGATGTCGATCGACAACTTAAGCAAGCGGTCCACTTACTTTCTACAGGTTTTACGTGACTAACGTAATTCATTTATTTATTGTCAAATGACTGTATTGCCTCATCATCAATTCCTTAAATAAAACGCTAGTTTGGAAATAAAACTCGACAAATCATATAAATTAAGCCAAAAAATAGAACTCTGTTCTGTGCCCATGTTCTGTAACTCCCGCGTGGAGAAACTTTTCGATTGAAATGTGTGAAATGAAACAAAAATGCCATAAATTGAAACAAACAACTATTTTTCTCACTTAACTGCGTCTGTAACATTTTTAGCGAGTAATTGCTGTCGCGTAAGGAAATTACTCGCCAATTTACAGAAAAAGTGTGTCTGTAAAATTTTTGTGAGAAAGTTCCCGCTTTAACCTGTCAAATAAACTCACGCATAAAAACGGGGTGAGAAAAAATGTTAACGCTAAAAAATATATTAGAAATGCAAAATGCATTTAATAATTTCATTGTTTAATTATTTCGCTTTTAAGATTTTTGAAAATATATGTAAGAATGTTTCCAAAGCTATTTTTTTAAACAACAAACATTAAGGTCGCACTGTACATTATTTGTATAGCCGAGGGTTGTATTTTCGCCGTGTCGTTGAAAATTTTTCAATTTTAGTAAATTTTGGTCGCCGTCAACGATATGTTTGACTGGCGTTCTCAACATCTGCAATTTCTTATCGGCTTCGAGTGGAATATTATGACATTTATAACGTAACGACGTAATCTCTTTTGATAGTTTTTGACATGAGTTACATACACACTTTTTTAACACTTTTCTAGAAACGATGGAATAATTTGTTTCACATCTTTTCGATTCGAGAAGTTCTCACCAAAGTTACAGAACATGGGTACTGGCTACAAACAAATCAGTATAAAAAACTAAGGAGTAAACAAAAAATATAGAATAGAATTTAAAAAAAAAAATATTTAAAAAAAATATATAATTTTATAAGTGGTGGTGTTTTAAAAAAATATTTAGTGTTCGTGTGTAAAGAAAATTTTGTTAAATTTTTTAACAAAATGTCGACAATTACAACACAAGTGACTGATTATGACATTTGTGGTCGCATTATATTTCTTAGTGGGCCGCAAATTTGTATGAAACCTGTTACGTTATCGGTCGCTTGCATTGTCGATCGCCTTGTCGTGCTGAAAATTGTTAGTGGGCCGCAGATCAACTGTTTGTCGTTGAAATTGCAAGCGAACGATAGCGGTCGACAGCGAGGGCCAGGCTGTTAAATATAAAGCATTTAAAGGATAACAGATTACCAAAGCGCTTATTAGAAGCAAAGTACTTACTAGGGAGATCGATTATTCGACTTCTTTCAAACCCCGGTTTTCGAATATTCCAAATAGTTGCTATATAAAAAAAAAATGTGTTTTCCTTTTTTTATAAAAAGAAATTCATCATGACATTTTCCCTTGAGAGGATAGGGAACACAATATTTATTTGATTAACTCCGTCACCTAAAATTGAAAAGGGCGTAACAACACTTTTTATTTTATTATTTTTACAGGAGAAGCAAAAACTTTACAAAATCAATAACAACAATTTTTCGCGCAATCAGTTCTCCGTGAATGTAAAAAAGATTAAAAATCAAGTAAGTCCCGTGGTTTCATTTTTTAATTTCAATCCCGGGATTTTATGAATTTAGTCAGTCCCGAAATCGTTAACTTAATTTTTTTGTTTTGGCTTTTTTTATAAAAAGAAATTCATCATGACATTTTCCCTTGAGAGGATAGGGAACACAATATTTATTTGATTAACTCCGTCACCTAAAATTGAAAAGGGCGGAACAACACTTTTTATTTTATTATTTTTACAGGAGAAGCAAAAACTTTACAAAATCAATAACAACAATTTTTCGCGCTATCAGTTCTCAGTGAATGTAAAAAAGATTAAAAATCAAGTAAATCCCGTGGTTTAATTTTTTTAATTTCAATCCCGGGATTTTCGGAATTTAGTCAGTCCCGAAATCGTTAACTTAATGATGCGCTTTTTGCAATAAAATCTTGTTTAGCTCTGCGTTACTAAAAAAGAGTTGGCAATACTGGTAAATATACTTATGTAAAGTGTAGACTTTGCAATAAAATCTTGTTTAGCTTTTCTTTGCTAAAAAAATAAGCCATTTTTAGTGGTGAAGAGTTAGCAATACTGGTTAAGATACTTATGTTAGGTGTAGATTTAAACTATGTATGTTTAAATAAAAATAAATGTAATGTTTTATATTATATCTATTAACCGTGTTTTTCAATTATCCTTGCTAACCCCTGTCCCTGTCCCGTGCGACCCGGAAAATCGAGGTTCAACGTATTTAAATTTTAGAAATATGGCCTTAATTTGGAATTTATATTATATAAAAATATTTTTTTTTCTCATTTTCTCATTTTTCAAAATATTAGCTCGTAAAAAAACTTTCAATATTCTTGTTTCCCACAGTTTTTTTTTTTTTTTTTCTTTTTTTTATGTAACTTTATGTGTTCTTTATGTAATCTCTACCAGTTTTTGTTACATTTTTTGAAGGCTTTTTGTTATCTAATTAGTTTGTTTTGTAATTTAAAAACCAGATTCAACTACGGAAATTAAGTATAACGTCAAACAACAAAAAATTATTTCTAAAATGAGCAGATAACTTTTTGCCACACAAAAGATTCATTAATATTTATCTATTAATCCATCATGCAGGTTAAATATTTGTTATTGGTTTTTTAAACAACAACAACAACAACATTAATAATAATATGAATACGTTTTATTTTTAAAAGAAGAAGAAATAAATAAACGATGATAAGAAGGAAAGAAGGCAGCAATGAAATCATAAGACCAATATAATCAAACAATTATTATCTTTAAATATAAATAAAATTTAAATTTATTAATATTTATGGTATTCAAGCACATCTTATATTTAAAAGCAAAATTATAACAGTTGCGATCCCGCACTTTTTGGGTAAAGTGCGGTAAAAATAGATTAAACAAACTTTTTTGGCATTTTTTTTTTTTTTTTTGTTATGATAGAAGGATTTATGACAATTATGTTTTAAGCAAAATATCGGCCAAATGCTCGCTACGGCTTTGGTGGCATACGTCTATCCGTTGGTCCATATTTTCAAAGATTCGGAGACATAATTGAGGTTCAATGTCGTTAATGTAGCCAACCAAAATATGCATAAGTTAGCTTAAGGTACTGTCAAAAATTAACAAAAAGTCTGTCAAATACATAAGCAAATTAAAAAACACTTTTAAGGCCCAACCATAATATGCATTAGGCCGCTTAAGTCAACTTAAGCAAAAGTGTGAATACATATAAAACAAAAGTGGCCAACTATAATGTGCTTAATGAAACTTTTCGTTAAGTTTCGTCAAATATAATTTGCTTAAGCAAATTGCCAAACTGAACGCACATTCCGTACGGAATCAGATGTTTGTGCATTGTTAAAAAAATAAAATAAATTGAAATGGATAAAGAAAAACAGGAATATAGAAAAAGGGGAATTTTACATATTTTAATTTTGTATCCATTTTTAATTAAAAAGTTTGTACAACAATCACCAATTTTTTTCTTTTTAAAACGTTGCTGGCAAATAAAATAAAACATTGAATAAACAAATACAGGGCTGTAATTTTTGGTACTTCTTTATTTAAAGAACTCGCAAGAAAACCAAATATTGCACAAATATGCAACATGGATCTTAAGTTTATGTAAGTTCATTATGTCCACCTTAAAGGCTCTTTTAATTTTCTCATGCATTTGACAGACTGTTCGTTAATTTTTGACAGTACTTTAAGCTAACTTATGCATATTATGGTTGTGCCTTTAAGGAAAAATTCATTAAGTCCATTATAGTTGGCCACATATGTTTTATATGTATTCTTACAGTTGCTTAAGTTCACTTAAGCGACCTTATGCCTATTATGGTTGGGCCTTTAGCTTTTGAATTGTTCTTAGTTTTTTGACATATACTTTTTCTTTTAAATATCCCCAAATAAAGAACGACACCATTCACGGTAACTGCTTGGCCGCCATTTTCGAAGAATTACACGACGATATGTTCCTTTTGGTTCGCTCTCTGACCCTAGATTGCCAACCATTCTGTTCACACGATTCATTCTTGGTTTTCTTATTATTTTTGTGCATACTTATATTTAATTTCAGTTTTTTGATTTTGTTTAAAATGGGTAAAAAGCAAGTAAAAATTAAAAATATAAGGAACTGTGCACCACTGCTGCAGTGATGCGTGATCACCAGTTGCAGTTGTGATGCTGATGCTCCTCTACTTCACAACAGCCGTGCAAAGTTTGAATTTTTGAAGACGAGCTAAATTTTAAAATTTTCATTAGAGAAGATAAAATGATAATAAAAATGTTATCAACAATAGCGATGACAAATTTATTGAAGCAAAAAGTGACAGTTTTCTTATAAAAAAGCATTAAAATAAACAAATTCCTTAATGTCAACAGTTATTGCATCAGAAAATTAACTGATGCAATATTTGTCAAAATTTGCTGCAGAGTTGCAGCATCACTGCATAAAAAAAACGTTTGACATATGAGAGTGATGCCAACTTTACTAATACGCAATAGCTGCATTTACGGACGTACCCATAGTATTTTTATATGTACATACTTTTATTATTATTATTTTTTTATTAATATTACTTTTGTTATTTAACATGAATTTTTATTTTGTGTTTTCTTTGTTTTAATTTTCTCTTTAAAACTTGTTCAAATAAAAAAAGCGATCATTTGTTATCAAAATTGGAGATGATAGTAAATTTAGAACAAGAAAAGTGTTGAAAGAACTTCATGCAAGCAAGAAATATAACTTGAGGAAAAAATTCAAACTCTTGTTATACAAAATTAGTGTTTTCCGTGTACTTTTCCAATAAAGAGCGTTTTTTTTTTGACTACATTTCTTAGCGTTCAAAGAAAACCCAACCTGTATTTTCTGGTATAATCAGAATTCACCTTTGTATTTTAATCATTATTGCCAGACGTCTACAGCCATAATAGGTGTACTCGTGTTATTTAATCATTACTAAAGTGTTTTTCTAAGTATAATATATTTTTCTTTTATTAATATAATAATAAAACGCTAATTAAATTTTTTCCTATCAAATAAGAAAAATGTTTTCATATTTTTTCAACGTAAATATTTGCATTTAGTATCTGTCTGTATTTTATATGTTCATATGTGCATTGTATAAGTCATTCATTTTTATTTGTTTTTTTATTTTTTAGTTATAAAATTAACAAAAAAAAAATAAATTTATTTGAATGAAATTAAGCTAAAATTAAACGTTAAAAATTAATACTAAACTAATGAATTTTATTGCAGATTATGATAGTAGATGAATGCGCGACAAATGATCGTCTCTAGACGAAACGGTGACTTGACGGTGACTTGATCAGACGCTGTACAGGTGTTCATTCCTTTAAATTTAAATATTTTTTACAAAGATTAAAAATGGTAACAATGTCTGATGGAAAATCAGACAACTGCTGTAAACGACTCACACATAAAATGAAATGTTTTTATTAACAAAGAAAATAGTTCGTAGCTATATATGTATGTATATCCCAAACTCACATTAAAAAAATAAATAATATATTATTTTTTTTTGTTCCCACTCTCATTGATAAGTGTATTTTTCATTCCCTTTTTAATTTGTTAAAGTATTTTTTATACCCGAACTTTCAATAAAGAATTTGGTGTTTGCTTCTACACGTTCACACACTTACGTTAATTTGTGGTCTACACTTTTCTTCAGTATTTGTTTGTGACAGCGACACTACAATTATTTGAATGTGTTTTCAAATGGAATTACGCAGGCTAAACAAAATTTTAGTTAAAACAATCGCAGAATGTAAATAAGGAATCCTTTTTATACCCTCCACCGGCACTCATTCCGTGCGAAATTTTTTTATTATTCATCTTAGACCCCATAGAGTATGTATATTCTGGCACCTTGAGTAATGTCCGTCTGTTGAAAACACGCTCATTTTCGAAAGACTGAAAAGAAAAGAACAATGTTTGCGTCAACATGCTTCTAGTTTTCCTAAGCAGGTTGGGATTGAAATCCAGGAAAATCGGTTCAGTAGGTTAAGAGTTATAAATCAAAATGTGGAACCACTACCCTAAAAAATTTATAATTTTATTACAAAAACTGACATAAATGATGGTATAATGCACAGATTGATATAAGATTTTGCATGAATTCGTTCTATATGACTAGAAGTCATACTTTTTCATGAAGATCAGACCATAATTTACAATGGGCCCCAAAAAAGCCTACTCTTAGTACGCCTAAACCCGTAATAATAATGCTATTGTTATAACATTTTGTACGTCACAGTTTTATGGGACTAGGCAAATTTCGTGAAGATCGGTTCATAATTTGCCATAGACCCCATCCATAGCTACTCTCGGAAAACAGTTTAAAACAGAAACAGAAGAAAACATTTTTTGCAGCAGAATTTGGTCTTTCTTAGTTTTAAAAGGATTCAAATCACAGTAGAAAATGTCGTGAAGATCGGTCCATAATTAATCATATTCCCCATATATGCCCACTCTGGGAAACTATTTTTCTTTGTCGCTTATTTTAAGGGTTAGTTTCTCAAAACTTTTTTTGTGTGCGTTTTTTTTTGCTGAAGCTTTACAAAAGAAACTAAAAATCTGATTTAATGTTTTATGGGCTTCGGTTGTTTTCCTATATGTTATATTTTTATGAACTTGTTGTTGTTGCAATTATTAAGGTATACTTGTACTACTTCTAATAACATATCGGTACAAAAAGAAATATTTTTGCTTGTAGGTTTTCATTTTACGTAGTTTTCCATTTCTTGTATGCATATACATACATACAAGTTTTTTTTCTTCTCTTACAATGGCGAATAGTTTTGGTACTTGTAAAATGTGTGAGTGTTTGTGTGTGTTTTAATCAGAAAAAAACTTGAAAGCAGATAACAAAAAAAAAAAAAAAAAATATAAAAAATAAGAACAACAAGAAAAGTTTTTATTATTTTGATGGTACGAAAAGCGCGCGCTGGGTTATATTGATGGTGGCTTGGATATGAGTCATATTTCTTTTTTAAACTCAGACACACACGCAACATACACATCACTAATTTACGAGTAAAGATTTGCATACGAGTTGAGTGGTGTGACATGAAATCAAAAAATACCCGAATATTAACGAATATCGATATTCGATTGTCTTAATTGCATACATACATATGTACATTTCTACATTTGTGTACTACAATTTTTAAATTTTAGTGCTTGAGTGTTTGTTTCAAAATCAATAGTCATCACGTTGTTTTTTGCTTTTTAGCATTTCAAATAATGATTATCGCAATTTTATTTTGCCGAGCAAGTTCGTTTTATTGACAGTAAATATTTAATTTATTTATAATCTTTAGTAGGTATTATGCCCTTAGCTTTAAAACGAAGCAATATTTTACAATAGGTACCTATTTTTTCGTAAATTATTTTGGTATTTGTCATACTTGGCATTTTAATTAAACTCTAATGAAATTCATTTGAAAACAGGTGTTTTTTTTAAATCTTTGTTTTGTTGTTCGTTTTGAATAACTTTTTTGTATGTATGTTGATTATCTTTTTGAGATTATTTTAATAAATTTTAACTCGGCAACAATAAATAAGAATATTGCGAATTCTAACACAATTCTAGAAAAAGCGTCTTGAAAAAGTTCTTGCGTTGAAAAAATCGCTTTCTTAGATTTTTGAACAAGTAGGCGCTGCATTTTAAAAATTTTTATAAGATTAAACCAATTCCAAAGATACAAATGCCTATTTAAGGAAATCTTAATGGTAAACACTATTAAATTCGTAGGTACCTAGGTATAAAGATTTCAATTATATTGATAACACTGTTTAGGATACATATTCCTAATTTACCGGTTCAGATTTTAAGTTTTGAACTTGACAAAAAGGATCTTAAAACAATTTAACTTTATTACTTTTATGTAGGTAGTAATTTAATTTTAAAGATGTTGGCAAAAAAATTGGAAATATTGGGTATGTATGAAACGGTAGCAAAGTACTCATGGAAGTAAAATTGTGTCACTGTTGAGATGAATAAAATTTCATTAGCCCTGGGGGCTAGTATAAATTTTGACATTAGCGTAGAAATGGTTGACAATTTTAAATCAGCATGGAACTTTGCTACCGTTTCACACACACCTTTTGTACTTTAAAAAAGAAAGAAAGTTGAAACTATTTCCCTCAGATGCTTTTTAATTTCTATTTACAAATTTGTTTACAATGTAAGAAAATTAAATCACTATCATTATTTTAAAACATTTAAATAGTACGTGTTGATATTTTTGTTTTAATAATGTAAAATATTATATTCGTCCTTTACCAAACAGGTATTTATGTATATTGGCATAATTACATTACATTTACCATGTTGTTGCATTGATTTCTCTAGCGATTTTAAGAATTTCGACATTAATGGAATTTTCTTTTTTGATACAAAATGTTGCCACACGATTTTGTACCAGTTATTAAGGGTTACTTACACTCTCATAATGTGTAACATTTGAACATCAGCAAAAATCATTGCCATTTATGAAGTTTTGTGCTGGTTCACACTCTTCCAGTATTAGCCGTCAAGTCTTGAGTTTTTAGGGGAGAGAAGAAAATAAATGGCATTCTTTTTTCCTTTCTCTCCTAAAAGCACAAGAGTTGACGGCAGGCGTGCCAGAAAATTTTGATAAAAAAATTGGCATATTCTCAAAAAAAAAAAAATCGGCATTATCGGCACTTCAATTAAATAAAATCGGCAAATTAAAAATATCCCTTTTAAGAACAATAAAAGATATTTTTTAACACAAAAAATAACAAAACAAAATAATTCAGTATTAACTTACATATAAACCATATAAAAACATAAAAAATAATGAAAAAGAATATTTTTATAAATCAATTGTTGTTAATTTAAAAACATTTTGTACATTAGGTTAAAATTGTTTTGATAGTTGAAAAAATTTTTCAACATTTTATTTTAACAAATATTTTATACATACATACATATATCGTCGCGGTTTTAACTAACTCACCTAACTAACATTTAACAAATTTTACAGGAGAGCACTTTTTATGTTCTTTGTCTTAAATGTAGTCATTTCCTACCCAAAATAGTTTATGCATTATTTAGTAGCATTATGTAGTATAGCATCTTTTGTTATGTGTTAAATGAAGAAAATGACAAATATTTTAAGTTTTTATACTTAAATCAATTTTCAAAAAATAATTCAGTTAGTAAACTAGCGACGATATGAGTTGAATAGTTTAATTAAATCCATTTTAATATCAACATAAAAACAGTTTTCATTATTAAATTTAAAGTAATCTTTAGAAAAAATAATTCCTTGAAATGATTAATTTTCCACAGTTTGGTTTTATTAAGGTTGACTTGGCTAAAAATTCTTTCCACATTTGCGGAAGAATGTGGAAGGACCATAATAAACTTTGACATCACTGGAAATGCATCCGTAGACTCCCCACGTAGGTATTAAGTCTGAAATTTTTTGCAAAAAGTTTGCAAATTTACTTCAATTCCTTCTAAATCTTCTTAAAAGTATAAAAATTTTATTTTCCTCTTTCACAATTTTGTCAGGGTTAATCATATTTAAAGATTTATAAGATTTTTGTACAAAATCCAAACGTTTTTTTTTTTTTTTTTTTTGAAAATTCTATATACAAATTAATACAGTTATTAGCAATTTTGTTAATTTCACTATTGTTGAGGTTTGATTTTGATAGTAACTCATTAGCGAATAAGCCCAAATACTCCTCATCAAAGTTCAAAAAATTCTTTGTGTTGATATATTCAATAACATTTTTTGTTTTTTTTTAAATTAGTTAATACAGTTTTAAAAACACTTTCCATTTGGTTGTATATTGTTAATCAAAAAATCTGCATTTTTGTAGCAAAAATCGGCAAATCGGCACTCTGCTTATTTTAAGGCAAAACATCGGCAAAATGCTGATAAATCGGCAAATATGGCAGGCCTGGTTTACAGCTAAAAATTTAAGAGTGTGAACCAACCACTGTGACCAGATCTAGAAAATTTTTACAGCTGAATCTGGCATTACACAGGCCAACAAATGCTAAAAATTATTTTTAAAAATGCTAAAAAAGAATACTACAATTTTTTAAAGATTTTTGTTAGTATGAAATTTATAACGAAATTAAAATAAATTGTTATATTTAAACAAGTGGGTAGATTTTGGTAAAACTTCAAATATATATAAATATGTAGCACAGGTAGTTGAGATTAAATTTAGGTGGCCTGCAAACATCTGATACATGCAAAATGAAAACGATTTTATTTCTATGCTATACAAAATTTTGTAGATAATTTTAATTCTTATAGTTTAAGAAAAGTTGAAGTTTTAAAATTATTAGTTTTTTCGCAGTTTAGAGCAAAAAAATGTTTAACCAAGATGAGGGCATTTCTAATATTCCCTTTCTTAAGATAAGAATTATGCATTTTTATTAGAAATTTCATTTGGGGCACAACTATTTTAGCTAAAATTTATTATAATTTACAAAAAAAAAATTTAAGTGAAATCATTAATACTATTTTTAAAAATAAAATGCCAAGTGCTAAATGAAAACTTTAATGCTAAATACAAAATTTTAATGCTAAATTTAGCTGCAAAAATGCCAAAATGTTCACACTGGAACCAGCACTTTTTATGTAGGTTTTCAACAATTCTACTAAAATAGTTTATTAAGTTTAAGTAAAAAAAAGAATAGAAGAAAAATTCAAAAATAAACATATTTTTAAAAAAACGTTTACAAACATGATAAGCAGTTTAAAAAGTGCTGCATTTCGACCTCTTTGGTAAAGTTGAGAGTGAAAGATTGAACATATTTTTGGTTTTTCTGTGAAAAGTTATTATTATTATTTTTTTTAATATGTGTAAATTAATAGATTTTAATGTCTATTTGCCGCCACAAACAAATGGCTGTCTAAACAGCTGTTGTTAGATGGTTTGTCAGTTCAAAATATAACACGTTCTACTTGAAAAATTTTACACTGCAAATTCTAGCAGAGATTTAAATTTTTTGCTTTTAAACGACATGTGTGCATTTTGCAGTAAAGAGTTTGACAAGCACCCTGCTAAGTACATGTCGTCTAAAACCATCTTTATGTGTACTTGATCAACAAGAGGGTATTAACTGAAATAATGTTTTTTCCCCCTTTTAAGAAGAAATTTACACGTAATATTAATATATACCCGTTGTAAAAATATCGTGCTATTTTGTCTATTTTTTTTTTTTTTTTTTTTTTTGGCAATGAAACAGTTGGTTTAAAAATTCTTTTTCATATGCTTTTAAAGGCCGGTATTCACTATCCTATTTAGTCGCACGATATGTCAAAAAAAATCGTGTGTGCTCATTATGTATGACAGTGTGGCTTACAAAAGAATTGAGTGACAGATTTTTTTGACAGTCAGTCCGACTTGCAAATATTTATGAAAATTTTCATAAAATGATAGATTCTATGCGAGCAGAGTTGCATGTTCTTGTAAAGTAGCTGAGTCATTTGAGTTTGCATCTTTTTTGTGGGATAGTGTGGCATTGTCAGCAGATTTTGCAGACATTTTTTTATGTCGGATAGAATTCCGTCAGATTTTCGTGTGAATAAATCGTACGATTATGTAGGATAGTGAATACTGGCCTTAATGTTATACATATCCAAAATAATATTGCTTCTACTGAGAATTTTTAAAATGTCGAGTTAATATAGTCTTGTTGATCAAGTGCGATGTATAATGAAATGAAGGCAAAAAATGTAAACAGACAGAAAACATTTTAATTTTATTAATACCAGTACCCATGTTCTGTAATTTTGGTGAGAACTTCTCGCATCGAAAAGATGTGAACCAAAATATTCCATCGTTTCTCGAAAAGTGAAAATAAAGTGTGTATGTAACTCATGTCGAAAACTAACAAAAGAGATTACGTCGTTACGTCATAACATTCCACTCGAAGCCGATGTGAAATTGGAGACGTTGAGAACGCCAGTCACACATATCGTTGACGGCGGCCAAAATTTACTAAAATTTAACAATTTTCAATGACGGCGGAGAAATATAACGGTCGGCTATAGCAAATAATGTAGAGTGCGACTTTAATTATTGTTGTTTAAAAATAGCTTTCAAAGCATTCGTATATTTTTCAAAAATGTTAAAGGCAAAATAATTAAACAATGAAAAAATCATTCAAAAACAAAATATTTATCTCTTCCATATTATTATTCATTGCATTTTTCATATTTAATATATTTTTTAGTAGTAATATTTTTCTCACCCCGTTTTTATGCGTGAGTTTATTTGACTGTTCAAAGCGGGCACTTTCTCACAAAAATTTTACAAACACACTTTTTCTGTAAATTGGCGAGTAATTTCCTTACGTGACAGCAATTACTTGCCAAAAATGTTACAGACGCAGTTAAGTGAGAACAACAGTTGTTTGTTTCAATTTATGGCATTTTTGTATCATTTCTCGCATTTCAATCGAAAAGTTTCTCGAAGCGAGAGTTACAGAACATGAGCACAGCTTGCCATATTTTAGTTACAATATTTTTTTATTCAAATATTACTTCATTCAAAATATTATTTATAATTTAAAAAAAAGGCATTTAAAATTTAATTTGATGTTTTAAATAAATGTTTTCTGTAAAAAACCCTAAATGCATAGTAAATCATTCTTATGAAGATATTGTAAATATTTCTTATGACATTGTTAACTCAATATTGTAGACTCAAGTCTTGAGTTTAAAATCGTTTTAAGTAAAACTAATATTTTTGGGTTATAATGATGTTGCAGCAAATGAGCAATATGAAGCTAATTTAAAGTATTTTTACTTTTAAAATAAATCTATTTCCCTTTTTTTACGTTGTTTTTAATGCCTTTGCAATTCTACCTAATACCTATAAAAGGAAACTCAAATCCAAAAATACCTATATTTAAATACAACAATGAAAGGAAGTGAAGGGTCTTAAAAAAATTCTTCATTCAAATAACATTAAATGAAAAAAAATCAAATTTAACACTCTTTCCAAATTTATTCACGGCACAATGGATTTTGGATGATTTCTTAAAATTATTGAAGTGTGAAATTGTTTTTTTTTTTTTTTTATTGCTTTAATTTTTATTTCTCAAAGACAGCAAAGTAATTTATTATTAAACAAACGGAATGAAATTATGAAATTAAAAAAACGGGATTTTAAGGATATTTTTTTTAAGTATAATAATGAAGAAGAACTGACTTACCGTTTTAAATGATCTCTTTTATTATCCTCACGTACAACAACTTGTGTTTCTTGGGCTATTTGTCCAAAACAAACGTTGTTGGTCTCTCGTACCATTTTTGTTTACGAAACTTCATGGAGGCGAATTATTTTTTTAAATGGGCGCACTCCAAACCCATTCAAAAAATATTTGTGTGAAAACAAAATTCGTTAATATTCGATATTTTGTTTTCTCATTTTCACAATATTTATTTTTCATATAATATTTTAATCGGTTCGACTTTATTTTAATTTTAAATATATTTTTATAGATTTATACTATATTTTTTAAAAACTCTTGGTTATCTGGAAAGAGAAGAAATAATGAAAGCAAATTAATAAATAAATTTATAAAAGGATAATGCTCAAATAAAAAAAAAAAGAAATAATTTTTTTTTATTATTAACATTCCAACTATCACGAGCAATTGCTGCTAATACGCCATAATTAAGGCGACTCGTTGTAAAATTTTAGGAACCCTTTCCAGAAAATTTTTTACGCGCTTTTTTTTGTCGTCATCTCTTAAAAACCCGAGACAAAACTGAACAGTGAAATCTATGAAAATGTACAATGGAAAAGCGCCGTTATTTTCTTAATACTAGTTAAAAAACATATGATGCAATTCTTAAAAAAACAGCAGTATTGTAAACAGGTGAGGAACGGTTAAAATGTTGAATTTTATTATAAAGAGATCTTGAAAAAAAAAATATTGAATTCGATAGTCGTAGATAAATATCGATGTATCGATATATTAGTATTTTTAATATCGGCGATATATATCGACTATAATTTTTTAAATATCGATATTTTGATATATCGATATTTATTGCGCATCCCTAATCTGTAGTAAAACAATCATCTCAAGACAAAAACTTTGATGTATCATACTTTAAGATCGGACTATAAATGTCAAAGATATAACGAAAAATTTTAAAAGACGACCCCTACATTCGGCAAAAAATTATTTTCGAAACCGCCTTGCAAACATTCTTTATTTTAGGGGGTGTAAGGGAATTTTTTTTTATTTTTTTTTTGAGGTAAGGTCTAATGTACATGGATATATTTATATGTAATTAAATTAAAAAAAAGCAATTACATATAAAAATATTAAGAATTTTTTATACATTCTTAAAGTGTTATTTAATTACCTCTTTTTTAAAGAGTATCAAAAGAATTATAGCAAAAACTTCACCTACATTTTAGCAACAACTAGCTCTGTAGGAACTTCATAAATTTGCCTACCTTATCGCTACTTGCAGCATTACAGTACACCAATTTATAAAGTAGTTTCTTGTTTTTCTCACAGTAATCTGCATATACACGTAGCTCACTTTAGAAGTAAAAAAGGAAGCCTCAAGTTCAAATCTTAACTGGGGCAGAATGTAAATTTTTTTGGAGCCGCGTTTATTTTTTAATTTAATTTAATTATTTCAGATATACCACTACCACAGAAGCAACCCACATTTCTGAGACGACCAACGGACTATATGATACCCCGTACAGACTTTGAGAAGAAATTTCAGGTCATATTCCCGTCAAGGCGGGAATGGATCAGAGGAATGCTGGCTGATGAATAACGCACGAAGATTTATACAGATGCGTCAAAGACTACCTGTGGTGTTGGTTCTGGGGTTTTCTCAGAGGAACTGCAAGTGAATCTCTCTTTCCGTCTGCCGGATGAGGCAAGCGTATTACAGGCCGAAATACTGGTGATTAAGGAGGTATGTAAAACACTGCATAGTAGGAACGAACTTCAGCGGCAAAGTTGGTATTTTCGTCGATAGCCAGGCCGGTTATTTGGGAATTACCTTCTACAAGGACTTTCTGAGATATCGCGAGTGAGACTCGGCAATTTGGTGAAATATATCAACGCAACGGGCTGGCTTTAGCCACCTCAGTATTGTCATGCGTCACGCTTGATCCGGGATTCCTCTTCTTGACGAGTTGTGTGGAGTCACTGTCGACTCACTTGCAGCACGCCTATTTTTCGACGTGCTACCACGTTAACCAACCAAACAGCTATGTCACTACCAGTGCAGTAAACGATTGCATTCGATTAAATTGCAATCACATTATTTCTTTGCATTAATTGCTTACTTTTTGATTGCATTCAAATTCGAAAAATTGATTCTATGATTTTCTTTTTAAATCATACAATCAATTTTCTGATTTTGAATAAAATCAGAAAATATATATTTTTTAAATCAATTTATATAATATTAATGATTGCATTCAAATCAAGTGAATGCAATCAAAATGAAATCAGAATCAAAATATTCGTTCTCTTCAAATGAAACTTCTTCTTCTAGAAATAAAGCTGACTCTGACAATTATGAATTGCCAACAATGTAAATTTTTGTTTACAAGCACTAGATACCAAGTGTATAATATTTCGTTGGACTTTCACTTTAGTTGTGATTGCAAAAGAATTGATTGAATTCACATGGTTTAAATTAAAATTTGATTGCAGTTAAATTGATTGCTGTTAAATTGATTGCAAATGATTGCAATCAGAAAGTATTACCTCGTGTTTTCAATATCGGTTAACTGAAACCCCGATTTTTGGGCATACCCAAAACCGGTTTCCCTACCCCGGGTAACCGTTTTTTTTTATATCTGTAAAAATCGTCAATTTTACTTATTTTATTGTTGTGTGTACCTCACTCTTACCAGCTGTTGTTATTATTACGAAGTGAATTATTGTTTGTGTGTCAAATAAATGAAATTTGTAAGAAATTTGGAGAACACAAGAAAGAAAATTAAAATATACCTATTAGTTGTTTAACAAAAGTATGTATAACATTTAAAGTTAGATTGTGTTTTAAAAATAATGTATTGGTTTTTATTTTACAGAAATGAGTGTGGAAATACTACAAAAAGAAAAATGAAAAGGCACAATGTACCAAGTGCCCATAAATCTTTGCTTATAAAGGCTCTTCCACTTCGTCGCTTAAGAGTCACTTAATTAGAATACACAAAATTTACAAAATTGACATCTTCATCTCAGACGAGCTAAAAAGGTTATTTTACTACAAAAAGTATAACCTCATCTCTTCCAGAGTTTTTATCTCGTTCGGTTGCTGATGACGGGCTTTCCGTATGTGCGGCACAAAAATCGAAGGTAATAAAAGGTTATCTAAAGACAATAAATAAGGAAATGCCAGGCTACAATATGGAAAGATATTTTTTCATTTTACGAAAAAAAAAGCCTAACACATTAAAATTTTTAAAGCAGTAAAGGAGACTAAAGAAAAGTTCTCCATTGCGGTCGATGAGTGGGTTAATATCTCCAGCCTGAAATATATAAACGTAAGTATTATGGTTAAACTCTAGTACCTCCCAATTGAATATATTCAATTTGGGACTTAGCAACTCTCACTATTAGGGGAACTCCAGAAAATATAAAGCAGTATGTTTAAGATAAGCTTTTGGAGTTTGAAATCGATATCAATAATGACCTAGAAGCATCCACTCACGACGGTGCTACTTTGATGAGGAAATTATGGTAAAATCATGGTATTCATTATGCGTGACAGCGAATGGTCCGATATTAATGATGAAAGTGGCTATCATTCTGATGGCTCGTTTTGTCCAGTCAATAACCATACTGTTCTTTCGCCATCGATTCACCCAATCATATCCAAAGTTAGAAGTGTGGTTAAAATGTTTAAAGTCAAGCATAAAGTCAATATAAGCAGAAAAACCACAAAAGTATGAAATAGAACACGAAGAACGCCAGATTCTTTTAAAATTTGATGTCAAACATCGCTGGAACTCTTTAGAAACAATGATTTCTACATTTTTAAAACTAAAATCGTATGTCAACCATACACTACTTGATTTGAATTTGGATATAGGTATTTTCCAAGTCTGAATTCAAAATTCTGGATAATATATAAACGTATTACAACCGCTCAATATTGAAGTTAATAAGTTTTCAAGTGGTACTGTGACATTATTAGAATCTGAAGCTATTTTAAAATGTGTGTTCAACACAAACAGCAGTTTCGCACAAACTCTACTACTTGTTCTTACTATTAATCCGACATCAACTGTCAGAAAAAGAGTCTCTCGGTATCATCTTTAATAAAAACTCCCTTCACTTTGCGTTGAAAATTTTTTCATTTAAAATTTTTTGAATTTTAAAAAATTTGTAGGTAGGTATGAAAATATTTTTCAAGTAAGCTGATGTGTTTTACAAAATAACTCCCTAAATTAAAAAATAGAATGTCTCCTAAGCATTTGGATCATTGTCTTGCTGGAAAATTCAGTTATTCCCAAGTTCTCAAGCGCTGGTTTCAAATTATGTTCTACAATGTTCTGATAAAGATATCGGTCCATTGTGCCTTCAATAAAAACTAAGGGACCAGATCCAGATGATGCCATGGCTCCCCAAACCATAAAACTACCACCTCCATGTTTGACTGTGGGTATAATATTCTTTGAATCTAACAATAAATTTCAGTGTTTTCATTTAAAAAAATTGGGATTATTAGCACATCATTAATAAATGAATTAATTAATAAAATATTTCATTCCCAAAAATAATTTTTGATAATAAATTTGCATGTGCCCGGCAAATAAAAAACTGAAATGGCAAGCTGCTTTATTTAAGCATCTTGGTTTTTTTTAATTTTGTGTTTTTCTTTCTATCCTCTTACAACTACAATTTGTGTTGGAAAAAACCCAGCCAATTGTAGGGGAATGTAAGAAAGAAAAAATTGACGGTTTATTGTTGTGACTTTGTTGAAGCTTTGATATTGTTACATTTAAGACCAGAGTGTTTTAAAATTCTTATTCACTTTATGGTCTTACTTGTAGGTATAATATTTTTAGCTTTTCTAAAGTATTTGGAAAAAGTTTCCTGACGAGCTGGCCTAAGCAACCAGCGAAATGCGCATAGGAACTAGCTTTCCCACAACAATAAATTTCAGTGTTTTCATTTAAAAAAATTGGGATTATTAGCACATCATTAATAAATGAATTAATTAATGTTGGGTTTTCTTCAAACTTTGGAACTGCCATCGCTTCCAAAAATATTGTTTTTACCCTCTTCAGTAAAATAAAGACTCGTTTCAAAGGTTTTCTTCAAACTTTGGAACTGCCATCGCTTCCAAAAATATTGTTTTTACCCTCTTCAGTAAAATAAAGACTCGTTTCAAAGGTATCCTTAATGTCTTTTAGCAAATTCAAGACAATCCTACATAGGTAAGTGAAAAACCTCAAGAAATTAATTAGAAAAATACCGAAAATCCAATTTAATTAAAAAACAAAACAAAAATAGGTATGTAGGTAGGTACCTACATACATAGGTACCTACATACATAGGTACCTACCTACATATGTATGTACATACATGCATATGTACCATTTTACTGAAAACCAGTTTCTGTTAAAATATTCTTTATTTGGTCTGCAAAATTCTTATTTGCCATTATTGTCAACCACCACCACCATTTAAGCCAACTTAAGATGTTTGGATGAATTCTGCAATGTTATTGCTGGATTTCTTAAACCATGACACGGCTGCTTATAAAAAAAATCAAGAAAAACTTAAACTTCTGCTGCTGCTGTAAGCTGTTTTTGGTGGTGGTTAAAGATGATGAGACTGAATGAATGGTGGTGGTGCTAAACAAAAAATAAATAAAAATATAAAAACAAATAAAAGACAACGACGGCAACTATAGCAACAATAATACAAAATCGTACCATCAACAATGGCAGCAGCAGAACAGCTAGCAGCAGTATTAAAACCATTTGAGTTCAAACTATACATTTATGGTTAAATACATACATACTACATATGCACATATGGATGTAGATACCTACATGTACATACATATATTTAAAAGCAACAACAAAATACTACAATAAAAATAAATAAAAACAACCCACTAGACGAGCAAAACAGAATCGACGTGTTTTTTTTAACACACAAAAAGCTTACAGCCAACCATACGCACACTTTTAGTCAGTCAACTGCAACAACAACTACCAAACAATATTAGTTAGTTGTCTCTGCTGCAGAGAAAAATAGCAGCGAAGTCATACAAACTCATCCGTACATGTGTATTCAACATTCATGTACAAATATAAAATTCTTCTTAAAAACGTAATATGAAATTTGACAACATTGCTTATTTTTTGTTTTCCTTACAAATACCTCTCCACGTAGTGGCAATGTTTTTAGATGCCTTTATATACTTTTGTTGTTTTATTTTTTTTCTTTCTGGCTTTGTTTGTGTTTTAGTAGTGAAATTCGACAACGTTGCTAATTTGCTGTTTTTATAATAATTGTTGGGTTTTTTTCTCAACTCTGCTTCTTCTTTTTCAGTATGACTGGTATATCACGAGTATGTGTGTGTGTTTATATGTTTTTTTTTATTTTAATATTTATTATTTATGCGAGTAAAGAGAGGGTATTAAGTTTAAAAAAATATTTTAATAACATGGGGAAAAAAGAGAGAAAAAATGGCAAGAAGTTGTTATTAAAGTTGGGCCATAGTGTAGTTTATATATGGAGTCCATATTATGGACATAATGGCGACGACTACGACGGCCACGATGGTAGTTATTAAGATGATGATGAAGACGATGACGACTACAATGAGTACGACAACGATATTGTTATGTTAAGAGGGCATTGTTGTAAAGTTGCTTTTATAATTCTTCTTGTTTGTTTATTTTTTGTGTGTATTTTTATTTATTTTTTTTGTATTTTAAAGATTTCTGTTATACACATTGCGCCTTGGCCGGACCAAACAAACAAACGAAAAAAGATCTAAAGAAGAAACAAACTTGAAAAACAAGGATAGGTAGGTACCTATTTTCTTTTTGTACCTACATACATACATATGTACATATGTTAAATGTATTTACATGGGTACATATCTACATATGTATGTACAAATGTAGGTATTTACCTACTGCATAAAATCCTAAAACATTTTTTCAATGTACCTATGTAGGTATATACATATATGTAGGTATTAAAAATGTTTAGGCTTAAGAAAATTCTAAAAACATATTTAAGTACCTATACACATATGTATGTACACATAGGTATGTTGGAAATAGGTAGGTACAAATTAAGAATAGAAATTCTTTCATGGGGTCGTTTTTCAATTTTAATAAGACTTTTTTTAGATCCTAATAGAGAACATTAAAAAACACTCGGTGATTTTGTTTTCGATTGAAATTAAGTTTATGGAGTAAATTTTTAGGCGCAATATGGTGTTTAACATTAAATGCTGAATACCTATCTAAATATGTACCTACATACATAGATACTTATAGGTACATATGTAATCTTTTAAGCGTCAACTAACAAATTAATGTTTTTAAAAAACCATTTTCACATTTTTTGTTATAAAATTATCTTTTTACAAGATGTATGTAGGTACCTACCTCACTATATCTACATATGCATGTACAGTACTTTTCGCTTATATTCCATTCCGCCAAAAACGGATTAAAGCCAAAACTGGCATATTAGCTTGAAGATTTTTTGAATTTCATACAAATTATTTGTTCTAAGGCCCATTTTGCTTTTATTTTTTGTTTAAAATGCAAAAAAAAAAATCGCTTACAGTGCACTCTTTTTTTTTGTTCAAAATTTTTTTTTAGCAAACTGACAATATGTTTTAATAACCTTTCTGGCAACTTTTATAAATGTCAAATGTTGGTTAATTCATAAAAGTAGAAAAAATGAGTAAACGCGTTAAAGTGAATGGTTTATTGAAGAAATTAAGTTTTATAGGTATATGTAGGTAGTTCAAAATGTGGATTATACTAAGATTCATATATTATCCATAACATATGGTTATAAAAACAAATCGGTTATATTCCAAATTCGCTTATAGTCCACAAAAGCTGTGCATCTATAGTAGTGGACTATAAGCGAAAAGTACTGTATTTATTTTAAGTTATCATAGAGAGTTTTTGCGTTGAGAAATTTGTTATATCTACCTAGGTATAGAATTATAAAAGCCGTAGGAATACAATTGCAAAGTATTAACGTATGACGTAGATACGTTGTCAAATTAAAACGTACCTATAGGTATTTTATACAAAGGCACACAACAGCTGGCGCAAACGTAAAAGCGTATCTACGTCATACGTCGACATATACCTATATGTATGTATATGTAGGTATCTAATTATATTTCATACCTACGCCGGATTTAATTTTATACCTACTACATACTTTAATAAAATTTAATAGTTGAATTTGAATATGACTTAAAAGTCAAATTGTAGCTTGTGGCGTGCAACAGAATACCTATTTAATGATTGAACGTATAGGTAGGTACGAGTTTTCAAAGGGACACCAATCAAAAAAAAACTAATATTGTTGCAGAGATATGCTGCATAGTCTGAAACATATGTAATAAATTTATTTAAATCTGTTAATTATGAAAATAGTTTTGTACCAACCTACCTACCCAAAAAACAAAAAAAATACCTAGTCAAACCTAAATTAAATTTTTTCGCAACACTGCAAAGCTCCCCCTCGTACATGGACGAGAAAAAAAATTATCGATTGGAAACGCAGTTAGCACGTTTAGGCTGGCAGTAAAATAAATAAACAGTACAACCAAATGACGTTATCGTTATATAAAAAAATATTTAGAGGAAAATCAGCAACAACTACAACACACATCCATACAAAGTTCACAATTACTAGCATTGTAAGGAAAATGCTATGTAGTTTTACTTTGATGAAAGTCGATAATAACAAAAGCACAGCAACCACAACAAAAATTGTAGCTTTGCAGAATAAACACAAATGTAATTTTTGTAGTTAATGTAATGCGCAAACTCAAAACAGCAAAAAAAAAAAACACTCGCACACCTCTCTTTCTAAATCTACCAAAAAAATGTTCTTTTGCCATTGTGTTTACAAAATAAGTTTGTTTTGTTTTTGCTACACAAGCATACACACACATAATTAAAATGGAATATAAACACATACACACACATAGTCGATAACAGAGTGTGTGTATTTTTTGTTGTTCAAAGGTGTTTTTTCATTTCGTAGTTCTTATTACACAAGCTACATTTTTTGTATCTTGTAGTCTCATGTCTGTATTTATTGTATCTGTGACTTTGTGTATTTTTTCAATAACTAGGTGCGTCTTTCTTCATTTTGTCTTCTTTTTCTTCAGTTTATTTTATACCATTATGTTCTGTATTTTGTATTTTTTTTTTACCATCATCTTTATCTGAGGGAGTCTGTTTTTGTGAATTGATTTTTTTTCTGCTAGATAGGTAGGTACCTATTATTATTTTCACAATTCACATTGAAAGGTTTCTTTGCACTTCAATTAACAATTAGTTTTTAGTCATACAAGTGCTGTTTATAAGTTGACATCAACGTCAGGCGATTTTATTATTAGGTATAATTTTTATTATTATGTAGATATGAAGGTACATACATCTTCATACCTAGTTGATGGCTAGAGTTTTTGGTACTTTTTATACCTACCTATTGCCGCTAATAGTTTGAACTAGGTATTTTTTGTTTTTCTTGAATAATTAAAACTTAATAATGAAAACATATGGGCATTTCCATGAGAATGTCAACAACGACTCACAGAATTAAAACCCTTAAAGCTTTTTATACCACAATAGTGCATTTGTGCTGATTTTTGTAACACCTTAAAATATTGCTTCTAGACCTGCGATCGGCAACCTATAGGTACTATTATATTTTGCGATTGTACCTATGCGTTGTATACATTTTACATACCTATGTAGGTGTTGTTAATTTTTTTAAATTCTCTGCAATGTGTGTGCACACGTACGTAACAAAAGATAATAAAAGAGAAAAGAGAAAACGCGGCGGCCTGATTTTGTCGATCGCAGTTCCTAGACACACCTTTTAGTATACCGATCGTCCGTCCGGCTGGCACTGGACTGTCCATGTACACCTTGTGCGCAAAGTACAGGTCGTAAGTTTGGAGGTAATTTGTTGAAATTTGGTAGGTACGTACCTATGTAGGTTCTAATTTGCACAAGGATCTAGCCTATTGAAAATGGGGCGAAGCGGTCCCTAAGTTCACATAACCCCCAAACAAGGTTCTTTCCGGAATAGGGTCTTTGTGACCATAAACTATGTTATTATATTGTTATTGAGATTAAATTTGGGCAAAACTTATTTTATTGCAATCAAATCATCTTAAAAAATTTCGTTGGAATCGGTCCATATTTGACCAAAGCTCCCATACAAATACCACTACCGAAAATAGCTTTTAATGCCATAACTTCCCTCTAAATGTTTGTATTTATATAAAAATTGGCGACAATGACTTTAACGATAGCTACTATGTCATGACAAAATGTTGTTCTGATGGGTCCATAATTAGCCATAGGTTCCATATAAACCCACAACCTTATTAAATCACTTCTCTAAAGACGAATATTAAACTCAATTACATAATTTTGTTGTGGACGGTCCATGATTGCCCATAAGTACCAAATAGGATACACTTGCTAAAATTTGTTTTTATATACTGTGGTATCATACGGTCGGGCTTGACCGCCTTACTTTCTTACTTGTTTTAAAATATGGAGGAAATGAAAAAAACTATCAAACTTAACTACCTATGCAGAGGTACTAATTCCAAATTTTAAAGAGAAACAAATAAACGCTTAAACTAGGGATGTAACGAATTCCGATATATCGGCGATATTTTACGTTTGCCGATATATCGGTATCGGCGATATTTTACTATCGATACGCCAATACTTTTATTATAGTTTTTTAACAAACAATTTAATTTTCAATGCTTATTATTTGCATAACAACTAAGAGCAAAAAATCAAGCAGAATAATAAACTGTTTCTTTTAATTCGTAAGCTGTAGGTCGGTCCACACCACGCGTTTTATACGTATGTTTCTTTTTTACATTTTTTTGAGACGCCTGCTAAAGTAGAAGTACTTTAGCTTTCTAGACGTATATGCGTTTTTCGCATTTTATGTGTAACTTGTCAATACAATTTTACACTATGGATTTTTCGACTGATGCATAAACGCATTGAACGCTTGGTTTGAACCTGCAGCAGAATTTTCGGCTAACTGTTGATGGTTTTGGGGGGTTACTTCGAAGCGACCACAAAATCCATAAGCATAGACATTACTACATTTTCTGACGCTATTTCACTAGTTAACAGTCTTTGACAATTATAAGAAAATACTATAAATGAATAAGCTGAGATGCAGAATAATTTAGAGTCCCAAGAATTGGCGAAATATTTGAGTGTTTAGAGAATAATGAAGTCTATTTTGTATATACAATTCTTTACCTCCGATACAAAGCTAGAAAATTTCAAAGACAATAGATCGAAAAAACGTGTTATTGAGCTTCTCAACATGACTCTACATTCCGAAAGTGTTGAGGACACGGTCACCCCTACACCTAGTAAAAGTTCTGATAAGGCTACAAGAACTGATCTTTGGAATGTTTGTGATAATCTTAAAAGAAAAAGAAGAAGTCTTGATATACCTTAGATTTTCTAATTTTTCTAGACGCATTTCCGCTTGTTTACTGGCGCAATTATATGATATACTCAAAGTGTAAGACCATGGCGCAGAAATACTTAAGGACTGGAAAAGAATAAAGTAGTTGTAGTAGTAGCTGAGCTTGACAAATGCTCTGTAGCGCAATAAAACATTTCGCATTAACTTCAGCTGCAACGACTACTACGACCACGTATTCTGTTGGCACTACCTTCAAACTGCCGTTTTAAACTTTTCACAGCTTGCAGCGCTGTTCGTGACGTTGTACTACAGCATCAATTCTGTACCCTACTTAAGAGCCATACCTAAACAAGAACGGAACGCGTTTTTTAGCTGTCAAAAATCCTCATGCCCATACAATTTGCATGAAGCATATCTAAATAGCGCGGCGTCAACGCTTTGAAATTGGAAAATCCGATAAAATAAGCAGGGCTGCTATATTTGTTGTATTGACAGCCCTGTTTTTATTTTTTGATCATTAGCTATTTCAGGTCAAACTAGCAGTTTTAATTCCATTTTTTATTTCTTTTATGATGGTTTTAGTAAGCACGAAAGTTAACTCTACTGTTTGTGACACAACGCTGACGCTCTTGTTTAGGTATGGCATATCAGCGTAAAAGCTACTCGGAAGAAAACGTTCCGCCTTCCGCTCTTGTTTAGGTACGGCTGTATGATTTCAAATGAGTTCAGTCACATCTAAAAGACGATTTTTTACTACAGGTCTTCTTCAAACGGTGTTGCGAAATTATCTCCGAAAAAGTTTAGGATACTTTGTTTTTTAAACAAAAATCTCGTTAATATTGATTTTGAATACTTATAATCTTTTTTTTTTTTTTAATTAATTAATTTTATCATGAATTTAAAATCATTTCGTTGTTTTTAAAATCTTAAACATTAATAATCAATTCACTGTAATTTTGTATAATAAAGACATTATTCAACTTAAGTTTTGTTAATTATTCCTTATTGGTATTGGTATCGGTATCGTATCGGCAAAAAAGCGTATAGTTATATCCCTAGATTAAGCATTTTAAGAAATTGTCTTCAACTATTTTCACTTTTCTGGCGATTAAATTTAGATATCGGTAACATTATACTTTAAAATTAATGTTACAACAACAATGAACCAGATCCGTGAGGAAAACCCAAATATATCGTTCGATTAGCGGTATATTTTTTGGTTTGTTTTGGATTCTATTTTAATATCGAAGAAACATCTTACCTGTTTTGTAGAAAAAATAAAAGGAATATTAGAAATGTCCTTATCATGTTGATTGTAAAAATTATTTGCACTTTGATATTGCGATATAATATTGCGTGATAAAAATTCTATAGTGTAAATGTTTGAAAATTTTTTGCTTTAAATAGCTGTAAAAAAAATTATTTTAAAACTTCACCTATAAATAAATAGCGGTATTCACCCTATGTATTAAGTGTACAACTCTGTTATATTTAATACGATTTTATACTTCAAAGCGTGATTATCTTTTTCGTATGCATTGTAAATTAATGAATTTGTTGAGTGAGAGAAAGAGACAGATAAAGTTTCGTCAACTGTTTTATTCTGGTAAATTCACACACTTTGTTTACTACTGCTTTTTGTGGGATTTTCCAACCACAACGTAGTATATTTTAGTCTAATACATTTTGTTGTTACAGTGTTGTAAATGTTAGTATTTTTACTAAAATTATATGATTAATAGGGCATTTACATTACATAGAAATCTAGTAGATTTCATTTGAAATCTTCCACCAGATCTAGTTCGTTTACATTATACTTGTTTGACATTAGCGAGATTTGGGTTTCACAACAAAAACCGCCGACTGAAAGTTTTTTGTGTAACACATACTTACATATAAAGAAATAGGCATTTAAAAATTTCCATTACATTTTCTTTATAATTAACTTCATTTATTTTATCAATATTATTTGTCATTTGCATTTTTTTACTATTTTACAAAATTTTTTTAACAATTTTAACAAGCAGCTATTATTGTTTTTGATTTGTTTTTTTGTTAAAATATCATTTTTTTATTGTGCAGGGAAGTAGTTTTTAGTGCTATATGGGGAAAAACATAGTTGCATCACTAAGTACTACTAGATTTCGAATAGATTTCGTCAAAATCTAGTTACGGAGTAGATTTTGTTTTGTACGGGAAATCTAGCCAAAAACAACTAGATTTGGCTCGAAATCTCGAAAGTACTAGATTTCGTTGTAGTGTAAATTGGCTATAACAAGGTCTACAAGGGACTTTACTATCAAGGGTGAACTCCGCTAATATAATAAATACCTATAATGATCTAAACAATTTTTTATAGCATCGAAATAAGATCGGTTCAATTCTCCATGTATCAGAGGGTTTCGGGTAACCTATATTTAAAATTGAATCTCAACTACTTGTGCTACATATTTATATGTAAATGATGTTTTACCAAAATCTTTTTTTATTTCAATTTCGTTAAAAATAAGTCATTAAGATATGTATATTTCGTTTTGAATAAAATGCCATACTGGTAATTAATGTTTAACAAAAATCTTTAAAAAATGTTAGCATTTTTTAAATAATTTTTAACATTTTTTGGCCATGTCTAATGCCAGATTTAGCTGTACAAATTTTTAAGATCTGGTCACACTGATCGTCAGGAAGGGATAAAATAGACAAAAAAAAATGTTACAACTGGAACTGATTTTTCTGGATTAAACCTTTGTTCTACATCTAAGCAAAAAAATTTTGTCCTATAAATTTCTATTGCTACCGCCGAACAAGCAAGTTTGCTTTAAAAATTAGTCTTTTAGCGAGTAACTGGGAGTTTTTTTTGGACAAACGTTTGAAGCGTGTTTTGCAGAAATATTTAAAATTTTTTATATATGGCAAACATGTTGGATATTTGTAAATTTTTTGTGGTATCTAGTGCTAAATGTAATCATTTTAGCTAAAACTTTGCAGAGTGAAGACGTTGAAAAAGAAGCATTCAAATAATTTTCAGTCGTTTTTATTCAAATTTTTTAGCATCATTGTTTGCCACAAAACAGCTCTTTGTTTTAACCACTATTAACTCCGAATTCGTCTACACGTTGAAAAATATTTTATTTACTTATTCATTTATTTCAACTATAAGGACCTTAAGAGTTAAATTCATTGATAACCAAACAAAAACCAACCAGTTAAAAAGTATGGTCGGTCAAGTCCGACCGTATGATACCTACACCATTTGAGACCTAGTTTTGAAAAATGCATAGCTAATTTGGCTGTATGAATAGGGATATATCTGTGTTTTAAATCTCATTAAAATCAGGGCCCGTAAATAACAGTTATCCAGAATATTTAAACTTAAAAAATCCTTATGTTAGAGTCAACGGGGATCTATACTGTCATATTCCAATATATTCATCTTGGCGAGCTCTATCAGAATATACGATATCAACTCCGCAGTTAAGAGTTATTTCTCAACGTAAAAATAAAATCTCGAAAAAAGAGAGTTTTATTTTTTCCGTCTAACTGAGCTACCTAAACAAGGACGGCAAGCGTTTTTTTAAACATGAAAATTCTATTTCAAATATATTTTCAATAAGACAAATCGACATAGCGATTTGCCAAATAGGATTTTCCAGTCGGGTGGTGTCGAATTCGCGTTCTGAAGGGTTTTTTCGTATAAACTTTATGCAAATGAAAAGTTTGAACATACAAAAAACGCAAATAGAACTCATGTGGTGAGTTTTATTTTTTCCGTCATAAAATAAAACTCATTTGAGGAGTTTTATTTTTTCCCTCTAAATAAAACTCATTTCGCCGTCATAAATTAAAACTATTTTGAAGAGTTTTATTTTTTCCATCTATATTAAAATTAATTTTGCTTATTTTTTGTTTTTTTACAGTCTTTTTTTTTATTAAGTACATTGTCATTTATTTGTTTAGTTTCACAAACATAATTTTTTCCAAATTTTCTGCTGAAAGATTTGAACGCAGATCACTCAATAACAATGTAAGACCATTATCTGGTCTTTCCACGCTGCACAGTTTTTTGCCAACTTGTATAAGTAAGGATAACTTACTTTTTTTGCCTCCCAGAACTAAAAAATAGGTTTATCAATCGATAACTCCCTTGGAGAAAAATTATCGATTTCATAGAAAGTTTTTTTCCGTCCTCATTATCATTTTCTTCCACTTCTTGTTCCCTATCTACATTAAGGGAGTTAAATAAAATACCGACTCAGAAGCGATGTTTAAGATTGAGATGTATCGCAAACATCCGGCGATGATGGGACAACATCCGGTGAAGATCGTAAAACTCAAATGATGAATGAATGGAAAAAATTAATTTATTTTCTATAGCGTCAAAATAAAACTCCTTAAATGAGTTTTATTTTATTACTGTGAAATTCACCTCTTTTTTAAGAGTTTATTTCGACCTTTTGTTTTGACGTTGAAAAATAACTGTTTTAGATTGAAATTTTTTTTTTAATTCACAAAATAACTGTTATAAAATAATTTTTTTGATATAACTTATAACTGTTACGGTCCCTGATTAAAATCAATTTGATAGTTTCTGAGACGCAGAAATTGCCTTCTTTCTCCCCTCGTGGTCCTATTTTTAAAAAAAATCATACACTCATAAAATTATTACAGTAACTGATTGTGGGTTATTAAATTCGTTTTCCGTACTGTTAAAATTGAATAAAAATATAGTTATTTTATGAATAACTTTATCTTTTGTCATTTATGTATGTTATTCAAAAAACGAACTACCAAAAAATACTGCTTTTCCGTACTTTTATTGTTGTGTAGTTTGATTTTTTTGTCGGGTAAAATATATGTTTACGAAGTATGCTGTTTAATAAATAAGAAATTTAAAAATAAATTGGGCTGTTCACAAGAGACGGACTATCAGGTTATATGGTTATGTATTATGGACCGATCCGATACATTTTCAATAGGCTTGGTCCCTGTGTCAATTATGTACCACAATTCATCAAATTATCTTCAAAATTGCGACCTGTACTTTGCGCACAAGATTACATGGACAGCCAGCCAGCCATCCGGACGAGCAACGTTAGATCGACTCAGGAATTGATTTTGATTCGATTGGTATACTTTAAGGTGGTTCTAGGACCGATAAAACGGAAACAAATTGTGTTTTTGCCAAGCCATTTGTGTGATTTACTTTTCTCTTTAGTTACTATTGCTCGGTTGAGTTTACACTTTTGAAAAATAAAATAAAAAGCTTCTTATCTATTTGAAAGAATAGATAATTATTCTGATTGTATGAATTTGTTCCTACAATCAAATAAGTTAATATCAAGCCATATAATTTCTTCAATTTAGTTTAAGGCCCGTTTTACAACTTACCGAAAGCTAAAGGCATGACTTTATCGACCGTATAAAAATTGATCCTTTATTTAAACTTAACTTTAACCTGCCAGGTAGGATAAACCTGCCTTTAACTTATCGCTTAATTACGGTTAAACTAAAGTAAAGTTGGTTTAAGCTATCCGTAAGTTGTAAAAACGGGCCTAAAGCTATGTTCACACCTATTAACTATTTGACGTCCTATACGTAACCTCTAGTTTAATTGAAAAATTATTTGCTTTTCCAAAACGTTTGACTAGATCAATCCTGATTTAACAGTTTCTAAATTACATTATACAATTATCTTCCTACAAATAAAGTTTAGTAAATCAATAAATATTGTTAAAAATAAAGCTAAAGTTTGATCAATTTACTGGTCACGCTTTTTTTTGGATTATTTCGTCAAATAAATTTAAATTAAAATAAATTTTATTACAATGGCTTTTATTAAACTAAATTTGTACATACAACAGAATGCTTTTCTTTTTGCTTCCAATAAAAAACCTTTCTTGCTTTTTTACAGAATCTCAGGAATTTCCTTTAAAAACATCTTGAGAAATTTATAAACAAAGAAAGGAATTTTCAACAAACAATGACTTTACTGATATTTTGCTCGGTAAGAGAACTCATCCACCCCATTAAGGTTGTTTTGATATTGTCAACGATGAAATATGAAATTTTCTTTAGCTGGAGCGCAACATTTATTTACTTTTAAAGGTTTCGAGCTGCTGTCTTTTTGGAGTGTGCAAATAAATGAACGTTATTATTGTGGGGATTCATTAAACTGATATAAACGAGTACGATGTTTTTCAATGTATTCTGTATCTACGGATGTACATAACCATTTCTGGCATAAATATACATACACATACATACACACAAACATACATAACATCTAGATACATAAATAAATAAATGAAAAAAGAATCTTTCTATGAATAAAAGAAGAAGCCCGTATATGTCAAAAGTATGAGGAACAGCATATACATAATAAAGAAGAACAACTACCGAATAGTCTCTCGGTCGTTTGCTTCAATGGTTTTGGAGCGCGCAACAAATTAGTAATAAAAGCTAGAACTTTTATACATCTTAACCATAATATTATGCGAACATCGACAGAGAATTCTGATATTACTTCAACTTCTGCATCATGTCTTTTACTGAAACTTCAAATTTTTTTTTTCAACACTTTATGACTTAATTTTTTTATGGTACGGTATTGCGAACATTTTCTTATTTATTTATTTCTATAGTTTCTTCTCCCCTCAGTAGTTGTTATTGTTGAGTCAGAGAGCCACTTCCATTACAAACATTACTACCGAAGTGCAAGAAAATATATGGCTGGTCGGATGATTGACTGTCTGTCTGGCTGGATGAATGGCGGGTTGGCTGGGAGTATGGAGTATATATGGCCATTGTTTTTTTTATTAGTTAACAGGAGAATATACCCAGCAGCAGGAAAATAAAGTTTTGTCGTGCAGTGCAATGCCAATAGATAAACAAAGTTGTTTGGCTTTGAAGCACTACATAACTACACTCTTTTTTTTTTTTTTTTTTTGTACAAAAATACATCTTTTTTTAACCAAAAGTGATAATGTGTACGTGACCGACTGATAAAAAATACGCCAATTTTACATGTATATCAACATACGTAAAAGTCTTCTGTTATACCAGCAGCAACTACGAAGAACGCCCAACCAAAGACTTACTGGTTGGTGTGGTGCAGCATTTCTAGTTTTGGGGATTTGTCCCTAAATAGGCAATTTTTTTTAATTGGGGATAAAAATTTCGTGAAAATCCCCATGGATTTTTTTTTTTTTTTTTTTTTTTTTTTTTTTTTTTTTGAAAAAACACTTCTTCGATGGGAATTTTTTGGGTTAATATATGCATTATTATAAATGTCATTTGTGGAATGACAAGTCCGATTTCGTCCAAATGTGTTTACAAATTTAAGCCTTTTTTTGGTCCAAAGTCTTTTCATATCAAGACGCTCGTGGTTCGAAACCTTTTCAAGAGCTTGTTGAAATATTTTTAAATATGCTGCTGTCTTGACCAACAAGTAACGCATGTGTGGAGCGAATCTTTTTTTATAATAAATACAATCAAAACCAAAATAAGCAACATAATGCAGTATGAGGTTGTAGAAGCTCTTACAAATTTATCCCATCTGTTAACTGTTTTTAATACAAAGAATATGTAAAATAAAATTGCATTGGCTGAAAAATCAGAAGATTTTGATTATCAAGCTTTTGAAAACATAAACATTGATGCATAATTATTTTTAGTGTGAGTTTTTTACGTTACTATATTTATATACTATTTTTATATATTTTTATATGTAGAACTCAAAGTACAAGTAAAATTTGTTTTACAAATATTACATAAATGAATTTAATTAAATAAACATATGTACGCATATTTTTCATAAGACAAACTATTATTTTATCTTTAAGGAGCTGTGATAATATTTGGGGATTTCTTGGAATGGAACCCTGGTATGGTGATGATAAAAAGAGTAATGCACAGTGGTTTTAAGGATGGAAGAAAATATGAAAGTTAAATAAGATAATCAGGCTATTATTTACCTATTAGGGTATTCATTCGGTTAACCGTTAATCGGTGAACCGATTAATTACTACCCGATTAACTGATCGGTTAATTAAAAATTGCCTATTTTCGATTAACGATTAAACCGATTAATTTCAGTAACCGATTAACCGCTGTAACAAAATTTTTAACTTTTTGTAGTATTATAACATAATTTTTTGTGTTTTTAATTAATTGTTTCGTCTCATATACAAAAGGTATGTGTAAAAAAATAAGGTGTTTTTTGTGAGAAAACTTGAAAAATTGGGGTTCGTTATATATATATATATATAATGTGTAGATATAATGTATGTTAATGTTAAGTTTGGTTTTTTGTGTACAATTAAATTTTTATGTACTTTTTTGTTGTTTTAATAAATTTAAAAAAAATGGTACCGTGAAGGTCCAAAAAGTACATTTTTTTTGGAAGTTGGTACAAAATTTAAAAATCCATTTAATATCCCTGCTTTGATTATTCTTTCCGACTAGGCGGATTGTTTTTAGAAAAATAATTGGACCTAATAATTGGGCGAAAAACAAAGTAAAGTCAAGATAAAAACGGTAAAAATAAATTCTAGCAGAAATATGTTTAAAACTATAAGAGATATTTAACTTAGTGAAATCTGCTGGAATTTCTTTTTCCTTCTACTAGCTAATTACAAAGTTTTATTCATTGAAATCTGTCAATATCCAACAAGTAACAAGCTTTATAAAGAGGACATAACCCGAAATGGTCAACTTTGACATCATGTATATAACAGGGTGGTCACAACACCATTTTCTTCAGGCCTATGCCCTCCTCTACGACTCGTTCGTACATCATTGTACAATCTGACTAGTAGTTTAGGAAATGCAGATTTATTGAAAAAATAACTTGTATATGAAATGTTGAGACGAAATTAATGCAAAATTTTACTATCAAAAAATGTTCGGCTTGAGAGATTTTTTATATTGTGGGCTCATAGATACATATACTTTTATTCCAAAAAATTAAACGGCGATAAAATACAAAACTGATTCTATTTTATTTGTGATATTTAGTCCAAAAGAATAATCACTTTTCTACGTGAATTTTACTTTTTTCAGTTAAAGTGTAAAGGATTAAAAAATGGTGAAACATTTGAAAACTGCATACCATTTAAAGTTTCCCGTATTTTCCCCTTGTGTTACTTTTTCCCACCATTGAAGTATCAACAATTTCAATATTTTAGTGGGAGTCCAAATAGCTCATTTACTGCAACGTCGTTATAACGCAAAAAATACATTTCGAAATAAACGTGTTTAAAAACTTTATTTTCGCTCGCACCACTTAGAAAAAATAATGTCACATTCTCTTCAAACGGGGAAAGTATAAAACATAAAGATATTATAGATTATACAAAATTTAATTTTTTTAATTATGACGACGTTGAAGCAACTGAGCGATATTTTATTTATTGAGAACTCTCCCTAATGAACATACCTGGTACTTATTATACTATGGTTTTATTTTGTTTTCTATTAAAAGTAATCTTAGAAAATTCGAAAATGCAGCCGTGTCACAGATTTCGTAGGGATTGATTCCGTTCGGAACCGAAGAAAACATATTTGTGTATTATTGTTTATTAATAGAAAGTATATTTTGACAGTTATTTGGCCCTTAAGATACAGAAAACTCCCATTCCGTTCATTAAAAAATGGTTTCATTCCGCAAATTTTTTTTTCGTAATTTTCTGAAGCACCAAAATACGGAATGGATTCTGTTTCCGAACGGAATTGTACACTGTGACATGGCTGATTATTCCAATTGTTGCTTATTTTTCATTTTCTTTTCAAATATTTAATTTGAAAACACAAAAATAAATTCATTTTAAAATTATATTTTTTATATTTCAAAAACTAGGTAATGACTTGAAATTACTGAACAACTGACTTTTCAATGACTACTTCATACCATAGTTAAGTAATGGTTGTCATATAATCTGATACATTAGCACTTTTGTATGATTGAACGAAATTTATAATTAATTCATAATAAAATACATTTAAGGTTTTATTTATTCAAATCTAATACAAATTGATTTTAAATACATATTTGTTCTTACAATTAGTTTTTTATTTTTATTTGTTATAAACGAATAAGAATTTGAATATGAAATATTTAAATGCTTATCTGATTTTGATATGTATTTTAAAATTAAAATTTTGAATAAAAACTACATTAATCAATCAACCAAACGATATTTTAACGATATCGTCTAGGTGATATAAATTATAATATATGATATCGATCTTGTATCATAAACGATAGTATTTAAATTGTACATTTCCTTATAATATAATTTTTCCATGAAAATATCATATCGGTTATGCAATCATATCGTTCTCTGGTTTATTGGGTATGATATGTCCTTGATGCAGGGTAGTAAAATTTTTGCATTAGAAAGAAAATTAAA
Organism: Pollenia amentaria; assembly: GCA_943735925.1. NCBI lineage: Eukaryota > Metazoa > Arthropoda > Insecta > Diptera > Polleniidae > Pollenia > Pollenia amentaria. Next base: position 225,431,207 of record OX031007.1, on the reverse strand, counting down.
TTAAAGACACAATTTGTTTGACAAATTCAGTTTTGTTGATAACAATCTAAAGTGTATATTTGTAAGAAAACGTGGTAATGACTTATTTAACTCCCTATTTGTAAGCGAATATGGTAATGACTGTTTTAACTCCCTGTAAGCGAATATGGTAATGACTTATTTAACTCCCTATTTGTAAGCGAATATGGTAATGACTTATTTAACTCCCTGTAAGCGAATATGGTAATGACTTATTTAACTCCCTATTTGTAAGCGAGGGTGGTAAGTCCTTGCCTCCAATGGCATCACCGTGTTAAAATAATGAGTTAAAATGCCAATGTAGAAGTGGTGAAGAGTAGTTATATTAGCTTTTTAACTCATTACTTTGCAATGTAAGTTTTTGCTGGGAATACAGTTGCAAATGGCGTATGAAATAGAATTAAGGCCCAACTAAAATATGAATAAGCTTGCTTACGCTTCTGTCAAAAATTAACAAAAAGCCTCTCAAATTCATTTAAAAAAAACGAAAACAAAAATGAAAAACATTTGATTCCGTACGGAAATCATATTTGCTTAAGCAATTGACACATACATAAAATCTAACAAAAAGTTTCCTTAAGTACAATATGGTTTGACACATGATGTACATGTATTTGCTTAGTTGCTTAAGCCAATTTAATCATATTATAGTTGGGCCTTTCGACCTAAGGCAATGTACGAAGTAGATACTAGGGTATTTATTTAATCGGGCTTTTGCTTTAATCGGTTAATCGCTTGATTAATTAACCGAGGTTTTGGTTTAATCGGTTAATTTTGTTATTAATCGATTAACCAATTAATAAAGTTTATTTTTATAAATTAAATAATTTCAGTAAATTAATATGCATAAATTATTTATTATTTGGAGCTTATTTGTAAAAAACAACAATATAACAAACATAACAATTCTTGAACTAACACGAGCAAAACAAAATAATTCTTAAATATGTAATACATATTTTTTAATCAATGCATATTATATATTAAATAAAAAGTAAACTGTCAAAACATTTTATTAGTTATTTCAATAGTTTAAAGAGATCTTCTAAAATAATCTTTAAGTGATTCATTTCTTTAGTTTTGATAAAACTTGACGTGGAAAAAAATCTTTCACTTATCGTAGATGTTGGAGAAATCGAAAGCAGCCCATATTACAGAATATCCAATTTCTCAGTACTTTTCCTGGATTTCTCTAAACATATAAAATCTTCCATTATGCCATTAGAGTCCTGTTTTAAATTTTTAATACTTCTAATTGTTTCGGTTAATTCTGTTAAAAGATTGATATGAAAAGTTATCAGAAGTAACAAATAACTAAACACATACATATAAAAAGTACGTGAAACAAAAAAAGCTGTTGTTTTTATTTGAAATGAAGATCACTTTTAACACATTCCTTTTGAATATGGGACGAAATAAATAATTAAAAACACAAAAAATATGTTATAATACTATAAAAAGTTAAAAATTTTGTTACAACAGTTAATCAGTTAATCGACTGAAATTAACCAGTTAATCGTTAATCGAAAAAAGCCAATTTTAAATTAACCGGTCAGTTAATCGGGTACTAATTAATCGGTTGAAACCCCTAGTAGATACGCTTTTACATTTGCGTCAGCAATTGTGTGTCTTTGTATAAAATATTATACGTTTAAATTTGACAACGTGTCATATGCTACTTCGTTATGTTTATTGGTTTAAAAGATGGCTTGGGTTATAAAAAGGTTCCAAGATAGAGGTTTTATCAGTTTACTCGCCCAAAAGAACCGAATTTCAAACAGAGCCAGACACCTACCCGCTTATTTTTTTAATGAAGAACGATAAGTATTTTTTTTTAATGGGATTAGGGAACTTTCACTTTTTTCCTCCTAAACATTCGAGTTTCCATAAATCCCTTCTAATTGGATCGATTTTGCGAGAGACCAACCTCCAGTTAAAATGTCAACTTTTTAGCTTCAGGCGTTTAGGTAGTGCGATGATGAATAAGTCAGTCATTTACGTCACAAATTTTCATTAAATTCATTAAAAGGTAAGCAGCCCAATTGGGAATAAAAATTCCCCGGGAGTTTTTCCCTTTTCCATGTTTCACAATAGAATAATTTAAATTGTAAAAATGGGAGAAGGGAAAAAACTCCCAGAGAATTTTTACTTATAGTTGGGCTGAATAAAAAATTAAAGCAAACAAAATTTTTTCGAACAGTTGAATTTGATTCTGCTGAGCTGGTACTAATTTCTCTATTTGCATGTCAGGCAAGGGACGTTAAAGCGATATTGAAGTAAAACACATCTATTGACTAAAAGAATTGGACTAGACTAAAAAACGGTTTCTGTTAAATTACTTTTGCCTTAATCCCACAGTTTTTAAGAACACTGCACATTTTTTTTTTTTTTTGATTTTACAGATTACGTTGAAAACATTAAGTTCTGTGGTTGTGTCGCTCAAAATAAAAAATAAATAAATTGCTGCAGCAACAACAACCAAGGCAAGTAGTTTAGCTACATAAACAGTTTTTTTTCTGTTTGATATTGTTTGATGATTACTGTATGTTTTATAGTTGTTTTTGTCGTCATTACCCTGCAGTCAGGCTGGGACCAAATGTCTCCATGTCTATACTCATTATACAAGTGACAACCCTAGTAGTAAAAATGTTTCCAATTTTTCTTTTAAGTGTCAATATTAAAAATACAGAGACAACAGATGTAGTACATTTGTAGTAACATTGTCAACAAACGCGTCAATATCCAGAATGAAATGTCTATAGGTACACTGTATTGACTCGCGTTAGACACCAGCACTATTGACTAAATGTACACCATATCATGTTCTCTCCTGTTGACACTAAGCATATGCTTGTTCTTGTGTTTTTTCTACTGCGCAATAGCTTTTCGTTATTTCATTAGTATTATTAAACCGGTTTGCTTAAAAACAACGTGCGCGTGACTCTTAAACAAATTTCTTAGTAAGAATTTAAAAAATATAATTATTTTGTTTAAAAATATAAAAAATACATACTTTCTTTTGAAATGAGCAAAAGAAATTATAAATATATTTGTTCCATAATTTATAGAAACGTACTAGTAAATTCCTGGTTCGAATGTCTCCATAAGGTCCCATAAGAACTATCAAGTCAATATATAGTCAATTGTTATGCTGGTACTAGTGGATTTTCAATGACACGCACACGTTAAATGCCAATAGCATTAAGCCTTGTATAGGGTATAATTAGACAGTAGTACTGCCGACAAAGTCAAAAGCGAGTCAGTGTAATTTTACTATCGACATTTCCTGCAGGGTAACTACAATTCTACACAGATACTAAACACACACACACACTTACAGAACTACACATTTTTATTTAGTTTGCTTGATTATACATATATTAAATACCCTGCTCTATTATTTTCTTTTCTCTTTTACACTTGAAACACGCACATAAGTCGGACTCTTTCGTTTTCGTGTAAAAAAAAACACTGAGAGAAAAAAATCAAATAAAGAAAAACAAAGTAGTTTTTCAACTTTATCTCTATCACATTAAGTGAATGATGGAATAAATAAGTAAGTGAAAGAGTGTGTAATGAGGAGAATTTTTTGTTTTTTTGTTTAATGCAGTTAATGTTTTTATGATTGTATGTGTGAGTTGTGTATACGTTTTATTGTTTAATTTTTTTAGTTTGTTTAGGGAAATCATTAAATATTCCCTGTTTGTCATTTGGTACGGTACTAAAATATTTTTTTAGGTACATACATATGTAGATTGTATGGGGGAGATGTTAGTTTTGTTGTTGGTTTTCCTTCTTTTTACATTCCCTTTGCTTTTAATGCATATTAGGTGTTGTAGGGTTTATTTTGTGTAAAAAACATTATTTTATGTTTCTTTGCGCCATATTTATTCGTTTTTCTCTTTCTACTTATTCATCGTACACCTTTATTTTGCCATGCACACACACACAAACACTCTTCCATATTAATACCCATTAAACACAGATACATTGTATGTACCTATATAAATGCTTTGAATTTCTGTAGTTTTCATTGTAGCTCAGCTTTTAGCTCTACCACAGCACAAAAAAGTAGTCTAATTTGTTGTAGCTTAATATTTGTAGTATGTATCTGTGAGTTTGTGTATGCTTTAAAATTAAATTTTTGTTTTCTCGATTGTGCCATTTTTGTAGATTCTTTATTCGTTTACTGTTGTTTGTCGTAAACTGACGTTTTTTTTATAGAAAAATATAATTTTGATTTTAAAAATTTTGTTAGTGTAGTAGTACCTGCAACAATATAATTTTCTATTGGTCTTTGGTTTTTTTCCACTGTTGCACTGTGAACATTTTTTTTATTAATTAAAAAATTTTTAATCACTGGCAATTTGTTAATAGATACTTACTTTTTTATACACTTTGTATACAAAAATTTATAACCGATATTACTTGCGATTACTCTTTTCGAAATTTAATTTGTAGGCGACATTTTTAACAATGAACTTTTTTCGAACCGACCGTTAGAACGTTTTTCAACGCCTCTTTTTGGATACAAACGATCGTAAAACGCGCCCGTATTTTTTTTTTAGTTTTTTTCTTCTAATTTCTGTTGTGGTTTTGATGTGGAATTCCGGATGGGTTTTGAAGCTGGAAATAGAGAAAAAAATGTTAAAAAATTTTTATTTCGTTTAAAATAAAAAAAGAAAAAATAATTGAAATATTTAATAGGTGCCTAGGTATTAAACTTATCAGTTTTAAAAAGTTTATAGTCACCAAGAAAATCTTTTTAAAAACTATATACTGTGTTCTTTCTGGTTTAGTTGATCTCATGAAGCCGACATTTAATGTTTAAATAAATAAAACAATATTAAATGAAGTCTTTTTTTTTTTTTTTGTTATATTTTTGGATTTTATTTTATACTTTTTTTCAAAAAATCTCTAAGATTGAAAAATATGTATATATATGTACCTATGTTCTATATTACAAAAATATTTTATTTATGTAATATTTTTATTATTGTAAAGATATTTACATAGATACCTTATAGGTATATACCTATATTTTTGTTATTTCTAAAAATATTCTTTTGGAAATTCAGTTGTATGCTACAAAAAAATTTACATACATATTTAACTGCCAGTTCATCAATTTCGAACGTTAACGTTCGCATAGAAAATTACACTTAAAACAGAAACCAAATTTTAAAATTTGTTTTTGTTTTAAATGTTATTTTCTATGCGAACTTTAACGTTCGAAATCGTTGAACAGGCAGCAAATTTAATTTAAAAAAAAAATTTAAGAAATTTTCTTTTTAAAGCCTTTTATTTTAACAAATTAATTTTTTTAAATTTGCAGCTTCAAAAACTGTACTAGTTTTGCACATCTTTTTTTTTTTTTTTGTTTTGTCAAAAACTCGAAATCTTACCTTCTCAATCAAAGAGTTTGATGAAATTTATACATTTACTAATATTTTAAAGCTGAAAAGTTTATTGACATGATTTCAAAACAAAATGAAAAATGGAACGTCCTAACGGAAAAAGGATATATATAAGGTTCCACTAAAGGGCTTAGGATATGGTCCAGGGGCGCTAAACCTACATATACTCATATGTACATAAAACTGATTTTTGACGCAATAGTTTCCGTACTTAAAAGAAATACAAAGCCATTTTAAAATGATAAGGCTGTTAACCCTCCATTCCGCCTCCAGTCTATTTGTCCGCTGACCGAATGCGTGACTTTTTTGCGTTTGCTACGCTTTATCGGCTAAATAACTGAGCCAATTTTGGTGAAATTTGAAATATAGCATTTTTATTTTTTTTAAACTAGGACCAAGAGGCGAGCAATAGGGTGGGTTACTGCCTCTCCGAAAATATCTAACCAATTTTGATGAGTTTTGAATCATAGATAGATCAGCGTAAATAAAACAAACAAGATTTATATTTTTTCAAACCTTGGACAAATAGGAGACAGAAAAGCATTTTCTGCCTCTCCGACTCCGTCCAACCGATTTTAATTTAACTTTTCAAAAATTAGCTCTAGGCGGGCAACGCCGCGTTCACGGCTAGTTTATTACAAATTTTCAAAATAAGTAAAAAGAGTTTAAGTGCACCTTTACGGATTCATTGAAATATTTTGTTTTATAAAAATAGTATTCGGCAATTAATATAAATACAGATTTTAAGCGTATGTTTTTTTAAGCGGAACGGATTCTTGAAAGTTCAAAAAAAGTAAAAAGATAATGTAGAGCCCGAGACCACTAGATAAACTTTTTATATTAAATTTTTATTTTCGACATTTCGCTACTCTTCGGATATCATTTTCAAGAAACTAAAACGTACGACAAATTTTTTTTTTTTTTGAAAATAAAATTCGATACTACAAATATTCAATTTTAAAACACACAAAAAATATCATTTAATTTTTTTTTAAGGACACGTTACTCTTACGTATCAGTTGCTCCGTTCTCTTAACTTAGCTTATGTATAAATAAGTTCTGTTACGAAAACGTGACAGTGCGTTACGGATGAAAATTTATCCGTTGTTACGTATCAGCTGTTAAAGAATTTTTATGTTTGTTTATATTTACTCAGGGTTCCCAGTTTTATTTTGAGGCTTATCCCCAGTTTGCGATTTCCCATCCCTTAAAATTCCCAAATTGGCTATTTTCTTATCCCCAAAAATCCCCACATTTCCTTAAAAATAAAATACATCATATTATGTCAAAAGAAAAATATGCATACATTGATTTATTTAAATTAATCCATTTGTGTAATATTATTTAAACTAATGTTATTTATTCTTAAAGTTCTAAATATCTACGCACACATGTATAGTATCTATGTAACAAGGGTAACGCAAAAACGCAAAAGAAAAATAATTATGCGTCAATATTTATTATTTCAAGAAGTAGGGAATCAAAATCTTCTGATTCATCAGCCAATGCAATTTTGTTTTACATGTTGTTTGTTTAAAAAGTGCATTTGAGATGATTGAATAATTTTGTCACAGCAAGCAGCATTATTTTTAAAGTGTTATTTTAAGAAGAGCTTCTAGTAACTCATGCTGCATTCCGTTGCTAATTTTGATTTTGGTGTCCGCAACATTTACGTATAAGTAGGTTTATTCTATTATTCTAATAAAATCAGATCTATGTAAGTCGAAGTAAGACGCAGTTATGCTTTTACGTTTAAGCTAGCTATTTTGTGCCTTTGTACGAAATATTTACGTGGTCATTTAGTTGTTAACATTTTTTAAAATCTATATCAGAGTGTCCTGATTAGGGGGTTTCCCCCCATATTTAGGGATTTTTATTTCATTTAGGGGTACAAATTTTTAGGGGGGAAATTTGTGGTGCATACATTTATATTTAAGGGAGCTTTTATGGGGTTTCACTATTTGCTTGTCTGAACATAACAATAACTAAGTAATACAAGATATTTTTTAGAGCAAAAATTGTTTTTGATAAGATTAAAAAAAGAAGGCGTTTTATGGGTTAAATATTCATTGAAAAATAGCAAAGACATCAAATCATTAAAATTTTTAATTCAGATAAGATGTACAAAATTAAAGAAAATGATTTCGCAACACTCGATATTTTTAAAGAATCTTTATTCCAATATTTAACAAATAGAAAATTTCTACTAACTCTATTTTGATCAAATATATTTATAGTTTAAATATGATTGTTCATATGCTACAGTCCAAGACGAATTCATACAACGTGGTCTTACTTGAAAATGGATACAGCACGGCAAAATATTTTAACATTATGTCAAAATAATACTGGAGTAAACAATTTAAGCAAACATTTCATTTTGTTTTTAATTTTAAATTGTGTGTTTTGAAATTTAAAAACGTCTTATATTTCATATTTCTAAGTAAATATGGTAGAATTTGTGAAGGGCTCCACAGAACCACCAGAATGGCATACCTTTTTGACACATGGTTAGTTATCAGACGTTGCTTACGCAGCAAGCCAACGTCACCTTGTATGAATTCGCCTTACTACAGTCGTTTTTAAAAAGTTTATAAATTGTTTTTAAGATATTTTATTAAATTAAAATAATCAAGAAACATTTTTATTTTTCGAATTTATTCTATGAGCTAAATTTCAGTTATGTATTTTATAAAGCTTTTTTGTATTAGTCTATTCCTTAAGTTTAAAAATTAATTAATTAATTTAAAAATTTATTATTACAAAAAAAAGCGTTATAAAATACATAACTGAAATTTAGCTCATAGAATAAATTCGATAAATAAAAATGTTGAATACCTATAATAAAGTTGCATATGAAAAGAAATAATTCCCAGATTATATTCAAGACACTTTAAAAAAATATTTTTGAGTCGAGTTAAATTGCTATGAAGTTTTTATATAAGCTTTTACATTCGGAGGGATTTTTTAAAAATACATTAAATTTGGGGGTTTTTTAAATTTTTTTTTTTTGGGGGGGGAGAGAAAAATTACCTGGCAAGACTGATCTATATGTCCATTGAGAAGCTACTATGGGAGCATTAAATATCTACTCTAGTTCGTAAGTCAATGAAACACCAATCAATTAAACTCTTTCAAGTCAAATATGAATTTATCGGAAGAAAAATTATATGCAGCCAATTTCTGGGAATTAAATTCGAGTACAATTAAAATCGAAAAAATTTTCAAAACGTCATACTTTGGATACCATTAATATTTATTAGAATTACTCTAAAAATCATGAAAAACTACGGTAATTTTTAAATAAGTACATACCTATGTAGGTATATTAAGCTGAAAATTTCTTTCGTTTTCAATTTTACTCGATTTCTATTTCCAAAACATGGTCAATTAAATGTTAGGTTATGTCGGTATAAAAGTTGGCGCGTTAATCAGCCTTTTTACAAGTAGAACTTTATTTTTGTATGGATAAAAATAATAGACAGTTTTATTTTTTTCCAACATGCACGTCTTGTAGGTGGTAGTTTCATATTATATTATTGAAGCTTAAGTAAATGCTACCGTGCCTAAAGAATTATTCTTCAAATGCTAACTATTGAGGATCGAAGAAATAATACACTGATTTAATGTTTTCAGAAAAATTTCTTAGTAGGTATTCTCCGTCTTTGTAGAATTTTTTTTTAAATTTTTTCTAAATTTCAAATTAAAACTTCTTTAAACTAAATACACAGAAAACCTTTAAAAATATTAAACAAAAACTGAAAAACAAATAGGTACCTATTGAGTTTTGTTTTCTAATATCTCACCTTTTCGAGTAATCCTCTGTTTGGCAATTAGCAAAACAGTATTATAATTTTTAGTGTCCTGGTTTTGAACTGTTTTATATAATCCTTTGTTTAACAAAACCTCCAACAGACCAGGATGCTAAAAATGCTTAACAAAAGTAGCCTCGATAAATAGCACGTTAGTTTCTATATTTTTTTCGGAAAATTTATACGATAATTAGACGTAAAAATTACTTTTATCAATTTTTTTTGTAATTTTTTTATTTCTTATTTACAACTTTTAGGCATATTTTTTAAGTGAATTTCATTCACTTTATTCACAATAAAATAAAGAAAATTATAAATTTATAGGTATTTCTTTAATACACAAATAAAAAAAAATTGTAATAAAAATAAATTAAATAAAAATTATTTAAACTTTAAAATATTTTATTGAAATTTTCACTTTTTTCTTAAAATTTGCTTGATCTTCTTGAATTTCCTAAACTTCATACAAATTATTTCTCTCTGTGGAACTCTTACAGATTTTTTAATTTCTTCACTTTTCCGATAAACATATTTTGTTGTAATTAAGATTTTTTGTATTTATTTTACAATTTTTTTCTACTTTCTTTTACACTTAGAATATTTTTTCTTCATTTTAATTTGACTTTATCAATATTTTTATTACTGCTTTGCCCTTCTTTCTTAATTTCTTCTTTTAAATTTTATTTCTTGCTTAATTTTTCTTTGTATACCTATTATAATACATAAATTAATTTAATATTTTAATTTGCTGTTGTTTATTATTTTTAATTTTTTTAAAATTATTTCTTATTTTAACTTTTTCTAAATATTTCTTAGATTTGTAATAATTTGTTTTTATTATTTTTCTTTTTTGTTGAAATTGTTTTAATTATATATATTTTTTATTGTGTTATTCTTCTTTTTAGTTGTTGTTGATGGTGAATATCTTCTTGTTGTATCTGTGTGTTTGTAGCGTTATAGATAGATAACTACATACACAAACATTTTATTGTGCTGTTGTTGTTTTTCTTGATTAATGAGGGTAAAAACGCGTACATAACCGTCCTTAACGATGCATATTCATCGCGATTTACTCAAAGACTGAATTGAAAATCCAAAAAATTGTATCTGCCGCATTGAAGAGAACAGAGAGCGCGTTTAATAAAAAAAAACAAAAACCGCATTTTTTCAAAGAGAGCCGGAGAGCAAAAATTGGCTCGTTTTTGTTAGGGTTGTCAGATCTGGCGATTTTAAAACTTGTTTGGCGTCCTAAGTTTGACTTGGCGATGTTATTGGCTTTTTTGGATGAGCCATGAATTTGTTTTGAGAATCATGGACTAATAACTGTTTGTTGATTGGAAAGATTATTTTAATGGTGCTATTCCATCTAATTTAAATCCGTTTTGGCCAAAAGTTTAAAGCTATAAGGACACGGCAGGTACCAAGCCGATTTAATTTTTCAGGTGGCGTTGAAAACTCAGCTGAGCTTTTTTTTTTTAAGGCCATGTCAGATACAACTTTTGCTTCGCGTTGCATTTCCGATTCGCTTTGACATCTAAGATAAAATATACATACTTATACGAAACATGTCACATAAAGTACTTTAAAAGCGGAGCGAAGCAAAAAGTTAGCCAACTCTCATCTTTTTGGGCGCTTTGACAATTGGCTAGTATAATTCTTTTTATATAAAAAAAAAAATATCTAAATTTGGATTAAAAACCATTAACAGTTCAACAAAATAACCACAATACTAGTATTTTTTTTTTTTTTAATTTTTTTTTGCCAAATTCAATTCCAAAAAACCGTCCAATTAATTTTTTAACTTTTATTTTTATAACAAATAATTAAATGTACAAATTACCAACCGCTTTTATAAGTAAACAAACAATGCGTGAGTGTTGTCAAAGTTTTCATTATGTCATACACCTTTTGCTTTGCATTTTTCTGCCAAAGGTAGAAACGTCACGCAAAGCGACAAAGTTGTATCTGACACGGCCTTTACTTAGAGAGTCAAAAGTTGATTGTGTTTTGACATATCGACAAAATAAAGTGTTGTGTTTTTGGTGTTGTATTTGTTGTAGTGTTATTAACACCGTTTACATGAATTCGCCTTGACAGGTACGTATTTTAAAGAACTTGCTTTGATTGTCTTTATATGCAGGTAATTCAAATTGCGAATACCTTTGTTGAAGTATATTTAATAATGAACTTACGGTCACCTTTTATGAGCTCGCCTTGTATTATAGCATGAGCTTATTTAAGGGCATAATAAACCACACATTTTTTAATTTTTGTTTTGTTTTCAATAAATCCGGACGACGATTGCGCTGCGGCAATTTTGCTTGCTATTTGTTTAAAACGGAGAAGAAATATACTTATCGCATAAATATTTTTAATAATTTTTAAAATCAAAACTAGCTTATAAATTTTGCAAAGGTTCCTTACTTAAAACTTTTTTTGGAAAAGTTTGTTTTGTAAACAAAAACATGAAACAGCTGTTTCAAAAATTCTTGCAAGTAAAAATTTTACCAGTAAAAATTTGCAAGAATTTTTTTGTCTCTCAATTTTTTTCTCTCTTTTGACGATCTCAACTTGCAAATTTTTTGGGCTAATGAACACTTTCCAGTAACAATTGTAACAAATCCGTAACAATTTTTAGTAAATGAACACAGCTAATGTTAAGCATTTCATGTCAGTTTTAGAACGAGTGTTAGAACTGATAAATTACTTTATCTCTTTCCGGGGCAGTGGTATGAAAACTATACCACACAGGGATGTTAAATGGGGTTTTAAATTTTGTACCAATTTCCAAAATAAAATGTACTTTTTGGACCTCCACGGTATCATTTTTTTTCAATTCATTAAAACAACAAAAAAAAAGTATATACAAATTCAATTGTACACAAAAAAAGCAAAAATTAACATTAACATACATTATATGTATGAATAAAATAAGGTACATAAAAGTCTTATAAGTATAAACTTATAAGTATAAAGTCCAAATAGTTAATAAGCTATTTGGACTTTTTAAATCATAGCAGCATGAATTTGTCGGTCTTAAACAATCATTTGTTTGTATGAGATTACATAATGTTGGCACATGTCGTATGTGTCTTTTCTTAGTTTTTATTATATTTTGAAAAGACTCTTCCCACATTTGAAGACGAATGTGGAATGGATAAAATTCCAGCAACGACTCTAGAAACGCCAGGAAACATATGGACAGCCAGTTCATTTTGTAAATTAGCTACTGCCGACCAAAAAGTACAAACGTTTTCAGTTTTTAACGACTGCAGTTGCTCGACATCAGCTAAAGCTCCAAATGGATTATTGATTGAATCAAAATTTGCAATTTCATTCGGGGACATTTTTACTAGAAGGGGTACAATACTACTTGTTTTACCTGAAATAACATTTTCAGGAGTAAACTTATGGAACCTCATTAAAACGTCGTTATTAAAGTTGACTTTGGTTCTCAAAACTTCGCAAAATTTTATATAAAATTATTTTGCATTTTCTTTCATTTCTTTATCAATATACTAGCATTTAACCCGCTACTTCGTTAGCGCCCCTTTTTCTTATGTGGACATATTTTTACGCCAAAGTTTATGTTTCTAGGTTTAAACCTGCTACTTTGTAAAGGGACGATTTGTACGTCTAAACGTTCATATTTCGAAAATTTTTATTTGTATTTTTTAGATACGTTACGAAAGTGATATTTTTTTATTTCAATGTTTAATGGTTTCATAGATAGATGGCGTGGCAAAAAAGTTTAAAATACAGGTTTACTCCACAAAAGGGTCTAATTAAAAAAAGTACCACCAAACCTAACCGCTTATTACATATTTTAATGAACATCAGGTTAGGGAATTTCCCGTTTTAACCTTTTTTACCCTCTAACCATAACAATTTCCAAAACTCCCATCATAGGTAATCGATTTCGCGAGAGGCCAACCTCCCGGGCAAATTTCAGCATTTTAGTTCAGGCGTTTAGGTCGTGCGATGATGAATCAGGCAGTAACTTTACAATTTTATATTATATAGGTAGATGAAGAAAAATGTTTTGAAAAAAATAACAGAATTAGGTACGATTTTCACCACTTAAACGTAGGAATTTCGAAACGCATCAAATTTGTATTTGTATTTTTTAGATAAGTTACGAATGTGATATATTTTTTATTTTAATGTTTATTGGTTTAAAAGATAGATGGTATAGCAAAAAAGTTTTAAAATTCATGTTTTACCCGTTTACTCCTTATTTCAAAAAGTGATAGACACCTGTCCGCTTATTTTTAATGAACAATAATAGGTATTCAATTTTTTTGTATCCCTTTTAGTTTAGCAGATATGAGGTTAGCGAATTTCCGTTTTTACCGCCTTTTTTTCTATTGAACAACAATAAGTATTAAATTTTTTTGTATCTTCTTTAGCTTAGCAGATATGAGGTCAGCGTGATCGATTTGGCGAGAGGCCTGCCTCAACGAAAATTAAAAAAGTACCAGTTAAAGAATGAAAAAGTACCAAAAAGATCCCTCTAACAAATTCTTATTCACTCAGGACTTTGCATGTTTAGTTTTATGTTTCTACGTCTAATACTAACGGAAATAAAAAAAAGTACCAGTTGAAGATCAAAAAATACCAAAAAGTACCCTCAGAGGTTCTTATCCACTCAGGACATTGCATGTTGAAGTTTATGTTTCAAGGTCCAATATTAACGATAATTAAAAAAATTGTCAGTTGTGGAACCAAAAACCTAAACTAAGAAATTAAATTTCCCTTATTTCCCCTTTTTGGTACTTTTTTCTCCCCATTGAAGCATAAAAATTTTCAATATTGTAGTAGGAGCCCATAATTTAATACGTATATGTCAATGAACAAAAAAAATGTTTTGTAAAAAAGTACCAAAAATAGTAACGGTTTTTACCCCCTAAACGTCCGAATTTCGAAAAAGTACCAAATTTGTATTTGTTTTTTTTAGATAAGTTTCAAATGTGATATAACCCTTATTTCTATGTTTATGGGTTTAAAAGATATATGGGGTGACAAAAAAGTACCAAAATACAGATTTTACCCGTTTACTCCGTATTTCCCGTTTTTGGTACTTTTTTCCTCCCCATTGAAGCATGAAAAATTTCAATATTGTAGTGGGAGCCCATAATTTAATACGTTTATGTCAATAAATAAAAAAAATGTTTTATAAAAAAAGTACCAAAAATAGTTACGCTTTTTACCCCTTAAACGTCCGAATTTCGAAAAAGTACCAAAATCGTATTTGAATTTCTTAGATAAGTTTCAAATGTGATATAACCCTTATTTCTATGTTTATGGGTTTAAAAGATAGATGGGGTGACAAAAAAGTACCAAAATACAGGTTTTACCCGTTTACTCCGTTAAAGGGCTGAATTTCCAAAAAGTACCAGACACCTGTCCGCTTATTTTTCTAAAGAACAACGATAAGTATTACATTTTTTTTGTATCTCTTTTAGTTTTAGAGATATAAGGTTACCGAATTTACCCGTTTTTGCCCTTTTTTACCCCCTAAACATTCTAATTTCCAAAAATCCCGTCTTAGTGGATCGATTTGGGGAGAGACCAACCCCTGGTCCAAATTTCAAGATTTTAGCTTCAGGCGTTTAGGCTGTGCGATGATGAATCAGTCAGTCAGTAACGTTACAATTTTATATACATATATAGATTATATGTATTTGTAGAGATATATAAATCCACTTCTGTTCCGCAATAAATATCTTCGAAGGGCATGTGATTTTTGTAAAGATCTACGATAGAGATATCACATTCATCCAAAACATTTGTATTCATGAAATTACGTGAAATTTTTATTCATGATATGACGTGCTATTTGGCGGAACAAAAAAGTTAAGCTGGGATCACTGACACAATTTTAATTGTGCTTTATTGACGCACAATAATGAAATTGCACCAATCAAATATTCTGAAATCACACAATTACCCTGTTAGCCTTTGTAAAAATACATGCATTTGAGCATCTTCTGATTGCATTTCTAAATTTCCCATGTTAATAATTTTAAGTGCATATTGCAGAAATAAAACTTGCAATTTAAAAGTATGATTTTTAAATCCTAATAAAAGAAATAATAATTTAAAAAATAAATGCAATGAAAAGGACTCAATAATTTGTTTGCTATACTAAAAATTCAAAAAGGGGGAACTATGGCAAATTTTTAAATTGTACCAAATGGTTCACGGTAGTACCACGGTACTTTAGGTGGTCAAAATGTACCAAAAAAAGTACAATTGTACCAACTTTAACATCCCTGATACCACATATCTATTAATTTTTCGTATAATTGTGTTCACTGGTTTATTCTTAATAATATTCTTGTGAGTAAATTTAGGCTTATATTTTCTTAAAAAAAAATATACCAAGTGCTTGAAAGAGATATTGAATGGTGTTTTTTGAACTTAAATTAAATGCCATCAGCCAAATGAAAAAGGAGTTGCTCCATTCAGTAAATTTAAAATAAAACACGTGCATTGGACTTTGTATTGCAATAATTTCTGATAAATAAGATAGTAATAAATGCGCAAAACTAGTAACGGCAAAAAAATTTTTAATGGGTAAAGTAGTGAAAGTTTAAATTATATGGTACTAGCTTAACCCGGTGCGCTTTGCTACCCCCATCGAAATAAAATTGGAAAGATTTTTTTAAAAAGTAAAGCATCTTGGACTAAATTTGAATGATTTTACAGTAACCGTTCAACAGATGATATACAGAAATTTCAAGTGTCTTCGTATGGGAGGTACCATGCCTTCTTTTCCCATTAAAACTACCTTTTGAAATATGTTGTGAATTATTATCTAAGCTATTTGTACAAACTTGGAATACTTTCACTATTACAGTACTTCAAATACGTAGAAATCTCGCTTGTCTAATTTAGCCGACTTTTTGGCAGATGTCGTGTGCTGATAACGAAGTTATTTGCTTCATATTGGAAAACTCTTATTGTAACCGTCCTCCAGATATAAGGTTATTCATATTTTTATTGTATGGTTGTTGCCACGCCTACTTGATTAAAAAATATTAATAGCCTATGTTAAGCGCCGAGTAATCAGGAAATTACTGTAAAACTTTCAGGAAAATCGGCTCAGTAGCTTAGGAGTCTGTAGAGAATAAACAAACATACGCTTTTTCATTTATATATTATATTTTTATTTTTAAAGGTATAGTCTATATACTATATAAAAGTGAATGTATGTTTGTATATATATTTGTTCCTTATAGGAGGCCAAACCACTTGACCGATCATCTTGAAATTTTCACAGAATATAACTGTGACCCTGGAAGAGACATTAGGCTATATAAAGTTGAGATTGGACAAAGGAGCGATGCCACGCCCATACAACCCAAAATTTAAAATCGTTATATCTTAGGTAATTTTTGGCATAGGATGATGATATTTAGTACATATGGTGTTAGTATGAATAGAAATAAGCTCTATGAAAAAAAGAGGGCGGAGCCACGCTCCTTTATAGAATATGTAAAAGCCACCATATCTAATAAACTACTGAACCGATCGTCATCAAATTTCCACAAGGCGACTGCCTTGAGTTACTGAACTTTAAGCTATATAAAGATGTGGTTGAAAATGGGGCGGTGCCACGCCCATACAACCCAAAACATAAAATCCTCATATCTTAGCCACTATTTGGCGTAGGATTAGGATTGATATGGTATTGTTATAAATAGAAATAAGTTGCATGAAAAAAGTGGGAGGGGCCACGCCATTTTATGTCGATTATATCTAATTAACTACTGAACCGATCGTCATAAAATTCTCACAGTAGGCTGTTGTTATGAATTAATGAGCCCTAGGCTATGTAAAGTTGTGGTTGGACAAAGGGGCGGTGGCACGCCTAATCAACTCAAAATTTATAATCCTCTTATCTTCGATACTGTTTCACGTATGTAGGTGCTGGGAGAAGTAAGATAGCTGCAGGGGAAGTGCTACCCCCCATAGGACGCCAATGTTTAATATCGCATATCGTAAGAACTGTTATAGTGCGAATGTTCAAACTTGCTATTAGTCACTCTTATGGAGAACTACACCTTTAAAAATATAAATAAAGAGGGTAGGCGCAGGGCGAGTAATACCCCCCATAGGAAGCATGTATTTAATAAAATAAAAAAAAAAATTTCGGAATTTATCAATCCCGAAAAATCCCGGGATTTCGGGATTTCCCGTTTGGCATCCCTAGTGTATACTGAATGTCAAGCTTTGCTTACATGTTGTGAAAAAATTAGTTAAAATTTAAAATTCAATAAAAATCTAAATACCTAAAAAAGCCTTTTTAAATTTTATAAAACAAAAAAAAAAGTGAATATAAAATATAAAATCCAGGAGTAAAAAGTGCGTAAGGAATAAGTGGAGCCGCTATAAATTTGCAATACAGGAAAAAGATTTTTTAATAATTTTGACATTCACTCTAACTTTTTACAAAAACAATATACCAAGCACTTTAAAAAAAAAAAAGGTTTAGCTAGCATAACTCTATCTCATGATGCGGTCACCTGTATGAATTCGCCTTGCTTGGGTGACATTAATACGATGATTTTTAGAACATGTCTTTAAGCCATGTTTTTTATTTGTAGACAAATTCCGTAGAGGATAAAGAAGGGCAGAAACAATGTATTCCGTTCTTCGTGTTATTTTTCTAATTTTTTTACTGGCATTTCAAATTTTAATATTATGTTTTATTTTAAGACCACAACAAAAAAAAGAAATTTCTCAAAAGTCATCATGTAAATGTAAACATTTTTGGTAGCAGATTTAAAATGAAACTGAAAAAAACATGTTTTAAAAATCACCGTTAAATCATAAACATGGTACACTTATTACCGGTGAAACCATAAATATTCAATTGCATGTTTTTCCTTGTGCGACCAACGAAAGCAGAAACAATATATTTATCCGTTTTAGAGCTTTTTACGAATTTTGGCATCGATTTGTTAGTGCATATTTTTGCATTTTTTACCCTTTACAACATCTTTTTTGCATTACTTAGTTAAAAGAGTATTTTTGCAGCATTTTTAAGCTTATAGCGCATATTTTGCCTTTTTAAGGCATATTTTAATACATGTTCAATATTTTCCATGTGTACAAGAGCTTTCGCAGCATATAAAAATTTTTTTTCCCCAAAATCTGGTTTTTCTGTTCTATATCTTTCTGTATTGTGTTGTTTCAATTTCGCCATGTACTTTTAATTCTTGCTCTAACATTGTAAGCCAAAGCAAGTTGTTATTAAAAATTAATGGTAGTCTAAACTTTCAAATTTTATGCATAAGGAAAAAGCAATTTGTATATACATACATATTTGGCGATGTAATACATAGAAATCTGGATAAATCTTTTAGCATATTTTCCACATTTGGTAAATTTTCCACATTTCGTAAATACATTTTAATTGTTCTAAGGACGAAGTATATGTAGATGGTGAGAATTGGTCTATAATTTTACATATTAACCATAAAAACCTCTTTCCAAATTAAGTGGGGAACGGAATAGTCGCTGTAGTACAACGTTACGAATAGCGCAAGCTGTGAAAAGTTAAAAACGGCAGTTTGAAAGTGGAGTCAACAGAAAACGAAGTTGTAGTAGTTGTTGCAGTACTACTGCAACTACTTTTTTCTGTTCCAGGTCTTAGACTTCCAATTATGTTGGTATTTAGATTAAATTCGCCGTAAAAATATTTTATTGCAAATTAAATTATTTTCGAATCGGTTCACATTTGCGGAAAGCCCCTATCCATTAATAGCTTTAAGGGCCTGGCCCACTATGTCGACAAGAACATTTCTTTCTTATATTTATATTGAAAACAAAAACAAATTTAAATTTGTTATTATTGTTTTCAATATAAAAATGCGAAAGAAATGTTCTTGTCGACATTGTGGGCCTGGCAGTAAATTACTTTATTTCTAGGAAATCTCTTTAAGACAACAAATCTCATATGGATGTAAATATTTAGATAATATTCGCCACTAATAACTCTTATATTAGTTTAAGCTTCATAACACAACTTTGTTTTTGTGAGCCCATGACTGCCCATTAGAGATGAGCGATATATCTGTACATGTGATTTAATCACTGTTACTGAAAAATCACGAATCACAGTTGTGACCAAATTTGTTAAGTAACAGGTACTTGCTTGTTCTATTTGTTTTTTGTTACATACAAATATTTATGATATTTCACTTTTTGCTTGCGTTTTTTGAATGCAATGGCGAATAATGTTGCTGTTCCTTCCATTCTCTCTTCTATCTTATTAGCAGGGACCGAAAATAACAGTTATTTTGAAATTTCAAAACAAAAAAAGCGTATAGAAGTAAATGCCGGCAAACTGATTCAAGTATACCATATTGATCCTTATGAACTTTTCTATGATAAAATATTATGATTTTTATTTTTTCGATCAAAAATTACAGTTATTTTTTATTTATATTTTTTTGGACAAAAGTAACAGTTGTTTTTTTATTTTTATTTTTTTGTAACAAAAATAACAGTTATTTTTTTTTTATTTTTATTTTTTCGATCAAAAATAACAGTTATTTTATGATTTTTATTTTTTTGAACAAAAATAACAATTATTTTTTGATTTTTATTTTTTCAAGCAAAAATAAAAGTTATTCTCTAAAGAAATGTACGTGTTTTAATTATTAAGTTGTCTTTAAATACTCGCATTTATTTAAATGTGTGATCATCATTGGGATATCTTATGCGCATTAAAATAAATATTTAAAGTCAACTAAATAATTATAACACGTACATTTCATTAAAGAATAACTTTTATTTTTGCTCGAAAAAATAAAAAAATAATTGTTATTTTTGATCGAAAAAAAATGTTATTTTTGTTTGAAAAAATAAAAATCATAAAATAACGGTTATTTTTGTTCATAAAAATAACCAGGGACCCGAAATAACTCTTATTATTTTTTAAATATCTAATAGGTTATGGAAAAAATAACTGAAAAAAAAATTGGTCCTGTAATAATAATTATAAATTACCCAGAAAATTGTAGTTCTGCGATTAAAATTATGAAAGATTATTATTTTTTTGATCTTTGATAACCGTTATAAAAGATTATTATTTTTTTTTGGTCTTTGATAACCGTTATGAAAGATTATTAATTTTTTTGGTCTTTGGTAACCATTATGATAGATTTGTATTCTTATTGGTCTTCTATAACCATTATAAAAGATTTTTATTTTTTCTGTCTTCTATAACCACGCTACAGTTCGCAAATCTTAAGATATTTTTATAAAATTTCGCACACTGACTTATATTTGCACAAGGACGAACTTTTTTTTATTGATTTTAATTAGGATCCGCAAATTTTTTGATATTGGAAAACAAAAATGTACTTTGGATTTCAAGAAAAATTCTTGACAAAAAGTACCAAAAAACAGAAGTTAGGAAGAACATGTAAATCAATTAAAATAGCTAATCATTCATTCAAAAGCAAATTTCGATCTACCAAGGTGAAATACCATTTGGTTTAAAGATTGATGTTTGAGTATTGACGTCATCCGGCTTCAATAGCCGAGTGAGTAAAGACGGCAAACCCCACTGAAGAGATTGTGTGGTTACAATCGAAACTAGTCAGGACAACCTGTCCGTGAAAGCCTGGGTTTAAATCTCAGCGCAGTCAAGAATGAAAAATTATCAATAAAAATTTTGATTAATTTCATGTTGTAAAATTCCTGTCTTCATAAAAATAATTTAATGACAATTAAATTCAATGAACTTAAGCCTAATTAAAAATATCTAAATTTGGATTAAAATTCATTAACAGTTCAATAAAACGTGTTCTAATTCAATTGGACTAATTAAACTATCTATATTTCCAAAAATAAATTCGGGCCTGATCTGGAGGGTTCAAAAACCCAGAGTTTTTTTTTCCAAATTTTAGCAGAAAATATTCCTTATATCATTGAACATTGTTTGTAAATTTTGCTACAAATTTAGCTAATTCAATTGAAATTTCAGCTAAATTCAAAGACCGGTTTAAGCTTAATTAATTTGAATATTTACTAATTTTTTTCTAAAATTTAGCTCGTCTAAATATACAGACAATGATTCTTACCTTCATTGATTTTTCTACAGCTGAAAATACTGGTACTGTTATCAGTTATTTCTGCAGAGGTTTCGCTATTTCTACTGACATTTTTTTATGAGTGTAAACAAGAGCTTAAAACTGATGAAAATCTCATCGATTCTAAAGTGAGGGTGAAGAAATCTTAAAAAAAACCGCAACAAATGCAAATATTGCTAGTAATACAAATGGTAATAAAAATCATAATTTAATGAAGTTCTTTTTAGAAATGACTTTTATGAAACTGTATCATAGATTCTATAAAATGCTTCATTACCTGACAATTTATTGTTTCTGTAAAGAGTTTCATTAATTCTATGAAGCTTTTCATAAACATTGACTGTAACGAAACCTGTTTCATAGATTTTATTAGGAGTGTCATTTGCTGAACTCCAACGAATATTTTCATAAAATTTGTGAAGAAATTGAGTAATGAAATGAAGATAATTCCCTAATAACAGAAACGAAAAAAAAGAAAAGAAAATTTTTTTGAATGGATATGGAAGACCGAAAAAAATAAAATTCTTTTGTAATGGTTACGGAAGACCAAAAAAAATTAAAATCTTTTATAATGGTTATAGAAGACCAAAAAAAATAAAAGTCTTTTGTAATGGTTACGGAAGACCAAAAAAAATTAAAATCTTTTGTAATGGTTATGGAAGCCCTAAAAAAACAAAATGAAACTATAACGGTTATCAAAGACCAAAAAAATATTGGTTATTTGTAACTATTATTCAGAGAGCAGGTTTTAAAAATTCGTGATAAATTATTATATCAGGATTTTTTCAAATATTGGTTATAACGGTTATGTCCCTGAAAATAACTGTTATCATTTGACTTTTATGAAAAAAGGAATAACTGTTACAGTCCCTGCTTATTAGTATTTTTTTTAAGCCAAAGTTTATTTGTTCAAGTATGAATGTATATGCAAGTAAACAGCTTTGAAAGCTCTTACAATTTGTTGCTGTTTCTTTGCAAAGTACTTACAAAAGCTCTTGCGAAAGCTCGCGCATTGTACATATTGCTTGGATGCACTTGCTATATAAGAACTAGAAACTGACATACACGTTTACTAAACACGATGTTCTTTAAAAATCTAGGGATCGTTCATCTCTACTGCCCATTGTTTCCAAATTGGGCAAACTATCGAAAGTTCGTCTGTAAATGCTATGATGTTGGAGCTGTACCGATTATAATTTGAAGATTGTTTTGCTTTTTATTGCAATTGTTTTTAAATTGTTGAATATTTTGTTTTTAAATCAGCAATTTTTAATTTTTTTGGCATATTTTTAATAATTTTTAGGGCAAATTTTCGAGTTTTTACTGCATAATAGTCGTACCTAAATATTTGTTGTTAACTTTGGCATATATAACACCTTTCAACAACGGCGTAGGCTCCACGACTACAATATGGTGATTTTGGGTCGTCTTTTGGTTCTGCTGCTACAATAATGCCTCCCCAAAACCTTTTCGGCAAAAGTGCACTTTACGGGGCGTACGGAAAAAAAAAAAAAAAAAGTTGGACCCCCTCTGGAATAAAAAAAGAAAAAAACAAAATTAAAATTTAAGGGGGCTGAGGCCCCTGGGACCCCATGGATCAAAAAAAGCGGCCCGCCCACTTAGTGGTATGTGTGGGTACTCAAATTAAAGGTAATTGTGTAAAAAATACGAAATTAATAAAATTTAGGTCGAGCGGGACTTCTGGGTCCCTCTGGGGGTAAAAAAATTGCACCTCCCACCCTTATAACTATGTGTGGGTACTCGAATGAAAGGTATTTTGCTTACGATTGTAAATATTTTGTTTCTATTTTGCTTTTTTAATGTTATACCTATGCGCTAAAATTTTCAAATGAGTTTTATTATTTTTTTGTAACTAAAGCTTCTTTGTATAGCCGGCCTTCGGCCGGGCGCAAGGATTTTCTCCTCTATGGTATAACAAAGACCGGCTTCGCTAACTAAAGCTTTTCTGTATAGCCGGCCTTCGGCCGGGAGCAAGGATTTTCTCCTCTATCGTATAACAAAGACCGGCTTCGCTAACTAAAGCTTCCCTGTATAGCCGGCCTTCGGCCGGGCGCAAGGATTTTCTCCTCTATGGTATAACAAAGACCGGCTTCGCTTACTAAAGCTTCTCTGCATAGCCGGCCTTCGGCCGGGCAAAAGGATTTTCTCCTCTATGGTATAACAAAGACCGGCTTTGCTAACTAAAACTTCTCTGCAAAGCTATAAAAGATACATAAATTAACCTAGAGAGGAAAATATTAAACGAATACAAAATACATATTTGCAATCGTGAGCAAATTACCTTTAATTTGAGTATCCACACAGATATATATACATACATAAGTGTTATGGGGGGGACACTTTTTTGCCCCAGAGGGCCCTAGAAATGCCGCCCACCCAAAATTTTATTATTTTCGTTTTTGTTGCACAATTACCTTTAATTTGAGTACCCACACATACCATTCAGTGGGCGGGGCGGTTTTATGGACCCAGGGGTCCCCACGGGCCTCAGCCCCCTTAAATATTAATTTTGGTATTTTTTTTTTTTAATTCTGGATCGGGTGGCATATTTTTTATATTTTTTTTTCGTACGCCCCGTAAAGTGCACTTCAGCCACCTTTTCTACTGAACTTTGAAGGAAATATTTTCTCATAATTAATTTATTTATGCTACGTTCTTAAACTGTGTCTTTTCAGGGATTCTCCGTGTTCCACATTTACGTGTAGAGCAATACAAATATTACTGTATTGCTTGAGTATTACTAACAAATGTTTTTCCCGATAAGTGTCTTTCAAAACATAAATGCTGTGTTAAAAAGGTAATAGTAACGTTTACTTTCTACATTTGTACTTAAATTTTTCAAATAGGTATTGAATAGATGTACTATAAAATAAAAAAGCATAAAATTATGTAATTATCTTTTAAAGAAATGATAGATACACGCAGGTAAGTGCATTTGTATATGCCGGTACAATTGCACCCATACCGCCTGTTAACGTTGTAAAATTATACCGGTCGAAGAGGGTTAAAATTAATTTTCACATAAACATTTCTTAGTGTGCTTTGACAAATGCAACCCTGATGGTATTGGCAAATGTAACAAAACAGCTGAGCAATTAAACACAACAAAGAGGAATTGAAAAAATAAAGCCACAAAGAATAACTCCAGGCACAAAAAAATATAACAAACAAATTCGTGGCAAATGGTATAAAAAAGTCTAACAAGATCTTTAATTAAAATTTTTCCAGCAAATATCATTAAAAATGGCAAATCTTAAAGATGATTTGGATCAATATTTGTTGCTACAAAGTGATCAGAAGAAAAAATTTAATGTAAAAGTACCACAAAAAGTAGCAGAATTTGGAAATATTTTCAGACGAAATACAGAACCTGAAGCAAATAGTTGGCTAAAAGACACGCAAGATTCCTGCTGTCCTAAATTGGTAAATAATTGATTAAGAAAAACCATTGTAAATTAAAAATCAAATTTTTATTTTTAGTCACGTCTGCAACGTATTGTGGGTTTTGTGGCGTGCCTAGGCATGGGTACTTTGTGCATGACTATCTCCATGTTCTACATACCAGTTTTGCTTTTGAAAACTCGAAAATTTTCATTGCTTTATACCATGGGCAGCTTATTCTTTATCTTAAGTTTTTGCTTTCTTTCCGGTTTTATGGCTTTCTTTAGAACTCTGTTCACCAAGGAACGTGCCTTGGTTTCATCTGCCTATTTTAGTTGTCTATTTGCTACTCTGTACTGCGCTTTGTGGGCTCAAAGTACAGCATTAACCGTTTTGTTTGCCCTGGCACAAATGATTGCGTTAGCTTTTATGGTCATTAGCACAGTTCCTGGCGGTTCGTCGGGTATAAAACTTTTTGGTTCCTTATTTAGGAGCAGTGTAAGTTCATCGGGATCAAGTGCATTACCAGTTTAAAATGCTGCCGTTTTGAAATTTATATATTCATATGTTTAGTATATACATATTTATCTCAATGATTGTAAATAGTATGCGTGTACCGTACGTTTGTAGGTGTAATAAGTATTTTTGACTTTAAAGGATATTTTAAATATATATTTTTTTCTAACTTACATCATTATTTTTGTGATTACATATTTAAATTTTGTGGGGTATTTTAAATCAAAAATAATAATGTGTTGTGTAATTTTTTTATAATTCTTAAGCCGGATTCACAATGAATGCAACATTTATACTGTGTTAACAATGAAAAATAAACTTTTTTCAGAAACCACTAATTTTTAGTCAAAAAATATTTTCAAATTTTGCCCCGAACAAAATTACGTATACTTAGATTACATACGTATACATACATTTTTATTATCAAATCATTTTGCTAAAACTTTCATTTAAAATTTCATTTTCATTTTACAGAACTGTATTTTAGGCCCTTATTAGGGTTCACAACTCAACTCAGTTGAGTTGTAATTTCTTAATTTTGGTATTATGGTTTACAACTTTGCTATATTTCGGTGCACAAAAACATCAAAAAATTACAACTCATCACAACCAGTTGTTTTAATTGCAACTCAACTGAGTTGAGTTGTGAACCGTAATAGGGGCCTTAGAGTTTTGTTCTCTGAATTATTTTTTTGTAAAAAACAAACTTATACTGTATTTAGTTAAATGTTCTGTATTTATTAGAATAAGTAGCTAAAATAAATACATTGCCAGTTTATCTGACATTTATCATTACTGGGAATACTCGTATGCACAAGTTTTCTTTCTTTCTGAAAAATTGCTAAAACTTAACTTGAAAATGTGTAAAAAATCTAACTTTACGCCGAATTTATTCTAAAGAGCACTCCAGTTTCGAGAAGACTATTTTTGACATTAGCCAAATAAATAACATATTTGCAAAAAAAAAAAAAAAATGAGTGAGTTTTTCGAATTCTCAAAAAAGTTTAAAACATAGTTTCGAAAAAATACATATTTTTTAAATTTTTAATTTACTCATATTGGTATTTATTTTCTAAAAATCAGAAAGAATCATTGTAGTCTGAAACAATCGACCATAGATTACATAGATATGAAACTCGCATGTCAAAAACCTAAGTATGTTGCCAAAAAAAAACTTAAGTGATGAAGAATATTATCTAGATATCTACATCTGAACACGATGTTCAATTCTGGACCTTCATGTCATTGAAGTTATCGTCACCAAATTGCGTATCAATACAAATATTTATAAGGTTGTTATGGCGCTAAAAGCTATATTAGGGGACGTTATTTTTATGTTAGCTGTGGCCACCTATAGTGTGGTTCAAATAAAATTTTGTTTAATGATTGGAATAAAATATTTGTGGTTCAATCGAAATAACAGCATAATAAGATGGTTTCATATAAACCATGGAAGACTCTATTATGAAACGAACTTTATATAGGGGCTTTATGAAGACCGATTCCTGCTATTCGTCCTTATGAAAATATCAAGAGGTAATTCTATGTCGATCGGTATGCTAAAATAAGGATCGAAAACCAATATGTTTATGTGTTATGCATATCAGCACAAGCAATACCCTCTCCACGTATGGTGGAGTGAGTATAATTACTGGTTACCATAATTCCAGATGAGACTTTGGTCAACCGCTGTTTATTAAAGGTGTAAATTTTATGCTGTATAAGCTTAAGCAATTTGTTTCATTTTATGTACTTTTTTATTTTGTTTTCATAGGTATGTACATAAATGTATTCCATTTTAATTATGTACATTGTGGGCTCATCTTTAACAGTTAAAAGCAAAAATAAACATGAAACAAATTTTTTTTAAATATGTATGTATTTACTAATTACTTTTATTTATTTAGACTAATGCAAAAAAATAATTTATTTTCATAAAATTATACTCCAATTTTTAACAGCTTAAAGCAAAAAATAAACACGAAACAAGACAAAAATATAAATCTGGTGGCTGTCAGCGGATCGGAAAAAATAGCATTGGATTATATAACACCTAATTCTGACATAATTCTGATTTTAACCAGAGTACGAAAACAAACAAAACGAAACGTTTGCTTTGAATTTGAAATAGATAATCCTGGTTAAAAAGTTTTGTTTGCAACTTTTTAAAAATATGGTTGATTTATATAGACATGCTTAACCACCAACAAATTAGAACTCATTCAAAATAAATTTGGAAGAATATTTCAAATAATAACTTTATTAAATTCCTATAATTTATTTGCTTTTGTAAAACGTTTGTCTAGATCAAATATCATTCAACAGATTCTAAATTACATTAAACAAATATCTTTTTACAAATAAAGTTTAGTAAATCAATAAAAAATTGTTGAAAATTAAGTTAAAGTTTGATCAATTTACTGGTCCCACTTGTCTTCGATTTTATACTAAAATATTTGTTAGGTCTGATCTAAGTCATATCTACATATGTATTTTGTTGGTTCTTTTGTTTTGAAAATTGTTCTGTTTTTATTCAAATTAACGTTTTATTTTAAAAACATAATTGCTTTTTGTGTTTTTATGTATTCGAATTAAAACCGGTTAACCGGTTATTTAAAAATTGCTTAACCGAAAACCGGGTTCTTTAAAATAGCAAATATTCGTAATATTCGAAAACCGGTTATTGAAAAAAGTCGAATAATCGATCTCCCTAGTATTCATAACGAAATGAAAACTTTAAAAAACGTTGTCAGAGACGGAAAGTTTAATATTTTATTTCTGTACATATTGCGTACAGATCAAAAGATACGAAAAATGTCAGGATTATACATGGTACCTGAAGTAATCAAAAGATACGAAAAATGTATCTTTCGTATCCTAATGGCATCACTGGTACACAGCTGGAAAAGAAAAGAGTAAAGGCTGAGTTAGGCGAACGTTGCTGTACCCGTAACTTACTGTAACGGACTGCTTGCACGTTGGTGCACTTATATAACATCTAAAAACGTGTCATATGTTTTCCACATACATAAACAAAAAAGCAATAGTATACATTAAACAACACACACAGTGATGGGAAATCAAAAGGTTTAAATGTTGACCGCTGTGCAGAAAAAGTACCAAGTGATTGAAATGGTATTAAAACAGTATTTAGTGTAAGTAAAAAAACATTAATAATTTAATATCTGATATTTATATTATAGATTTACAATAAACAAATATGTATTTTAACATATACATACACATTAACATGTATTAATTTGTAAATGTGCATAGACAAAACAATATTTTTATATATTTCTCATTTCTATTGTGTGTGCATATGCATTTGTTTATTTTGTACATCTAAGCCTATGTTTATTTATAAATATGGAAATATGTTGTATTGTAAGTCGTTTTGACGAAAAAGAGCGAAAATACCCGCATTCAATTTAATATACAAGCAGGCCATCACTGCTTTACAACTGTCACGTAACGACGGCAAGAAATTCTAATTTATACAGATTGAGACGTTCCGTTACGTGACATTTAAATTCGGTAAGCATTTACATTGTAAGCAAATAACAAAACGGACCAGACGTTTCGTTAGGGGACGTGGACGTTAGGCTAACTCTACCTTAAGAACAATATTGAAACATTCAGAGATAAAACGTTTGACAAACGTTTGGTAATTGATTTACTCATTATAATATTTACTCATATATATATAACCAGAGAAGACAAAAAAAAGCAAAAAACAAAGTGTTTACAGCAGTGGTGTCAATTATGTCAATTTGGTGCTACGGTATTCAGTTATGGGGCACTGCCTCGGCTTCTAACATCGAAAAAATTCAAAGGCGCCAAAATAAACTTCTTCGAATAATCACAGCCGCCCCCTGGTACGTCAAAAACTCAAATATCCACAAGGATCTCAATGTGCCATTAGTAAAAACTATGATAACGAAATATGCAGTAAAATATTTAAAAAGGCTGGAACTGCACCCAAACCCATTAGCACGAAATATTTTAAATTATGGCGGCCACACTCGATTAAGAAGAAGATACACTGCAGCACTCACCCAATCAGATGAGCGGTAAACACCTACATATGTGAACAGAAACCGTGATGACGAAATCTTTTTTGTCCGGCTCTGGCAGGACATAAATCAAATATTAGGTTAAGATTTGATTAATTATTGTTAGTTCATATTTAGTATATGAAGATTCAATAAATAAATACTGAAAAAAAAAAAAAAAAAAAAAAAAATTATGATTGTATTGGTGCG
The DNA here is from genome assembly GCA_943735925.1 of Pollenia amentaria. Classification (NCBI taxonomy): domain Eukaryota; kingdom Metazoa; phylum Arthropoda; class Insecta; order Diptera; family Polleniidae; genus Pollenia; species Pollenia amentaria. Next base: position 225,401,667 of record OX031007.1, on the reverse strand, counting down.
AATACTCTTGTCTCTTTTATTCTCAGCGGGAGGAATTTGCGGTTGCGAGGCCTATTACGAGTCCTAATTAACATACATATTTTGCTATGAAGACTTTAGAGTAATTAATAATAATACAATTATCGAAAAATGTTGAGTTATGGACAGACACAATCAGTTATTATTTAAATAAATTTAATTTGGAAACTGCATTTCGCAGAAACTTTGCTTATTTTTTGGAAAAATTGAGCATTTGACAATATTTGAAGTCGTTTTACAACCTTATACAATTCTTTCCAATATTTTTAATTTTGTGCTCAACATACCTTTGCGAATGCCAACAATGAAAATTCATTTGCACATACTAATGCAAATAATAACCCCATTAAGTTTAAAAATATTCTATAATTATTAACCACCATTATAAAAAGAGAAGATTTTACTAGCCTATAAAAATATACTTTTATTTACCAATAATATCTTCTAAATTTAAATTGCAGTTTCGAAACAACAAAACATTTTTTAGGTTTGTGGACGTTAAACAATAAAGTTTCATTAATACATTAATAATACACATCTTCTTACCCAAAAATTTTACCTGCTGTCACATTTGCTTTTATGTGTATAGGTTTACACATAAATTGTAGGAAAACAAGACTTTTTTAAATATTTTTACTTACTTGAGAAAAGTGTTTTCAAAGGAAAAAAACCCATTGACGCGATTGGTACAGAAAGAAAAATATTTTTACAAGCACAAAATACCAACAAATTCTTGTGGCTATTTTTTTCTTAATAATTTCTGCATTTAGGTACGTCTTTTTAACGAAAGAAAAAGGGACCCTTTAAAAGGCAACAAAGAATTTTTTTCACAAACAAAACACATATCGTTAGCTTAAATGCAAAACAATGTAGATATTATTTGACAATCATTGTACAATGTCAAAAACAGAAATAAATCAAAACATAAACAAAGATAATAAATAATAAATATATTATTTCTGTTTAGAGGCCTCAAAACAGGCCGTGCGATATTTCGATATTTCCCGCTGAATGAGAGTGTTTTGCAGTAAAAAATTATATTTTACGCTCGCAAAATAAAAGAGCGTAAGCGTACATGTGAGTTTTGCTGACACAATTGTGCATGACGCTGACACCCCTGGTTTACAGCAAAAAAAATATATAAAAAAAGCACAAAAATTTAGAAAAAAAGCAGCAAAAAAAGCATTTTTATTTTTTTAATATATACATTTAAATATAAAAAATTACAGTTATTCTATTTCTTCAGACTCGTGAAAACAGTTACAATAACCAATCATGTGGGCTTTTATATTTGTAAACGTCATTTTTTTTCGTCTTTCTGTTAAAAGTGAATTGTATAAGTAAAAACTTCTTTCCACGGATGTTGTTGGAGCAAATTTATATTTCAAAATTTCATTTCGTCATCAGGTTTAGCACCAGTTTGAAGAATGTTGTTTATTTTTAAAATTTGTTTGAACCCCGGATTTCTTTGAAATACAAACTGCATTAAATTTCTTAATATATATTTTTTTCATGTAGATTCTCAAGAGCTTCTCTTACATTTGACACAATATTTACACTTTCGTGAATAGCAACCCAACTGTTTGTAGCTTTTTTATAGAAGACACAATAATTGAAAAATTGTTTTTGATAAACGCAAGTTGGGAACTTAATCCGGGCAAGTTATATATTTCCTTGCCGTGCGCGATCGAATCTGAGTCTTCACTTTTCAGTTAAGAAAAGTTACTTTATCAAGGTATTCTGCATAATGCATTGTGGCTTCTATCCAAGTACCCCAACGTGTTGAGTATAGGAACGGTGGAAGAGCCAAATTGGGATTCATTTGTAAAAATAACTGCTTTCTACGAGGAGCCTATGGAAATTAAAATTTTAGTTTGTATTTGTGTAAATACGAGTTATTGAAAAATTAACTTAACAAAAACGGATTTGGTACAAGATATTAATTTATTTACATGCTGAAACTCTAAGCGTATGAAGTCAGCAACACGATGAAGTCCATGAGCAAAACATGTCAAATGTATAATTTTAGGATACATTATCCTAAGGGACAAAATTCCACTTAACACGTATGCCGCTGCATCAGTTACCATTAGCAATATTTTGTCGTATTGAATGCCTAGATTAAATTAAAAAAAAAACATAAAAATATAAAAAAAAAAATTATGAATCAAATATTCACTTACCATCAGGCCATAATATTTGTAATGAATTGTTGAAGAAAGTTACAATAGAAGCCCCATTTGCATTTTCGAGAACACCCATGTTCAATAAAAAAGGTTTATTTCCAACATCGTCATTTAAAATACCAAATATAAAGTTGGCCACATATCTTTGTTCACTGTCTGTTGTTTCATCAACAGAAATCCATTTATATTTACCTTTAGCCTTTTCACGCATTTTCCCCAAAGCTTCCGTATACATTTGAGGTATGTTTTTACCTCGAATAGAACTTTCGCTTGGAACTGGCAAATTGGCGTACTTTTGAAAGATGTTTTTGAAACTGGGATGGCTTACTTTTTTTACTGGTATATTGGTCTCCAACAAAAATTTACATATATCTTCGTGAAATGTATTAGCAGTAATAGTAACAGGAAATTCCGTTATAAGTTTTTGTGGACGATTTTCTTGGCAAGCTGCTAATTTGTGTTTTTTGTACTAAAATGTTGCTCCACATTGCACTTTTTTCGCTATTAATTTTACTCGAACACACATTACAAAAAAGCCAATCTTTTTCAACTTTAAAAACTTCAGGATACAATTTTACCATTTTTAGCATAAATAACATATTTGACTTTTCTTTCGGCATTTATTTTTTATTATTTTTTCGTTCACAACGGCCGGTTTATTTATTTTTTTTTTAAACTCAAATAAGTTACATGGCTGTTTTTTTTTTTTTGGGATGGTAAGTTTATTAATTTTAGTTGTAATAAAGCGTATTGAATTTGGCCCAAAAAAGTTGAGTCCACAACTAACATATTTTTGTTTTAACCCAGAAAAAAGTTGTCAATTATTTTTTTTCTCATGTTTTCTCAAAAAAATGTTTTTTACGTAAAAATTATGTTAAAAAAGCTATTTTACAGCAAAAACATAGGAAAAAAGCAAAATAAGCACCATAATAACAAAAACAGCAAAAATGGGCAAAAACAGCAAAAAAGAAGCAAAACAGCAAAAAAAGCAAATTTGTCTTCTCTGTATATAACTATTGTTTCTAAGTGAAATAAAAATTTTAGGTTTTTTTGTTTTTATTAATGCTTATTTTAACTCTATAGTAATTAAAAAAAAACAAACAAGAACTTTTGAATTGTTTTGTACATTTTGCAAACGTTTGCGAAATGTTTTGTTTGTTTTCATACTCTGATTTTAACATAATATAGATTTCTGTACTCAAACAGCATTTTTTTGGCGATTTCAATTCTGATTCCGAACGCAATCAGATTCCATAACCCTGTTTGTTTTATGATATAAAGGGGGTTTCATCGTGTGGAATAATTTTCAATATACTTTTTTTACAGATCACGCGTGACATATCCAACTGCTTTGTCATTTCTTTTCATTATCGTTTGGCAAGTTATCAATTGAAGCCAGGCGGCTTCAATTTGAGACTTATTTTCATTGAATGGGCTCTGGAAAAATTCAATGAAAATCCGGTGTTTTTTCGTGATATTTTGTTGTCATTAGGCACATTTCTGTGAGAAATCATTTTGGCGAGCACTTAATTTCACGTATTGATACGATAAATTAGCCACCTGGATCGTGCGATATCACACCTTTCGGCTATTTTCTCTGGGGATATGTAAAGCCAGCTATGATGCGCGAGATACTAGTCGCTATGCTCAAACGAGTCGCACAAAATTGGACCTTACGAATGGACCATCCCAGACGAAGTCATGACCACCATTTACACGATTTCAAACAGTAAATGCCATAAATTGTTCTTTTAACCGATAATAACAATTTTAAGTTCACTGTCAAATTTATGTGTTTTATTTTACATTACAAATCAAACCAAAAGAATAATGACCCAATATTTTTATCGTTTATGTCATGTTCAAAACCTATCATTTAAACCAAGTTTTATCATACCAAAATAATTTTATTAGAAAAAGTGTCCTGACGAGCTGGCCTAAGCAACCAGCGAATTGCGCATAGAAACTAGCTTTCCCTCAACAATAAATTTCAGTGTTTTTATCACAAATAAAAATTGGGAATTTGGCGCATTATATTACATTACATTATATTATACATAAATCTTATTTGGAGGCCACACGATCAAGTTTTCTTTCAATTTGCAATACTCACTTTTACTGTCATGCCAGTGCTGTCAAATGTAAACGCTCTAATTTTTGTTTAAATGAATCACCCTGTCACAAAAACATTTGTTTATTGTATATATAGCAACTGTGTTATTTGTTTTCTTTTGTATCTGACAACGCGTTCAAGTTTTCATATTGAAAATATAAAATTTGTATAATTTTCTAACAAAAAACATTTATAAGATAAGAATTTAATATGTCTAAAAGACCAAATACAAGTTTAGTGTTGGCTCAAGAGCCAAAAAAGTCAAGAAATGATTTGATGGCTTATACAAATCGTGACAAGGCTCTTATGGAGGCTGTAAGTAGAAAATTTATATTTAAAGTTACATGCAGCTTTAACAAAATTTATATATTTAAAAAAATTAAAACATGTATAGGGTGTAAGAAGAACCTCAAATTTATTGGCACCCATTATGCTTTTGGAAGGTCATCAAGGTGAAATATTTTGTACAGAATTCCATCCGGAAGGTGAAATGCTGCTGTCTTCGGGGTTTGACCGTCAAATATGTATGGAAATTATTTTAATTATCAAACTTTTATTAAACAAAATAATATTTTAGATATATGGAATGTTTATGGTGAGTGTGAAAACATCATGTCCATGTCTGGTCATACGGGTGCTGTTCTGGAGGCTCATTTCAACACTGAAGGTTCACAAATTTTCACTTGCTCCACAGACAAAACCTTAGCCATATGGGATATAGTGACGGGCAATCGTATTAGACGTCTTAAGGGTCATAACAGCTTTGTTAACTCCGTACATGGCACACGGCGTGGTTTGCTAATGTTGTGTTCGGGTTCAGATGATCGAACTTTACGTATATGGGACGCTCGCAAGAAACTTTCTGTGCACACTTTAGAAGCTCCCTACCAAGTAACAGCGGTGACATTTAATGATACCGCCGAACAAGTTATATCAGGTGGAATTGATAACGAATTGAAAGTTTGGGATATACGTAAGCAACAAGTTTTGCACAGTTTAAAAGGCCACATGGATACTATAACGGGAATTTCTTTGTCACCTGATGGTTCTTATTTATTATCAAATTCAATGGATAATACTTTACGTATTTGGGATATACGTCCGTATGTGCCGGGCGAAAGATGCGTCAAGATTTTCCAGGGTCATCAGCATAATTTTGAGAAAAATCTTCTACGTTGTGCTTGGTCGCCAGATGGGAGTAAAATATCTGCAGGCTCTGCTGATCGTTATGTTTACATTTGGGATACCACAAGTCGTAAAATACTGTACAAGCTACCGGGTCATAACGGCAGTGTGAATGATGTTGATTTTAGTGCCAAAGAACCATTAATTCTATCGGGATCTAGTGATAAGAATTTGTATTTAGGAGAAATTGAGGATTAAAATAAAGGCATGAAGAGGGCAAAAACAATGGTTTTATTTTAAGCTAATAATAAACCGAAATAAAGTAAGTGGGTTACGCCTTCTAAACTCAATGCGGATATTTAACGTAAGCTTTTATTTTATAGTCTAATACAGCGAAGTATTATTTACTTTAATTGGTTATATTATTTTTGCTTCCTCAATTTTGTTTCGGTCTTTTTAGTGCAATAAAAATGTTTGCTGTATTATTTTTAATTTTTTTAATTTTCCCATTGCAACAAAAAATATAGAAAATATTTGTAAACCCATTTACTTTACTAGGATAAACTTGTAACGAGAGAGTAAGTTATATATTTTCAAAAATGTTATTCCAATATCGGCTGTATTCAGCTAATGCAATGATGCTTTAAATTTTATTTTGTGCAAGGCTATTATTCCTAAATTTAAGAAAAATGATCATTAAGAGGGAACTAACTCAAAAATTTCCTTTTTTCACTTTTCGGAAAAAATCAAAATGTAATATTTGGCAAAAAAAACGGTTGTTTTAAAATTTATTTTTCTAATGCCTTTAATATTAAATTAAAAATTGTTTTGCTTCTACTGAAAATTTTTAAATTTTCAGTTAATACCTTATTTTTGATCAAGCGCGATATGTTTTTATGCTATTGAAAAACTTACATACCGGTCTGTTCTGAAAATTAAGTGATTTCAATTCACGTGCTTTTAAAATCACACATGTGATTTTGTGGTGTTCTGAAAGTCATACAGTTTTTGTATTTCTCGGTGTGCTTTCTGCAATTCAAAATCATACCGAAACACACAAAAACGGAACACCAAAATATCACACATGTGATTTCAAATGGCATATGTGATTTGAAATCACGTGATTTGAGTCAAAGTGATTTTCAGAAAAGGCCTGATAATTTGTTTTTTAAACAAAAACATAAAAAAGGAATAATTCTTGCTATTTAAATTTTACTATCGGAAACTTTTATGCTCCTTATTTCACTTTTTCGGTGCAAGTTTTTCGAGTACGTGAATCCTTGTTAATAACAATTATTGCAAATAAACAATAATTTTTTGCCATTAACAGACCCAATACTGGCGGTTTTTATAATAAAATTTTTAAACTTGAAACTCTCCTTCTACTTCCTGTCAAAAGTATATATTAGGCAACTTTTTTTCAGCAAAAAAAAAAAAAAAAACAGTTTTAATTGGTGTTTATTAAATACTTTCATCTTTGGAGAGAATTAAACAATAAGAAAACTAATTTTACGTTAATACAACTTAAAATACATTTTTGTGAAATAAATGAGTTTTTGTAAAAAAATGTTCCAAAAATTTTATAATAAATGTTACATTTTCAAAGAAAATTGGAGAATAAAGGAGCCACACTTAAAATTGAACGTTATTTCGAAAATGGAGGAGGTGCACAACATATATTCGCGTAACTCAAAAATGGTTTAGTTTTTTGAATTACCTTTAAGAAAGGCTAAACTTTTTTCTTAACTCCGCTGTCGTTTTAGAAACAATTTTTTTTTTGGCAAAAATTTTTTTTTATCAAAATTTCGAAATTTTTGTTTCTTCAAAAATAATAAAATATTGGAAAATTAAGCTACTCTTTTAATTTTTCTAGACGTATAAAAAAACGAAGTTGCAAAGTTATTCAATAATCTTAACTGTTTTTGTGTTACGCTTATATATGTTGTGCAACGTACTCCATTTTCGAAATAGCGGTAGATCTCGAAAACAAAAGCTAACCCTAAAAATCGGTAGGCACCATTGGATTCAGGGTATCCGAATTAGGTTAAAGCGCCCAGGTGCCCTATTGCCAACTAGCAGTGTTATTATTAACACAAAGTTTATGATAACGATTAAAGTGTTCAATTTTGGATGTAGCTCACTGTATGTCTCTAATGGACTGCTACTGAACATATCGAGCCATAACCGCAAAAAAAAGATCAAGCGACAAGAGCAAAATTTTACAGGAGGTTTTTTTTTATTATATTTATGAAAATTTTGTATGAAATTGGCGCTTAAGTTAAAATTGTTTTTGCTTTAAAATCGTAACGGTGACCATGAGATTTTAGGAGAAAAAAAAAAACGAAAATTGAAAATGATGTCGCTTATGCTTTTTTTGCGGTTATAGCTCGATATTTTATTTTTAATTTATATTTTGGCCTTGTAACCGTAGGAAGACAATTGCACTCTATGAACATAGCAGCGTACGACGTACATACGTTGTCAAATTAAAACGTAATTTTATACAAAGGAACACAATAGGAATGCAGTAGCGTATGACGTAGATACGGTGTCAAATAAAAAAGGAGTAATATTTAATGCAGGCATATAGTTGGCGCAAACGTTAAAGCATATATACGTCGTTTGTCGACATTGATTTAATTCTACTTCATACGCCGGTTACGGCCGTATTGTCATAGAGAAAGAAAATTTTTATATATATTATTATTATTATGTTCTTTATTTAACCGTGCCCATTGGGCCATATATGATTAATGTATTCATCAAAAATATTGTAGGTTTATATATAACAGGTTTATGAATCGAATTTTCCATGAAAATTTGTTCAACAAACCTTTTATTAATCAAAAATATTTTTTATGAATATGGGGGTTAGTATTTAACAATAATGAGTAACATTTTCAAATTGAATATACGAAAACAAAATTTGATAAATAAATAAATAAAATAAAATGTGGAAAAAACAAACAATTCCAATGAATTTGGATTTTTCCATTTTAGAATAAGTACTTATTATACTATGGATTTTTCTAATATTATTTTTAAAGGCAAACAAAATATATACCTTACGGCGATATGTCCTACGCAATGCTGTTCAGCCGTCAAAAAATAGTTCTAACTCCGACTCCAACCGCAGACATTTTTTAAAGTCGCGACTCCGACTGCAAAATTTTTCAGCATAAATTTAAAAAAAAATTTCCATAATAAAAATTCTTTGAAATTGGCGATGCAATATTTGAAATATCGATTTTAAATTTTTACAGAATCATTTTCTTGCTATATTTAACCATTTAAAAGGCACTGCATTAAAAAATAGAGTAAACTTAAATAAGGACCAGTCTCATATACATTTATCATCAATGTTGTATTAAGTCGGAGTTGGAGTCCGATTTTAAAAATTTCATCGGTTGGAGTCAGAGATATAACTATTATTTGACGACTCCACAGCCCTGCGTTTGCGATTTTTGACTTATGACTTTGTTGCAGCAAATGAGCGATACGTATTACAAACTATAATTGCATACATATTTCTTTAATACCTACATATTTTATTTAAATTATAAAATTAACAATAAAAAAAAACGTCAAAAATCGGCCTTTTATGTCACAATTATCTCCTCCGATTCCTGATTTTGTGATTGTGTCGACGTTAATGGTATAATATTTATAAAGTTATCATAATTTGATGGTAGCACATCTTGTGATTGCAGCACTGGTGAATCCTCAGACTGTGCAGATATTTCCGAGGGAATGGTCATAGACATAGTATTAATGCAATAAATGTCCTGAATTTCTGAAGCAACTTCTTCGGAATGTAATGTTTGCACTGCCAATTGCTGGTTCTCATTAAGCATAACTGTTTCCACAGAATCATCTGAATGCTCCTCAACTACAAGTTCTTCAATATCAAAGTTATTAAACTCACCCAAATCAATTGATTCTGAATTGACTTCAAAGCGTGATTGCATCTCTTGAGCTATTTCATCAGATTCTGAAATTACCAGTCTAGAACTACGTTGTTTTTTATGTTTCCAAAAGTTTAAAGATAATATATTCTCCTTTAACTGTAATCCCCATTCTTCTTCTCTCGTTTTTCTTATTTCTTCCTCGTCATACAATACTGATGGTTTCATCTTGTTCACCGCCTTGGCCAACATACCTAAGCGAGCACGTGGAGACCATCTTTGATAACGCCCACTTTCAGTGAATAGGATGCGATAGTCATTGACCACATTCCATCTCCATATGTCAACAGTACACTTGTGTTTTAAACATAATTCCTTTAGTTCAGAGTCTGTAAATACTCTTTGAAAATCTTCTTGTGTTGGCTTCTAAAAATGTACAAACGTTATTTTTTTTTAAACAACTTAAATATTTGAATTCTTACACTTAATTCCAAGAAGTGATTAAAAACTTCACTATTTTCATCACTCATTTTATTACAGAGAAACAAATCATGCAAAAATGATTTACTTTAAAGTTTTCTGGCGCTCAAAATAATTTTACACCAATATAAATAATAATGCCAGATGGGAACAAGTTGTTTGTTTTTAATGTTGCTGTGTTGTATTTTTGAGTACTATGTAATATGGTTGTATTTTTAAGGACTTAAATGTCCTGTAAATAGTGTAATAAACCACACAAATTGCTTGGCAAACATGTAAAAATATTACGTTTGTACAAATATTTTGTTTTGTTAATTGGGGTGTTTGCTGTTTGGACAAACATTTGAAGCAGTGTTTGTAGAAATATTAAAAAAATTTAATGTTTTGCAGACATGTTGGATATTTGTCAAACTTTTTGTGGTGTCTAGTAGAGATGAGCGATCCCGTGATTTTTAAAGATCAGCGTGATTAGTGAATGTGATTTAAAAATCACTGCTCCTTTAAACTGTGATTGTGATCACGGTTTATCAGTGTTCTGTTCTTTTAAAGCAATTGCGGCCAAGCTATATGTCAAGGCGAATTCATGTATACGGTGGTGTCGATACTACAACAAGTAACAACACCAAAAACACAACAATGTATTTTTTTGTTGCTTTCGTTGATCGATATGTCAAAAACACAAGCAACTTTTGACATTTCTCTCTCTAAGTAAGAAAAAAAAGTAGCACAGCTGTGCTTTCAACGCCACCTGGTAAATGAATTCGCCTTGCTATATGTACAATGCGCGAGCTTTTGCAAGAGCTTTTGTAAGCACTTTACAAAGAAACAACAACAAATTGTAAGAGCTTTCAAATCTGTTTACTTTCATATACATACATACTTGAACAAATAAATTTTGGCATAAAAAATTCTAATAAGATAGAAGAGAGAATGAAAGGAACAGCAATATCATTCGACATTTCATTCAAAAAATGCTATTACCCACACAAACAGTGAAATATCATAAATTTGTATACATATGTAACAAAATACAAAAAGAACGACTTAGAAAGTACCTGTTAAGGCCTGTATTCACTATCCTATTTAGTCGCACGATATGTCAAAAAAATCGTGTGTGCTCATAATGTATGACAGTGTGGCTTAAAAATGAATTGAGTGACAGATTTTTTTGACAAGTCTGTCCGACTTGGAAATGTTTTAAAAATTTTCATAAAATGATAGATTATATGCGATCAGAGTTGCATTTTCTTGTAAAGTAGATGAGTCATTTGAGTTTGCATCATTTTTGTGGGATAGTGTGGCATTGACAGCAGATTTTGTAGACATTTTTTTTATGTCGGATAGAATTCCGTCAGATTTTCGTGTGAATGAATCGAACGATTATGTAGGATAGTGAATACCGGCATTTACTTGACAAATTTGGTCACAACTGTGATTCGTGATAGTGATTAAATCACAGGTACAGAAATATCGCTCATCTCTAGTGTCATTTAAGTCGCAATTTACACTATGGACATTTCTTGCCGAGAGAGGAAAGGAGCAAGTATACATCGTCCATAGTGTAAATTGGTACTAAGCGAAAATTTTGCAGATTAGAGACGTAGATGAAGAAGCAATAAAACCATTTTCAGCCGTAAATTTTAATTTTTAGCAGCATTGTTTGCCCCAAAGCATTTTTTTTTTAGAACACTCTTTACTACAATTTTTTTTTATTTTATATTTCCTCTGCCTTTTACAAAAAAATAGCGAGCACAATTGCCGCAGCACAATCGTCGTCAGCATTCACTGAAAGCGAAACAAAAATGTGAAAAATTACTGTTTGCACGAAATATGATTGTGCTGTTTATTAGCAAGCAGAAGCAAAAACAAAGTGCATGCTTGCCAAGCAAATTGTGTGGCTTATTATGCCCTTAAGAAAAAAGCAAATAAATAAAAATAAACGAAATTTTATTAACAATGTCACTTTGTACCCTAAAAATTTGCTATGTGGACAAATAGATACTTTGTCCACAATAAGCTAATTTTACACAAAAAGTCACTTTTTGCTGAAAATATCACTATCCCTTTTTATAGAAAAGAGTGACTTTTTATAGAAAAAGTTACTTTTTATATATAAAAGTGACTTTTTAGATAAAAGTTACTTTTTATACAAAAAAAGTTACTTTTCATAGATAAAAGCGACTTTTTATAGATAAAAGTGATTTTTTATAGAAAAAAAGTTACTTTTTATTATAAAAATTAATTTTTATAGATAAAAGTGACTTTTTATAGATAAAAGTGACTTTTTATAGATAAAAGTGGCTTTTTATAGATAAAAGTGACTTTTTATAGATAAAAGTGACTTTTTATAGATAAAAGTGACTTTTTATAAAAAAAAAAGACTTTTTATAGAAAAAAGTTACTTTTTATAAAACAAATTTGACTTTTTTATATAAAAAATGTGACTTTTTTTTATCGAAAAAAGTGACTTTTTTATAGAAAAAATTTGACTTTTTTTATAGAAAAAATTTGACTTTTTTTATAGAAAAAATGTGACGTTTTTTATAGAAAAAATGTGACGTTTTTTATAGAAAAAAATGTCACATTTTTTATGGAAAAAAATGTGACATTTTTTATGGAAAAAAATGTGACTTTTTTTATAGAAAAAAGTGTGACGTTTTTTATAGAAAAAAGTGTGACGTTTTTTATAAAAAAAAGTGTCGTTTTTACAGAAAAAATGACAATGTTTATAGAAAAAAGTAACTGTTTTTTATAGAAAAAAGTGACTTTTTATAGACAAAATTACTTTTTAAAAAAAAAAGTGGCTTCTTACAAAAAAGTTCGATGCAGTTGCGTTTCCCCGTCTGTTTTGGGCCTTGGTGTACCCTCATTCACCACCAGTGGTGGTGAAGTTTATAAAAAAGCTCTTTAAAAAAGCCTTTTTTGTACCCTACAGCCCACGATCAAGCTTTTCTTAATAGTCTTTTACATATACTGATTGTCAAAATTTACATAAATTGAAAGCTGTAACATAGGCTGCACGCAATTTGTAAGCAATTTACTTTCAAGATGTCATCAAGAAAAAAATTTATTAAAACAAACGAAAAATTTGGTCACTAAACTTGTAATCAGCTGTTAAATTGAACGCAAAATTGCCAAACAAATGGAAAGGTAAAATTTAGAGCAATCTCGGGGTAATTTTATAAGTGTGAGTGAGTTAGTAAGAAATTGAGAGTTTTGCAAATTGAAAGGCAAAACTTGATCCTGTGGCCTCCAAGATAAAAAATGCACTTTTTACCATAAGGGACTTTTTATAGATAAAAGTGACTTTTTATAGATAAAAGTGACTTTTCATAGAAAAAAGTGACTTTATATAGAAAACAGTGACTTTTTATAGAAAACAGTTACTTTTTATATAAAAAATTTGACTTTTTTATCGAAAAAATTTGACTTTTTTTTATTGAAAAAATGTTGTTTTTTTTTATTGAAAAAATGTGGTTTTTTTTTTATCAAAAAAATGTGTCTTTTTTTATAGAAAAAATTTAACTTTTTTATGGAAAAAATGTGACGTTTTTTATAAAAAAGAGACGTTTTTTTTAGAAAAAAATTTTTACAGAAAAAAGTGACGTTTTTTTACAGAAAAAAGTGACTTTTTATAGACAAAATTACTTTTTATAGAAAAAAGTGGCTTCTTATAAAAAAGGTCGATGCAGTTGCGTTTACCCGTCTGTTTTGGGCATTGGTGTACCCTCATTCACCACTAATGGTGGTGAAGATTATAAAAAAAGCTCTTTTAAAAAGTGCACTTTTTACCAAAAAAATTTCACTTTTTACAGGAAAAGTCACTTTTAACAGGAAAAGTCACTTTTTAACAACAAGTCACTAATTACCCAAAAACTTACTTTTTACACAAAAATCAGAATTGTCCTTAAACGTCGAATATTAACGCCATGCGTTTAAAGCTATTAACTATTAACTAATGACCAGGCCAAGGAAGCTCATGCACTTAAGATCGCAAAATATGCAAAAAAAATAATAAAAACTATGCAAGTGGTTAAACTTAAGATCAAGATTTATTCATCTTATATATAACTAGCGGGCCCGTTGCCTGCTTCGCACGGCAAAACAAAATAAGAAAAGAAACACATTTGTTTTTAATAAAGTTGGTTTTGTTCCCTATTATTCAACTTTTAATTCTAGTTTCTTACAATCTTAGACTATGTATCACTTAAACTATCTTAGAGCTCTTTCGTAGACAACATTTTTGGTTTTGCCATGAGTTGTTGTGTAGATAAAGAGAACTGAAGGCTTGCCAACACGTGAGCACGAAACATATAACTGGCCGTGTGAAAAGCAAGGATATTCTAAATCAATTCCGCACAATTCCAACGATTGTCCTTGCGCTTTATTTATTGTAATAGCAATTGCACGACGTATTGGAAACTGTAGTCTTTTGAATTCAAAAGGTAAATCTAATGGAATCATTGGAATTCGTGGAATCAATACATCTTCACCTTTAAACTTCCCCTTTAAAAATGCAAAACGTGTTGAGTTTTTGAGCACTATAATGTGGCATCATTAATATTCAGAGTTGATTTATTAAAAGTTAGCAGACGGATAAAATTCGTTATGAATAAACTCTGTGCTAACAAGCTGCTAAGCTTAATCGGCATTCTAGTTAGCAGATCGTTGTGCGTATTTTACAAGCTGTGGCTTACTTTTTGTTATGAATACGGCTGTAAGTGCTTAAAAGCGTTTTAATTTATTTTACAAACACACGTACCAGGGTTGCCGAACTTGGTCTTTTCCGACCAAATTTGGTCGGATGTTTTGCGTTTGGTCGTATGGTAGGCCAAACTTAATTTTGGTCGGCAAAGCAGCAAGTGCATATCTAATATCTTTTTTACAAAACACAATTTTTTTATTGTTGATGAAACTATGGATGTGGCAGTTATTTGGAAGAATTATAGCACTGTAGGATACTTTAATACTGCATTTTGTATCATGTTTTTCAATGGTATAAGAGGCGCAGAACTTGCAAAAAGTATGGGCGAGTTTCAAAACATCTGTTGGCAGAGAAACTCGCTTTTTTAAGCATTCTACAATGCAACCGTGTTGATTTTTACACTGTTATTTGTCCCGAAATGCACCAAAAAAGTTATCAACGCGAAAACAATAAGCAAACTATGCATTGTTAAACTCTTTGATACATTTTTTACTTTATATTAGGATGTTTTGGAGCTCAGTAGAGCAAGGAGGATTCAAAAAATGCCGGAATTATCGAATTTCTTCCTTAGAAAGACATTAGGGTTGTACAAACAGAGATCTGGTGGAAAAATACTAAAACGTGATACTTGAGGTCAATGACCCCTAAGGGCAAAATATTATTATTCTCGAGACAAAAATACTGATATATAATATTTTAAGATCGTACTGTAAATGCCTAAGAGATAACGACAAATGTAGAAAGGCGATCCCTACATTCGGCAAAAAAAAAATATTTTGTGAAACCTCCTTGCAAATATACTTTATACATATGTATTAGAGGGTGTAGAGGGAAACTTTTTTTGAGGTACGGTCTGCGGCTCAGCCAATAGTTTGCTTTTTATTAAGTTCCTTATCGTTCCTGAAAAAATTTGAAAAATGATAACAGGCCATTTTGTATATTATATAACGACATATTTAAGTTTAAATATTTTAAAAATTTGGTCGGTTATGGTAGGTTTTACAGACAATTTTGGTCGGATAAAAATTTTTTAAACGGCAACCCTGACACGTACCCACATGTATTAACTGTGAATGAAAAATACAATGATTTTTGTTGTTTTAAAATGTTTTCCCTTTTTTTTTGTACTTGCAAACAGACACGCACACACATGAAAAGAGTGCATTTTGTTGTTTTCTTAAAATGTATACGTTGTTGTTGTATAAAGCACTGGTTCGCTAAAGTTAATGCCGAGTGGAATTTCGGTCACCGGGCGAGATAGTATAAATAAATATTAAAGGGCTGCATGAATAACTTCATTCATGAACATACTGAAATGTTTATTCAATGAAGTTCGTATTCAAACAAACTTCAGACCACAGAACAAACTGTTGTTTTATTCATGCTACTAGCAAACACATTTCTGTTTCATGAAACAAAGAAAACAAGATAGCGCATTGCGCATGTCCGCTAACTTTTTACTCTCATTTTGACGTAATTTTTACGCCACTGTAGTAAATAGATTTAAATGTAAACAAACATTCAGCATACCAGACACACGTGTTTGTGTGATCATGTTTGTGCTCATTTACTACTATGACTTAAATGCGCAGAAAAATAATGTATTTTTAAATTAAAGTGCACAATCTTGTTTTATTTGTTTCATGTTTCGTTTCATATGGCAAACACCATGAAACAAATTATGGCAATAAAATAAAAATAAACTATAAACAGACTATAGAATGATCTGAAAGCCAAAGTTTAATACATGCATTAGGTTAAACAAATTTATTATTCGTAATTCAATTAAACTAATATATTATTCCTGAAATTTAAGTAAAATTTAAATCAATTGAGATTCTCAGTTAATTTGTTTTAAATCGCCGTATTTTTCCTGATTTTAAGAGAAGCTATGGTTAAGATAAGAACTCAAAGTATTAAGAAACTTTTTAAACTGGATCGTTTTCAAAGTTTGTTCGATTTCAATTTCACTCATATTCGATTTATCGAACATGGCTAATAACCTTATTTTTTTATTTTTATTTACCCATAATCTGATAGTGCATTGTTTACATATTTATAAATGCTGATGAATTTTTTAACAATAGTTAATCATTTATTACATGATTTGTCTCACACACACCCACATCTAAAAAGGGACTAAAACATGTTTAGAAGTGCGAGTAACACAATAGATACAGGATATAACAACATGTAATTTAGTTGTTATGTATTTTATTAGTTAGAAATCTAAAAAAAAAAAAATACTTTTATATTAAAGGAGTAGAATTTCCTAAGAAATTAATTTTAATCGATTAATTGACATAAATTGTTCGAGTTATTCGTTATTTGGTAAATTGGCTATTTTAATCATTCGATCAAATAATAGCGAAAAATTTCTTCGATTAATCGAACAACGATTAATTGAGTGGATACTCTAATAAATACACTGAAATTTTTTGTTGGGGGGGTCAAGTTTGGTTCTTTTTTTTCACCGATTCAACCTTCTACTTCTCTTATTTTAATGACGCCATCATCAACCTGGGTTGTAATATATGCAAAAATATGCTCTAACAAATTAATGCCATTTTACTGGAAATTTTGTGATTCGCAAATTTATTAAATTAAGGTGGGTCTCAGAGTAACAACAACAAACATTCAATTGCATAAAGTCCCTTACCCTGCTAATGACATATGTAAATGTTTCTATGGTAACTTAGTAACAACAAATCTTAATTAAATTTTGTAAATAATTATAATAAAACTGAAATAAAATGATATCCTGTATTTGTTTGGGTCCTAAGAGATCTGGGAAAACCCATTTACTAAAAGCTCTTCAAGATAACGATTCGGTAGATGAAAATACATATTCAACTCCTACAAATGGCACCAGTATATACAACATAGTCTTTCCTACAACCAATAACAAAGATGAGGCAATTAAACCTAAGCCTCCACCCTTTTGCGATAATAAACTAATTGATGGTAAAAATACAAAAAAGAAAAAGGCCGTTCAGCCTTTAAAGTCTATACGTATATTGGAAATTGGTGGCAGTATGGCTCCAATATGGCGGCAATATTTTAATGATGTAAAAAAGTTAATGTATGTCGTGGATACGGCCAATTTGTGTCAAATATCAGCAGCAGGTAAATTTTTTCGTAATAATAAGCATTGAAGGGTTGGTTAATGTCATATTCGAAATTGCAGGAGTGTTATTCTATTCGATTTTGGCTGAACCCCGGATAAAAAAGGTTCGTGTTTTATTGGTACTTTCGAAAATGGATTATGCATATCGTCAGATGCGAAATGAGGCTTTGCTAATGCTGCAAATGTCTAAATTGGAAAAGGAAATAAAACAACGAGTGACCATTATAGAAGTTAGCCCAGTTTGTAAAACGGGATTGAATGAAATTTATGATTGGCTAAAGATACCCTAAATAAAGAATGGATTAAACAATAAAATACATTTTTTATAACTATTTTAACTAGGAATGTTACGATACACCTTTTTTGCTAATACGTTTCCGATACTCCAAAAAATATCGAAGATGCCGATTCGCATATTGAGTTTGAATTAACAAAATTAAAGAAGATTAATTTATTTATTATTGAAATTTTCAGTGTAAAATAGGACAGTCGAACTTTTCTATAATTAACTTTTTTACATTAAAGCTGTTAAGAATATATTAAGATAACACTGCTTTTTCGTTTAATATTAAGTGTAATTTGATCTTCATATAATAAATTTCCATACATTGATTTTTTCCTTACAATGAACAAATTTTTCAAATATAACTTTGACTCTAAACTTTAGAATCAAAAACAATCGCATATTTATAAATTGTTTTATATATGTAAGCATGGTCCAATTAGTAGGTCTGTGCAAAACTACAACAATGCAACAATTGAAAAAACAACGTGCATTTTGCTTGTGAAAATTATGTTAAAGATGTCAAAACCCAATGCATTTGTTTGTGTAAGGAATGGACAAGATGTCAAAAACAATATCTACAAAAACAATTGCACGATAAAAACAAAACTCTACAAAAAATCAGCAGGCATTTCGAGCAGACCTACTAATTGGGCCAAGCATATAAGTAAGAAAAATAGATTTTAGAAATCTCCAAAATAATCGCCAACTTTTTTTTTAATTTCGCCAAAAAATCGCCATGTCGCCAAAGATAAAATTTTATCGTCAAATAGGTTTATAAATCGCCACGTTTGGTGAGAAAGCGCCATATCTGACAGCCCTGATGTTCACACTTATAAAATATTTGACGTCCTACACGTTACCACTAGTTTTATTAAAAAATTGTCTGCCCTTGCAAAATGTTTGCGGGCTCAAACATCATTTAGCAGATTATTAATTGAATTAAGGCTGAGTTAGGCGAACGTTGCTGTTCCCGTAACTTACTGTAACGGACTGCTTGCACGTTGGTGCACTTATAGAACATCTAAAAACGTGTCATATGTTTTTCACATACATAAACAAAAAAGCAATAGTATACATAAAACAACACACACAGTGATGGGAAATCAAAAGGTTTAAATGTTGACCGTTGTGCAGAAAAAGTACCAAGTGATTAAAATGGTATTAAAACAGTATTTAGTGTAAGTAAAAAAACATTAATAATTTAATATCTGATATTTATATTATAGATTTACAATAAACAAATATGTATTTTAGCATATACATACACATTTACATATATTATTTTGTTAATGTGCATAGACAAAACAATATTTTGTAACCATTTAGAGCCTTTTATATATTACTCATTTCTATTGTATGTGCATATGCATTTGTTTATTTTGTACATCTAAGCATATGTATATTTATATATATGGATATATGTTGTATTGTAAGTCGTTTTGTCTAAAGTCCATAGGTATACTGGAAAAAAGTACCAAAAAAAAGGACGAAAATACCCGCATTCAATTTAATATACAAGCAGGCCATCACTGCTTTACAACTGTCACGTAACGACGGCAAAAAATTCTAATTTATACAGATTGGGACGTTCCGTTACGTGACATTTAAATTCGGTAAGCATTTAGGTTAGGTTAGGTTAGGTTAGAAAGGCTGGTGTGAAGCAAACTTCACACCCTCACCCAGAGACCATTATGGTCCATTGTGTTGCCTTTATTTAGTGAAACAAAGAAAGAAAGAAGAGAAAGATATCTAGTGTGACAAAGTAGGAGAAGTAAATGGTGAAAGCACAGGGAAGGAAGATAGTGGAAGATAAGAAATCGGACAGAACAAGCAAAACACAACCTTACCAAACAGGAAAAACTGCCCTACATGTTTCCCAGCCTCCTGCCGCGCAACCAGGTCATTCCCATTACGAATCCCGTCAGATTCTCGAGCCCGCAGCCCGAGACATCTCCCAATTCGTGCAGGAATCTGCTACCTAGCCACCTCAGCCTGCTGTTCTGTAGCCTGGGACAGTGGCACAGAAAGTGCTCAACAGTCTCCAGCTCCTCTGGGTCCTCACACAGCCTACATATATCCGATAAGCCAGACCCCATTCTCACCGCCATTCTGCCTATCATACAGTGGCCCGTGATAATACCTATCATGGTCCTGACGCAGGCCCTACTCTTACCCAGCAGCGCGTCCGAATTTGACCTACTAAGCATCGGCCACAGCGTGCGCGATACTCGGCAGTCCGTTCGGCCCCGCCAAGCCCGATTAGTCCTGTTCAGAATCCATTCCCTAATTCTCCCAAAATAGAAGCCCATTGGAGGCCTGACCACTTGCAAACTGTCAGGATCTTCCATTTCCGAGCCCAGTCTTGCCAACTCATCAGCTATCTCATTGCCGGTGATGTTGCAGTGACCCGGTACCCAGCAGAGCCTCACAACATAATTCCCTAAGATTACTCCTAGAGCCCTCCTACAATCGTCCACTAGCCTGGAGTTCACATAACAGCCCTTCAAGGCCCTAAGAGCCGCCTGGCTGTCCACATATATAGTGACCTCCGAGCCCTTGGCAATGTTAGCTCCTACCAATTCCACGGCCCTGAGAACCCCCAGAACCTCCGCCTGAAATACACTGCAGTCGTCGGGAAGTCTATATGACTTTCTGATATCCAGATCCTCAATGTAGACCCCCGCACCCGTGCCCTTCATCTTCGAGCCATCAGTGAAAATAGCAAATCCCCTATACAATTTGCCCTGCCCTGACCAGCTCTCCCTAGAAGGCAATATCACCTCTGGCAGACGCCCAAAATCGACCCTAGTGACCAAATAATCCGTAGAGCCGGGCGAGCCTAGGTGATAACCACTAGTACTAATTTCACTCAAGATCCGCGAGTGACCCTCCGTGAAATTTCCTAACAGTCCTAGCTCCCTCAGCCTAAGAATGCTCCTTGCTGCCATTTCCCTCACATACTGCTCTATAGGCAGAAGATGAAGAATAACATCCAGAGCCGCCTGAGGGGTACTTCTCAAGGCACCTGTCATGCCGATCGAAGCACACCTCTGAGCCTTAGACAGAAGGTCCCTCCGACTAGCTAGTTTCAATGCCTCCCACCAAACACAGCATCCATACGTAAGAATGGGTCTAACCACCGAAGTGTACAGCCATCCCACAACTGACGGCCGGAGTCCCCAACTCCTACCTATCGTCGATCTGCAAGCATAGAAAGCATTGAGACCCCTCTTTAGTCTCTCCTGAGTATTCCTCCTCCAGGACAGCTTACTGTCCAGAAAAACTCCTAGATACTTAGCACTATCAGATAGCCTAAGCTCTACTCCCCCTAGTACCGGCAGCCTAAAATTCTCCACCTTGTACCTCCTAGTGAAAAGAACTAATTCTGTCTTCTCCGGATTAACTCCCAAGCCCTTATCAGTCGCCCATGCTGACAGTTCGCCCAGCGCCCCTTGCATGACATCGCTAATTGTCGGCAGAAACTTGCCCGATACCAATATAACTACATCATCCGCGTAGGCGACGACCTTCTGACCTATCCTGTCAAAACGTCCCAGAACGACATTGACAACCAAGAGCCACAATAAGGGAGAGAGAACTCCCCCTTGTGGTGTCCCCCTAGTCACGAGTTTCCTTAAGCGCTCGTTTCCCCAGTCCGAGTGAATAACTCTGCTGCTAAGCATCAGAGTTATCCATTCGACCAAGAATAACGAAACCCCTAAATCACTCAGTGCCTGCCTTATGGCCTCTATTTTCACATTATTAAAGGCCCCCTCTATATCCAGGAAAGCCGCCAAGGTGTATTCCTTGTCTCGCAATCCCCGTTCTATATAACCCACCACATCATGAAGCGCACTCTCAACAGACCTACCCTTAAGATAGGCATGCTGAGCGCCGCTGATGATGCCGGCGTCAATCTTCGTCCTCAGATGTAGATCAATCAGTCTTTCTAATGTCTTCACAAGAAAAGACGATAGGCTGATAGGTCTAAAATCCTTGGGCTTAGAGTGACCGGTTCTACCTGCCTTAGGTATGAAGATAACCCTGACCTCTCTCCACCCTCTAGGAATGTAGCCATTTAGCAGACATACCCTAAATAGTTCCACCAGCAATAGGAGTGATGATCCCTGGATATTCTGTAGCATAGCCGGAAATATACCATCTGGTCCTGCCGATTTGTAAGACCCAAAAGTATTAACCGCCCATGTAACCTTATCCAAGGTGATGATATCCCCCACCGCCTCTCTTATCTCACCCCCCGAGCCTGATCCAGAAAAGGGGTTACCACACCCCACCTGTTCCCCCGTTCCCGGATCCACACAACCCGGGAAGTGAGTCTCCATAAGCAAACAGAGAGATTCGGAGCTAGATTCTGTCCATGAGTCGTCCGGTCTCTGAATAAATCCCGGGACCACAGGGTCCTTGGATAAAATCCTTCTGAACCTGGACATCTCATTCACAGATTCAACTGACTCGCTAAATTTGATCCACGAGTCCCTTTTAGCCCTTCTAATATCTCCCTTGTACCTATTATAACTTATCCTAAAGTTACTCCAGTCCTCATCCCTACGCGTATGCTTCGCTCTATTGAATAACCTTCTGACAGTGGTCCTTTGAGTCCTCAACTCACCTGTCCACCATCTCGGTTGCGAGCGCCTACCCGGAAAATTTAACGGACAAGATCGCTCATAGCTACTGGTTAACACCTCCGTAAAGGTACCCACCATGTGCTCCACGCCGGCCGAAGTCGACCCCCAATCGTGTGTAACTCTAAGGTTACTATTCACCAATCCCGAGAAGGTATCCCAACTCGTCCTCCTTGGATTCCTATAAGGACGCCTTTTTGACTTTTCGAAGTTTAGATTAAAGGATATACGACCATGGTCAGAGAAGGAAAATTCCAAAGCCACCCTCCAATCATCTACTAAGTCTCTATAGTTCGTCAATGTTACATCTATTACTGCCTCCATATCTCTAGTTCTGAATGTTGGCGTATTCCCCCTATTGCAGATGTAAAGATTGCTAGCAATAATAAAATCAAACATAGACTCACCCCTTTTGTTGATGTCGGTACTTCCCCATTGGGTATGGTGTGCATTAGCGTCACAACCTAGTACCAGTCTCGAGCCACTTCTGCTCGAGTGCTCCACCAACTCACGTACTTTCACACCAGGTGGATCGGTAGCCTCATATGGTAAGTATACCGATGCCAGTGCTAGGACCGTTTTGTCCATAGCTTCACCTGTAACAACCGTGAGGTCTCCATTGCTGAAAGAATGAGACAACATAAATTTGAGCTCATTTCTTGCCATTATACAAGTCCGAACCTTCTCATCCGTGTGGGGTACGAACAGTGTATATCCCGTGGCCTTTAATCCAACTACCCGGTTGTTGTTGATCCAGGGCTCTTGGATTAAGGCTACGTCCACGTTGTTATCGATGAGGTGAGTTACTAATTCGGTTGAGGCTGCTTCACAGTGATGCAGGTTTATCTGCACCACATTCAGCCTCTTAGGGTCCATCATCTTTGGGGAAACCTAAAACTGATAGACCCCAACCCAAATATCGCAACCCCACTCATCGACTTCAACTTCCTGAGAGACTCTTGGTCCACTGTGGGTAATTCGTCCATAGGCCTAGCTCCCTTAACCGTGACCAATCTGTCACCATTAAGAGGGCTGGGTGGTGAGCTCTTACCCTCCTTCCTTCTATCTTCCTTGTAAGCATTTACATTGTAAGCAAATAACAAAACGGACCAGACGTTTCGTTAGGGGACGTGGACGTTCGGCTAACTCTACCTTTATACAATTATCTTCTTACAAATAAAGATAAGGAAGTCAATAAAAATAAAGCTAAATTTTAATCAATTTACTGGTCATGCTTTTTATGGATATTTTCGTCAAATATTTGTTAGGTCTGAACATACCTTAATACATTTCTCTCCATATAATGAATTATTTCAAGAAAATTTCTTTTAAATAAAAAAAAAAAAACAAGATTTATGTTTAAAAAACAAAGTATTCTCAAGTTTTAAGGAAATAACCGATTTCGAAAATCCGTTTGAACACCAAATTTAAAAAGGCCATAACAAAAAAGTAGGGGCTCGAAGAGTTTCAGTGTTAATTATATCTACTAAGTACTGTTAAGCCGGGCTGTGGAGTCGGAGTCAAAGTTGAAGAGTCGGAGTTGAGGTTTTTATACCGAAGTTGAAGTCGAAGTACCCACAAAAACTCCAAAATTTCCAAAATTTTACGGCATAACAAATTAAAAAAAATTTTCTAAAATATTCCAAAATAAAAACTCTTTGAAATTGGCGATGCAATATTTAAAATATCGATTCGAAATTTTTATAGAATAAATTGTTTACTATATTTAACCATTTAAAAGGTACTGCATTAAAAAAAGAGTTTAAAGTCAAATAAGGACCGGTCTCATACTGCATTAAAAATAGAGTTTAAAGGCAAATAAGGACCAGTCTCGTATGCATTTAGAATCAATGTAAGAGTAGGAGTCGGAGTTGGAGTCGGACTTAAAAAATGTCAGCGGTTGGAGTCGGATTTATAACTATTTTTTGACGACTCCACAGTAGGGCTTCCAATCGGGAAATCCCGATACCGAAAATACCGGGGTTTTCGGGACTAGGCTAATCCCGTTTCCCAGGATTTCTGATTTTTAGTCCCGGGATATTCGGGATCACGATGTTTAATAAATGCTCAAATGTATTTTAAAAATTTTCAAATGAAGAAGCTCAAGCTGGATCAGCGCCTTAGTTATGTACGGATCCAGCTTGAGCTTCTGGTGGTAGGGGGAGATACCTTTAACTGAAACACACTATTTTGCAAATGTTATTTTAATAAACTCCATAGAAATGGGGTAAATTGTTTTATTTTTAGGGAGCGGGGGTTTTTGTAAATATCCAATTTTTCTCTTCCTGTATCCACAACTGCATCCCTATGTACTAGATGGTTCTTGAATTTACTATGAATGGTTTTGAACTATAAATACAGGCTAACTCATAAAAGTTTAGTTTAGTTTGATTGGAGACATTAAACGGTTCAGATCGCAATTAAAAGAGCTTTGAAATTAAAAGAGCTTACAGGTTTATTATAAAGGGAATAAACCTTGACGCGTTTTATAAAGTAAAACCGTAACAGTATAATAAATATGTGTCTTACATGGCGTCATAAAAAACTAGTATTTTATTAACATTATTTTGAATTGCATTTTTGTATGCAATACATAAATAGCTCTATGGAAAAAAGTACCAAAAAGATTTATATGTCTATGTATTTTCCTAAGGAAAGGAGAATACAATTTAAATTATATTTCTGTCTTTATAACTTTAAAAGATAAATGGTTTACAAAAAAGTCCCAAAATTACATTTTTACCCTTTTTTCTTCCCTTAAATGTACAAATTTCAAAAAACAACGAAACACCTGTCCACTTTTTGTTTAATTTAATAATGATGTTTTTTGAATTTTACGGCTACCTCTGTTAGCATACGAGATATAAGGGTTACCGAGTTCACCCGTTTTTGCCCATTTCTAACCACTTAGGGTTTAATTTTTCTACACCATTTTTCATTGTAAATGAGAAAATTCCAGATGAAATTGAGAAAATTCAAAATGAAAATGAGAATTTCAATTTGAAATTAAGAAAATTCCAATTGAAATTGAGAATATCAATTTGAAATTGAGAAAATTCCAATTGAAATTGAGAATATCAATTTGAAATTGAGAAAATTCCAATTGATATTGAGAATATCAATTTGAAATTGAGAAAATTCCAAATGAAATTGAGAATTTCAATTTGAAATTGAGAAAATTCCAAATGAAATTGGGAAATTTTAATTTGAAATTGAGAAAATTCCAAATGAAATTAAGAAATTTTAATTTATAAAATCTTAATATATAAAAAATCCGTGTCACTGTGTATGTTTCGAATAAACTCAAAAACGAGTCAACTGATATTCATGAAAATTGGCATATATATGTAATTTGGTCCAACTTAGATGATAGGATAGTTATTATTCAAATTAATAGCCTGGGGGCGGAGGGGCGTGGCAAAATCCATAACTTGAGAATGGCTTGACCGATTTGAACGATTTTTTCTTTGAAATTATCGCCATGGTCCAACTTAGGATTTTACGGAAAGAAAATTTTTCCCCGCCCACTTTTACGCCTACTTTTTTCGATTTACCTAAAATCAGAAAACGGCTCCATCGAGTTGACTTATATTTCTTTCAAAATTCGTATTAATCAACTTTAAGTTTTCATCGAAAGAAAAATTTACCACGCCTACATTTACGCCCACTTTTTCTATTAAGCGCATAACTGGAGAACGGCTTGACCGATTTGGACGATTTTTTCTTTAAAATGATCGCCATGGCCCAACTTAGGTTTTTACGGAAAGAAAATTTTGCCCCGCCCACTTTTTTCGTAAGAAAAACTTTATGATAGGTATTTCATGGATTTTTATTTAAAGGCCATAAATTTCGTTTAAAGATCAATTTAAGTCGTCTGGTAATACAACACTAATGTTTGCTTAGGGCCAGCAACGCGGACCGGGTCAGCTAGTTGAATTATATATATTTTTTAATATTCATACAACGAACGTACATAACAAACATAATGATGGAAAAAATGAAAATAAATACAAATCGCAGCATTATTGTCCTACAGGCATATCTTCCAGATCCAGAGCAGATAAGTCAAACGTTGTAGTATGTTGTATAGCGTAGTATATACTACAATATCCAGTAGTTATACATGTCTTAGAAGCCTTAATCACCTCTTCTAAAAAGTCAAGTCTCTGATCTTCCACTCAATTGGGGGAAAAACGTTTGGTACATTCATCTTTGTTTTCGCCATACTCTCCAGCTACACTCCTGCGATTGAGCCCCTATTCACCGATGCTTAACCCCATTGAAACGTTTGATCAATCTGCTCTGGATCTGGAAGATATGGCTGTAGGACAATAAAACTGCAATTTGTATTTATTTTCATTTATTCATCCTTATGTTTGTTGTATGAATATAATAATCATATAATTCAGTTTTATCAATTTAAAATTAAAATTTCTCTATTTCATTTGGATTTTTCTAAATTTCATTTGGAATTTTCTCAATTTCAAATTAAAATTTCCCAATTTCATTTGAAATTTTCTCAACTTCATTTGGAATTTTCTCAATTTCAAATTGATATTCTCAATTTCAATTGGAATTTTCTCAATTTCAAATTGATATTCTCAATTTCAATTGGAATTTTCTCAATTACAAATTGATATTTTCAATTTCAATTGGAATTTTCTCAATTTCAAATTGATATTCTCAATTTCAATTGGAATTTTCTCAATTTCAAATTGCTATTCTCAATTTCAATTGGAATTTTCTCAATTACAAATTGAAATTCTCATTTTCATTTGGAATTTTCTCAATTTCAATGAAAAATGGTGTAGAAGGCCACTTTACTCCTTCTTTTGGATATACAAGGCCTGCTCGCTCCATTCCATACTTAAATGTTTTTTACACACGTTTTCATTGCGGGGTGGTCCTTCCGCTCTCGTTTCTTTAGCAGGTACATAAGAATGGCAACTGGATAAAAGAAAAATAAATCTTTTACTTTTGATTTGGCAAAAAACAAAACAAAAGCTGCTAATCCTGCTCTTCTCTCTGCTCATAGAAGCGAATTAGGAATGTGTAGCTTATCTTTTATACGAAAGAGCCGAGGCCTTCTATGAGGCATTCTTTATCAGTTAGATCAGAATGGTATTTGAATAAAAAAAAAAACTTAAGCAGGCCCTTAATAAGGCCTGAAGTTGCCAAAAGCATTGTGCATCATAAAATATTTTTCGCGTATAATTTTTCTTTCGGTGGTTATGGCTTGTTGGGTAGTAAAATGAAAAACAAACAATACATCGGCTCTGCATCAGGGCTGTCAGATTGATTTTCATCTTTTTCGCCAAATTCAAAGTCAAAAATGGCCAAAGTCGCCAAAGCATTTATTTTTTAGTTTTTGACAATAATACATGTATCGTTCCGTATCGCTAAATCCGCCAAAAATTCAAAAAAAGTCGAAATGATATATTTTGTTTAATTTTTATTTAAAACAAAGTAAAAATAATTAGTGAACACAAAAAAGGTGCAATGTTTAAAATATTTTATAGTAGTCTATAAGCAACAAAACTTTTTCGAAAAGTACTAAACAAATATTGGATATACAATACATTTGTTTGTAGTTGCAGTTCTATTATATATCTAAAACGCTATATGCTTCACCGGGAAGACTCCCGTTTTGTCTTCTTTTTTGGAATACACTGTGAAGGTACAAGAGAAATTCAACATGTACTATAAACATTCATATAACTTTTAACTCTTAAAAACGCGTCGAAAGCTTCATATCGCTTTCTACTTCGAATGCGAATTTTAGTTGAGTTCATTATTTCAACACA
Organism: Pollenia amentaria; assembly: GCA_943735925.1. NCBI lineage: Eukaryota > Metazoa > Arthropoda > Insecta > Diptera > Polleniidae > Pollenia > Pollenia amentaria. The sequence continues at coordinate 225,373,272 of OX031007.1, read as the reverse complement.
GGCATAACTAATTGTAATAACAAGCATATAAAGAACAGCCAATGCAAGTTCCTTAAAATGGTACATATTCTACTTATTACTTCTTTCAAGAGCACATTTAAGTGTAAAAAAATGTTCTCGAAGATTTTCATTATCTTCATCAGCCTTTTCAACATAATTAAGTTTTAAATACTGGTCATACATATGAATGCATCAAATTTCATACATTGAAAAACTAGAATAAAAAAAATATTATTTCTTCGTATTGAATGTAACAAATTTCAAAACAAATTCATGGCTCATCAAAAATAGCCAACAAAATCGCCAACTATTTTATAAATCACCAAAAAAGTCGGCATGTCGCCAAATCGAAAATTAGGTCGCAAAACAAGTTTGAAAATCGCCACGTTTGGCGAGAAATCGCCACATCTGACAGCCCTGCTCTGCATGTGTAGTCGTCGCTGACAAATCGACTACTGAATGAAAGGGAGTAAGAATGTGTGTGATTTTTTAACTAGCATAATTGTGCTATGAAATTGAATGAATTTCACATCAAAGATTTAAATTAAAAAAGTTTTATATTGAAAGGTAGTTATCGTTTTATTTTTGGTAAAAGAATTTTTTTTCTTCAGACAAGATACAATTTTTTAAAGTAACCTCTTTTTTCTACTAGATAATTAACTGAAACACTTGAATGAACTAACTCTCATATAATTACTGTCAAATATAACGTCGCCAGTTTTGAAAAATTTTTATTGTGGAAAATATTTAAAAGATTGCTTGTAATTTTTTATGCACGTGTAATACCGAGAAATTTTGGTGTCGGCGTCGCGAATTTTTGTAGGTACTGCGATTTCAACTCCCACTTCGATTAAAACACCGCAACTTCGACTCAGCAAATCCGACTCCACAGCCCTGGTTTTATATATGTATACTATTGTGTTTGCCAAGTGGTCGAAGTTCAACCATAATTATTTATGCAAATATGAAGAAAACATATATGTATATAAGTTTATGTACATATGTACATACATAAATGTATTTACATGTTTCGAGTATTTATTATTTTCTTGTTAGTGGATCGATTTGTCGAGTGACCAACATCCGGTCCATATGTTCTCTTCGACTCAAGTGAATGTTTAATGTAGTTCCACTCAAAAGGAAAATCAATCCATCCGTACTCAAATCAACCCGAAGCGGTTTCAAAAGTACGGTGAGTACGAATTTTCTTGAATCAAGTACAGAAAGATTGATTCAAGTACGGATTATTCAATCGCGAAATAGTCAACTCATCCATATTCAATCCCGGATTCGTACTTAAAAAAATCCGAAAATAATATTGATTTAAGTAAAACTGAGATTAAATCAATCTCAAAATGCGCTTGATTCAAGAATTATAGAGTTGATTTAATTCCGAATTCGTACTTAAAAAAATCCGAAAATGAGATTGATTTAAGTAAAACTGAGATTAAATCAATCTCAAAATGCGCTTGATTCAAGAATTATAGAGTTGATTTAATTCCGAATTCGTACTTAAAACAATCCGAAAATGAGATTGATTTAAGTAAAACTGAGATTAAATCAATCTCAAAATGCGCTTGATTCAAGAATTATAGAGTTGATTTAATTCCGAATTCGTACTTAAAACAATCCGAAAATGAGATTGATTTAAGTAAAACTGAGATTAAATCAATCTCAAAATGCGCTTGATTCAAGAATTATAGAAGAGGAATATTATTATGATTGATTTACGAACCCATTTCACACCTTACAAAGTTCCAATTATAAAACACCCGCATCATGCTGGATATGATTTTTACTTTAAAAACTTAATGTACATACATATTTATCTAAGAATATAAACTAAATGATAACTCTTGCTGTCTATTTTAATTACAATTGATTAAGATATAAACATGAAAATAATGCGTTTTCTTCTTGTTCTGTTGTTTTTGTTTCTACACACAACAAGCAAATCGTTTTTTAGCTACTTGTGTGGTCAGGGCTGCCAGATTTGACGATTTATCGTCATTTTGACGATTTTTGGTTCCGAAATTAGCAGAGTGCCGATTTGCTGATTTTTTTTCTAAAAAGTGACGATTTTATTCAGTCTTAAAAATAAGACAATTTTAAATCTTTTGATGTTTGTTATTAGGCAGCACAGAAAAAAAAACATTTTTTGTAGGCAAGAAAACTTAAATTTTTATATTCATTCCTATTGTAAATAAAATTATACTAGAAATTTTTTATCTTTTCCATAAACAATTTTATGTGCACAAGCAAAATGTTGAGTGAAGTAAATTTATTAGATTGAGAGCTTACTCGTGTGGGGACAGGTGAAGTTATGGACTGATTTGGCTCATTTTTAACATTTAATACTCCATACATATGAAAAATTGTTAAGCCAAATTTTATCCTCCTAGCTTATATGAGTGCCATGGTGCCAAAACTATAATTTCGTGAAGAAAGATTATTTCAGGTAAAAAAGAAAAAATAACAATAAATTATAAGAAGATTTAAAGAAGTTAAGGTTTACAGGTCAAAATGAGAGATTTATGAGTATAAATAACAGGCAGTCGTGGTTTTTTGTTCATATCTTAGGCATTTGAAGACCGATCTGGCTGAAATATAATAGCACTATTCCGTACTATATTCCGTACTATAATATAAATGTATATCAATGTTTATATACGACCCTGCAAGAAGACTACCGGTCATTTTACTAGTAAAATGACTGGTAGTTTTGACCACTATATTGGATAAAGTTTCTATTAGCTTATTAAGAGTAAAATGAAAAAACTAACCGAAACTCTTGTGTACATGTGATTTTGCCTCTCTTTCTAACTAATTAATTCCACTCGACTACGGAACATATATCTGTACTGCTTACTACTATGCTATATATTAGTTAGTAATCGCGGAAATAATGGTTAACACTAACTAGTTAGTCATAACGTAAATAGAGGTTAGCACTAACTAGTTATTAATAGCGTAAAAATTGGTTAGTACTAACCTTTATAAAATAATGTTTTTTTTTTTATTTTAGTTTTAAAAAAGTTTTTATTAAAAAAATATAATCAGCAGGCTTCATTAAAGTTTATAATAGTTGTGGGTGTGGGACCACGTAACGTCACTTCTGTGGCTGCTCTATAACGTTCCTTTCTTCCATGGGTCTGTAAAGAAATATTATTTTGTCAACAATTTGTGACTAAAAAGCCGAATACATACATGCATACATACTTGAAAAGTCATCAGGATTTTAAATATTTGGTATAATTTGGTCCTTTATTATCACCACCAAATCTTTAACGAGTATCCCGGCCAAAGCAACCACCCGAATGACCGCTACCTGAGAACGTTTAGGTGTGCTTATGATGTAATCGTCTTTAAATATGCGTTTTTCCACAGCACTTGATAATTGAATGCTTCTTTTGCGAGTGCCTTCATCCGCTTTTTTTTAATTATAAATACCCATTATATTGTAAATTAATAACTCCTTTTTGCTTACCCAGTTTTGTGGTTGCTGACTTTAATATACTTTTTCTTCGATTCAAAGGGGTACCTTCGGATGATTCTTTCAGTTTTTTTGTTGGAGTTTGATAAGCTGATGGGCTATGAACTATGTTTTTGTGTGAAATATTTTGTTCTTGCTGCTGTATCGCTAGAGGATCTTCATCCAGTGAAGCTGACCGACGCCCTATAATTAAGGATATTAAGCAATCATATTAAGCAATATGTACCTATAAAATCAAATGTTTCTTTTCTTATTGTTACCTTTCGGATTATCTAAGTTTAATTTTCATATCAATCCGGCGTTCCTTTAACAATTAAATAATTGAGACAATCTAAATCCGTGTAATTATCAGCTTCACTGTTGTCCAAGCTCAAATTAAGGTTTCTTTTAGCTACTGACACTCGTGATCGGGGTGTTGCTTTAATATTTTGTTCACCCAAAGGAGATGCTGGCTCGTTGAATTTGATTTTTTCTTCGCCGACAAACGTACAACACTACGTCCTCCTATAATTTTAATAGGTGACACCTTATTTTCAGCATTAAAGTAATGAAATCAACATTACCAATAAATTTCTCGTAGATCATATAAAGAAATATTATTTTGTTAACAATTTGTGACTAAAAAGCCGAATAAATACATGCATACATACTTGAAAAGTCAACAGGATTTTAAATATTTGGTATAATTTGGTCCTTAATTATCACCACCAAATCTTTAACCGCTACCTGTTTGAAGACCACTTCTTTTAACACGACTGTTTCGTACATGACCTGTTGTTTCCAGAAAATTTACCACAACGTTTTCTGGAGCCGCCATCAGTATGCCCTCCTTTACTTTAATAAGCAACGTTGTTGCAAAGAAGATAAGCAAATTTATTTTTAAACTTGGCAAATAACTTTTGTAATATTTAATTTAAACCACAGAACTAACATTTAAGCAATTACATTTTTTTACAAGAGTCGACAGGCCACGCGTGTGAAAAAATTATATTTAAAAATTGGCATTATTTAGGTTGTGTTATTTGTTCCACTCTAACATATGTGTTAGAGTGGAGCAACGAATGTAAAATTGTTGCAAGTGTATTAGTAAATTGTTTTTTTTTTTTGGTTTTGGTTATGCATTTCTTGTAGGGGAGTCTTCGGAAATCCCATTTCAACAAACACATGGTTAGATTGACATCGTTAAACCAACTTTGCTATTCATAAGGACTATAAATATATACTTTATAGGGCCTAACATTAATATTGTAGCAGTTACAAAAGGAATGACAAACTTATATAAAAACGAACGTGTAAAGCCTTACAAAACAAGTTTTTTATGAAAATTTTCCTTTACAAACGTTTGTTAAATTTAACAAACTATTTCACAAACATACGGGGGTATATGTATGTACATATATAATATATTTTTGTTTGCTTGTTTTTAAATAAAAATCGAACAAACTTTGTTTAAATCTAAATTGTCCGATTTTTTGACGATTTTTTAAACAGAAAAAGACGATTTTTTTTATTTTTTCTCAGGAAATTGTCGATTTGTTCACAATTTTATCTGGCAGCCCTGTGTGTGGTATTGTTGTAGTGGCTTCAACAAATTATATGAGATTAAAACGCTCATTTTGTAATTTTACTCTCAGAGTGGCGCTACCAACAAAAAATTCAATCTTTTTTTGGTACCGGGATTGATTTTCGAAACTTATCCCATTAAGTATTGTTGTGAGCACGTTTTAGTGTTATTCGTAAGTAAGTAAAGTAAGTTTAAAAAACTTAATTTATCCCGACTGTTTTTCTTTCTGTGTATGCATGTTGAATTTTATGTTTCTAGGTTCAATATTAACGAAATTCAAAAACACCCAGTTGAAGAACCAAAAAGTTCTCTCTTATAGATTCCCATCCACTCAGGACATTGCTCCCCCTTACTGATTCTTATTCAGGCAGAACCATGCATATTTAATTTTATGTTTCTGGGTCCAATATTAACGAAAATTCAAAAAGTACCAGTTGAAGAGAAATAAGTGCCAACATTTTTCATCTCTTAGGTTCTCGTTTACTCAGCTTAAACTACCAACAGCCCAATATATGTATTAGACCGTCTCAGTTTTTATACTTTTTTCGAAATTTCTTCATGAACATCGATTTTCTTTATCTACTATAAAAACCAAGAATTTTGGTGTATAACACTTAAATATTAATGAATGGGAAGTGGTCTCTCAAATCGTTTTTTCATTTTTTAGGCAAAATGACTTTTTTCCAAAAAAATAAAAAAATCTTGATTTAGTAATTTGCCTCAAACTCCAGCAGTTTCGAATAGATTTGAACATTATTACATGGATTAGAAAGCTTATTAAATTTCCTAAATGTTTCTTAAAGCAACATTGCCATTTTGACCGATGGTTTTTTATTTATAGCACTACAAATTCAGATTTTGAAATACAAACTTAACATTTTTTTTAATTTTTGCTTACCTTTACATATATAAAATTTGAACCAGGCAAAACTTTTATATTCTGTAAATGGAGTATGGTAGGAAATTTTAAAATAAAGATTTTGGTGTAAATAACAGTCGCATTCTGTTAAGAAAAATGGCAGTTTTAGTTGAAATGAGTAAAGTTGTTTATTTCTAAATATAAAAAAAAAAATTATATTTTGGTAATAACTTTTTTGTACCTTAACCGATTTTTCCGAGTTTTTCAGCAAATATGTTCCACTAAAAATTTCCGATCTTTTGATATATTAGACATATCCATAGGTCATATAATAGCTCTAAAATTTTAGTTTTTATAAAAATGTTGATGCTTTTTAGCCCATTTTTGGAGTATTTTGCTAATAACTTAACCATTTCTTAACCGATTTGGCAGATTTATATACCTACGTCTTTAGGAATTTACCATTATTTTAGATTATAATACTTGGACTCGGGAAGATCTATTGTTTCCGAAAATGGGTATATTTAAATAAAAAAAATTTATTTTGGGCATTACTCTTCCATTTTTGGGAAAAAACTTTCAGGGTTTTCGGGAAATATATTCTGCTAAAAATGTCTGATATTTTGATATATAAAACGTGTTCATATGTCATACTAGAGCCCTAAAATTTAAAATTTTGAGTATTGCAATTAATCTTTGTACGGGAGGTACCATGCCCACTTTTCCAATCCCGCCCATATTTTGTGGGATGATGTATATTGATAACCGAAATGTTTTTACCTAATTTGGGAACTTTAGATCGTGTCGTTCTCCAGATATACAGAAATGTATAACGTCTTTGTATGGGAAGTGCCACACCCAAAATAATTTAATTTAAGTCATCGAGCAATTTCACAAAACGCATCCAAACTCCAACAAAAGCACAATTTTAGCAAATTTGAAAATAAAAAAACCAATATCTTCTTACTTTATAATGTATTTATGCAATAGAAGCAAATTTAGAAATAAACAACTTTACTCATTTCAACTAAAACTGCAGTTTTTCTTAACAGAATGCGACTGTTATTTACACCAAAATCTTTATTTTAAAATTTCCTACCATACTGCATTTACAGAATGTAAAAGTTTAGCCTCATTCAATTTTTATATATGAAAAAGTAAGCAAAAATTAAAAAAAATGATAAGTTTGTATTTGAAAATCTGAATTTGTAGTGCTATGAATAAAAAACAATCGAACAAAATGGCAATGTTGCTTTAAGAAACATTTAGAAAATTTAATAAGCTTTCTAATGCATAAAATTATGTGCATATCCATTCAGAACTGCTTGAGTTTGAGGCAAATTACTAAATCAAGATTTTTTCATTTTTTGAAAAAAAGGGATTTTGCCTAAAAAAATGAAAAATCGATTTGAGAGACCACTTCCCATTCATTAATATTTAAGCGTTATACACCAAAATTCTTGGTTTTTATAGTAGATAAAGAAAATCGATGTTCATGAAGAAATTTCGAAAAAAAAATGAAAAGTGAGACGGTCTAATATGTATATATCATTAAAATGTGTTCAAAATTATCGGAGTTAAGAGCATTCAAATTTGAAAAAAAAATTATTATTATTTATAATTTTTTTTCCAGCTGTACAAAGTTTTTCTATAATATAATAAAAAAAAAAAATATTCATACCTTAAACGGTCGAACTTCGAAAACATACCAAATTAAATTGTTTTTAGATAAGTTTCGAATTTGGTGTAATCTTTATTACTATGCTTATTGATTTACCCGCATATTCATAATAAAAGGTTTATGAAACGAATTTTCTATGAATATTTGTTTAATAAACCTGCTAAAAACCTAAAATATTGCTTGTGAATATAAGGGTTAAAAGATAAATGAGGTGACAAAGAAGTTCCAAAAAAACAGGTTATACCCGTTTACTCCCTAAAAGGTCCGAATTTCAAAAAGTCCCAGACATCTGTGCGCTTATTTTTCTAAAGCCTCTAGTAAACGGAATGTAAAAAGCCACATGCGCATGTGGTTCTGACGTAATTTTGACGTCAATGCAAAGCCACAATAAGCATTTCGTGTTGTGTGATGACGTCAAAATTACGTCAGAACCACATGCGCATGTGGCTTTTTACATGCCGTGTACTAGAGGCTTAATAAATATAGATAAGTATAAATTTTTTTTGGATCTCTTTTAGCTTGGAAATATGAGGTTACCGAATATAACCGTTTTTACCCTTTCCCCCCTCAGATATTAATGAAGTATATATTGTGCACTTCTGTTGGTAAGTACCTTTGAAATGATGTATTTTTTTAAATCGGTTGACAAACAGAGAAGGAAAGTTTTCTTAACTGTTTTGCCTTTGCCGATTTATATACATATGTCGATACCTTCCCATAATAATGTATTAAGCGACTCTTTTTTCGAAAATGACTTTTTGATATGGAACTATACTAGAAGTTAAGCGCCACATTTTGGCCTGGGTTTCGCTTCCCTATCATGGATGCAAAGGAAACTAGAGAGATAATAAAATTGTATCAACCGTCAAGCTTTCTCACTGGAATAATGTTGCTCCCTGAAATTTGTATTATCCGCCAAAGAAATTATGCTAAGCCACATTTTTAAAAATATAATTGTCGTAAGCAACAAAAGGTCCACACAAAAATTTTGTTAGATGTCGCTTAGTTTAACCGAAATTGTCGCTTAGCACACTCATCCAACTAGAACTTGATCCATTTTTGTCGCTTATAACACTCCAGATTATGATTGTCTTTGATTTTAAATAATTTTTCTATGAAACGATACATACAAGAACGATACATACAAGAATACGAGGATATTATAAAAAATATATTTGGTGAGAAAGAAGACGAATTGGCAGATACAGTCGAAGAAGATGATTTGTCTGACAATCAAAATGATTATTAATAATCTTAAAATTTCCGTATTTGATATTTTGTTTTGAAATAAATGTTTTGTAACTTTTTATATAGATTTTTATTTATTTTATTGTTTAACAGAAAAAATAAAAAATGAATTAAACGACACAATTTATTTCAAATCTTTATTTTTTGTGTCCATGTCAATGTTCTAAGCGCCATTTACCATTGTATCAAGCGCCAATGTCTTGACCACGAAAATGTACTAAGCGACAAAAACTTTTTATCTGATTAAAATTTTGGTTTTGCAATGATGTCAAGTTGTTTGTATTCTGAAAATCGCTTTCCAAATATGTTCCTTTCAATAAAATACACAAATAAATAACTAAATGAGACGTTTTTTTCGTTTCCTACACAATTTTAGAAATGTCGCTTAATACATTCTTATGGGAAGGTATCGATATGTAGATTCGTAAATAAAAAGCGTTACTTATTTTTACTTACAAAATTTGTTTTGTTTAATTTATAAAATTTTGGATAATTTTGAAACTTTTTGTCTGTGTAAAATTGAATTTTAAATAATTTTGTTATGCAATAAATAATTATTGAAAATAAAATTTTTTGTTCAAATAAACTCTAAAAAATTTAAGAAGTTTCGTCGTTTCGACAGTAAAATATCGCCGATACCGATATAACGACATGCCTGAATTATCGCCGATATAACGCTATCGGTTGCATTCCTAGTTTTAACATAATAAAATGGAAAAAGTAGTACACAGAAAAAAAATAAAAATTTATTTGTATTGAAAAATTTGTGATATTAATTAAAAACTTAATTAAATTTGCGCCAAAAAACAAATTAAAAGTATTAATTAAATATTTTTTGATATAAAAAAATTTTCTGCAGTAATGTTGTTGATATAAGTAAAAGTTTAATTCACTTAAATTTTTAATTAAAACTGATTTTTTTTGATTGATGGTTTAATTGAATAATAAATAATTGGTGAAAATTTTTTCTGTGTATTGAGAATAAGAAGGTTCCACAAAAACTTTTGAATACCTTCGTATCAGATTAAAGTTAAGGAATTATGTACCATTTGGGCAGAAAAGAAATTGTAGATGTCAAATTTTTTTATTTACTTTAAATACACAATAATTCCCTTTTTCAATTAAACAAATACATCAACATTAAAAAGATTTTTAATAAAATAATCTTATAGCTAAACTGTTACGTCTTAAAGTTTATAGTGATCATTCATATATTTCAAATTATTCTCAATTTCCTCTGACTCTTCCAACACATCCTTGGCAGCATTCAGGTACGATTTTGCCTTCAAGACATCACCAGTATGAGCAGCTAAGACTGCTAAATTATTTAAAGCAGCTCCATTGCGAGCATCGGAGGTAAGACACAGTTGTAGGCAACGTTTAGCTAAATTAAAATCACCTGTAGTCTAAAATAAAATATTGCAATAAACGTAATATTTTCTGTAAAAAAAAAATAAAACTTACAATTGCCACAAAACTGAGATTATACCAGATATCGGCTTTTTGTTCCGAGGACTTTGCGGTTGCTAAGGCTCTCTGAAAACATGGCAAAACCAGATCAATTTGGCCACCGTAGAGACAACATAAAGCAATATTGCAATACAGCTCAGCCGAATGGACTCCCAAAGCGAGAATTCTTCTAAAATTTTACAGTTATTTTTTAAAGATCTTATTTTTTTGTCTCATCTCACCTATAGTACATTAAGGCCATTTCCGGGTTATTATCATAAAAATAATTCAACGCTATGCAGGCTAATGCCTCAACATTAATAGGATTTAATTTTGATATCAGACGATACATTTGCATGGCATCTTCTATCTTAGATATTTCATCCAACAGACGTCCCTGTTCTATACGAAAGGTAACATCAAATGGATGTTTGTCCACTGCAGATTGTATCAAACTCATTGCCTTATCCGTTTGTTGTAAGCGTTGGTATAAACGCGATAGTAAAATGTAGGTATCGGGGTGAGGAAAAGTATTTAACGATAAATGTAAATAAACTTCAGCTTTTCGGGGATATTTCAAGGCTAAAAGGCAACGTCCCATTTGTTGTTGCCACCACCACTCGTCACAATTGGCCAGCGAACGTAAAGAGACTGAAGATCCACGTTTTTGTTTGTTAACTTCCATGACAGCTTCACACAAGGAGTAGGCTTTCGGAACATCAGCCTCATGATAGAAGAGAAATTGAAAGAGAGCTTTAACTAAGACTTTACGCTCTGCATAAATGGTGGGATTTAGACGTGATGCTTGATATAAGGGAGCAGTGGAATCTCCTATATAAAAAGCAGCCGCCGAGCTGGCTCTTACTCGGGAAGCTGTACCGCAACGAGATGCGGGACGACTTCCATGTGTGGAACCCGGGCGGCTTAAGCTACTAGTGCCAGGACGAGCCTTAAAAAGAGGACAAAAGAAATGAAGTAAGAGCTGTGTTTATAGTTAATCAATTTACCATTGCCGATGTTGGTCTTAACACTCCAGAAGTAAATATGCGTTTGTTAGCACTCTCCGCTGTACCTGCAGCCCTACGCATATGTAAACTTGATGCTGTAGACCCCCTTAAATTACTTGTACTTGGCCTTGGTACAAATGCGGTTTTAATTGAAGTCCCTGGTCTTGCCGTTGTGGCTATACGTTCAAATTCCACTTCCTCGTTTACTAGAATTTAAAAAATAAAAATATTTTTGTTTAGGACTTACACGCTTAAACTTTAGAATTTATAGGACGCAGAAGAGATAAGAAACGGGGCTGGCACGTTTTGTAGTTTCATTCAAAGCTATATGTACAAAGATGGCTGCAAGTAAATTTTTTCCTTTTCGTTGTGATTCGCTGTAAATAAAATTGTTGTTGTCTTGAAGCATATATAGTCGAAAAAGATGAAATACTGCTCCATAGATGCTGCGTGTGATCATTTCTGCAACTTTAAAGAAGACTTGAAAATAAATTGAGCAGCAAAAGATGAAGCGTGTAAGCCCTGATTTAGTGGAATAGTGGGTATCTACACCACATCTTAAATATTTTGTTAAACCCTAAAAGAACAAATCATACACTTACATATTTTTACATAAAAAAAATTTAAACTTTTTTTGTAAAAACCTTAAAGATGTACAAGTATTCAAGGTGATTGAACACAATGGAATGTGGGCAGTACTAAACAAGATACTATGAGCTTAAATATGTACATAGTTTTGGATGCGTGTCTTAAACCTTTATTTTTTATTTTCGCTGTTTTATTTTTTTTAATATTATTTTTCCTCTTTTTACAGCGTGATGATGATCATCATCATGCCATCAATTTTTTTGCTATCATTGCACTATAGGATGAAGATAACAAAAACAAGTAAGAGTGCTATCTTCGACTATGCCAAATCTTATATACCCTTCACCATGGTGCGATAAGAACAGAAATATAAATACATTTCTTTAGATATGAATAAATCTATTTTGTGCCACGCCCACTGCTCTTATCCCGCTCACATTTTCTCGGACATTGTGTACTGATAAGATGCTTTAAAAATTTCAAGTGGTCGAAATTCGATCACCGGCCGAACCTAGTTTATATCAATGTCTTTGACATTCTGTTTTATATAAAGAAACATTGCATCGCATCTTAATATGGTACTAACTGGGGTATTCAAACGATTAACTGTTGTTCGATTAATCGATTAATTTTGGTCGATTAACTGTTCGAATAATTCAAAATTGCTTATTTTCGATTAACGAATAATTCGAATAATTTATGTCGATTAATCTATTAATCGAAAATGTGTTTTTTCATATGTATTAGTTTTTTTCTTTTATGTAAAAAAAACAAGCCGATACGTTTTAAATACCCTTTTATTGTTTCTTAACTCAGGAACATTTCCTTCGAGTAATGATTCAGATGAAGACGATTATTTTTTGAGACGAATGAAAACAACCTTCTACCAGATCTGAATAAGACTATTAAAAGGATTAAAATGGTTAAGAAAACAAAAAGAGATTCAAGTGGTATAATGGAATAATATAATTTTTAGAAAAGACAAGAAAAAGAAAACAGAAATTGGATATGCTTTATAAAGCTTTACTTTTATTCTCTCCATAGTTAACAATAAGTGAAACGATCTTTTCTAAATCAAATTGCACCAAAACAAAATAAAGAAATCGTTTGAAACATAAACATTTAAGCTGTATACTCTTTTTTTTACAGATTATTTTAGAAGATTAGCTTAAATTTTAATGTTATTTTTTATCTAAAAAGTTTTTCTCTTATATTACATAAAGTATCTTCTGCTATATTGTGGTTACTTTTTTAATAACATTTTCATGTTAAAAAATATAATATTTGGTCTTATTTTTAAACTTCTCAATTAGACAAAATTAAAATTATGCGATTAGCCGATTCGATTAGCCGACTAATTTTAAATTGTTCGATTATAATTCAATTAAGTTTTTACCTCGAATAATTATTCGCGCAATTAATCGATTAACACAAAACATCGATTATTTGAATACCCTAGTACTAACACAACCATTTTAATTATTAATTTCACATTTTGTGATAATTAATTTGTCGGAAAATTTTCAAATTTTATAAACATTTCATGCAAATTTAGCCATAGTGCATAAGCTCGTTTATACTACAACCACATAGTCCATTTTCAGCTTTGCGCACCGAAGTCCACTAATATCAAAACGGCGGTTGCTGTTATGTGGTTAAAAAGATGTAGCAAGCAGAAAACACAGCAACGAAGGAACGTTGGATGGAAGGAAGGAGCAAAAAGAAAAACATCTTTTGGACACATACCCAAACATACCTTTGCATGTACAAGATCGCATACTATTGTTTTCTGTAGTTGTATTTTATTTGAAAATTCTTTTCTTTTTAATTTTCATTTCTTTCCAATTTTGCCCACTTCGATTCCTCTTACTCGTATAAGCTGCATATTATTACATGGAATGTCGGTCATATTGTTGGATTAAATTCTTTTTGAGGTTAAGGTTTATGTATTTATCATCATAATTAAGTATAAGTGTTTCACTGTACTTGTGTTGTTGTCCAAGCATACCAACCAACCTACCTAGCAACTCCTTCGACTGCTTCCCTCTTAAATACTTACAAGTTGACTCTACGCTACTCAAGCGCAATGTACTGGGTTCTGGGTTTTGGTCGTTTGATATTGGTGTGTTGTTTGAATGTTTTTGTTGCTGTTTTCTTTTAGCAATTTTGTTGCATACAACATAGTAGAGATTCTATTACTCTGTGGTTTGATTTTCAATGTAAAAAAAAAGAAATTTTTTTGATTCCCCCTCTTTCGTTCACATCGATGACTTCTTAGATTTGTTATTTGATGCGCTTTGACCATACTTGAATCTCTGGATATTTTTATTTTTTTTCTCTATATACTTTTGTGCATACATATAATTTTTTTTTTTGCAATAGAAATTGTATTAGTTCGTTGTTATAAGTTGGATGATTGATGTTACTGGGGGTAATAATTTCACATTAGTTTAGGATTTTCTTGTTTGAAGTAAGATTACTTGGTCATAATTTAATATTTAGTTTATGACTTGTGTAAATATAATAAGTATATTTTAGAGTGTTTATTGCTGAAATGTTAGAGATATGACGACAATACTTTGTTTGGTAAACTTTAATCCCCAACACGGTTGGAATTTAATGGAATGAATGCGAATGACAAATATTTCTTTCAGCTTCTGAGAATGAAATAGTGCCTAAGAAGGTTCGACAATAGTAATTAAAAATAAAAAAATTTATAACAAATAAGTGTAGATTTAATGAGGAAGAGATTTTTTTGAGTAACCGCTTATTAAACCTCAATCCATTCTCATATGGAAAGTTTAAGAGTTATGCAAATTTATATCTACCAGAGCTAAATAAAGAAATGTTAGCAACATTTTTATTTGATATGTCCGCTCCACGGCTTATGATCAGTTAAATATCTGTCATCTGAAGTGCTATTTACTTACTAAAAGGTTTGATATTTACGAATATGGATCGTTTAACAACCGAAGAACACGTAAGAATGAATATTTTAAACTACAAAAGTGATAGTTCAAACGTGGTCACTTTTCGAATAGAACAAGTACGGGTCGCCATAATCGACTTACTGTGCAAGGAATTGGCAAGATAATAAAGAAATTTGAAGAGACTGGAAGCGCTGTGCATCGTCGCTATATACGCACTTCCAAAAATATCGCTTTTGTTAGTGAAAATGTGGAATTTGCAGCTCATTTGTATTTGGATTTGCATATCAATAATACATATTAAGTCCAGCTCACGCAACAATTAAAGCCGGCTGACCATTTACAACGCTGTAGATATGCTGACCAACAGGTCTAGTATCCAATGCTGATTTTTCCTCAATCGGTGGTTATGTATTAATTAAAAAATATATACATATTAAATTTGTTTGCTCGTTTTTGTTATCTTATTTTTCTATTTACTAATAAACTCCAAAAAATAAATAGTTTATGCATTTATATTTATTGAAATTACTTAATTTATAAAAAATCGGTATTAAATCGGTTAACCGATTAAATACAAAATTAATCTATTATTAACCGATTAAACCAAAACCTCGATTAATTAATCGAGCGATTAACCGATTAAAGCAAAAGCCCGATTAAATATATACCTTAGTATTTATATTCTGGGTCCTTATGAGTAGCGAAATTGATTTAACGATATCCGACTGTCCGAGTATTTGTTGAAATGAGGTTTTCTAAGACCCCAAAAATAGTGGGGACTAGATTGTTATATATTTATATCACATATACTACGTTGCTATTGAAATTTTGCCAGAACGGTCCGTAAAGATATGAGTAAAAACCACGACTGCCTATAATTCTACCAAAAAATCCCTTGTTGTTGCTTTTTTCTGTATATATAGAGAACGGCATGAGCTAAAGTTTAAAAATTAGGTACAAACATCTCGGGTATCAATACACAACCTCTCGAAAAAAATGGGTGGGAATGGAGAAGTGGTCTTGGCACTTCCCATACAAGGACATTATAGATTTCTGTATGTGTATATCTGGAGAACGTCGGGAGCCAAAGTTTCAATATTAGGTACAATCAACTTGGTTATTAATACACAATCCGACAAAATGTGACCGGCATTATTGAAATAGGCGTGGAACGAAATAGATTTATTTATATCTAAAGACTAGTATTTGTATAACTCTTATTGCACCATGGTGAAGGGTATAAAAATAAAATATAATAAAGCACTCGTGTTTAATGAAGGTTCGTAATTATCTATAACGGGTATTTAACAAGAAATTAATAATACAAGGAGGCGCATAAATAATTTTATGATATAATTTTTTGTTTACGTTTTATTTTTGAAAAACTTGGGAAATTTATGATAGGAATATTCAGCACAGAACAATTAACAGCTAACAGCCTTGTCAGACCGGCGTTTTTTAAACCACTAAATGGATAACCCTGTACAATGGAATCCTTTAATACGACCTAACTGGGTCATGAATAGGATCTAGGAGTATCAAGGTTCCTCGATGCCAAACAATAAATTCAGATTGAATTAGTGCTACTTAAGTTGTCAGAATATCACACTAGAGCTCTACTGAGTTGATTAATGAAAAGAAACCCTGCAATTGCATACGAATAAATGATGAAGTTCATTGGAGAATCCCAGAGGGTCTGGTTGCTCCGTTCCATACTCATATCTTTTTTACACACGTTGTCATTGGGCGGTAAGCCTTCCGCTCTCGCTTCTTCGGCAGGTACATAAGAATGGCAACTGTATAAAAAAAATAATTCTATTGCTTTTGCTTTGGCAAAAAAACAAAACAAAAAATTTTACTTCTTCTCTTCTCCCTTCTCATAGAAGGGAATGCGTAATGTGTATCTTATTTTTTATACGAAAGAACAGAGGCCTTCTATGAGGAATTCTTTAGCAGTTAGATAAGAATGGTGATTGAATCAAAAACATTTTTAAGCAGGCCTTTAATAAGGCCTGAAGTAAAAACGTCTTCTAAGTTTTCCCGCTGGGGTGTTAAAGTCTATGAACTATTTACTTTAAATGCATTTAATCGAATACTATCACATTAATTTAGATACAGTTTTTACAAACAAAAAAAGATTTTGATTTTTTTAAGCAAAATATTTCTCCTTCTGATGGTTCTTCTTAGTTTACGTTAAAAAATTCACTCAAATTTAATACTTAAAAACATCTTAAAAGCACTTTGCATAAATAACGAAAGAACTGGGTACATAAATACATACATGCATACAATAAGAAGATTACTTACCGTCATCATCTGCATCATTGGTCTCCAAGTCATCAATATAGATGCGTTGCGTAAGTGCGCGCATTTTTAATTGCCAAACGCCTTCCATCATCCACGTGGGCATGATGCTAAACGTCGTCGACGACGAAGAATTTGCTGTTAAAGTTGTTGCTGCAGCAGTGGCATTGGCAGAAGTAGATGATACATTGTTGCCATTAATGCCACGTTGGCGTCCACCCTGCCTGACGGCCATGCGTTGCAAATTGCTACTGTATCTTTGAATGCTACTGTTGTTACTTATACCGGCACTACCAGTACCAGCACCAACACCGCCACCACCACTACTACTACTGCCATAGCTATTGTTCAATAACAACTCCTCACTACCACCGCCAGCACCACCACCACCACCAACTGTTGCTGCATTATCATTTTCCTCTTCTTCATCCGGTGGAGTATTAAACATTTGGACATTATTTTCGTGACCTGCTTGTAACATTGCATTGCACACCTCAACACATTTTTCATAATTTCGACGTCGATATAGCGAGACAGCCTTAAAATATTGCAATTCCATGGTCGCCAAAGATTTTTCTATAGAAGCTGAAGTGGTTGAGAGCAGACCAGTAATATCAGCTAAAGTAGTAGACGTCGTTGCTTTTGTTGTTGTTGTTGCTGTTGTTACTGCATCAACAATATTATTATCATCATTATTCATAACATTTGTTTTAAATTCCTTGGAATGTTGTTGCTGATGTTGTGTAGCAGTAGCCATCATAATTGTGTGTTTTATTTTTTTTCTTTTTGATTTTCGTTTTTTGGCGTCCTTTTGTCCGTCCTTCAATTCGTTTCGAGAAAAAGAGGTTTTTCTCTGAAATACACTTGGAGAAAACAAAGTTTGTTTATAAAGAGTGTTTTTCTAGAGGTATATAACTTTTTTTTTTTTTTAAAATTAAACACAAAAAGATTAATGGAATGACCAAAATGTTGGCTTTATTATCTCAGAAATTTTGAGGCATTAAATGTTTAAAAATAATTTCTGGAACATGGTCGCCGCGACTATGCCTTATGAATGCCATCCCAACGGTCCAATTTTGCACCACTTATTTGGTCATAATGCGTCCAATGTTGGTTTCTAAATTATTAATCGCTGTTGGTTTAAAAAGTAGACCAAAGTGTAAAATCACAGGATTGAGGTGGCCATTTCTTGAGATAATTCGGTCAGCAAACGTTTGGCTCAATAAAATGGCAGTTTCACGCGCCGTATGACATGTTGAGCCGTCTTGTTGGAACAATTTCGCCTCCAAATGATTTGCAATGCCATGAGGAATAAAAAAATCACGAATCATTTGGGTTGTAATGTAGTCTCATAAGTATTGTGAACTCTCCAAAAATGATAATTCTGCTTGTTTACATACCCGTTAAGCCAAAAATGAGCCTCATCGCTGAAGATGATTTAACGTTTAACCTTTAGTTGATTCTCATCCCATGATGCAATTTAGGTTTAAATTCTTGCATCAGTAGGATCTTGTATGGATGTAGTTCACGATCTTTCTACAGCGGCGATGACTTCTTCTTTAGACACGGTTCGGGCTCGATTTGGATGAATATTATTCAAAAGAGTAAATGTGGTTCTAAATCGATTCATAGTATTGCGTTAATACTGTAAATTTATCGCTATTTTTGCATACCGGTTTTAAGCATTTTACGCTTTTATGCATCCAAGCTTGTGCAATTACAGTTTGCTATTTATAATAACCGAAATTGTTTCATCTATAAACATTTGCTTATATGAATATTCGCATTTATGATTCACAATAAAATACAATTTTAATAAATTGTATTAAAACTATCCTCATATAAGCATAGTTTCAAACTTGAGTCATATATAATAAAAAACGCACAAAAATTATATCATCAAAAGTAAATTTGCTATGCTTTAAACAAACTTTGAATGTATTCATGCGCTCTCGATGCCAAACTTGGTTTTTTCTCATTATGCTAATTAAAATAAGCGAGTTTTTTTATAAGCACAGTATATGCATATAAGCGAGGTTTAGTACATGTATATTAGAGCGACTCAAAAAAAAAGTGATTTTGTTACCCCTTTGAAAATAAAGGTTGATATGTTTTATGATGATTCCCAAAATATTTTGGTTCTAGCGTTGACCATCCGGGAGCTGGACCGTTTTTAAAAAAGGTATTTTTTCAGTTTTTCGAATTTTTTTGTACTTTGCTCCAAGACGACATAAATAAAATTTGGTATCATCGTAAAGAGTTTTTGAAGCAGCATCCAATGGTATATAAAACTTGACCACTTGCGATCTATTAATTGAGATATTTAACTAAATACATATTTTTGTTTCGGGTTTTCGTACAAATTATACGTATGTGGAAATAATGTTCTGCTTTTCAAATGAATTTTGTTTTAAAATATTGTTAGTTTATTTGTTTTTTGTAATTATTCACATAAAACGCGAAAATAGCGATATATTTTATCTTTTTTTTCATATATAGGCAACATGGGTATCAAATTTTTTCATTTTTCAATTTATCAAAATGTGAAAAATACAATAAAAAATAAAAAAATAATAAAAAAATACGTAGAATTTGTATGAAAACCCGAAACGAAAATATGTATTTAGTTAAATATATCAATTAGTAGGTCGGAAGTGGTCAAGTTTTATATACCATTGGATGCTGCTTCAAAAACTCTTTTCGCTGATACCAAATTTTATTTATGTCGTCTTGGAGCAAAGTACAAAAAAATTCGAACAACTGAAAAAAAGACATTTTCTAAAAATGGTCCAGCTCACGGAAGGTCAACGCTAGAACCAAAATATTTTGGGAATCATCATAAAACATATCAAGCTTTATTTTCAGAGGGGTAACTAAAACACTTTTTTCGGCTCCATACAACTTGAGTCGGTCTAATGTATATGCATTTCTCGTTAAAAATCACTAAATAAACGTGCTCAGATGGACGATTATGCTCAAAGTGCTCTATAAGATTCGCGAACGGAGCGCAAATTTTAGAAATAATTTCCACGATTTGTAAACGTTGCTCTGATGTAAGTCTGCATGGTGATTTTCCAAAGTTTACTGAAAAAAAAGTCAAACACACTTCATTAGTATGACATCAAGTTTTACAGTTATCCTTGTCGGAAGTTCTATACGCCTAAAAAACACCCATTATATATGTATAAATCTTCTTATCTGAAATTAAAGCGGATACAAAATGGTGGAACTCAAGTTGCAAGTAGGGCTATTTTTTTAAGATAAAACTGAGAATGTTTAAAGGTTTTGAATAAATTTTATTTTGGAACTTCAAGATCAAAAAGCCACAACCATTAAAAATTGCCAATAAATCGAATTTAAGCTGCTTGTTTAATGTGATTCTAAGAGATCCTAAATTTAGGAAAACGTATGAAAATATAACGCATTCAAAATCTAAATATGTATGGCAAATGCACTATTTTTACTTATGAACAGAGAATTTGACATATTAGCGAAACATTGTTCTATCGTCTATTGGATTATTTAAGCATTTGTAAGTGGTCTTAAAATTTGTCTACAAAAAATATTGACACTGATCCATTGAATATCGCTATTAGTCTTTGGCTTTCAATGTCATCTTTTTATATATAAATACGGGAACAATTTTGTTGTAGTTGATTTTACTGAAACATATATCATTTTAAAGGTTTTTCTATGTAGTATGCACAATATAAATTTCTTTCCAAAATTTTTAGAATCAAAGTGTTTAAAATCATTTAAATTTATTTTGCAAGCACACGTACACACATGTATTAACGGTGGTTGAAAATTCAAAATTTGTTGTATATGTCATGTAAATGTAAAGTAAATGTTAAGTAAATTTAAAGTAAATGTCAAGTGGTCGAATCCACCGCATGCAGAGAAAAAACTTGTTCAAATATGGTCACCCCCAACAAAACTATTTTAGACAACATTTTAAACATATTATATTTAAATCTAACCATATTATTGTCACCGACAACCATATTATTGTTTAAGCCACAACCGTATTATAGTTGCCACTAAACATGTTATGGTTAAATATGACAATAATTTGTTTTTAAATTAACAATAGTATTTTCCTCTTCTCCAAGAGCAACATGCTATGGTTGCAAACCAACCAGGCTATTATAAGTGTTAAACATATTTTAGTTATTATTGACCAAAACATGTTCGGAGGCGACTATATTATGGTTGTGCCTTCTTGATGGAGGACACATTTAACCATAATATGTTTGTCGGAGATACTAATATGGTTAAATTATCTATAATATGCTTACAATTTTCTTTAAAAATAGTTTTGCTGGAGGTGACCATATTTAAACATATTTTTTCTCTAGGTTCGGGCAAAACTAGTTAGATGAATTTTCTTTGGTGGATCAAAAAAAGCTAAAGATTTTCATTCAACATTTTTTATTTTTTCCAATTTATTCTATAAGTTAAATTTCAGTTATATATTTTTATAAAGCTTTTTGTAATCGTTCTATTCCTTTATATACTACCAGACTATTATCTTGCATCTTCTTGTTACATTTTACTTTAGAATAAATTCGAAAAAATAAAAAATTTTGAATATAATAAAGTAACTTTTGAAAAAGAAATAATTCCCAGATTCTGATTTTCATTCAAGTGATACAAAAAATTTGCTATATGGAAAAGTGAACAACCTCCTCTAAGCCAAAAGGTTTATTTCTTCATTCTAGTTTAAGATCCCTCAGGATTTATATGTATCAAAACACTTTGACGTTATACTTTATGTTAACAATTTGATGTTTTTTGTTCCCGTCCTTTTGCCTTTTTAGGAGAGAAATGTATGGTTACTCTTTCTTTCACGAAAAATGGTGCCGTTGCATTCCTCATTTTGGCAAAAAAGTAAAGTAATTGCTTTAGATATTTCCAAGGCGTTCGACAGAGTCTGTAGTGCGATTCACCAACTCTTATCGAACCGGCAATCGTTATATTTGTCGACATATATATTCGCTTGCAGTAACGATAGTGTGATTCTGTTACTTCTTTTTAACGATAGTATACAGCTGTATTTTTGTATTCATTTAATTTAATATCATATGACATTTGTGTCTACAAACACCACGTAATTTATTGTCGCTTAAATAACGAAAAAAATAGTGCTTAAAGTAACAGCTGACTTCAAGTGACAGCAAATATCATTAACAATTTTACTGAATAGCAACTTCGATAAAATTTTCGATATGTTCATCTTAACAGTGCGATTATCGCTATAAAAGTTAGTGAACCGCACTACTGCTGGCATGGTACACTCTTGTCAAAACTTGTTGCATTTGGCGTTGGCGATTAATTCCCTCGATTTATATTCAGCTTTCTCAGAGATATCACCATACGAGTTGTTATAAATGAAGCTTAGTCAAACGAATACAAGTTTCATTCAGGGATGTCGCAAGACTCCGTTCTTTTTCCTAGTCTATTTCTTTTTTCTTCTAAATAACCTCCTATGTCAAACTTCCAACCCTATCTACTCTTTTGCAGATGACAGCAACCTTTGCCATTCGTATTCATTTGATTATGGACCAAGCGTATACGATGTTGGTGCTATATTGGCGCGCGAAGGAGAGCGCGTAGGTTTTAATTGGTGACAGTTGACTCTACTGACTCCCTTGAGCACCATCGAAATGTGGCTTGTATTTGCCTGTTTTATCGCTCCTACAATGGGGGTGAGTTCTGATGAATTTAGGGATCTAGTTGTCGAGGCACGTACGTTTGTTCTTAATACACGTTTTTCCTCCAAAGCCCATCCTTTTGTGGCCGATTGGCCAGTGCATCGTACAACGCATTACAGGAAAAATTCTTATTCTGGCCGGAGTGTTCGTATGTGCATTAACCTTTCTGCTGAAGTCTTCCCACTTATTTTCAACATGAATAAGTTCAAGTTGAATGTCCACAGGCACTGCCTCCTCTATCCTCCTTCCCATAACCTATTTTCCTAGTTCCAACGCAATGCAATGCATTTGCAGGGGTCATATCCTGGGTGCTGGTCCTAACAATAAAAATAAACTAAAGAAACAGAACTAGGTTTGGCAAGCCGATTGGTAGTAGCCAATGCGAATTCACTAGAAGGTGAGGTCACAACAACACTGCTTCTGTGGTCCGATTGTCAAAAATATTGCTAGTAAAAAAAAAATCGTTTGTTTACATAAAAAACTAGTTTGTAACCGATTAATTACTATACGATTAACTGATCGGCTAATTAAAAATTGGTTGTTTCCGATTAACGACTAAACCGGTTAATTTCAGTCGATTAACCGACTAACCGAAGTAACAAACTTTAAAATTTTTTGCAGTATTAAAACACATTTGTTTCTGTTTTTAATTATTTGTCTAATCTCATATACAAAAGGAATGTGTTTAGAAATCTTTCATACAAACAAAGAAGGTGTGCAGTGTTCTTCATTTTATATAAGTGTTTGCTATCAACATCTTTTTGTTCCAAGTACTTTTTATATGTATGCGCTTAGTTATTCGTTTCTTCTCATATCTTTTAGCAGAATTAACCGAAACAATTAGAAGTGTTAAAAATTAAAAAAAAAATTCAACAGGACTCTAATGGAAGATTTTATATGTTTATAGAAAGGCTTGAGAAATAAGATATTCTGTATTATAGGTTGCTTTTGATTTCACCAACACCTACGATAAATGAAAGATTTTTTCCTAGTTAAGTTTTATCAAAACACCAAATTATTTGTCTTAAAGATTATTTTATAAGATCTCCTTAAACTATTGAAATAACTAATAAAATTATCACACAGTCTATTTATTAATTAATACATTATATGTTTTTATTAAAAAATATTAATCAACAAGAGGGTATTAACTCAAAATTTTAAAATTTTCAGTAGAAGCAAAACTATTTTTAATTTAACATTAAAGGCATATGAAAAACAATTTTAAAACCACCCGTTTCATTACCCAAAAGTAGACAAAATAGCACGATATTTTTGCAGCGGGTAGACATGAATATGAAATTACCTAATTTATAAAAAAAACTTAATTAAAGCAAAAGCCCGATTAAATGAATACCCTAATACAAACTTTGACAAATGGACCACCGAAAAAATAACCATATGTTGACTTGACCCCACCTTTTATTGAATTCACCTTGGTAGTAGCCTTCCAATAAGCAAATTATCAAGTTCCTCTATGTGGTTACTTCCACCAAAAATATTTTTAACGAAAAATTTTCAATTACGTTGTGATTACTTTAACCATATTTTATTCACGGGCAACCATATTATGGTCAAATGTATCCTACTACCAGGAAGCCACAACCATATTATGGTAACCAACGAACATTTTAAGGTTAAAAATAACAATAATTCATTTAGAACTAAAACATCGACAAGAGCAGTCTTTACACTAATGTCCCAAAAACATTTCCCTTTAAAATCTATTTACATTTTATTTTTTACAGTGTATCTCAATCGTTTTGGCTAAATTGTTTCTCCCGCTTGAAGTCCTTTTTATTTTATTTTTAGTGTTTTATTATTATTGCAGTTGTTTTTGCTGTGGCTTTAAAAGAGTTAAGATAAATTGTTGTTGCTTGCTACGTTTGATATTAATGTTATTATTTTGGTTTTGTGGTTCTGGTGGAATTTCAAGACCGGATGTTTGCGCGATTTCTGGTTCGTCTTCTTTTAGTGTTGTTTTATTTTGAATATTTTTTTTTTTCATGAAAAAATGTTTCTTCTTCAGCTTTTTTGGCTAAAATTCTTTTAGGGTTTCTTAGTTTTTGATTGTCTTTTATTTATTCAGTTCTTTTTTTATTTAATTTTTATCTTTTTGCTAATTTTGTTGTTATTTCTGTTTGTGTCGTAATTTTTATGTTATTTTTTTTTTAAACTAATTTATTTTTGTTGTTTCAACACTATTTTTAATTTGTTCTGCTTCTGAGAAATAAATTTATTGGATTTGGTTTTTCGCTTAATAGTATTTTTTCTTTTCGTATTTTTCACAACTTGTGTTGCAAGTGTTTGTGTTTTTTTTGTTTGTTTTTCGATGAACTGTCAAATGTTGGTTGCCATAGGAAACGAGCCATAGCCAAACAAATGCAAGAAGTTGTTAATTAAAAATAACCGAGTAAATATTTATTAAGTAACCAAGTTTGAAACCAAGATGAATTAAAATAAAAGAAAATCTTTTGAAATTTTATGAAATATCCCAAAAATAGTGAAATTCATAAAATTTCTAAATTTTTTGTGAATTTTTTGTTTTTGCACAATTTACAACACAAGCGACATTTCAAACGATTTCATTTTAAGCAGTGTAATTTCGAAAAGTTTTCAAAAATTTCATTTAAATTGTAGTAAAATTTTGTATAAATAGTGAAATTTTTAAAAATGTCCTAAAACTATTGAAATTATCTATAACAAGTGAAATTTCGCAAAATTTTTTATAAATATGTATTAAAAATTTGCAAACTTTTGTATAAATTATAAATTTCATACAATTTCCTATAAATAGTTAAATTTCACCGAATTTCCTTTAAATAGAAAAATTTCCATTTGAATAGTGAAAATTCGTAAAAAAAATTTAATTATTACGTTTGACACACATTCCTAAGAATAGTAAATTTTTCTATATATAGTGAAATTTTTGAAAATTCACTCAAGTGCACGTTTGCAAGATTTCCTAAAAATCAAAAAATTTGTATAATTAGTGAAGCTTTAAAAAGTTTACTATAAAAAGTGATATTTCGACAAATTTCCTTTAAGCAGTTAAGTCTTGTAAAATTTCCTAAAGATAGTGAAATTACCCAAAAATTCCCATAAAAAGTGAAATTTTGCTAAAACTATTATAAATAGTAAACATTTTACAAAATTACCTAGGCACAAGCTCTGAGTAAGACGACAAACCCCACTGAAGATATTTTGTGGTTACAATCGAAACTAGTATGGGCAACCTGTCCGTGAACGCCTGGGTTCAAATCTCAGCGCAGTCAAGAATGAAAAATTATCAATAAAAATTTTAATTAATTTCATGTAAAATTCCTGTCTTCATAAAAATAATTTAATGAAAATTAAATTCAATGAACTTAAGCCTTATTACAAATATCTAAATTTGGACTAAAAACCATTAACAGTTCAATAAAATAACCACAATACTAAATATTGTTAACAGCTAAGGCACGAGCTATGTTTACATTTGTCCTTCAAGTTGTGCTGAAAAAAGTCAACAAGAAAAAGAAAGACAAAAATATGAAAAACAAAAGTGTACTTTGGATTTCAAGAAGAATTCTTGACAAAAAGTACGAAAAAACAAAGTTAGGAAGAACATGTAAATTAACTAAAATAGATAATCATTCATTCAAAAGCAAATTTCGATCTACCAAAGTGAAATACCATTTGGTTTAAAGATTGATGTTTGATTATTGACGTCATCCGGCTGCAATAGCCGAGTTAGTAAGACGGCAAACCCCACTGAAGAGATTGTGTGGTTACAATCGAAACTAGTCGGGGCAACCTGTCCGTGAACGCCTGGGTTCAAATCTCAGCGCAGTCAAGAATGAAAAATTATCAATAGAAATTTTAATTAATTTCATGTTGTAAAATTCCTGTCTTCATAAAAATAATTTAATGAAAATTAAATTCAATGAACTTAAGCCTAATTAAAAATATCTAAATTTGGATTAAAAACCATTAGCAGTTCAATAAAATAACCACAATACTAAAAAGAAAATAACTATTGAATCGGTTTTAAATACAATTTTTGGAAGAACTCAAATCGTGACGCACGGTCCAGAATTTAATACGCAAAATTTTTTTATTTTCTTATTGTCGAATTTAAATTTTTTATTTGCGTAAGAGGAGGTAATGAAATTTAAATAAAATTATAGACGACTTGAAAAAAAATTCTTTCTACTCACAATATAAAAAAAACCTTATTTTTCGTCACACACGCTACAATCTTCGGACCTGATATTTCATACCTAATATCAATCTTTCCAATATAGTAAACAAACTAATTTTATACCAAAATTTAAGAGAATTGAGTGAATAAAAATATAGCTTACAATCGGACCATCTATATTAACACTAAAGTATTTTTATGAACACCTAAAAAAATTTTAATTTCTAGCATAACATTAAAAGATCTGATGTAGGGTAAGAATTGGGTATAATTTTTGTATTTATGATCATCGAAATACATTTTTTTTTTATATTTCTGAAATTATACATCTAGTCCAATATTACATTAAAAAAATTTTTTTATTAGATTAATATGAAAAATTTTCGGTTGGTGGACAGTTTCTGGGATTTGCCCATATGTCCTTGAAGTTGTGCTGAAAAATATCAATGAGAAAATAGAAAGACAAATAACATGAAAAACAGAAAAATTTACTTTCGACTTCAAGAAGAATTCTTGACAAAATGTATGACAAACAGAAGTATGGAAAAACATGTAAATCAATTAAAATAGATAATCTTAAAAAAAAAAAAATTGTAAAGGTATGTCCAGACTTAATAAATATTTGACGAAAAAAAAATCAAAAAAAAAGCATGACCAGCTAATGGATCAATTTTTATCTTTATTTTTAACAGTTTTTATTGACTTCCTTAAATTTATTTATAAGAAGATAATTGTATAATTCAATTAAGAAACTGTTAAATAATGTTTGATCCAGCAAACGTATTGAAAAACAAGCCATTTTTAAATAAAACTAGTGATTACGTGTAGGACATCAAATATCTAATAGGTGTGAACATAGCTTAACTAATGTCGAAAACTATCAAATTACGTCGTTACGTTATAAATGTCATAATATTCCACTCGAAGCCTATGTGAAGTTGCAGACGTTGAGAACGCCAGTAACCGTCGGCTATAGCAAATAATGTAGAGTGCGACTTTAATTTTTGTTGTTTAAAAAATAGCTTTGAAAACATTCGTATATTTTTCAAAAATGTTAAAAGCAAAATAAATTAACAATGAAAAAATCAGTCAAAAACAAAATACTTATCTCTTCCATGTTATTATTCATTGCATATTTAATATATTTTTTAGTGGTAATATTTTTTCTAACCCCGTTTTTATGCGTGAGTTTATTTGACAGTTCAAAGTTAGAACTTTATCACAACAATTTTACAAACACACTTTTTCTGTAAATTGGCGAGTAATTTCCTTACGTGACAGCAATTACTCGCTTAAAATGGTACAGACGCAGTTTAGTGAGAAAAACAGTTGTTTGTTTCAATAATGGCCAATTTTCAGGATTGACATTTAGTCAATTCACAAGGTATCCTAACATGTCATTTTGTCAAAATGTCCTAATATTTCACAATGGTTTAAAAATATTGTTGTACGGCGCAGCCGCTCAGCGCTGGACTTTTCTGATTAATTACGACAGCACAATAAACACAGCAAGCAACGTTCTATTAATTTAAGACACTTTGTTAACAAACCAACAACAATATCTTTAAACCATTGTGAAATATTAGCACATTTTGACAATATGACATGTTAGGATACCTTGTGAATTGACTAATTAAAACACATTTATGTTTAAAATCGTTTTAAATATAAAATTCTCTTCTTCACTAAACACTTAAATGAAACTTAAGTTACCGATGTGGTACATTTAAATTCAACTTAAGTTTCCATTGGATTAACTAAGCATGGTAATAACAACCGGCTGTTTTTTGAGACCACCTTGTAAATAACTACACTTTTGTTATGATATTTTTTTGTACTTAGTAATTAAATAAGACTTTTCATATAAAACTCAAAAAATCAATCTGTAATTAAATACGATTTAAGTTTTTATGAAAATTAACATAATATAGATTTAAATACTATCCTGAAAATTGGGCATTAATTAAATTTTTGTTTCATTTCTCGCATTTCAATCGAAAAGTTTCTCGAAGCGAGAGTTACAGAACATGGGCATTATAAATTACCTACAAATGTGAAATTTCATTTAATTTCCCAAAATTTTACACAAATACATTTAAATAGTGAAATTTCAAAAAAATTTCCTAAAAATAGTGAAGTTCACAAAATTTTTAAAATACATATAGTGAAATTTTTTTTATGTTTCTCAAAAAAGTGAATTTTTTGCACAATTTACTACAAAATTAAAATGGCACACAATTTCTTTAAATAGTGAAATTTCGGAAAATATCAACACCTATAATCACACAAATCAGATTTAATAAATACTTATTGCTCAAAATTACAATATTAAAATTTTATTTTTGGATAATTTTTTACAGGTTGCAAAAGAAAAAAAATCATTTCTTAAAAAAGAAAAAAAAAAAACACCTCCTTCAAAGTTTCAGGATTTTAAAAGATCATCGAGGAATTACATAAAAAAAATCAGGCGAACAAAAATTAAGGGTTTGACTTAGTTAATTTTTAAAATTTTATATTTTGTAGATTATTTTTTAATATATCGTTTGTAGCCCCAAGTATTCTCTTTAAAATGACTTACAAATCATTTTCGTATGTGCAGTAGTTTTTGAGATATTGAGAAAATAAACTCAACACATTCGGCTAATTCGGCGAAATTATGACATTTTGAATATTACGTAACTTTTGAAAAAAAAAAAATTTATTTGTAATTTTTTTTCGTTAATATATGCTCCTTTTAGGATGAAAGGAACCTTCACACCTTCGATTTGACCCTTTCGTAAAAGAAAATTAATATTTTGTGTCAAAAATACGTAAATTTTTAAAAAAACATTAGTCAAAACCTATTTTTCTAGCTATAAGCAAAAAATTACGGCCCCTATTACGGTTCACAATTTAACTCATTTGAGTTGTTATTAAAAACAACTGGTTGTGATGAGTTGTAATTTTTTGATGTTTTTGTTCGCCGCAATATAGCAAAGTTGTAAACCATAATACAAAAATTAAGAAATTACAACCAGAGCTGCCGTTTTTGGTTATTTCTAAACAAAATAGGTAATATTTTTTCTCAATGTGGAGATGTGAATATTTTTTTCATTTTGGTTACTTTTTTTCTAAAATATAAAATACGTATGAATGTGTTTTTCATGATACACTTGCATCACGTATTTCGCTTCGAAGGGAATTATAGATCTCCTTATTTGTTTGAAATGAACGGAAGTTTTTATACTTTATCGAAAACAAAATATCCATTTCAAAATTGATTTTTTTTAAATGAGCGTAGTTTTCCTGATTTTAATATTAGTAAAGATAAGTGTTACTTAAAGTTGAAATTGCATAATATCACTCGGAATCGATTTCAGAACATGACTGAAAAAGTACACAAAATTAGTTTAAATTTACTTTATTTCCAGTCTTAAAGATTTTTGAAAAATAAATTGATATATAATCTGCGTGAACTTATGAAGTTTTAAATTTTACTTTTTATAACCTGAGAGTATGTATATTTATTTAATGTTTTTTAGATTGGGCAATATTTTTAATTTATAAAACAAAACCTTTGACTGTCTGGCATATACTTGTTGCCCATTAAATGTACGTTCTAATATACGAATTTGTTTATAATCGTCATAATATTAAAAAATGATTCACAAAATATTTAAAAAATAAAAATTTTGAAACGAAATAAACACAATTATATGTATATATATTTTAAGTACAATTTACAACCAAGAGAAACAAGTTGTACCCATTTTTATAATATTTAAGACTCCAACAATATCCAGACTTAATTTTAAGTCAAATACTGAAAATGTAGCCCAAAATTATAGACATTTAATTTATAAAAATAGAAACGGAAATTAAAAATTTATTTAAACTGTAATAGATTAGGTTTAAATTGGAAAACCTTTTTGTATTGAATTAAAAATATGACATTTTGTTAAATTTGTTAATTTTGTTAAATTTATTAAAAATTGTTAATTTTTTGTCAAATATTCAAGAAAAAAATCCCTGAAGAAGGCACACAACGGAGTGCCGAAATATTGGATTAAATAAATTTAATATTTTTTATAAAAAAAGAAATAAGACCTCAATTAATCCTAAGAGGATTAATTAAAAATTGTTAAAGGTCGAATAAGAGTCAATTTATATATGTAAATTTTAACATATTCGCAAAAAATGCATTTCGCCAACAGTCGCTAAACGTAAATTTACATCGCCAAAAGGATTAAAAAATCGACATATTTTACAGCCTGGCCATTGACAGTTAAAAAGCGGAAAACAACTTAATTTTTCCTTTTTGTTATTTATAACTGTGAAGTACAAATTTTGTTTATTGTAAAGGACATATTAAAAAAATTTAATTCATTAACTTCCAATATACTAAAGTTTGTATTTTTTTATAAAAGATATTTTAAAAAAAAAAAATTCTCAAATAAATAAAAACCTTTAATATAAGTTTCTCGTTATTTTTTTTTTAATACGTACAAGAATTAAATTTCTTGTTTTGTTTTCTTAATTTGTAATTAATATTTTCTATTAAGTGCAAAAAACCTTTGTTTTACAATGCAACTAAACATAAATATCAATGTTTTTCTCAATTAACAAGAGGCAGTTCTAATATGGTTATATTTTTTCACATTTGGTAACTTTTTCAAAAATGTTGGTTACAAAAATTTTATTGGTCGTGGCAGCACTGAGTTGAGTTGTGAACCGTAATAGGGGCCTACAATTCTTTCATATCACAACAAACTAATACATACACAACAGATTTGGCCGCAATAGAACAGAACGAAAAAGGAAAAACTAACCACACATACAGATTTTCTATTGAACCGAAACAAACAGCTGATTCGTAAAAGAACAGAACGTACAAACTAATTCTGCCTTAATTTAAAGTTCTTCCAAAATATTTTCTTTTTTCTTTTTGTTGTTTGAACATTTTCTACATGAAACTTAAGTCACCGATGTGGTACATTTAAATTCAACTTAAGTTTCCATTGGATTAACTTAGCAAGGTGGCCTCAATATCACAACAATACAAAAACAACAGACAAAGTAATAACAACCGGCTGTTTTTTGAAAAAGGAAAATCTAACCACACATACAGATTTTCTATTGAACCGAAACAAACAGCTGATTCGTAAAAGAACAGAACGTACAAACTAATTCTGCCTTAATTTAGAGCTCTTCCAAAATATTTTCTTTTTTATTTTTGTTGTTTGAACATTTTCTACCCTAAAGTAATACAATTTTTTTTAAATATTCAGCTTTATTAACGGTTGACGTTATGACTGTGTCGCTTATGACAACGACAACCGTAATAAGGCTGATTATGATGTACCCAGCGGAAAAATTTAGAAGACCATCGTACTTCAGACCGTATTGAAGGCCTGATTAGAAATATTTTTGATTCATTCTGATCTAACTGATAAAGAAGGCCTCTAGAAGGCCTCGGCTCTTTTGTATATAAGATAAGATACACATTCCACAATCGCTTTTATGAGAAGGGAGAAGAGTGGGAATAGACTTTTTTTTGGCCAAAGAAAAAGTAAATAAACTATTTTTTGTTATCCTGTTGCCATTCTTATGTACCTGTCAAAGAAGCGAGATCGGAAGTCCTACCATGCAACAGTGATGAAAAATTAAAAAAATTTTGGTGGTACTGACCACCAAGCAAGAGAGTACTTTTTTTCAATATTTTGGTACTTTTTCAAACTTATTTTCTTTTTTTGTGGAAAATAAACTTAAAAATAAAAACTTAAGTACATATGCAATTCCCCAACTCAATTCTGCTAAATCTAGCAGAAAATATGCTAAAATGGGAACACTGCAACTAAGTCCCCGTAATATCTGGTGTCTTCGGAAACCCCATTTCACCAGACATACGGTCATCCGGATTTGAACTTCTGGGTAAACGATCAATATTGCAAAAATTACAAACGGAAAATCAAATTTATATATACCATTTTACCTTCGGTGAAGGGTATAAAAACATGAACGAAAAAAGAACAATAAATTTTGTGTATGCAATGTTGTCAACAGGGCTGTGGAGTCTGAGTTGAGGTGTTTGTACCGGAGTCGAAGTACCCATAAACACTCGCGACTCCGACTCCAAAACTTTCGGCATAAAATATTTTAAAAACGTTCTAATATTTTCCCAAATAAAAATACTTCGAAATTGGCGATGCAATAATTTTATATATTAAAAAATTTTTTACAGAACCATTTTCTTGCTATATTTAAACATTTAAAAGGTACTGCATAAAAAAAAGAGTTTAAAATCAAATAAGGTCCAGTCTCATATACATTTAGCATTATATTTAGATTAGGAGTCGTAGTTGGAATTTCAGCCCGAGTTGTCAATGTTAAAAAAAAAAATCAAAGCTAAATTTCTAAACAAAGAAGCATAACAAGAAAAGAGTACTTAAACGGACGTGGGGGAAACGTGGTATTTTTAAAAGGAAAAAGTACTGAAAATAGTACCATAGTACTGAATTTTCCACCACTGCCACGCAATGACATCGTGTGTAAAAATATATGAGTATGGAATGGAGCGAGCATTCCCTGCTCATCCATAGAAGGAGTACAGAGGCCTTCTAAAAGGCGTCCGTACTCCTTCTTTTTCCTGCTAGGTACATTCACGACTTTTTATATGTATGTTTGTATGTGTGTATGTATGTATGTTATTAAAACAAATTCCTTTCTTATCACATATCTTTGAAATAAATATTTAATATTTATCGCTTTTGCTAAAAATCTTTCTTTATTCTCTTATCTCTTATTTGGCGAATTTTTATATATCTACGTTGTATTAAATAGGGAGTGCATTCTTGTTGTTAACTTTAAAATGTTATTAGAAATACAAATATTGATGTTTGTTTGTGTATTCCTCGTTGAAAACACTGGATAAGATAAAAAGATAAAAAGTATTTGAAGCAAGCAAATTTGAATAGCAAAGAATAAAATATTTAATGAACTATTTGTTGTACCCTACACCAGTCCCCTTGGGGGTATTGTAAAGCCTCTAGTACACGGAATGTAAAAAGCCACATGCGCATGTGGTTCTGACGTAGTTTTGACGTCAATACAAAGCCACAATAAGCATTGCGTGTTGTGTGATGACGTCAAAATTACGTCAGAACCACATGCGCATGTGGCTTTTTACATGCCGTGTACTAGAGGCTTAACTTAAATACACTAATTGTGCCTAAATGTTAGGTCTTCTATGCATAGAAGGCCTTCGGCCGGTGTACATTTCGCAGCCCGTTTTTTAATTAATTGGGTATTATTTAATTTTTTTGGGAATTATTAAATTGGGCTTTTTTTACATTTTTTATTTTAAAATAAATTTTATTTAAATAAAAGCCTAATCGGTTATTTATTTAATTGGGTTTAATTCATTTGGGATTTATTTAGTTTATTTGGGAGTTTTTTCATTGGGGGTTACTTAGTTTTCTTAATCGGGTCCTATTTCATTAGGGGTTATTTTGTATCTCCGAAAAATCAATTTAGTTGTAGGCCAAATTTATACGATGCTTTTTAAGACATGTTTCTTTATTTTAAGACGAGCTTGGTAGAGAAAAAGAGGGTTAGAAAAAAAGACAGGAATTCTATTCTTCGTGTTTTTTTCTAATTTTCTTTTACTGTCATTTCAAAATTTTCTATTATGATTTAAACAACAGTAAAACAAAAACCACAATACAAAAAGATATGTCTCAAAAGTCATCATGTAAATGCAAAAAAATTTTGGTAGCAGCTTGGAAAGTAAATAAAAAAGACATGTTTTAACAATCACCGTATAAATGCCGCCTAAGTGCAATTGAAATTCCAGATTAAAATCAGCGCCATTGTAACAATTTGTATCCTTGTCTATTAGCGAAAGCATGTTACAAATAGTTTAACATGGGCCAGTTTGTTGGTGGGATTTGAATTAAGTCCACACACTATTTAATAACAACAACTTCAATAAACAACATCAGTTAAATGAGGAGACGAAAAATAAAAAATATAATAACACTCATGCACACTTCATTAACTGATTGATTTAATGAATGAACGATTAACTGGTTGAGTGACCGATTGGGTCACTAACGGACTGACAGAATTTCCGTGTTGGTCTAAGCTGAGCGAGCGCCTTTTGGCATTTGTGTGCGAAGTGAACTCATCACAGAAATATGCGAAAAAATGGTTAGAAAAATTGTTTAAAATGATAATAAATATGTAAATAAATAAGCAAATAGATAAATATTTATCAGCTGAATTGCAAAACACCAACACAAACGCATAAAAATAATATTTAACTTAGTATAAAGTTATTTTATCTATTTGTTTGCCTATTTGACTGTTGTTGTATATTTGTGCTTTTGCCCTGCTTGTCCTATCGTAAATTTATTTTTTCTTTCTTTTAACACACTTATTCCAACATGAAGAGTTGCCGAGTGAATTTGGCTTTCAAGTTTAAAATTTTGTTTATCTAATCGTGGAAAAGGGGCATTCCCGATGTTAAACTACAGTCATTTCTAATTGATGGCTATTTTAAATTGTTATTTTTTTTTATGGGGATATAAATAATGAATTCATATTTGTCTTTAATGTTGACGTATGGGGTGATTTTTAGAAAATATGTAGTTAAGAAATGTAACTGATTTATTTAAAAAAAAATATCGCTGAAAATTTCATCAGCCTCACCGCCTAAAGTGGTGCCAATTTTAACGATTCAGAATCTTAGAACTTGACCGATAACCTCTGAATCATTATAATATTAAACTGGAAAACCATCCAGCCGGTCTTCCACCCCGCTAGGTCGAGGACCTTCTTAACATTAATGTTTTACTGGAATGGGACTAATTTTTAGTTTTAAAAATGTTACTGTTAACTGTTAGGCATACATATCCCTTTTAGACCGTAATGCATCGATTGTGCGGGTAAATTACAGTCTCGATATTTTCGCTTCTATTTGACCAATGTTAAATAGACCGGCATACATCGATTGCGCTGATTGTTCTTTATGTTTGTTGGTCACGTTATTCCGCTATTCGCTTAACCGTTATTTGAATTATTGCGAAATTCTCGTGGTACATTTTAGTTTTGTCGAAATAAGCCGCAGAAGTAACTTGTGTTTTCAATTACAAAAGTACTAATCGTTAACAAATAGTGAAGTGGGCATATTTTTACTGAACAAAATGGTAAATTTTAATGTTTCAAGCCAATTGAAGTTATTTAATGCAATAAAAATGCGTTTTGGCAAAAAAAAATTTAACGAGATGCATCAATTGTGCGTGTCCTGAAAATCCTTGAAGGATATAAAAATGGTAAAACCTAAATATTGATTATATTTTCATACGATAGAGACCATATATTCCAAATATTATGACAAAATTCCCAATAGTTTAGCGTCAGGTCTGAAAGGGATAGGGCAGATTCAGTAAATAAATATTAAAGTGTACAAAATTTTCAAAACCGATTTCAATCGGTTTTGAACATATCACACACCTAGTTCAAAAGTGGCTCAACTCAAAAGGTTCAATTTCGGGCTTGCTTAAACTATGCACAATACACTTATATGTCTGTAAAAAATATCAGAGTATTTTGTTATTGCTTACTGTTGCTAAAAAACAGTTATGTCTTTCTTTATGTTTCAATTGGTATAAAGTTGCAATTCATAAAAGTGACTTATTTTTAGCAGAGTCAGAAGATATAACGGTAGTAGATCCCTACTGCTAAGTGCTAAATAGTCTTAATTCGAATTGTATGTACGATTCCTTTCTACTATTTAGCTTAAGTGACATAACTTAAAACAATTC
Organism: Pollenia amentaria; assembly: GCA_943735925.1. NCBI lineage: Eukaryota > Metazoa > Arthropoda > Insecta > Diptera > Polleniidae > Pollenia > Pollenia amentaria. The sequence goes on along the minus strand of OX031007.1, from coordinate 225,336,449 downwards.
GGTAACTTGTGCAAAAGCTTTTGATAAAGTGACATTTTAATGTTTGTTTACATAACATCACAGAAAAAAGTGTTTTATCAATTAAAAACATGGTTTAAAAAGTATTTAAATTTAATTAATGTGATAATTGAATCAATTATTTTTTTTTGTTGAAAGGAAATTAAAAATTTAATTTTGATTTAATAAAAAAAAATTTTGAAATAAATTTTCATTTTAATAAAATAACAAAAAATCTTAATTAACTTTTTTCGTTTTTATAAAATAATTTAAACATGTAGAATTGTTGTTGGGAATTGTCAATATTTATTTAAAATAAATTAACACATTGTTTGAAATGGCAAAGTTTTTTGATTACTTTTTTAATTAAAATTAAAAATATCATTTATTGAAAATATTTTTTCAAAATTTTAAAATTTTTAGTAAAAGGTGCAAAATCAACAAATTGCTTGCTTGATATTATGAATGTGGAATAAATTTGGTAAATTTAATAATTTTTTCTGTGATATTAATAATTGGGCGAAAAATTAAACATTTTTGTCTTTTTATTTATTTTAATAAAATCGCTTTATATAAATAAAAACTAGCAAAAATAACAATGGATACAGTAAATTTGATTTCCAGAATTGGCGAGTATAAAAATTTGTGCAATTAAAATCATTTTTATAAAGACGATGATTTTAGAATCCAAAGTCGAAACATCGAGTGCAAGACGTCCCTAAATTTTTAAGAAGAAAATCAATCCCTTTGCAACTACTTTAGAGCAGCTTTTCAATGCAAGATATCGGTTCAAAAAATTTAGCCGGAAATTGCATCAGATAGAAGAGTCTGCGGTCCTTCAGCCGTCTAGCAAGTTTTGGTAGCATTGCGATGTTGGGGTCGAAGAGAATTATGTGTGATTGTGAAAAAATCGCCGTTTGTCCAAAATAATAAAAATTTAAATGTAAAGATTTATTAATTCATAAATTTAAAAACTAAATTTGATCAATTCCTAAAAAAAGCTAACATATTAAATTAAAGTTAAAAAACGATTTGTAGATTTAGGATGATGCTGCCGATCTTCATGGGTTCTCTCAATCAAAGTTTATGTTTGCTATTTGTAGGCAAAAAGCATCAAAATTAAATAAAAGAAAATAGTGATGCAAAATCAACTACATTAAAGATCGCATTCGAATACCTGTTGTGGTCGGTGAGGAAAAAACATGTTTAAACACAATCTTTTACAACATCTTACATTTTTTAACTTTGTCTGGTAATGAAAAGTATTTAAACTATTTTTTATAGTTATTTTAAAATAATGTTACACACAATAATTTAGCTTTTTTTACTGTTAACAGACGACTTAGATAATCGGCTGTTCTTTGTATGCATCACTAGACAAAAATGACAATTAAACTAAAATGTTGTTGCCAACATAAAAATACAAAAGTTATAAAAACGTTTAATTGTTAATCCACTGCTATTAAGCGTTTAAAAAGCAAAATGTTTATTAAAGGTTTATAAAACAAAAAGTTTGGATAACTACACTGTGGAACAAATTCAGGTTAGCAAAAGTTAGGTCGATTCTGAGCGTGAGGGGTGAAAATAGAGGCTAAATTAGAAGACCCGTATCGCGGCGTTTGTTTATGTTAGTTCGAATTTTTTTTTAATCGACCTTCAACCTTTGCAGTCAAATGCCGATTTTCAGCATATTGTTTATATGGTTTTTTGCCTATAACTCGTCGACTAATTCGAAAACGCCGCGATACGGGTCTTCTAATTTAGCCTCTATTTTCACCTCTCACTCCCAGAATCGACCTAACTTTTGCTAACCTGAATTTGTTCCACAGTGCTATTGTAAACATTAAAGCTGAAATAAGATATTTTTATATATAAGACCGCAAGTGTATAAATATAAAAAAAAAATTTTAGATCATAATCTGTAAGGATTTTCTACTAAATGGTCCAAAGTGTTTGTTTTCAACTATTTTTATTTTGGTCAAAAACTTTCATTTCGATTTTTAAAAAAACAAATTTTCTGAGTTGAGTCACTTTTGCACTAGGTTTGCGATATGTCCATAGTGTTTTTTAAAACTGGAGGCCGAACTTTTTGGGCGAATTATGCTTAAAGATAAAGCCTAACGAAATCGAAACTTAGGCTGAGTTTTTGAGATCTCAGTAAAACTAGGTTTAGTTAATCTGAAAACAGATTTGGGCCGCCATTACCAAGTTTGTATAAAAAACAGCTTAGTTTTGCTTAAAATGTTGGGCTTTAATGAAATAATAAAAAAATTACATTTCGCCGGAAAAATCCAAATTTAAGACTACACTAAACTAAGTTTAAACTTAATCCACAGCTCAAAAACCCGGCTTTAGAATATCATTAGCTCAGATTAGCCTGAACGAAACTTTCTAACTTATTTAAAATTAGAATCTCAAAATAACAAAAATAAAAACAAGTGATTTAAAGGAGTATGACAGTGAGATGGCTAAAACGATTTTAATGTCGTTCATCTTTATTTAATCGTTTTTGAATGCGAAATTATGAGAAAATCTAAGAAATATACAATACCACTATAAAATAAAATTTTAGTACATGTCGCTCATTTGCTGTAACATCGTCAGAACTCAACAATATTAGTTTTACAGAAAAAGAATTTAGAGTCTTATATTTACACACAACATAATGAATTTTATACTTCTCTCCGAGAAGAATTTATTACAGGTAATCTCGGTACTACAACAACCCAGCAAAAACTTACATTGCAAAGTAATGGGTTAAAAAGCTAATATAACGACTCATCACTACTTATACATTGGCATTTTAACTCATTATTTTAACACGGTGATGTCATTGGAGGCAAGTACTTACCACCCTCGCTTACAAATAGGGAGTTAAATAAGTCATTACCACATTCGCTTACAAATAGGGAGTTAAATAAGTCATTACCACATTCGCTTACAAATAGGGACTTAAATAATGACTTAAAAAAAAATTTTTTTTATTATTTTTTTTTAATTATTTTTTTTTTTCTATTTTTTCTTATTTTATTTATTTTACCTTATTTTATTTGTTTTTCTATTTTTTCTTATTTTATTTTACTTTGTTTTTTTTTTACTTTGTTTTTTTTTCTGCCTCTGGCGGGATTCGATCGCGCAACCTCGGTGCTGATAGACTAGCTCACTACCAGCTTGTCTACTGGGGCATTGTAGTTTTTGCATAAAAAAACTATGTTTTTTACTCAATTATTAAGAGCGTAAATATGAGATTAAATTATCCATAATAACAATAAAAACGCTGATTGAAAGTGGATTGAAAGTTTTTGTTTCATTACTAAAATGACATTTTTATTGTCATAATGAAAATTTAAATTTATGAAGGCAATTATTGAATTATGTTGCTTTTATAAAAAAATTTTTTGATTTCATAAAATTAATGGCAAACATGTAACATTAGATGTATGAAATAATTAAATCTTACATTTTTTTAATTAACAATTAAACATTTTTTTAAGGAAACTATAATTTTGTATTAATTTATGAATATAGTTATGTTTGTATATTGTTTTTTTATGTTCCCAATTAAAATTTTTTGTTTAACTTGGACAAACTTAAGTTTTCATATATCCAATGAAAATTTTTAACGTAATTACGAAATCCAATGAAGCGATTTTAACGAAAATACTTCATTCTAACTATGAAATTCTATTTAGACTATGAAAATTTTCATTTACCCAAGGAAAATTTTTTTATGAAAATGATTCATTAAATATATGAAGCATTTTTCTTTCAGTGTAATAAAAAAAAAAAAAAAAACAAATTGTAAGAATAAATATTAAAAACCAATTTGTATTAGATTTGAAAAAAATTAAACCGTAGATGCAATTTATTATGAATGAATTATAAATTTCCATAATCAACTTATAAACAAGTACTTATGTAACAGATTATATGTCAGCCATTACTCAACTACTTCTATGTAATGCAGATGGTATGAAGTAGTCATTGAAAAGTAAGTTGTTCAGTAATTGCAAGTCATTACCAAGTTTTTGCTGGGAAGTGCAACTCGTACAAAAACCACAATCAATTTGTTTTTGTAAAAAATTGTACAATGTCAAAAACCGAAACAAAACAAAACAGAAAGAAAGATAATAAAAAAAATTTTGACATCCAACAATTATAAAACTAAAAAAATAGTTATATAGTTAAAAGTAGCCCTGCTTTTAGGATCACCTGTAATGAATTCTCATTGCTTCTCTCTAGAGTTGAGTTTCAATGTTGCCATTTTAGAAATGAGCAAAAGCGCCAAATGTGTTGTAAAAAGGGTAAAAGGCGCCAAAAGAAAAAAGAGTGAAAACTTTTTAAATGTGTTGTTTTGCTCTGCAAATAATACATTTAAATTGGTAAAAATGGCGCAAAAACTTTAACAGCCTGGCTCCCGATGTCGACCGCTATCGTTCGCTTACATAAAATAAATGATTTAATTTTGTATAATTTCAATTTAGGAGTTAACAATTTATAAAAAACTATAAATATAAAGTTGTTTAAAACACAATTTTATTATCAAATCGGTTTCATCCGTGCGGGAAATTTGTGTCAATTATTCTAAAAGCACAAATCCTGTGACAAGTGAACAAAATATAATAAAATGGATCAAATTGTGATAGGTGAAAACCAGACATATGACTGTACTGGTGATAAAGTGTTTAAAGTTTAATAAAGTTTATATTACTTTATATGAAGGAGATCTATCATTTTAATATAGTTCATATGGGACAATATCTGCGAGATGCATTATTTTAATCGAAATTGAATGTGTCCATTTAGGTTATTTCAGTGACCTGTGGCAAAGTGTCAAAAATATCAAATTAACCCCTTTCTAGGACATCGTGACAAGTCCCCTTTATATAAAGTGTAAGAACTAGAAGCGAACCTAACCAATTTAGAACTGTATCGTCCCATAGAGATAATTGTCATCATCGGGCCACAAAACGGTTTTGATTAAATACTTTGATGAAATACTCAGATCTTTATTAAGTTTAATTCGAATTAACTATTAGTCAATTTGTAATTGCAACAACAAACGGTTGTTTTTGTTTAAGACCATATTTAATATGCCTAAGCTAAAACAAACTCGATTTCTAATCTTTGTTTTAAAAAAAATTCATTAAGCCGAATATTCTTTCGACTTCGGAATTTAAGTCAGAAAACAAAAATATGCGAATAATAAAGTTAGCTAGTTCTTGAAAAGAATTTCTCCCCCAAAGAACTTTTTAAATTTCAGACTTCAATCAAAAATTCATCATTTCTATCCTTATTTTTCTATATTTGCAATGATAGATTCTTTAGGAAAGTTACTATATTTTTTATACGAGACGAATCATCAATGAAATTTTGTATCAATGAACTCAATGAAACCTGCTTCGGTTTTTTTTAAATATTATCCATAGCGATATTTTTGCATCAATTAAAAATTTAAATGAAGTTAACTTTTTAGTTTGTGTACGAGATATTCAACCCAATTATGAATAAAAATTCCCCGAAAGCTTTTTCCCGTTTCCGATTTTTACAATTGAAAATAAATAGAAAAAGCACTTAAATTCCAAAAAAAAAATATCACGTGGTTGCAGTCATGCCAATAGTAGAGTATTTTCCCTTTTTGTAGGGATTTTTTCGGAAAATTTCAAGCGTAGGGAAAAAGGACAGATGTTTTATTTTAAGGAAAATGTAGGGAATTTTAAATAACTTATCTCATTTTCAGTATATTGTGTAAATATTCGTATTATTTTCATTCAAAAATTAAAATTTTCTATATACAATAGCATTTAAGAACAAATGTAATATTTTTTAACAGGAACCCTTAACTATGTACGCATATATTAGGGGGTGGAGCGAATATTTTGGCTCGCATTTGCGAACTATTCGCTTATTTTTGCTATATGTATTCGGCATCACATTCGCTAAAATGCATGCAAATATTAATAGCGAATATATTATTAATGAAATTAATTTTGTACCGAAAAAAACAACAGAGAAATATATTTTTTTTCAGAGAAATTTAAGTAAATATTTTTTTAAAATTCTACAGAGCCTTCCCTTTTATTTGGTATCGAGTTTGCTAAAAAATATTAGATACTTATATTAACTTATACTAAAAAAAAAATTATATAAAATATGTTTTCTTGAAAAATTTTAATTCCTTTAAAAACGACAACAAATGAGGAAATGATAAATCAATCATACCATTTGACTTAGTTTTGTCTTTAGATTAAGGAATATATAGTGGCGTTTCTGCAAAAAAGAAAAAATTTCACTGTCTGGCGCACGAGTGCCACAATTGTCGCTATTCAGCCGCCCCGCCCTCTGGGCGTATACCGCAGTCCAACAGTGACCCGTTATAAAACTTACCAGAAGTCTGCAGTCCCTTGTCGATAGTGACAGAAGAATTTTCGTCGACTCCGGATCATAGGATCCCCACATTACCTTGGAAACCTTGCACGTTCCGGTGTTTTCCCAAACCGCCTCTGAGCTCCTCCATATAGCAAAGTCCGTATCTCTCCTAATATTCCGAATTGGAGCCGAAACCCCCTATCGTCTGGTAAATGGACCCCCCGTTTCGTCAATTCGTACGCCTCCTCGTTGCCCTCTATGCCCTGGTGGCCGCGAACCCAGTATATTTGTACCCTCCTATTAAATAACGTAGATATAAGTTTAATAGTACGTTTCCACTTACATGTTTTGGGCCACAAAACCAGTTTTGCTGTAAAACAAGTGTTTTGCTACTTGTTTTCCCATATATTTTTCATGTTCGAAAAACCCAAACAAAAACTAGTTTTGCTCCAAAACATATCGAAAATTTTTGAAAATCATGAATACAACTCTGAGTTATCCATTATTGATGATTGACAAATTCGAAAAAGTGACATATTTACCAAAATAACCAGACTTTTTAAAAAGGTTAATGCAAATTTCCAGCTGATTTTTTATATTGCAACGTAAAATAATGAAATAATATAATAAAAAGGTAGTAAATGATGTGCTTTTATATACGTACAATTTCGTACATATGTATATGTATATGTGTGTATTAAAAACAAACAAGGAAATTCTATGCTAAAAAAATTTTTTTTGTTCAACACATATTTTGTTTGGCTTTTATGTTTGTGTACAACATAAATGTCAAATTAATTTCGAAAATTCGAAAACCAAAACGACTTTAACATAATGGAAACACTTTGACAAGTTTTGCTCAAAACAAGTTGTTTTGCTCATAGTGGAAACATAGTATAAGGAAAATTAATTTTGGTTGTAGTGAAAAAGGGATTTTTTTCGACACGTAGGAAATTTCTACTGGCATCACTGCGTGGTTGCAACAAAAATCAATAAAAGCACCACAGAAAAATTAAAAAAACGCCAAAAAATACCTGTTTTAAAAAAAGGTATTCGGAAAAAAGAAAAGGGTACCGAGGCTAAAAAAAACGTCAGAAAATACGCAAAAAGCGTAAATGGCAACACCGTTGAGATTATAATCGGGCATGTTCTGGAAATCGAAATCACGTGGAATTAAAATCGAACCAATTTTGGAAACTCTCCCGTGTTCAAAGTTCATAAAAATATTTCCTTTTCTATATCTCATACTTTGAGTACCACTTTCCTCTATCTACACTTCTTTTGAAATCAGAAATCGCTACGTTCATTTTTACAATAATTCAATTGAAAATCTTCATCGATTTCAATTTCACTTCATTTCGATTTTCAAAACATGGCCGTATAATATCTTCATATGAAATAATAATTACTTCTTTATAAAACATCGGATTTACTATGCATAAGTTTCCGATTTTTCACTTATGACGTTGTTGCAGCAAACGAGCAAAAAAAAAAACATGTGTGTAGCTAAACATACTAATGCTTAATTTTTTTAAGTTTAACCTGAACTTGAATATTTTTTTTAAGCTATAAAATTTATCACACAGTTAATCATTTTGTTTCGACAAGATTTTTCGTATTCAAATAGCAAAATTCTCAAAATCACACAGCGATGGCAAAAAAGAGAGCACTGTTACTATCCCTGCGTGAAATTCGTGTCAATTGTTCTTAAAGCACATATTCCGTGACCAGTGAACTCAATATTATAATAAAAAGGAACGAATTGTGATAGGTGAAAACAAGACATATCGCTTGACTGGTGATAATGTGTTTAAAGTGTATTTACTCCAGAAGAAAGGTTATTGACACAAAACTAGTCATGTGACTGCATTTTGTGCGGGCTGATGCTATCGGTTTATATTATTTTATGTGATTGGAGATCAATAATTAGTCTTGTGGTTATTTTATTGAACTATTAATGGTTTTTACTCCAAATTTCGATATGTTAATTTTAATTCATTGAATTTAATTTTCATTAAATTATTTTTATGAAGAAAGGCATTTTACAACATGAAATTAATTAAAATTTATTGATAATTTTTCATTCTTGACTGAGCTGGGAATTGAACCCAGATTTTCACGGGTAGGTTGCTCTGACTAGTTTCGAATGTAACCACATAATATCTTCATTTTATACTCACCGCCATTGACGACGGATGACGTCAATAGTCAAACATCAATCTTTAATCCAAATGGTATTTTACCTTCGTAGATCGAAATTTGCTTTGAATGAATGATCACCTATTGAGATCTATCATATTAATGTGGTTCACTCGGGACAATATCTGCAACAGGAATTGCTTAAACCGGCTTATGAAATATTCAATTAATAAATAAAAATAAAACAAATAAAAAATAAATTAAATATGTCCATTTAGGTTATTTCAGTGACCAGTTGAAAAGTGTCAAAAAGGTGGCAATTAAGCCCCTCCTAAGATATCACCATGTTTTTTTTTTTATTTTTTTTATTCCTACGCTACATTTTATCTTTAGTGCCAAACAAAGAAAAAGCACTAACTTGGTGCTTTTTCAATTTTACGTTAGTGCCTGTAGTGCTTTTTACAATTTTTGGTTTTTTCTACAATTTTTTTAATTAATTATGCAGTAACAATTTTGTTAAGTGTAAAAACATTCTTTAAGTATGGCAGCTGTTTATTTAGTAAGCTCACTACAAAGGCATTCCCCAAACTTACAGTTTTTTTGCAGCAATTCTTGAGTTTATTGGTGAGAAAGGTGACAAGATTGGGGAGGAGTACTCTGTTTCATGTACCCTGCAATCCTGCTTTGTTTTGTAAATCTTACATCGGTTGTTAATCGCAATAAAAACGATGTAATGGTTTTCGTTACACATTTTATTAAAGAAAATTGCTTGAAAAATATTAAGAATTGTAAATGGATAAATCAAAAACGAACAGATCTTTTTGGATAGAAGTCAAAGATTTTAAAGATTCAATAGGACAAAATCCGTTTTTAGATTTGTCTAATTTTGTATTAAGAACTTTAAGCATGTCATACTCTAACGCGGAAGTTGAAAGAACATTTAGTTTGATAACTACAGTGAATCCAGTATTAGAAACGGATTATCCTTGAACTCTATTAACTCAATTCCTCACATTAAATATGAATTTCGTCGGCAAAATTTATGCTGTTATAATTACACTCTACCACCTAGTGTTTGCAGTAATATCTTTTCCAATGAAACATACAAAAAATCAAAATATGTATTACCTTAAAACTGTTTTATGATCCAATTCAAACTCAACTTATGATGATCCAAATTAAAGTTATATACGATAATGGTCCTCCAACAACGCCGTCGTCATTTTTTCTAAATATTTGGTAACTTGTTTTGTGTTTAATTATCCATTAAATTGGAGAAAATATCTTAGTGCTTTTTTACGCTTTATTTTGCTTGAAATAGTGCTTTTTTGTGATTTTTTTTAAATTTTAAAGGGATTTTTGCTCCAAAAAAGTTGGCATCACTGCTTTCACGTGACAATTTTGGTGTTAGTTCCCTTTTCCCTAGAGCTATTCCACTTCAAGCTTTGAAAGGAAATGTTTCCTTTAAAGGTTCAAAAAGACTATATATCTCAAAGCAAATCGATATTTAATATATTCAAGAGTGAGTAACGTCAAAATAAAGGTAAATAATATTAAATTAACACAAAATAACATTAAAATTTGTCTTTATCAAAAAAAAAAAAAAAAAAAATTATTAATAAAGCGTGATCCATTTCGAGGTTCCCTACTTTTTTAAAGAAAAAACACAGAAAATTAAAATTTAATGGGGATGGTCCATCCGTTGAGTCCAATTTTCGATTAATCGTTCGAGCATTTCGACTGGTAACTGGCGAATGACACGCGTGATGTTTTCCTCCAAGGCCTGAATCGAAGCGGGCTAATCCGCATAAACTTTAGACTTTACATACCCCCTCAAAGCGTGTTGGATGTGGTCTATTCGGTCGAATATTATCCAATAATGAATGCTGGGTCTCAAAATGGGTGATGGTGTTGCGATTAGTACGCTCAGTAGGCCGATTATGTTTACCATAAGTTGAGCGAAGTGCACGAAACACATTCCTCACAGAACGTGAATTTTCGTAATAAAGTTGAACGATTTGTAAACGTTGTTCAGGCGTAAGTCTCTCCATTATGAAATGCCAAACAATACTAAACAAAAATAACATGACAGCATGACACGACTCACACGTGATCTGTCAAAAAAAGGCTATTGAAAAAAGTATCTCTACTTGAACCACCCATTATAAATAATTCAACCTCGAATTGAAATTAAGCCATTTAGCTTTTTGTAACCGCTTTAATTCAGCCAAGTAATTTTTGATTTAGAAATGGATCGTTGTGAAAACAATTATGTTAACACAATTTGAAAAAACCCGCGTCTTTAGAATTAGAAAACATATTGTTGATTTAATGTTGTCACACATGTATTTACAATTAAAACGGGATTATAAATCTTAAAAGTTGAAATGTCATAAAAAATATTTCAGATGAATAAGATCTAAAATTTTTTTAAATGAATAAAAATATCATTATAAGTTTTTTATTACATTTCCTTGTTCTCTTTACATTTTAGGTTAAGGAATTAATTTCCCAAAAATTCTAACCTAAATATCCGTCAAATTCATTGCAAAAAGAAAGAAAAAAAATTATTTTCTGTGTGTGTGTTTTTTTTTTTTTTTTACTAAATTTAAATGATTTCCACATCACACCCATTTAATTCATTTTTATTGTTTGTCCTCAATTCTTTTAAAATATTTCCATGTGTTTTTTGTTTCGTTGTTATTTTGAGTTGAACGATTGCATGAATAGTTTAACATTTTCTCCAATTGCAAAAATAGAAGAAATATCAAATAAAATTGACAAAGTGTCCGATTGTTGTACGAAATTCATTTTGTAATAAAATACTGGATATTAACTCTGGCATGATTTCATAAAATTAAACATACATTCATACATTCATACATATCTACAATATTTTTTAACAAACACTCATAGAAACATTATTTTGCAATCAATTTGGAATTTGGCTTTCGACAGTAATTTTTGGGAATTTTATGAAAGAAGTGGTATGAAAACTAAATGTTGAATTAACAAAAATTAATAAATATTTGGAACTCCAAAAAAATTTGCTACAATATTATTCCTTCCAAATTAAATCTTGGTATAATAGAGAAGCATAAGTTTGCAAAAGCTTTTTTGCTTTTTTTTTGGCATATGTATACCAAATTGCCCCCTTTATTTAACAGCCAAACAAATTTCTAATACACAAAAGACATAAACAATAATATGATAGAAATACGTTATACAGAAGTAATCCCGAAATAACGCTAATTTGACCTAAATATCCTTTTTGTATATCTTTGTTCCATACGCTGTCTCTGATATTAAAATTAGCTACACTGCAATTGTTTTAATATTTTTTAATTGGTCTTTTATTATAGATACACATTAAAGGCCCTTTTTCAGTATAATGGCCATTTTCTTAATGAATCGATAAACTGGCTGTTACTTAATATCGACATAATTTTTTTTACTGCCAATTTCACCAAGTTCAGTTATACTCAGGGAAACCAGAAATATGCTTATGAAAAACGTGTTTTATGCGCATTAAATATGCAGTAAAAACTCGAAAATATGTCCTGAAAATTGTTAAAAATATGCCCCAAAAAAATCAAAAATTGCTCATTTGAAAACAAAATATTCAACAGTTTAAAAACATTTGCATTTAAAAACAAGTTAGAGTGCTATATTCGGCTGTGCCGAATCTTTGATACCCTCCACTGACAGGAGTTGGCTCTATATGATAAATATTATTATGATAATGATAAATATTATTATATTATTAACTTACAAAAACGAATTTCAGCATTAAAATTGGTTGCGGTTTAGACCTGAATTAAATTTTTGACCGAAAATAAGAAAGTTTTATGCGTTTCTTGTTAGAACTTTGAACTGAGTTGAGTAAAAATATCATGATTCGAAACAGTTTTAGCCGAACTAAAATGATTTTAAGGAGGGCAACTTGTATTGAACCTGTGGTAAATTATGGACCAATCAACCAAAATTCTGAAGACTTATTTCTGGTATTACAATTATTAATTAGTTTTGGCGTTAATAGTGAATTTCACAAAATCGCATGATATTTTTTCTGGCCATATGAATCTTAGTTGGGAGAAATTTTACCGCAATATCTATATCTGTTATGGGTTTAGGCGAGTTTAATTATTTTCCCAAGGTGGGCTTTATTTGGTTTTAGGTGCAATAAACTGTTTTCCGAGAGTAGGGTTTATATGGGGCCTAATTTACAGTGTGATTTGTAGTCACATAAAACTGTCACGTACCGAATTTAATTATGAAAGCATTATTTATTACGGTTTTAGGCATACTAAACTGTTTTCCGGGAGTAGGGTTAGACCGATCTTCACGAAATTTAACAATATGATTTTCAATTGTATGAAGCGAATTCTTGCAAAATTTTATATCATTCCGTGCATTATTCCACGATTTATGTATGTTAGTTTTTGTATTAAAATTATAAATCTTTTAGGGTGGTGTTTCCACATTTTAATTCATAAATATGATCCTACTGAAGCGATGTTGCTGGACTTCAATTCCAAACTGCTTAGGATAACTACTAGCAATTTGATACCAAGTTTGTTTTTTTTCTTTTTCGATTTTCGAAAGTGAGCGTGTTTTCAACAGACGGACAGGGCTAAATCGACTTAAAATTACTCAAGAAGCCAGAATATACTTTATGGGGTCTTAGATGTATAATAAAAAAGTTTCACACGGAATTACAAACTAAAGGTATGTTCAGACCTAGCAAATATTTGACGAAAAAATCGGAATATCAATTTGAAATTATTATTTATTTATTCCCACGCTAATCCCCATACAAATGGCTTCCGAAATATAATTTTATTTTAATAAATCGCAGTTTAAATTAATAATTTACTGACGATTGGATGGAAAAACTAATAAAAATTGGTTCAAAAATTTTTGAGTTATAAAAAAAATTTCACAAAAACCTAAAATTTAAGATTTAAATTTGATGACTAAAGGCAAAATAAACCACACAAATCGCTTGTCAAAAACACACTTTGTTTGGTTTTCTATTTGCCAATAAACAACACAAACATATTTTGTGCAAGCATTAATTAGACCCCTTTCAGACAAGCAAAGTTTACTTTGCAAAGTCTTGAGTTTATAGAAGAGAAGGGAAAAGAGAATAGCGGGGGAGTACATACTTTGCTGTTCTTCCAAATTCACACAGCGTTACCAGAATCTTTGGAATGAAAATTGTCATATGGCGAAAGAAATCATATTTTGAAGAGGAAAATCTTAAATTTTTTTTTCTTAATTTAAATTTTTTAAAACAAGGGCAAAATAGTAAGAATTATTAATTTTTTATAAAAACATACTTCTTATTATTTAAATTGAAATACATAAAAACATAATTCGTCAGTATATGAAACTTTATAAAAATACATTTTTTCTTTTCACAAATATTTTTTTTATCAATATTCTAACTGCCTTTTTCCGATGTGCGAAAGAATTATTTACTTCGTACAAATATATTTAAAACAAAAACAAAGTTTTTAGAATTTGTTTTTGTTTTAAATGTAGTTGTTCGAAAGAAGGAATTTTTTCGCACATTGGAAATAGGTTATAATATGCCTTTTTTAATATTTTTTATGTCCAGAAATAATGATGCAATTTTGTGTATTCTAGATACTGGGTACAAAAGTGTGCAGCACCAATGCGCATCAAGCTGATGCAAAACTTCATTGTTTAAAAAAGTGACTGTTTAAATAATCGTGTATTTTGTATAAGCAAAATTAAAGTAAAAATCAGAATTTCTAAAAATAAAAAATCATCATTTGAGAAAAAAATCTTTCATCATATTTTTGTTTAAAAAAATAATCCAAAATATGATAAAATCATCATTCTGGCAACGCTGTTTATATATTATATTCAAACAAGAGAAAACAAAAATTTGTCAAATTAAACTTTGTGTGTCTGAGCACGAAACAAAGTTTAAAAGAGAATTCAACAGACTTTGTCAAAGTAAACTTTGCCTGTCTAAAAGGGGACTTATTTATTTTTGATTTGTTTTCAATGAATGCAGGCGACGATAGTGCTGCGACAATTATGCTCGCTATTTGTTTAACCCTAACTTTTGCACAAATTTTTTTTTTTTACAACGAGTTCGGGCATTATTTGCATTTGTTAATATGTATACTTTTATATGTTTTCCGAATTATTTTGAAAGAGACTTGGAGAGAACGTTACTTGCCTTTACTTTCTATTGTCAGGAAAAATTTTCATGATTAGTGACTGAGTCCGAATCATAGCCCCATAGGACCTTAAATGTAAAAAATTAAAGCTATTTTAAAAATTGAATATTAACAAATGTAAATACTAGGGTATTCAAACTATTAACCGTTGTTCGATTAATCGATTAATTTTGGTCGATTCGAATAATTTAGAATTGCTTATTTTCGATTAACGAATAATTCGAATAATTTATGTCAATTAATCGATTAATCGAAACTTTTTTTCAAGAACAGGCTGGTACGTTTTAAATACCCTTTTATTGTTTCTTAACTCAGGAACATTTCCGTCGTGTAATGGTTCAGATGAAGACGATTATTTTTTTAAACGAATGAAAACAACCTTCTAATAGACCTGAACAAGACAATTAAAAGTATTAAAATTGTTAGGAAATCAAAAAGAGATTCAAGTGGTATAATGGAATAATATAATTTTTGGAAAAGACAAGAAACTTTATAACGCTTTACTTTTACGACAAGACAAGAAGCTTTATAACGCTTTTCTTTTATTCGCTCCAACGTCAGCAATAATTGAAAGGATATTTTCTAAATCAAGCTGCATCAAAACAAAAAAAAGAAATAGTTAAAAACATAATAATTTACAGCCGTATTCATAAAATTTATTTATGATTAATTGGACGTATTTAAGGAAAAATTGCTAGCGTTGTATTCATAAACGAAAAATGGTCTATTAAACCTTTAACAACCATTCATAAAGTAAGAAAATTTATTTAAGGATTTAGCCTTCTAAATAAAATGACATTTTGATTAATGTTTGCATTTTATGATATTATTTTTGGAAAATATGTTAAAAAAAATAATGGAAAAAATGTTTTATTTCTTAATATGGACTTGGTTAATACATTTTAAACTTTTTTTTATTTTTGACTTTAAAACTTTTGGCTTTAATTAAAACCATGTGAGATAAGGCCATTATGGCTTTATTGCTCAATTGAATGGGAGATAAAGCCATAATGGCCTTATTGCCCAATCATTGAGAGGTAAGGGCATATTTAAAATTTTGCGAAATGAGAGATATAGCCATACTTTTTTTCGCAAATGAAAGATAAAGCCATATTTTAAACTTTAGTATGCGAAGCCAGATTCCAATACTTTACTTTAGTGTTTCCGGGAAAAGACATTTTTTTATTCTTGTTACGCACGCAGAAAAACTTTATTCAGCGAAGCCACCTGCCGCGTCCTACTGAAGAAGACAACCCGTAAGCACGGCCGCAGGCCGCCACGCAGAAAAACTTTAGTATGCGAAGCCAGATTTCGTAAAAGGGAAAATCTATTATTAATCAATGTAAAATGCAATAGTTCTTCAAAACTGAAATGAGAGATAAAGCCTTTTTCTAATATTTCTAATGTGAGCTAAGGCCATGATGGCTTTATCTCCCATTCAAATGAAAAAAAAAGGCTTTATCTCCCTATTGAATGAGAGATAAAGCCATCATGGCCTTATCTCACATGGTTTTAAAGCACCCCCCCCTTATATTCTTGTTACTTTTTAATAACATTTTCTATTTTAAAAATATATTTTTTGGTCTTAGTTTTAAACTTCTAAACTAGAAAAAAAAAATTATTCAATTAACCGAATAATTTCAAATTGTTCGATTATTATTCGATTAAATTTTTATCTCGAATAATTATTAGCACGATTAATCGATTAATAAAAAACATCGATTAATTAGTACTGCCTAAGTTAGGGTTAAAACGGAGGCGCAATATAAAAGAAAGGCAAAAAATTTAGAGTAAAAGTGGTTTAAACAACGAGCTGTTTTGGGGCAAAAAATATGCTGCTTAGAAAATTTGAATTTACGGCTGCAAATGACTTAAGTGATTTTAATGTTTCTTCTTCTACTTCTTCAGTTTACAAAGCTTTCACTGAAATTATTACATTTTAACACTAGACACCACAAAAAGTTTGACAAATATCCAACAACATACAAGTACTTCAAATGTTTGCCCAAAAGGAAAACACCTTTAATTAACAACACAAAACACTTCTACGAACGCTAAATTTTGACATGTTTGTCAAGCCATTTGTATGGGTTATTTTGCTTACAATTTCACGGTCCGATTTTTTTCTTCACAAACAAAGATCTTTTGAAAAAAAAAAAAAAAAAAATTTTGACCATGAAAAATTTCCATTTAAATATTATGGGGAAGGGCATATAAGATTCGGCAAAGCCGAACATAGTACTATTAATTGTTTAATACTTTTTTTTCTAGTGCCGGCATTTTTTAACAAATATTTGTTGTTCAAATTTTTGTTTTTTCCACAAAATACCGGTACAAATGCTATAAATAATAAAAAATGTACGATCATATAGACAGGCTGGTTGGCATAACTTTTTTTTTATTGTAAACAATAACGACTTTTGTTAGTGGGCGATATTAACTTAGTACAACAACAAAAATATCATTTGCTAACAATGTATTAATTTACAAAAATTAGTTAATGAAAAAAAAAAAAAACTAAAAAATAGTTGAAAGACCCCATGGGATTTTTAGTCTTATATTACGTCAGATCTAAAAAATTTTTTAAAAAGAAACTTGGAATAATTAATTTTGAAAGAAGAAATTAACATAATGTGAGCTTCGAAATTCTTTAAAAAGTTTAAAGTTTAGAATTTAAAATGTACAATAGGTTATAAAAAGAGTTTATTTTCCCAGGATTCCTGTCCCTGGACTTCTAAAGATATTTTAATGTTGTCAATTCCCGCTTTCCCTGAATTTATGGCGGGGAATTATTTTTTTTTAACAAAATAAACAAAATAAGACAATAAGTATGGGGTGGCGCAGAATGAGTTATGTGGTTAAAAATTCTTTATAACCTTTTTAGTTATTATTTGTTCTTTGTTTTTTTATTATTTGTTCTTTGTTTTTTTTTTAGCAACGTTGTTTGGGTTTTTTTTTCAAATTAAATATGATAATGAGCGATGACTACGTCAACAATCAAAACTTCAGGATTTGGACTACGGAGGGCCCAAGAGCAGTTATCAGCAGCGCGAATTACATTTATTAAGGTGTATTGTTTGTTGCGGTATATCGTTCAAAAGCATAATCACCCCTTACTTTTTTAAAATCAAATTGTTCTTTCGATCTCTAGAAAATGGCAAATTTATATTTTAAAATACGATTATTTCAAAAAGTTATAAACTGTGCGGAGGGAGGGTGGCGCCGTTGGTCAGTCACGATGTCGCAGTGGTCGAGTGAGCATCGCGCGTTCGCTGTGGAGACATTTTTTAAGAGTATTGTTTCTTACGTAATTGCTCGTCGACAATTTTATTCAAAGTTCGGTATTCGGCGAATACGTGATGGACCGAGTGTAAATGTAATTCGTTTGTTGGTGTAGAGATTCCGCGCAACTGCTTCGTTTATGAATGTCCCACGGCCAGGGCCAGCTCTTTCGTTTCATGTAAGAGGATACCCTGGAAATATCTTGCCAGAAATTTGTATGCAAAATGAAGTTGTGAAATATATTAAGGTTGTGAAAAATCTTGGTATTGGTTTTAACTCTGAACTTACATGTAAGGCCCATGTCAGCTATTCCATTACTAGAATGTATAATGTTTATATTTAAACCGAGTGATATAAAACTCAAACTAGTTAAAACTCTTATAGTTCCTATCATAACATATGGTGCTATTGTTTTTGACGAACTTGATGCAGCTTCAAAATATAAATTACAGAAAGTCATCAATAATTGTGCCAGATACGTGTTTAACAGAAGAAGATATGATAGTATATCTCAGTACTCAATACAGATTCTGGGATGCAGTTTGACTTCGTACCTAATTATTCGTAACTTAGTTTTTCTTAACAGGGTTATATATTTGCGTGAACCTAACTATAATACCTAAATATAGCTATTTATCGTCCTCAAGATTGTTTTTTATTAGTACTGTGAAATTATGGAATAACTTACCCCATTATATAAAAGCCGATCCCCGTGCATCGTCTTTCAAAATGGCAGTCAAAAAACTTTTTAGAAATTAGTAATTAATTTTCTTTGTTCATATGATAAATTTTGTTTATATTAATTAACATTTTTAATGTAATCATCTTAAAATTAATCGTCTTAAATTAAGTACTTAAGTTCATGAAAGATCTAATTCGATCAATTATTTACATTTGTTTGAGGTGCTTTAAGAGACTTCGAGTCTTATTTGTACTAATTATGGTGTTAATAAATAAATAAAATAAAATAAATATGAGAATAAACATATAACTAAGCACATATATGTATATAACAAGTACGTGCAACAAAAAGCTGTTGACAGCAAGCATTTTGTATCATAATCGAATCTTTTAGGAGAATCGAATCTTCAAGAGCAAAATAACCATATATGAGCCCTATTACTAGAGCGATTCAAAACATTTAGAAATCATTATTTGAACATATGAATGAATTCATTTTCAATTGCTCAAGTGATACATTAGTTTTTAATCTCAAAAGTAATCTGATAAGGCACATTTGGGTTGAATTTACAAAAAATTATCACCCAAATGCTAGATGGGTTATTTGAAATAAAGATCACTAATTTGTTTGTATGAAAATATTTTCTAAACATATACCTTCACAGAAAAAAGTTTTTTATCAATTAAAAAAATGGTTTAAAAAGTATTTAAATTTAATTAATGTGATAATTGAATGATTTTTTTTTTTAGTTGAAAGGAAATTAAAAATATAATTTTGATTTTATTAACATTTCAGTTGTTTTGAAATAAATTTTTAACTAAAATATTAATTAAATATCAAAAAATATTAATTGATTTTTTTCGTTTAAAATAAAATAATTTAAACTTGTACAATTGTTGTCGGGAATTGTCAATATTCAATAAAATAAATTTTTAATTAAAATTAAAAATATCATTTATTGAAAAAAAAATTTCAAAAATTTCAAAATTTTTAGAAATCAATATAATCATTTCGGTAATAGGTGCAAAATCAACAAACAGTTTGCTTGATATTATGAATTTGGAATAAATTTGGTAATTGGAGAAATTTAATAATTTTTTATGTGTTTTGTATATGAGACGAAACAAATAATTAAAAACTCAAAAAAATATGTTATAATACCAAAAAAATTAAAAATTTCGCTACATTGGCTAATCGACTGCAATTAACCGGTTTAATTTTTAATCGAAAATAGGCCATTTTAAAGTAACCGATCAGTTAATCGGGTAGTAATTAATCGGTTAATTGATTAACCGTTATCCGAATACCCTAATATTAATATTCAAAAATAGCAAAATAGAAAAAGAATTTAGTAAGGTGCGGGTTCAATTCCGCCAGGGACAGATTTTTCGGCAGTTCCAAATTTGTTAGCGATTTATTTTAAATTAAGATATTTTACATAAATCCCTTTCTTGGTCTTTACCCCAATAACATGTCCCAATTTTTAGGTATAAAATAGTATATATTCTTCAGTTTAAATTTCCCATGGGGATTTACATTTTTTTTTGTTACCATCACCAAATAACTCCATACACCTACGTCTGTGAATGGAAAAACTATTTGTATATTTATTTAAAAAAAAGTGCGCTATCACACGTTTTTTTTTTGATGCTTTAATGTCACACATTATAATTTTTGTTTAATAGTTGTGGTTTTTTTCTCTTCATCTAAATCATCGTTTTAATATTTTTAATAAAAATATAATAAAAATAAATAGATTTTAAAGTAGAAAAAATGTGTTTTTCTGGCGAAACAAATAAAGTCAATTATTCACACACGCCTCTCAGTCATTTCGATAATTCATTCAGTCTTTTATTCATTCATTTAGTCAGTCTTCCATTCATTCGTTATTGGGCACCGATAAATGGCAAACAATGGAATAGTTTTAAAACATTTATCTACTGCTCAAACTGGTACTCATATTCAAACTTAGCCTCAGTCACATACAATAGATAGATTTTATTTGACAACCTTCAGAAAATTAATGGAGCAGCATTTTAAGTGAAATAAAATTGTAAGTTTTTGATTACGAATTGAAAAATCTTTTAATCGTTAAGGACAAAATGTGGGCGTATTTCTTAAATTCAAATCATTGTTTGAAAAGCATAATAAAAAAAAAATCAAATGACAATTGATAGTTTCAATAGGGCTTTGAAAAGGAGGGAGTGTTTTGTAATCTTTTAAAAAAAATATTTTCAAAAATAAAAGGAATTAGATAAAAGTACCCTTACTAGTATTTGCACGCAGAGAAAACATATTTTTCGATATTCTTATTGATTTGACTATATAGAACAAGCGTATCCGATGTTGGTGCTATGAGGCAGAACAGGAATGATACGCTTGGCCGAGACCTAGACATAATCTCGGAATGGGGTCGTGCGAATGTGGTCGATTTTATTATCCGAAAGACCCAGTGAAATGTGCTGACGCGTAAACGATGGATCAGGGTGCCTCATCTGTATATATGGGTGGTATACTTATTGTAGAATCAGAATCACTTGATGTTCTGGGCATGAAGATACAATGTGATGCCCGATGGACAAAACATATATTCAAGATGTCGAAAGAAGTATTCAAGTGCCTCGGCTTGTAAAATGGTGTAAGATATACTTCACTCCATCTGATCTCCTTACTATTTATACAACCTCGAATGAAAAAAAACTGTCATGTGTGAAGCACCGGCCCAAAGTCTATTTTGGAGCTTCTCGACCGATGTAGGAGAGGGCGAAGGTTCTCATTGGCGATAGTAAGATATCCAATTCTTTTGACCCCCTTGAATGTGTGTTGTAGTTGTCTGTTTCATCGTTACTACAATGGGATGTGTTTTGACGAAATAAGGGAACTGGTTCCCGAAACCCGAACGTTTGTTCGTAATACACGTTTTTCCTCAAGCTCCCATCCATTTGTGGTCGATTGGCCGGTGATTCGTTCAACGCATTATCTTCCTGGTGAACTCTACCCTCTCACTTTCCACATGAATAAATTCAAGTCGAATGTTTACAGTACTCCCTCTTTCCTCCTTCCCATAACCTATATCCTAGTTCCAACACAAAGCAATGCATTCGTAGGGTTCATTCCCTGAGTGCTGGTCCTAACAGAAAAAAATCAAAAAGCCTCAATTATATTTTTTTTTCAGTATTTTTTATTGAATCTTCATATATTAAATATGAACTAACAATAATTAATCAAATCTTATCCTAATATTTGCTTTATGTCCTGCTAGTGCCAGACAAAAAAGATTTTGTCATCACGGTTTCTGTTCACATTTGTAGGTGTTTATCGCTCATCTGATCGGGTGAGTGTTGCAGTGTCTCTTCTTCTTAAGCGAGTGTGGCCGCCATAATTTAAAATATTTCGAGCTAATGGATTTGGGTGCAGTTCCAGCCTTTTTAAATATTTTACTGCATATTTCTTTATCATAGTTTTTACTAATGGCACACTGAGATCCTAGTAGATATTTGAGTTTTTGACGTACCAGGGAGCGGCTGTGATTATTCGAAAAAGTTTATTTTGGCGTCTTTGAATTTTTTCGATGTTAGAGGCCGAGGCAGTGCCCCATAACTGAATACCGTAGCACAAAATTGGCTTTAAGATAGAGTTGTAAAGTAAAAGTTTGCAATCGAGACTTAAAACAGAATTTCTTCCAATAAGCCAATTAATTTGAATTGCTTTTAGTGCCATTTGAGTTAATTAAGCTTATATATGCCGATCCAGGTGTATAGCGAGGTATTTTACATGCGAGTGTTGGTGTATTATTTAATTATTGATTTTAATAGGGGGGCATGTTTCCCGACGCAATGTGAATGTTATATGTGCGCATTTTTGCTCATTGATCCTTATCCTCCATTTTTTTTAACCACCTTTCCAGTTCAAATATATGATCCTGTAAGTGACGAGATTCTTCTTGACAGTTTGCGTGTACGCTTAGAAAAGCTGTATCGTCCGCAAATGTTGAGGTATGGGTGTAGCTGTTTTTTGGCAAGTCCGAAGTATAAATTAAGTATAATAGAGGGCCCAGGATGCTGCCTTGTGGGACTCCAGCGTTAATTGGCTGTGGAGAACTTAAAAAATCGCCTTCTTTAAGAATAAATTGATTGGAATATTAATTGAAATAGCAATGGTAATTGAATTGTAATCCCAGATCTGATTTCTTAAGCCGTGTGCACACTACCAAGTTTCTTCGGAAGTTGCTTCAGAAGTGACTTCCAGATCTTTTTGTCGTGTTAACACGTATTAGAAGTCGACTTCTAGAAGTCACGGCTTGCAGAAGTAATTTGCAGCAATTATCTGGAAATACGTGTTTTTTGCTTGCTGGAAGTAACTTGAACGACTTGCTATGAACTGCATCATTCTCATTCACTCAGGGCTCTGCACCTATAATTTTATGTTTCTAATTTCAATATTATAGAAATTTAAAAATTACCACATATAGCACGGAAAAGCAAAAGAAAGAAATTTAATTTCCCGTATTTCAACTTTTTGATACTTTTTCTCTCCATTGAAGTGTCAAAAATATCAATATTGTAGAGGAAGCCCAAATTTAATATGTACTTACATATAGGTCAATGAATTGAGAACAATGTTTTTAAAAAGGGCCAAAAATAGGTTCGACTTTTACCCCATACACGTTCAAATTTCAAAGAGTATCATATATATTTTTGTATTTTTTAGATTAGTTACGAATTTTATATTATCTTTATATCTGTGTTTATTGGTTTAAAAGATAGATGGTGTGACAAAGAAAGTTATGCCCGTTTACTTACTAAAAGGGCCGAATTTAAAAAAAAGTACCAGACATCTTCCGGTGATTGTTCTAATGAATAACGATAAATATTACATTTTATTGTATCTCTTTAATTTTAGAGATATAAAGTAACCGATTTTAACCTTTTTACCCTCTATTACCCCTTAGAATTTAATGATATATATTGTGCACTTCTGCAAGTTAATTCCTCTCAAATGGTGTATTTTTTGTTCAAATCGGTTGGCAAAGAGAGGGGAAAAGTGTCCTTACCTGTTTTGCCTTAGCCGATTTATATATAAGATATTTGTAATTGAAACTTATATAATTCCATATTAAAAGCTGTAGTGAGAATAATAAATAATTTGGAATAGAAAATATTCAAATACAATTACAAGTCTGGGGAATTTAACATTTTTATTACATTTAATTAAAAATTTTCAATTACAATATTGGCAATAAGGTTTTTATCTTAAGCTTTTTGCTTAACTTGCAATTTTAATTGAAAATAAAACTTAATCACATAAATATCTCTCGTTATTGTTATGGTACCTAAAACGTAATTGACCTGTAATCCCAAGGCTGATTACAAATACACGTGTTCTATCTTAACCAAAAAATATTTTACTTACTAACTTAATTTATAATAAATTCTTTATTTTAATTATATTATTTAAGCTAATAATATATGTAGTTCCTTTTAAATAATTAGACATGTTGACAAATAAATTATAAGATAAATATTTATTTAAAAAAAAAAACAACAAAAAAATATAATTTATCTTAAAAATTTTTTCATTAACAAATATTTAAGTTTTTTTTCACTATTTGAAATTTATGATTCATTAACACAACTATTTATGCCAAAGGTGGGGGTTTTAAAGTTAAATTTAAGATTTTTGAATTTTGTATTGAAAGTTTTTCGACAGAAATCTATTTACTTGTTCTAATGAGCATCTTTTGTTTATTTTTTTTTTGTTACAAATACAATAACAAATTGTATTCAAATTTGATTATGAGATCAATAGTAACTTAGAAAAAGACCAGAGTCTCTGGCGGGAATCAAGTCATCAATCACCGCACTGATATACTAGCACATTACCCACTACCTTACCGGGCACCCGTAAGCCCATCTTATTTTCCCATGTTGTTCAAATGTTATGATTCATAGAGGTATAAAAAAAGTCAAGAAGCTGATTTTCGTTTTCTTGAGCATTGGGTGGAGTGACTATTGTAAACTTTCAGATACTTTCTACATTATCATTTAGAAAACAGTTTATTGGCTTACAACCGTGAAATAAAAAGAAAGTTTAATCATACTATATGCAATACAGTGCTGTCCTTCTAGGACCTAATGTCGTCCTTATTAATTTCTTTTAATAAGGCTCTTAATAGATGTGCAAAAAATTATATGTCCCCATTATAAAGATTAAGCACTGGGTGACCCGCAATGCCGCCACTGAGAGTGAGAGCAAACAGCACATTGACAACAGCAATTTGAGTCCACAATCCGCCCCTTGTTTAGGAGCTGAAGCTATATAGCCTCCGCTGCTATTAAAAAATGCTAGCAGCATCTGTTGAGCAGCAACAGCATCTATTAATGATCCTCCCACAGACCGAACTCTCCCACATGTAGTAAAAAGTCATCCAATGAATGGGACTTTCAGGACCACCACGTGAACACTGAAAGTATCTTTTAAACTCAAAATCGAAACTCCCCGTAAAGCCAATCTTCCTGAAAGACAAAAAGCATTTCCCACAATATTCATACTTTCGGAGGTCTTAGCGAATATTCAGTCCGGTTCCTTGCCACCGTGTGCTACTGACTTCCGTCTTACCAGATAGGATCTCTGGTTAGCCGCGATCGCAAGTGATCGTGAAAAAATCTCAATTATGGATTTTTGCGAATCCCAGACATTGAATTTGGATTTTACACCAAAAGAAGACATATTCTTAAGATGATCCCTAGAAACCGACGAGGGGAAGACCTCTTACAATATTGCACGATCAAAGGAATTAAGAGCAGCCAACAATTCAAGCTCAATTCTGTTACTCTAAGGAACCACAGGACATAATATATATATATATATATATATATATAACAACTCAAGCTTGTCTGGGGCTTTAAATTGGTTAATGTACTAAAAATCGTAACTGTCAAATGTACATGGGAATTAAGAGCCTCCAGGAAGTAATGTACGCTCTGGACATGTTGTTGATGTCACTCAGTAGCTGTACCGGGTGCCCGTAACCTAGAGTAAGATTCAGCTTGCTAGCGGAATTGCTGTAAGCGGTTGCAGTGGATGACCACTTGTGTGTTGGTGTCCATATGCGGGGAGTGTTAGCAGACTCATTGTATCCTTCAGCAACAGTATCCTGCGTTGGTAACTTACAATCTATCTACTGCCGCTTGAGAAGTAAAACTTCTAAGAATTTAACTCCATTACATCTTTTATAATTTTTCCGAGAGCAGTATTTTTTAAGTGTGGCCAATGGTAAATTATGGTCCGATCTTCACGAAATAACAGTGTGATATAAGAATTTGTGCAAAATCTTATATCAATCCGTGCATTATAGCATCATTTATGTCAGTTTTTGTAACAAAATTATCAATTTTTTGGTTGGTGGTTCCAAATTTGGATTCATAACTCTTATCCTACTAAGCCGATTTTGCTGGATTTCGATCGCAAACTGCTTAGGATAACTAAAAGCAATTTGACACCAATATTGTTCTTTTCTTTTGAGTTTTTCGAAAGTGAGCGTGTTTTCAACAGAGGTATATGAGAGGTGCCACACCCACTTGAAAATTTACAAATATTTATAGCCCTTGTTAGGCGCCGGGCAATCATGAAACTTCTTTTAACATTTCTGAAAAATCGGATCAGTAGTTAAGGAATCTATAACGCATATTTATTTTCATATACAGGATGTTTTTTAGAGGTATACAACTTTAAGTTGGCAACACTTTTTAACTGGCGACCATTTTGTCAGCTAACAAGTGACTTATGTTTAGTTTGGATTGGCCTTTCAACATGAATACACTGACGCCTGAACAAAGCTTCCAAATTGGGCAAATTTATTTTAAAAATCATGGTTTTGTTCGAAATACGTATTGCGCTAATTTTGTTTAGCGATAAAGCCGTGTTTGGAGTGAGAATAATCCACAAGTGTATGTTGGGACACCGTTACATCCAGAATAACTGACTGTTTGGTGTGCTTTATGGGCTGGTGGAATCATTGGTCCATACTCCTTTAAAAACTATGCTGGTACGGAACAAGTCATCGAAATTTGGACCCCAAATTAGACTACGTCCGAGCCAGCCGTGGAGGTCATATTCCAGAATTCATATATAAATTATAATGCCAGAAGATTATCTTTCGAATAAAGTAAATTTCATGTCAATTAAAAAAAACTCATCTTTATTTTTTCATAACAAAGTTCTATACCTCTATAATAAACACCCTGTACGTACATACATAGATATAGATATGAAATATTTTAAAATGTTGCAAATTTATTTTACAAATCTTAAAATTTTTCTAAGGAATCGATTTGAATTTGTCCTTCAATTAAGTTTTAAAAAATAAATAAAGAATAAAGTCTTCTTTTATAAAACAATATTTTAAGTAACACAAATATGATGAAGTGATATTTTGTGGAGTACCTGGACGAGGGTATGAAGAATTTGGAGTGTACGCGGGCATTCCATCATGTTGTTGAAAAAAACATGATAATCAAAAAGTCCATTAACTTTGATTATGGGTCATTAATCAAAAATTCTCATATAAATATAATATTTCATACCCGCAAAACATTGCAGCCAACCAGGCAGTCAGTCAGACTGGCAACATCAGTGGCAGTGGCAGCAACAGCCAGGATAGTAAGTTCGTTTAAGTAGATTTTTTTTCGTTTTAGAATTGAAAACACTGAATAAAGGCCTTTAGATTGTTTTAGGTTGCTGTTATTTATTCGGTTGTTGTTGCTGTTTTGTTTTTTTTTCTTTCTTTTTGGTGCTCTGCGCAAAACGAGTAGCCACAAATTAAAAACTCTAAAACAAAAACAACATTGTTGCATATATTTCTATATAATTCTTAGATTTTTTACTTCGTTTCGTTTGTCCGTCCACCCTCTCTCTTTAAGCTTGATTTGGCCATTTATTTGTTCATATTATTATATTTTTTTAAGTTTGAATACGCTGTGCTGTTGTTGTTGCTGCTGCCGCTGTTGCTCGTAAATATATAGTGTTTTTTAAGGCAATTGCAAGACATTGCAATGACACGAAGAATGCTGCTGCATGTTGAACAAAAAGGTTTTTTTCTCTTCAAACAAAATTCGAAATTTTCTTATTTCTTAGTTCATTCATTTAAGAAAGATTGTTCGTTGTTGCTGCTGGTTTATGTTTCTGTTGGTAGTAGTTGTTGCTCTTTATGTTGCTGTTGTTGCAGTTGTTGTTGCTGTAGTTTATGAGCCTGCTACCAACAACGGTTGTTATGGTTTTGGAGCATGTTACTACTACTTCTTGTACTCAAACTTCGTTTGGTTTGGTTGTACCACCATCATTATTACGAGTGGCAGTGGCTGGCTTGACTTGCATCATGTTCTTGTTGTTGCTGTTGTTGTTTGTTATAGTTGCTGCTGTTTTTACTGTAAAAATCAAGCTCACATTAAACACCAAAAACTGCTACTGTGCAAAAATATTTTTTTTTTTAAATTTTATTTCTATATGTTTGATGTTTTATTTTTTGTGTTTTTCTAAATACTTTTTGTTGTATTTTTGTGGCATATTACAGTAAAGGTCCAAATTTTGGCCTTTAATTGGAAGTACAAATAATAATTCGCCGTTTAATCAAAGTTCTCGCAACTAAAACTGCCAGATATAAACCGTCATGTAGTTGAGATTAGTATAATTTTTGTTTGCTTGGAATACCGAAACGTTCAGACCAGCTTAGCTTTTGGATATTTTTGCGTTTATGTGCCCCAAAAAGCACCCTCGTTACATAAAGATGCCGACAATACCTGAAGTTTTTGTGCTGCTTAAAATGATCGATCTTCAACAGATTGTAGCGTCCAATCAGATACTGGATATCGGTTGTTGCTTATTCTATAACCATAGAGAGGGCGACCTGAAATATCTCGTTTAATGGGCTGATTTTTTACTCTTGCCTAAAGCTGAGTTCGGCCTGCTAATGGAGTTTTCTGTATGATGTTGCTATTCAATAGAACTAGTTTTTCAGAGGAGGTTTAAGAGCAGACGCTTTCTGAGCTTTTAACTATTTCAAAATAGTCATCTTTTTGTACTTTGGTACACCTAGAACTAAAAAAAGTCTAGAAATGACTTAGACTAGTATGTTTATAAACAAAATTCAGAGGGTTCATATGCAAATGTGATTATCTTCGTTAAGACCAGCTTTGTCAGATTTTTTTTTCATCTTCATCGCCAAATAGTACATCGAAAAACGCCAAAAATTTATTTTTTTAGATTTTTGGAGGAAAAATTCACCAAAATTCGCCAATTGGAAGTTTTGAACAAAAAAAGTCAACAAGATTAGTTTTACCTTTATTAAAATTTTCTATATTTAGCCTAGCTCTAGTAGTGTGTTTATATTGTAGTATTTTAAGCGTTAAAAAAGAAATATCTTACAACTTAGGATTTGTGAAATCATTAAATTGAATGTTGCAAAAATATAAATTTTAGCCAGTATGCAAAATGAATAGAATTTCATTGCAACAAAATTCGTTCTTATAAGCCTGATTTTCTATGTGAAAATAACTCAGAATATATTCACCCCTATCGTGGAATTTTTGTTCCCATGAAAGTTTTATTCCCCTCGAAGGGAAAAATGTTATCGTGAAACTCCCGTGAACAGTTTTCCGCGCTATCAGTTCTCAGTGAATGTAAAAAAGAAGAAATATTAAAAAGAATATACACGTAGATCGTAAAAGTAAAAAAAAAATAACAAAATAAAATATATTATATTGGAGTGATTGCAACATTAGCTTATTGCGCTTTTTGTAGTAAAACAATTTCTAAAATTCTGCTACCACGTCTTTAAAAAACTTCATAACTCCTCAGGCAGTCGACATATTTTGCACTTTGTTGAACAATATACATTTAAGTTGGTGCCTCTTTTAACGGAAATTGACCTTGAAATTTATTTTGTAAACTTCAATATTCGAATTATGAGAAGAATTACTTACATTAATGTTTTGTTCCCCAGCAAAAATAAATTGAGAAATTCAAAAGGAAAAGTGAACAAATTACGAGGAAAAAATTGTTCACGATAGGGGTGATTAAAAAAAAACTTAATTCGATTTCGATCGAAACACACGACAATTAATAAGACTTCCCAGGAAATACCCAATATCCAACATTTGAAGTCAACACAGTTTTCTAAACAATTTCATTACATGAATTATTTTCAACAAGTAACTTCTAACCCAGATTCGTTTTCCATTATACATATGGGGGATTTCATGTCAAGTGACCCAACTTTTGAAATCGATGTCTTCCGATTTGGATGAAATTTGCACCAAGGTTAGTCTTATTGGATAGTAGTTTAGACATAAATTTTCATATCCCACTCGCATCCAACTAAGCGACCAAAACTACCTTAAAGGAAAAGACCTAAGCTTTCTTTTGAGCAAAAAAAAAAAAAAAAAAAAAAATATAAAAAATACCCTTTTCAAAAAAATACAAAAATAGTTTTAAATTTAAAAAAAAAAAAAAAATTTTAAAAAATTTAAAAACAAACAAAAAAAATTTATTAAAGGACTTATGTGATTAAGATAAAATTTTTTAGATTATTTATCTTTTTTTTTTTATTATTATTATTTTATATTAATTTAATTATTATTACAAATAAATAAAAATAATTTAATTTGTCAACATCTCTATAGAAAAAGTGATTTTATTCCTAGGATTAACATATTGTGGGTATTACGGTATCGAGGGAATGAAATGCTAGTTAGGTATGTTATATACCGTCGGAAAGGTTAATTTGTCTAGTTTCTCAGCATAAGTTTTATTTTTAAGGTTTTAGAAACACTTACACACAAAAAGGAAAAAATTCAAAATAGTGCATATGCTAAAAATTGAAAAACCCTCGTCTTGAGTTAGAAATAATTTTTTTTTTATACATATCCCACTCTCATCCCACTAAGCGACCAAAACTACCTAAAAGGAAAATACATAAGCTTTCTTTTGAGCAAAAAAAAAAAAAAAAAATAAGTTTTAAATTTAAAAAAAATTTTTTTAAAAATTTAAAAAAAAACAAAAAAAAAAAATTTTTCGAAGCCTGAAGAAATAGCTATCTAATTTGTTTCGGACAAATTTTGCTAACAACAATAGATCATAAGTTACATGAATGAGAAAGAACACCGGTTTGGCCATGTCGAATTTTGACCCCCTCTAACTCAGACACTTTTTGACCGATCTTGAAAATTGAAAATTTGTGTCTAAACTACTATCCAATAAGACTAACCTTGGTGCAAATTTCATCCAAATCGGAAGACATCGATTTCAAAAGTTGGGTCACTTGACATCAATCCCCCATATGTAAAATTAGGGTTTTCAAAAAGTTAGTAATTCATTTTTTTAATATTCTTATTAATATTATAAGTTTTCATATTAATTCTAATGTGTATTCTATGTCAAATTACAATTTGTAAAGCTTTCATCCTTCAATATTTTTCCAGGAATATTTTCTATGCACTATCAGAATTTTTGTTTGTATATTTCTGTTCTGTGAATTAATACGAAAATTTATAACACAAATGATACTCAACATGAGAACTAAAATTTCCAGATTCTATTCTTATTAATATTAAAAAAAATTTTTTTCGTTAAAAATACAGGCAAAAAGTACACAAAACTGCGACTTATTTTCGCTCTGCACACCGCATTGAAGAATTCGGTTGATACCATTTTACAGAACCTAATATCAATGGAATTTTTTTTTAAAAGTGATTTACTTTGGATATGAATTCAACTATTTTTGCATACTTCCCAGTATACATTATTATTGTTAAAATTTTGAAAATTCAATTTCATATGCAATCGAAAACGATTTAATTTTTAAAATCTTTTTTCCAAAATAAATTAAAAATTGACTAGTTTTTCTGTAAATAGCCGATGACTGATAAGAAAATGACATTAACTCGAAATATTGCATACTTGAACAAATGAACTTCTGATAAGGAAAATAACTGAAAATCTAAGAAAACTTAAACTTTATTCCAAATTTCAATACAAAAACTTTTTAATGTTTTCAAGGTAATTATCTGGCAATACTTTCAATTTATCATTTAATTTTGATTCTCATAAATTCTCCGTACTCATAAATTTTTCATATAAAAAAGAAAACTCAAGTTTAAATGGCGTTTTAGAAATCGCTAAAATAATAACCAACTTTTTATATATAGAAAAAAAAAAAAAAAAAAAACGCCATGTCGCCAAACACAAAATTTCATCGCCCAATAGGTTAATAAATCGCCACGTTTTAACAATTTTTACACGGCAAAACTTTCATTAAATAAATGACACCTCCGATGACAGATATTTAACAGCCGACATCCAGGCAGACCGGCGGTTGCAAGAATAGCATTGTCGCTTTGCTTTTGATCAGATGCTTAAATAATTTATGAAGAAAATCGTTTCGGTTCCAACAAACATCGACATAAAGAAAAGAGAATGTAAAAAGAAGGCACAAAATCGTAGGGCATTTCGTGTATCACTGCCCCGTTATTAAATTCCATAGTTAACCAATGATTAGGTCAAAAAAATTAGCTTGGAAGTTTTAAAGAATTTCGTAAAAGTATTGAATTTAAATGAACATCGTTACACGGATAATGCAGCACACAACGATCCACTAAAGTTCATAAGTTTAACCTAGAAGATCAGAATACAAAATTATTTGGATAGCTTCGTAAGTAAAATCACTCTGATCAAACTCTCGTGTTAGTATTTTTATGGCTTTAAACTCCTCAATTTTAAGTTCTTACTCTTTTTATTTTCTTGGCCGATATTTTTTGTTTTTCACTGTTAGAGTGTTAAAAAGTATGCATTTAAAATCAGCAAGATAACTTTTTCTGATACTGTTCATGTTTTTTTTTTTTTTTTTTGCAAATATTGGGGAGTGAGACCTGAAAGAACAATTTCAAAACAATAAAAAAGAAAATTTCAAAATGTTTTTGCGTTCAAAAAGAACAGACTCGTCGGTTGACTGTTTTTTATTGTTGTTTAGTATTGCCTTGTCTTCATTCTAAATTGAAAATGTATAAAAAGATGAAGGAGATTGACATATATATGTATGTAAGTACGTATAAACATATCTACATATACACGGGTAAGTGCGAATATAAAATGTTTGTAAGAGTGTTTGTTTGTTGAAAGAAGGCAAAATATCTTCCCCAAAAGCCACTATTAAGTACACGTGCATACATAAAGAGTTGGAGGAATTGTTTGGGATTTTTGTTTTTGTAAATGCAACAAGTACAGATTGTTGCTACAACATTCATACAGACAACAACAGCACATCATCTAAGTTATTGTTGCTTATGGGGCAAATATTGTATGCGCACGCGCGCATACGTTCCAATGCAAACGATACGTTTATTTGAATTCGATTTTTTTATTCTCTTTCTTTTTCTGGTATTTCTTTAGGGATTATTTTTTTTGTATTTTACTACGTACTCAAATTTATGTATTAATGTTAGTATTTGTAGGATATATTTACGAGTAAAGAAGGCTGTTGTTTGTTTATTTCGTTCGTTTTTTCTAGATTCGGAATATCTGCAAGTTTTTTTTAAGCAAAACGAAATAAAAACAGAGGTGTAAGTACTGAAAGGAATACAGAAATATTGTTCTGGAATTTTTTAAGTTTTCATCTGAGAGTTTTGTTAATAGGATACTTGTGCAATTGGCTTTAATCCCACGATCATCTCGTTATCTAACGAGATCTCTCGCCAATAATCAATTTTAACCCTATGATATTTTTTTTAATCTCTCTAGAGAACACAAAAATTTCCATTGGAAGGCAGTAGTTTAACACTAAATCAATTGCAGTTGTGGAAAAGATTTGCATGAGCTCCTGACATATCGAGCCTTTGCTGCAATAGAGTCATAGCTCAAATTTGAATTTTCTAGCACCTTAAAATTAATTCTTCTCTCTAGAGTTTAGTATATAAGATATTTGTATGAAATTTTTATACAATATGAAGAAACGACATGGTGTAAACTTCACTTTATTAGCTAGTAGGCGGCCCTATGTTCCACTGGGAATTAAAGATTTAAATATATTAGCTCAAATTCAGGTTTTTTGAGTTATGACTCTATTGCAGCTAAGAAATGGTCTTATCTCATGGTGGATCTCAACCAAATCGGCGACTGACAATGCGTTTACCAACCACCCTCAATTGTGAGAGGCACAAGCACATCCAATTAGCAATTTTAGTGCATAATCTGGCAATATTATCAACTCGCCCCTTGCTAAGGATCGTGAGTTATCTAACTTCCACTGCTTTTGGAAAATGTCAGCAGCTTCTAGCACTAGCACATAGGAAAGATGCTCCCTCAAGCCGAACTTTGCAACAGTGGTAAAAAATCAGTCCTTAAGTTGGATTTGGGTAGTAAGCCATAACTACCACGTGAACCCCGCAAGTATCTTATCAGCGGGCAGGCGAAACTTCCGCAAAACAATATCCCTGAAAAACATATCTCGCAAGATACATAATAACGGAGGCCTCAACCGAAAGTCAGCCCGGTGCCATATCATTGAGGGCTACTGACTCTTTTGGTACCAGATAAGAAATCTGTTTAGCCTCGATCGCAAAGTTCTTCTGGGATCTGTCAATTTTTGATTTTGACGAGCCATATCATCGAGGGCTACTGACTCTTGTGGTACCAGATGAAATCTCTGTTTAGCCTCGATCGCAAAGTTCTTCTGGGATCTGCCAATTTTTGATTTGGACGAGGCCCAGGCATTGGCTGCACGTGATTATGCCCGAAGGACGTACCACCAAAAGGCGAAATATACTTAAGATAGTTCCATACCCTGACTGAAGCCGAAAGGCACGACGAATTGGGTTTTATACCCTACGGATACCAATTTATCTCTGTTGTGCCCTCGCTGGCAAATAGTTTCATTCTACGGCACCTTTATCCCCCAAAAAGGCATTGTTACGTTCAGGGGAAAAGTGCTGGTCCTCAAAATATGATTTTTGGCCGGATAAGGCCGACACAAAAGAAGCTATTGGGGAAAATGTTTAAGTAAAACTGGTACTCTTAACTAACCCCCATCCCAAGACGTCCTTAATTAAAATTTTCTTCAGGAAAAAAACACATCCGACCAAAAAATAAGAAAAATAAAAACTACAACCATGGCAAAAACACACTCACACATGGCTGAATTTTTTTATATGTATGTATGTATGTAAATATATGTGTATGTATGCGTGTAATTTTTTTGTATATATTATGTATTTCTTAGGAATTTATTTAGAACAGAATTTCAACTGCTTTAAATACTTTCAGATTATTGTCTGTCCGTTACTCTGTCTGTCTGGTTATTCGTCCGCTTGTTCAGTAGTAGCAAATGTTTGTAGACTCTAAATTGCACGTACGATCGAGCCATGCCAACAACTGATGAATAAGACTGGCTTTTTCGGGCTTAAAAAATAAACACAGAGTACCTCTAACTCGAAAGAAATAAAAACCTCTTCGGGATGTTGTTGTTGCAACAGTTGACTGCTGTCGCTGCTGCTGTTGCTGATCATGTAGCCCTCTGAGGCATTTTAAGGTAAATACTATATAAGGAATTTTTTACTTTTAAACTCGTAAAGTTCCTTGGCATCGAGAAAATAAAAAAAAGACAAGAAGAAATACAAAAAGAAAACAAGACGGCATAAAAATGATTGCGAACATTTTTGGTTGCACATTTTGGCATTAAATAAAGCACAACAAAATGAAGATAGAAAGCAAAAAGGATAAAATAAAATGGGAAAATGAGATGAAAAGAAAAAAAAAACTACGAAAATACCATAAAGTTTGAATTTTCAACAAAAATAAAATGGTAATAAAAAATTATATGAATGTATACTCGTATATTTGTTCAAATGTTTGTTTCTTTGAACAAAAAAAATCTTAAAGTTATCAAGGTACAGTGGGTGAAGCTAAGTATGATTCTTAGTTTTATTAAAAGCATATACGAGTATTACTTATGAATTTATATATATTTATAGGAATCCAATTTAGGATTTTTTTCGTTTAAGCGCCATGTTGAACTACTCATTTGTATTTTTATTTTAGGATTTATGTTCTTCAATCAGCGGACTTGTCACTTTGCGAGAATAATAAAAAATTTATTCTAGACCAGTGATTTGTGTTTAACACAATGCTATTACGTGGTCTCTGGAGAGTTCTATGTATGGAGTTTCTGTTTGTCGTTTGTGATTGGAATCTGGTCAACAGCACACTACTAGCATGGAATACTCAGGAAAGACTAAGGAGGGGTCTCAACGCCTACTATGCTTGCTGATCCTCGATAGGTAGAGGTTGGGACCGCTGACGACCGTCAGTGGTGGGATGGCTGTACAGTTCGGTGGTTAGACCCATTCTTACGTATGGATGCTGTGTTTGATGGGAGGCATTGAGACTGGCTAGTCGGAGAAATCTTCTGTCTAAGGCTCAGACGTGTGCTTTGATCGGCATGACAGGAGCCATGAGAAGTACGCCACAGGCGGCTCTGGATGTTATTCTACATATTGTGCCTATAGAGCAGTATGTGATGGGATTAGCAGCAAGGAGCATTCTTAAACTGAGGGAGCTAGGACTGATAGGAAATTTCACGGAGGGCCACTCGAGGATCTTGGGTGAAATTAGCGCTGGTGGTTACTAACTGTGTTTGCCCGGCTCTACGGACTATGTGGGAACTCAGGTTGATTTTGGGAGTTTACCAGAGGTAATTTTGCTGTCTAGGGAGAGGTGGTCGGGTCAGAGCAGATTGCATATGGTATTTGCTATTTTCACGGTTGGCTCGAAGGTGAAGGGCACGGGTGCGGGGGTCTACATTAAGGATCTGGACGACTGCAGTGTATTTCAGGCGGAGGTTCTGGGGGTTATTAGAGCCGTGGAATTCGTAGGGGTAACATTACCAGGGTTTCAGAGGTCACTATATATGTGGACAACCTGGCGGCTCTTAGGGCCTTGATGGAGTGTTATGTCAACTCCAGGCTAGTGGATGATTGCAGGAGGGCTCTAGGAAAAATCTTAGGGAATTATGTGGTGAGGCAACGAGAGAGCTGATGAGTTGGCGAGAATGGGCTCGGTAATGGAGGATCCTGACAATGGGCTTCTACTTTGGAAGAATTAGGGAATGGGCTCTGAGCGAAACTAATCGGGTTTGGCGGGGCCGAACGGACTACCGGGTATCGCGCAAGCTGTGGCTGGTGCTTATGCGTCAGGACCATGAATGGTATTATCATGGGCCACAGCACGATAGGCAGGATGGCGGTGAGAATGGGATCTGACTTGTCGGATATATGTAGGTTGTGTGAGGAGCCAGAGGAGATGGAGACAGTTGATCAACTTTCTGTGCCACTGTCCCAGGCTACAGTACAGCAGGCTGAGGTGGCTGGGTACCAGATTTTAGCACGAAATGGGAGATGCCTCGGGCTTCGGGCTCGAGAATCTGACGGGATTCGTAATAGGAATAATCTGGCTGCGCGGCAGGAGACTAAAGTCTGGAGCAGTTTGGCAGGGTTGTTTTTGCTTGTGCTGTCCGATTTTTTATCTTCCACTTTTTATTCTTTTCCTGTGCTTTCACTCTTTACTTCTCCTATTCTTTTATGCTAGAGTTCTTTCACTAATTAAGGCGAAACAATTGACCTTATTGGTCTCTGGGTGATGGCGTGAAGATTACTTCGCACCAGCCTTTCTAACCTTACCCAACTACTAACATTAAGCTCCATGCAAGCTATTTCCTTCGAAAATTCAATGACAAGAAAACTCAGGCAAGACATCGGTGGTTTAGGCCAAAAAGGACACTTAAAAAAATTATTTTATAGTTTCTGCTCTATTGTAATCTAATATTTCCTCTTATTTAATAGATCTTATTACTATCTGTGAGCAGGTTAGGCTTCTGCGTTTGGAGGACCAATAACTCATAAAATTTTTCAATTCAGGGTACAGCTTGGAGGTAAAGTAGGGATTGCACTGGTAATTGAATGTCTAAGAAGTATTTCGGAAACCTTAGACATTTGCTAAGTGCTTTCTTTGCTTTATACACTTTAGGCGGCAAATTAAATATGTCGAGATAGATTGGTGCCCGACTTAAAGCTGGGCATAAATTGAGATCCACAGGACATATAAAGGCCAGACACCGCCCCAAGCACTGTTTGTATTTTTCGACAGGTTTTCCGAAGTAAAGGGTCAGCCAATTTTAGTTAAGGACGTAAGTTGGCATAATAGTACAACTTTTTTTAGAAATAAGGTTTTATTGATACCAGTGTAAAGTAAAAATATTGGAATTTATAATGGAATATGATGTGGGCAAATGTCCACAAGTAGACAGGCGTTTGTTCTTTTCGCAAAATTTTGAACCACATTTTGCAAAAAAGCTTCGCTTATCTCGTCAATAAAGCGCCGACTTTCATCTTTCAGAGGATTAGTTCGTTCATGTAAACCCGCTCTTTCAAATGGTGCAAACTATATAGTCCAGCGACGTCATAATAACAAGAGTGTCCCTCTTGTTACACACATCGCCAGAAATTACTCATGCAATGACTCAACTGTTTGGCCGGCTGTATGGGCCGTTAGTTCACTGATCATAAGCCATACAAAATCGGTATCAGAAGGGGTTATTATGTGCAAAAGCTCCTCGAATTTTACGATGTGATGCAGTATTATTTTCACCATTTTTATGGTAAGTTTTTACAATAAAAAATTCGTTGTTCAAGAGTGTAGCGTTCCATGGTTTACATTTTTTTTTATTTATTTATTCATATATAATCGTAAGCCAATTCGAAATAATTGCTAAAGAGTGACAGCACAATTTTTGATATTCGATCATTTGGGCACTGTTACACGTTCAATATATATTGACCGCGACCCAGTATCGTATTGAATGGCCTAATTGTATGTGATTAATCCATTAAAATGGATCGCGATCCAAATATCACAATATATACTGAACGTGCAGCAGTGCCCTTTGACAGCATATTTTCTTGCTAAACTAAAATTTGGCCACCATTTATAAGCAATTTGACTGATCTAAATACCACATTCCATATTTATGCTTTGGCCTCGGTATATTTAGCGTTTAAAGCTGCCCTTTGACTTTAATTTTTTTTTAAAGAAAACCCATAATTAGTATTGTGGTTATTTTAGCTCATCAAACTTAATTTTCATTAAATAATTTTTCATCAAGAAAGGAATTTACAACGTGAAATGAATTAAAATTAATTGATAATTTTTTATTCTTGGCTGAAGCGGGGATCGAACCCATGGACAGGTTGATATGACATGTTTCGATCTCTTCGGAAATCTTTGCCGTTTAACACTCAGCGCCATTGACAACGCCTGGCAGTCAATAGTTGTTATGAATGATTATCTATTTTCAATTGTTTTACATGTTTTTTTCTTAACTTCTGTTTTTTCATACTTTTTGTAAAGCATTTGGCTTGATGCCCAAAGTTTTTTTTTTCGAAAGACTTTATTTTATTAATTATAAACTTTGGGTCATAAAGTGTAAAATATTATATCTACCAAGTGGCCCCCCGCCAGAATTGATGATCATACGGGCCCGATTAATGGCGTTTTCCATTACTCTTATTATGTATTCTCTTTGATAACTTTAAGAGTTCGAGGCTTGTTGACATGGACTCGTGACTTAAAGACACCACACAAAAAGAAGTAAAGAACGGTTAAATCGGGCGATCTTGCCGGCCAGTCCATTTCACGAAAACGAGAGATTAGGCGACCCGGAAATGCAGCCCTCAGAATTTCGGTTAAAGGCCATGCAGTATGCGGCGTTGCTTTATCGTGTTGAATTCACATGTTCTCCAGTCCTAATCAATTCAGTCGAGATAGAAGAAAGTCGTCAGTGCTCATTTTACCCACTGCGTTTTAAACAAAATAAGGCTCCATGATGCCAGTGTAAACACCACACCATACCGTAATTCTGAGCGGATGAAATGGTTCTTCATGTGTTATTCGCGGATTTTCAGTGCTCCAAAAGCGATAATTCTTTTACTTCACTAATTTACCGAGATAAAAATGGGCCTCGTTACACATGATCATTTTTCACAGAAATTATTTCGCAAAACAAAAATCATAACAATTATTCCGTGTTTTTGAGGAGGGTGTATAGGGCTACATTTCCTATTTGTATCTGTTTACTTCACAAAAATCAAAATAACACTGACATTTACTGCCATTTTCAAATTTTCTAGCATCTTCCAATGGCTTTACTACAAGCTTAAATTACCTGATATTTTTTGGGACGACTTCAACTGTGTGATATTTATATTGCCAATATTTTTTAGAGAGACGTAGATGATCTTTCTGGAGTATTTGAAATTATCATCTCATCAATGATATTTCATCACTAATTATAGTTGGTTCCACAAACGACATGCATATACATTTTGCTGTTGCACTTTGGAACCGAAGGAAGGAAGATGAACCAAAAGTTACACGAAGTATATCTCTCGGAAAATCAAAGTCAGTTATCATGTATGGTTCTGTACTTAAAAGGTACTTGCTATAACTCTAAAGAGCTTACATTACAATAAAATATTGTACAATTATTTTACCAATCTGTCCCACTGTGCACTGTTCAAAGAAAATATTTAAACTTTGCAACAATGTTTGTGAGCACGTTAACATTTTTCCAGTTGGTTGTTAGTGCCTGATGTTGGTGCCGAGGCTGGCTGACTGGTGTTTTGTCGAATTTTTTTGCGTATTTTTTTAGGGTTTTCGTCACTAATCGGTATCAAAAAACAAAACATAACAGCAACAAAAAAGAGATGCCAAAAGCGGAGTTCAATTCAATAGTGCAAGAAAAAAAAACAACAACGACAATAAATACTGGTTACTGCATGATTAGTTGTTGAAGCTGTTATATGTTGTGTTGCTTGTTGCTGTGGCTCTTGGGTTTTTGATGCACGCAGTGTTGCCACCACTCAAATAAAAACTTACACAGATTATTTAAAAGTATGACAAATCTCACAAAAATACGGTTCTTCTATTAAATATTGTTCTAACCAGTGTCCATGTTCTGTAACTCCTTCGTCGAGAAACTTCTCGATTAAAATGTGTGAAATAAAATAAAAATGCCAAAATTGAAACAAACAACTGTTTCTCTTACTTAAGGCTAGTTTACACGGTAATACAATGTATTACGACTTTGTGGAATCAAAATATTATGAAATTCTCTCCGTGTTTAAAATAAAAAAATAAAAATCTGTTGGTAAGTATTTTTCATGTTTACACGGATGTTTTAAGTAAAATAAAAGCAAAGTGAGTTAATAACAAAAAAGCAGATGGTTGCAGCTTTACAATATTTACAAAAGCAAAATAAACATTTGCTGAGTTGATTCTGCTTGTTTTTGTAATTTTATAAAAATATTACCACCTTTTCAATATATACTGGTAAAATGCGACTCTGGTGTGATGAGAATACATAAGTTTCTAAAATGGTTTAGAAAATGAACATTTACCGACCGATTGTCATATTTTTATCCGTATTCTTTCTTACTCATTGCATTTTGCTTTTACATGATATGAGATGAGATTTTTCTCATTCTACATAATTTTTTGACATGTCGTAACACATTGTATTATCGTGTAAACTAGCCTTTAACTGCGTCTGTAACATATTTGGTGAGTAATTGCTGTGACGGTAGGAAATAACTCACCAATTTTTGTGAGAAAATTCCCGCTTTGAACTGTTAATTAAGCTCACGTATAATAACGGGGTGAGAAAAAATGTTAACACTAAAAAATATATTATAAATGCAAAATGCATTGAATAATATCACGAAAGTGGTAAGTATTTTGTTCTGTCAGATTGTTTCATGGCTTAATTATTTTGCTTTTAACATTTTTGAAAAATACACGAATGTTTCCAAAGCCATTTTTTAAACAACAATCATTAAAGTCGCACTTAACATTGTTTGGTGCAGCCGACGGCTGTATTTTGCCGCCGTCGTTGAAAATATTGCAATTTAAAAAAATTTGGGACGCCGTCAACGATATGTTTGACTGTCGTTCTCAAAACCTACAATTTCATATCGGCTTCGAGTGGAATATTTTGACATGTATAACGTAACGACGTAATCTCTTTTGATAGTTTTCGACATGAGTTACAGTTACCGACTCCGGTACAAAAAACTCAACTCCGACTCCTCAACTCCACTTCCACAGCCCTGCCTCTAACGCCAGCATCGAGTATACGAATCGATACAGAATCAATTTCTTATTCCATCAGATCTGTTCGTTTGACAAATACTTACAAAAGCTGACTTTCTCCAAAGGTAAATATGATTTCAAATGCTGCAAATCACTATAGTTGGACGTCAACGTTTTTTGTATTTATTGTATTTATAAGTTACTTAGAATATGCGTATAATGCATAAACGTAAAGAACGCATCAAGTAGGACTACTTTTTAAGCGTCACATGCATCAACGCAACAACACATACAACTCTTTGACAGCAATATTTTACAACTTTTGGTCGGGCTATAAAAATTTAATAACTTTTGTGGGACTAGGAAAGTATTAAAATAGATTATCATAGCAAAAGTGATTAAGTTTCGGTAATCACAAATTTGCACAAAAATGTCACGGTTCAGAAATCATCTAAAGAATTTGAAAGCAGTACAATGTTTGATTATTTATTCTGAAAATGGCAACGCTGGTTGCACATCATGGTAACCTAACCAAACAAACGAACATAAATATATTTTGAATGGAAGCTTGTGGTATGCTGCCAATATTTGGCATGACATAGCACTTACATTCAGACAAACCGATATTCAGAAATAATTTTGGACTTACAACCAAACCAACATAAGACAGACATACGTGTTTCCAAGCAAAGCTTACCTGGCTGACTGCCTGCTGCACGTATTTGTTGTACGAGAACGAGTATCTATGTATCTCTCTGTTATGCCAGGTTTAACTGCCTAGCTGCCTGTTTGTCGCTGATTGTGGCCCAGAGTTTGTTGAATATTTTCGTAGCTTTTTTTTTTTAGTTTGGGGTAAGTTTCGTTGCTGCTGGTATGTTTATAAAATTTTTTTGTGTATTTTCTTTAGATTTTTGTAGTATTTTTGTTTTTTTTCCTTTGCTTGGTATGGAGTGAAAGTAGGGTACGCAGATTAGCGCACTAAGTGAACAATC
This sequence comes from Pollenia amentaria, assembly GCA_943735925.1. Classification (NCBI taxonomy): domain Eukaryota; kingdom Metazoa; phylum Arthropoda; class Insecta; order Diptera; family Polleniidae; genus Pollenia; species Pollenia amentaria. The sequence goes on along the minus strand of OX031007.1, from coordinate 225,293,583 downwards.
AACAGCAACAACAGCCTCTGACGTTCCGATGCCGTTGCAATCGCAGCAGCCACATCTACTTCAAACTTGCCAGGCAACAGCATAAAAAAATATTTTGCTCTAAACTGAACTGCACTACATTCACATTTTAAAACTTTGTTTTGGTTTGGATTTTTGTTATTTTTTTCAGTTTATTTTTGTTGAATAACGAACGACCAATCGAAAAGAAAAAAAAAATCACAAAAATGCAGTTTACTTCAGACCAAAATCACTAATCAACAACAAAAATATACCAGGGAATGTTAAGAAATGTTTGAGCTAAAAAAGATATTTTGGTTTAATGAAAATATTCATTAAAATATGTCTAAATACATATTTGTTTAATATAATCAGTTTTTTTCTAAATGAAATATTAATTTCTATTAATCTCCCCAATACTTGATTTTTGTTTTTTTGTTTTGTTGGGGATAATTTATGAGATTTTTATGGTAAATAAATTTTAAATTCCTCCCAAAAACAATATTTAAATTTGATCAAATATTAGTAAAGTTCGTAGAAATATTTTAAGTGGCTGGTTCGAACTAAAGGCACCCTTCTCGTTGCAAAAGTCGAAAATGATAATAGCGAAAATCCCTCTTTTTACATATTTGATATTTTGGCATGTTCAGACAATCGCTCGACGCTTAATATTTGCGATTTTGACTTGAAACTGCATAATAGGTGTTCTGTACATCGCATTCGCAAGAAGTTTGGCGACTTTAAATTGCCAAAGTATGCTCAAGGGAACTAGAATATTTTTAAGAAAATATGGCAGGTCGCAAGCATAACGCAGAAGATACAGAAAACCATAAAATAAATCTGGCGTTTGGCTTATGGTTTTCTGCTACAAAGCGTGAGTGTCTTTTTCAATCAAAATTTGTAGAGTTAGGAACTCCTGCATAAATACGCCTTGATAAGTTATCTTTGCCTCTTGCAATAAGCTAAGCCGCCGCCAATATTTAAACGTCAACGGCGCACAGTGTTTGACTTTGGATTTTAAGACGACAAAAATACAAAAAAAAAAATTATTCAAAAGTAAACCTTAATGTCATATTACCAAATATTTCTGTAATTTTGGTATATATTTTAACTTTGAAGGCACCCTTTGCCACGGACAAACTAAGTCATTAAATGGGAAATTGTGCGCATCGCGCAATCTTGTATTCTACCATTCTTGTTCAAAAGGTACGTGTATAAGAAAGATCAAAGCAAAGCAAAGGAAACACAAAAAATTAAGGGAGAGAGAGAGAGACGAATTCAACTTATGAACATAGCAGCCAGATTAAATTGGTCGGAAATCGTGACATTTTGAGAAAAAAAAAACGTCAAAATCGTTAAATTGACTAAGCTTAATCATCACAAAAATCGTCATTATAAATAACCACTAATTTTTAATACGTTCTGAAAATTAATTGTTATTTTTAATTTCCGTTGCTAATAAAATTTTAATATATTCTACCTGTTTTTGAAATTAAAATAAAAATTTTCGTTTAGAAACCTTTTATAGAAGTAACACAGCCAAAAAATTTTCCAAAGTATTCATAAGAAAAGAAAGATAAAGAACTAAAGTCTGGTAAAAAACCAATAAACTCGGACTTTCTGAAAAAAAAAATTTCATAGCGTGTACCCAGACTAAAGGGAGTGGTTGTAAAATGGCTGTAATAAAACAATATTAGCTGATCAAATTTTTTTAACTCTTAAAAATAAGTATAGTGCTAAAAAAAAATCGTGTTTTATATGATGAACAGCTAAGACATGAAAATTTCTACGCATCAAGTAACTCAAATTATCTAAGAAGCTAAAATAATATATGAAATTATTTTAAAAACATTTGTAAATTTGAACAAAATTTGTCATTTGATAAATCGTAAAATTTAGGGTATAAATCGTCCAATCGTCAATAAACCATTTTTGTACCTAAAGTCGTCAAAATAACTTTTCTCTCTCATCTTTTATTTTTTTTTGTCCTATACTAATCCCGCGAAGCTCTACGCTTGTCTGCAGGAAAAAAACCAGAGTCTTGGGCGGGAATCGAACCCGCAACCCCGGCGCTGATAGACTAGCTCACTACCAACTAGCCTTCCGGGGGACGATACAACGTCAAATCTGGCAGCTATGCTTATGAATGTGCTATGATTTGCACCAAATACTGAACTCCGCTAATGTTATTGATTTGCAGTGTTCTTATAACTACTTGATTAAAATACTGCTTTGACGTTGCATACCGACGTTTATAAAGTCAGCCGAACTTAAATTTGTGAAGCGGACGTTGAAGGATTGGTACAAGAAAGGTATTTCTACAAGATTCCCTATCGATGGATGCATTCTTTTTATCGGACTCGTTTTCCTCATAATCATCTTTGAAATCGTATGCCGGTATACGAACAACGACTGTTTAGATCAAATAAGTTTTCGATTCTATCTTTTCTTAAATCTCTCTTTCTAAGTATAATTTATGACAATAATGTTTTGAATGATCCTGTAAACTAGTATAGCTTTTAATGTTTTAGCTTAGATGACACTGCTGAAGGATTCATAGCATTCTAGGCGTGTGTTAACAAATGAATGCGGATGATGTCCAATTTTATGTGAGCTGTATCAGAACATCAATTCGTCCTATAGCGAATAAGCTTAATGACGATCTGTACAGGATTTATCAATGGGCTACTGCAAATGGATTACGATTAAATTCAACCAAGTCGAAATATCTAAAAATCGGTGCAAGGACTGCTACTGACATAAGCGATGACATAAATGACAAACTAGTATACACAGTAAAGAGCTTGGGTATAACTTTTAAACGTACAATTGCTTGGTCGGATCATAATAACCAAGTATGTGATAACACATATGTTATGCTTTTGGTCTAGTCAGCACTTCACTCCATTGATGATAAGAATGATGAATATTAAACACCAACGCTTTCGATTTCTGTGAAGTCTTCGCTGCTTGTAATGCCACTGACAAACGTAGGCTGGTTACAAAATTTAACAATATCATGTCATGGGAATGTGCTTTGATGGTTATTATAAAAAAAATCCTAAAAAATTTCGACAACAAATTGACATTCACCTCATCCTTAACACATATTATCCCAAGCATAGTTGGGGGGTAGTGCACTAAATATGGATTTAAATCAGCAGTGCACTATCACTAAATAAAACTGCAAAAAAATTAGTTTACACTCTTTTTTTACCAGCTTTTGTGATGATTGCAATTTTTTTAACTACCACTAAAAAAAATTAGTGATATGGCAAATTTTTTCACTATCACTAAACGAAGATTGAATGCAAAAATCTGCACACAATTCAAATAGTGCAAAAATTGTACTTGCCATCAAAAAAGCTGCATATAAACAGACTCTCACTAAAATTTGAAAAATGTAATTTTGTATGAGCATTATTTCTGATTCTGGTTATGATATGCATAAGAAAGGAAATTAAACAACATGTCAATAGTTTGTCAATAACGGAATATCTCATGGCTTTAATCATGAAAAACATGTTTATTTTTGTAAATTTAGTGCAAAATTTTAAGTTGCACTCAAATGAGTGAAGAGCAAAAAAGATTCAATAAACTGATGATTGCTTTTTCTTAAATCAAACTATTTTTTTTGAGTGCAAAATTTTTAGCACTACTATCACTCATGTTTAGTGAGGCTGCTAATTTTCTATTCATCACTTAACATCAATAAAATGATTGCAATAATTTTGCACTCTTACTAACTGTGAGTTGCAACTGCAAAATGAGTGCACTATCCCCATTTATGATCCCAAGCCATCTTCTAGTCACCCGATTTTAATAAATATTGTAAGATGGTATGTTAATACCCTCCTTAACAATAATAATTTAATATTATTAATATTAATAACATAGTTGAGCAAAAGGAGTACAAACACACCATTTTGACCAGTAAAGTTTTACTTTACTTTACATACATATGTAAGTATATTGTCCTATATATTGTCCTACTGTTCGAATAATGGTTCGCATTTATGTGAAAAAACGAAACACAAAAAACTTAAAATTTTATTTTGTTTTATAACTATTTTATATATCAACTATAAATTCATGAGTTTTCAGAAAAATATTCGATTACATTGTGACCAAACACAAAATAACTTACATTTTCCGTCGGGATATTATTTTTTTCAAAAAACTTTAAACAAACAACACGCAATAAAATAAAATTGTAGTACTGAAAAAATAACGGCTCTTTAGTTTGTTAGGTGACTACCTCAGGGTTACCACAGTAATAAAATAATTACAAAATAAAATATGAATAATAAAAGTAACTGTTCCAAAAATGGAACACTAGGATGATTTAATAATAGCACCCGCACCTTTAGATTTCGTAAAAGTTCTTTTTATAATCAATTTTAAATATCCAGAATATGCCTCAGGAATCACCCCCACATTGCTATACAACTCACCAGCAATTCAATAGAACACTTTGCTAATGACGTTGCAACGCGTTGCCACAAGCAAGTAATTACTTGCAAGTAGTGTAAACATATTAGCCCCCTTTCAGACTCAGCAAGTTATTTGCGCAAGTCAGTTGCCGAGTACAACAAAGTCTGTACTAAATTTTGTTCCCCTTACCGCGACATCTTTAAATCAAGAAATACGCAAGAGACTGGCGCAAGTAACTTGCCTAGTCTGAAAGGGGGCTTACTAACGAAAATCAGGAGAAATGCCAAAAAAAAAAAAAAAACACAACAATTGTTTGAGTTGCTACACAGCACAGTGCAATCCAGTGGATACCAGATAATTTTGATAAAAATTTAAAAAAAAAAAAACCGCATTTACTGCACTTCAATTAAAAAAATATCCATTTTAAGAACAATAAAACATATTTTTATTAACACAAAAAATAACACAACAGAATAATTTAGCATTAACTTGCCATATAAAAACATAAACATTAATGAAAAAGAATATTTTTATAAATAAATTATAGTTAATTTAAAAAAAAAATTGGACATTAGGTTAAAATTGTTTTTGTAGTTTCAACACTGTATGTATTTAAACAAATATTTTATAGCTATCGGGAGTTTTTTTCAGTGGTATAGAACTTCGAATTGAAATAAAACACAAGAAAATCGTTTTAATGACCATCAATTTGGCTTTATTGGAAGGATAATTTTATGCCATTAATGTTTAAATATGATTTCAGGCATGTGGCCGCCGCGGCTGGCTCGAATAAAGCCAATTCTACAGGTCCAATTTTCAACCACTTTTTCGAGCATATGGGGCCGTATGTCGGCAATAACGCCACGAATGTTGGCTTCCAATTCCCCTAACGTTTCTGGTTTGTTGGCGTAGACGAGCGACTTCACATATCCCCAAAGAAAATAATCCAATGGTGTCAAATCACACGATCTTGGTGGCCAATTGACAGGTCCATTCCGCGAAATTATGCGCTCATCGAATGTTTCCTTCAATAAATCGATTGTGGCGTGCGCTGTGTGGCATGTAGCGCCGTCTTGTTGGAACCACAACTCATCCACATTCATGCCATCCAATATCTTCGATAAAGTTGATGGACAAAGCTCCAATTGCTGTGCACGGTGGCGAATCGATTCATTCGGGTCCTCTTCAACACTTTGCTGTACAGCGACAATTGTTTCTTCGGTGCGCACTGTTCGACGTCTCTGCGGATGCGTATTATCACATAGAGTAAACGTAGTGCGAAAACGATCCATGGTTAACCGAATTAATTGCTCTGATGGACGCTTATGTCGACCATAAAATGGACGGATCTTGCGGTAAACTTCGCGAACTGAACCGTTATTTTCGAAATAAATTGCACGATTTGCAAGCGTTGTTCTTTTGTCAACCTGTTCATGATGAAATGGCAAACCAAACTGAACATAAATGACATTAGAGTTGCCAGATTTGACCACAAAATGCCAGTTTTATCTCTATTCGAAAAACAAACCTGTAAAAAAAACACCCTGTACATATTTGAGTTTAATTAAATCAATTTTAATATCAATATCAAAACAGTTTGCACATTAAATTTTAAGTAATTTTAAGAAAAAAGAATTCCTTGGAAGGATTAATTTTCCAGGAAACATCGAAATTTGGGAAGAATATGAAAGGTTCATAATTTGTTGTACAAACTTTGATAGCACTAGAATCCTCACGTTTTAAGTCTGAAATTTTTTATCAAAAAGTTTGCCAATTTACTACAATTCTTCTAAATCTTTTTAAAAATTTAAAAATTTTAACTCTCTTAATTCAGAGTCTAAAATGTGTTTTTCTTTTTCAGAAATAAATCTGGAGAACTCTTTCAGAATTTCCATAAAAGAAATATTTTCCTTTTTCATAATTTTGTTAGGGTAAATCATATATAAAGATTTATAAGAGTTTTGTTCAAAATCAAAACGTTTTAATAACTTATTTGCAAGTTTTATATAAAAATTTATTAGCAATTTTGTTAATTTCGCTTTTGTTGAGTTTTGATTTTGGTAGAAACTCATTAGCCAATAAGCCCAAATACTAATCATAAGGGTTCGAAAAATTCTTTGTATTCATAAATTCCATTAAGTAAATTTAATTTTTAATCGTTTTTTGTAAAACTAGTTAATACAGTTTAAAAAAGACTTTCCGTTTCGTTGTATAGGTTATGACAAGTGCTCCAAAGTTGCCCATAATTAATAAATTAAACGTTCACAAGCAAAGTTACCGTGGTTTAAGTGCTTATCAACAAATCGGCATTTTTGGAGCAAAAATCGGCAAATGGGCACTTTGCTAATTTTTAGGCAAAATATCGGCAAAATGCCGGGCCTGTTCGGGCCTGTTGTGATTAGTTTGCGATGGTCATGAAAATCAGCTATCCATCAGCTTGTTTGCTGACCAGTTTTGTTATATTATTGAACGCAATATGCATCAGCCATTTTTGTGATGCGTGTTTTAGATTCATTTGCGCATCGGCTGCTTTTGTTCAGTATTTTCGAACAGCTGACTTTTGCAGTGATGCTTTACCGAACGTGCTGCGCATCAGATGCAGCGCAGTGATGCATTTCCGAACAGGCCCGCCGACAAATCGGCAAATATGGCTGGCCTGAGTGCAAGTTCATTTTTAAAATGTCGTCAACAACTAAACTTCTAGCAAAATTTCAATTTCTCAATTGTAAACGAAGTGTTGCCAAGTAGTCAATATTTAACGTTACCTGTAGTCATATATTGATTATATATTTTTTTTATAAAAAGGTGATATTAATGTTGAAACTTCCCTTCAAAATTATCCTCTTTGATATTTCTAAATATTAGTCATATAAATGTTTTTTATATATTATAAATACACAGGAAATCAGCTATAAACATAAATTTTATTTTATTTAGTACTACACCATTTTTCATTGTAAATGAGAAAATTCCAGATGAAATTGAGAAAATTCAAAATGAAAATGAGAATTTCAATTTGAAATTAAGAAAATTCAAATTGAAATTGAGAATATCAATTTGAAATTGACAAAATTCCAATTGAAATTGAGATTATCAATTTTAAATTGAGAAAATTCCAATTGAAATTGAGAATATCAATTTGAAATTGAGAAAATTCCAAATGAAATTGAAATTTTTCAATTTGAAATTGAGAAAATTCCAAATGAAATTTTGAAATTTTAATTTGAAATTGAGAAAATTCCAAATGAAATTAAGAAATTTTAATATATAAAATTGAATTATATAATTTTTTTAATATTCATACAACGAACGTACATAACAAACATAATGATGGAAAAAATGAAAATAAATACAAATCGCAGTATTATTGTCCTACAGGCATATCTTCCAGATCCAGAGCAGATAAGTCAAACGTTGTAGTATGTTGTATAGCGTAGTATATACTACAATATCCAGTAGTTATACATGTCTTAGAAGCCTTAATCACCTCTTCTAAAAAGTCAAGTCTCTGATCTTCTACTCAATTGGGGGAATAACGTTTGGTACATTCATCTTTGTTTTCACCATACTCTCCAGCTACACTCCTGCGATTGAGCCCCTATTCACCGATGCTTAACCCCATTGAAACGTTTGATCAATCTTCTCTGGATCTGGAAGATATGCCTGTAGGACAATAAAACTGCAATTTGTATTTATTTTCATTTATTCATCCTTATGTTTGTTGTATGAATATAATAATCATATAATTCAGTTTAATCAATTTAAAATTAAAATTTCTCTATTTCATTTGGATTTTTCTAAATTTCATTTGGAATTTTCTCAATTTCAAATTAAAATTTCCCAATTTCATTTGAAATTTTCTCAACTTCATTTGGAATTTTCTCAATTTCAAATTGATATTCTCAATTTCAATTGGAATTTTCTCAATTTCAAATTGATATTCTCAATTTCAATTGGAATTTTCTCAATTACAAATTGATATTTTCAATTTCAATTGGAATTTTCTCAATTTCAAATTGATATTCTCAATTTCAATTGAAATTTTCGCAATGTCAAATTGTTATTCTCAATTTCAATTGGAATTTTCTCAATTTCAAATTGAAATTCTCATTTTCATTTGGAATTTTCTCAATTTCAATGAAAAATGGTGTGGTACATTGATACAAAAGGCATCCACGGTAACACTGTTTCTTTATTTGACATTTTACTTGCTGCAAGTGTAAAAAATTTACTAAAAATGTGATGGTGTTAGTAAAAAAGTGCGAGTTTTTTTCACATGCAGTTGCATGTGGCAACGGGGGTTAGGCACTAGATATAGGATTGTTTTTAATGGTAAGTTCTTATTGTATTTTGCTATGATTAAATATTAATTTATATATTTATTTCTAGAAAACTATGCTTTATAACTTTTCTGATTCAAATACTTTAATTCATAAGATATTGTGCATCTTGTTGCATTAACTACACTCACAATATTCTGCACGTGAAATAAACTGAAATTGTAATATAAAATAAATGAATATTCAGTTAAAAACCGGTCTACTTATTTTTCAAATATTTTTAACGAAAAGTTCATTTAATTTTTACTGTCAAAAATTCCACAGCGCATTCCGCAAAAACAAATGAATTTTCACTATCAAAAAATAACTAACAAATTCCGTACATAGAAAAAATTAAAAAATTTCTCTCAAGTAAACAATTTGTTGATTTTGCACCTATTACCAAAATAATTATATTGATTACTAAAAATTGTAAAATTTTGAATATTTTTTTGTTTTCAATAAATGATATTTTTTATTTTAATTGAAATAATTATCAAAAAATTTTGCCATTTCAAACAATGTGTTAATTAATATAATTTAATATTGTCATTTCCCAACAACAAGTCTACAAGTTAAAATTATTTTATTTCAAACGAAAAAAGTCAATTAAGATTTTTTGTTATTTAATTAATATTATTAATATTGAAAACAACTAAAATGTTAATTAGATCAAAATCAAATTTTTAATTTTCTTTCAATTTAAAAAAATAATCGATTCAATTATCACATTAATTAAACTTAAATACTTTTTAGACCATTTTTTTTAATTGATAAAAAACTTTTTTCTGTGTAAAAACAAATGAATTTTGAGTTGTTTTATATAATACAGGTCTTACCCGATTTTTAAAAAAATATCAGACACCTGTCCGCTTGTTTTTCTAATGAGAGAGAGAGAGACTAATTTTATTTACTTACCCCGTTATACATGTTTGTTTTATTTTTGTTGCACTGACTACTTTGTTAACAGAAGAACTCCCAATTATAAAGCAGACCATACACGATTCAATTCAATTGTCAACTGAGTCGGTTGTTGTCCAAATCAAAGCGTGTATGGCCTTGTCAGTTGATTAGTTTGACGGTTGTCGAGTTGGTTGAAGAAAAATCAAAATATTTTGATTTTTTCAAGTTGACTACTAAGTCTTTCAATTCGATTGTACTGTGTGTGCTCAAGTCTCTTGATCAGCTGTCAAAATGTATGTAAAAAAAATCTAAATTTGACAGTTGAATTAAAATCTTTCAATTCAGTTGAAGAAGTGTGTGGCCAAGTATCAATTCAGTTGAAAGACTCAGTTGACAACTGAATTGAACCGTGTATGGGGCGCATAAGACACCAGCAGCATGACCGATATGGTTTTCGCAATCATTTTAATTTAAAAATTTAATGTATTTGACTAAATAATTTCAACAAATAGAATATTGGAATTTTCTATACAAAACAATCAAATCGTGTTTTACTTTTACTTTTTACCACAGATCTATAAATAGATAACTAAAAATTAATTTTTTTGTAGCTAAATTATATAAAATAACTGAAAAGTCATTAGTTTTTACGGAATTTGTGGTTAATGTCTACGGAATTCTCGGTTGAATTTTTGACAGTAAAACTTAATTGAACTTTTCGTTAAAATTAAATGCAAAACAAGTAGATCGGTTTTTACGTTAATTAACAGTTGTTTTAAATTTCATTTTTATTTTTATAATTTTACATACAGAATACTTTTACTTAATCAATGGACAATATTAAATGCAACCGAAAATCCGTATTAATGTGCACTTAGTTTTTTTTGAATGAATGTTAGAATCAGTTAAAAATAAATTTGCTTGGAATTTTAAATGCTTATTTATTTAAAAATTACTGAATGGAAAACTTCTTGAATAACCTTCAGTCCGTTACTGTAATAATATTGTGAGTGTAGAAAAGCAAATAATAAATGTGATATATTACAAAAATAAATTGTAACATATCACAATGAAACCCATATAAATAAACTGACCCTTATTTTAATGTTTGCTTACCAATCAAGTGTAGGGTATCTGAATTTTAGTTGTTATAGCTTTAAGCGTTTTTTTCCAGTATTTGGATAACGAAAAATTCCAACAATTCTAAGTGTTTTTTTTGGGAACAGCATAATTTTTGGAATTTTTGTTGTATTTTTTTTTAATATCAACACCTTTTTTGGCTGTCAGTATAAAATAATCAGAAAAGAAAAATGTGAAAAATGTGGAAGGTGGAATATTTTAAAGAAAATTTTAAATAGAAGAATAAAAGATTTCCAACAAGACGGCACAAGATGACAGCGCCTGGAGCTATTGCTTTGTTGAGGCAAACGTTTGGTGACCGAATTATCTCAAGAAATGGACCTGTGAATTAGCCACCTCGTTCGTGTGATTTTACACTTTTGGACTACTTTTTGTGAGGGAACGTCAAATCTCTCGGGTTATGCTGATAAACCAGCAACGATTGAACTTTCAGAGGCCAACATTTGACGAAATAAGACCGGATATGCTTAAAAAACTGGTGCAGAATGTGACCGGCAGAATGAAAAAAATTCTCAGGGAGTTTTATTCCTTCCCTCCTTTTTCCGTTTTAAATTCTATTGTAAAAATGTAAAACACTCCCGGAGAATTTGTATTCATTATTGGGTTGATTATCTTCCAATATTGATCATTTCAAAAGGTAATGCTCTTTATTATATTCTAAGAGGAAATAATGACTTCTGAAGTGCAACTTCTAATTCATACATACATCTGTACAAATATTACAGCGCCGAAGAAACCTGGTAAATTTGTTTTAAGTAAATTCTCTTCAGCCTGATCGTATTGGTCGTGGGTCACAAATTCCCAAAAACCATAAAAACTCACATTTAAATAGTTTTTCTCCATAATGTGTATTATTTATTGATGATTCAAAATAAATTAAATATTGTTATCGAAATATCTGTCATATTCCTGATGTTCTTTGGTAAAAAGAAATTGGCCAGAAGTTTTTTTTTTCGTTTAGCATTTTTTTTAAATATTGTAGTTGCTGTTGTCGTATTCATTCTAAGGAATTTAAACTTTTCATTGGATGCTGTTGTTATTATTGTTGCATATTTGATTCTTATAATGAATACTTTTGTTGTTGTTGCTATTTTCGAATATTCCACTCGTACGATTACAACAAGTATGGAATGTAACCAACCAGCTAACCAACTAACAGCCACCAAACCCAACAACCACTAAATAATGACAGCAAACAATAAATAAATTTTGTAAGTTCTTTGGAATTTCATTTCTTGGTCTGGGCTCTTGACGATCTCGTTGTTGTTGTTGCAGTTTTTTTTTCATTTTGTTCATTTTAGTAATTTAATAAGAATTTTTATGATTACCGGGAATAATTTCCTAGTTTTGTAATGATTGTGTAAATATTTTTGAGATTAAAAATCATGAGAATATTCAAAATTGGTTTATTACTAAAAGTGGCTGCTGTAACTCCAACAACTGTAGTTTTGAATTGGGTGGAAAACGAAAAAGAAAAAAATGTCATCGTCATCAATTCGAATCCGCTAACATTTGTGCAAAATATTGATGACTTTGTAAGATTAAAACTAACTTAAGTATTTCTGGGTATTTAGATTATTAAGTGCATTTTGATGTGCAAGAGGGTCCACAAGTGGTGATTAAAGGTATACTAAGTTTGTCATTCCGTATGAAACTTTTCAAATATTTAGCATCTACATATGTCACCATTAAGTATGTCTATTCTGGGTCAAAATTTATTACTTTTCTTAAATATTATAATACGATATACGATATATTTTATTTTAATAAAAAATGTTTTAGTAGCCCAACCAAAAATGTGCGCTATATAACAAAAACCCTAAATTTAATGCACTAAAGCGACAAAATACCAAAAATTTACATAACATTTGTAGCGTAATGTACCGATTGTCTTAAAATATCGGTCAAGTTCATTTTATATGACTAGAAATCACACTACCAAATCTTATGAAAATCGATCCATAATTTACCAAAGGCTCCATATAAAGCCAATTATCGGAAAACTCTGCAGTACGCCTATAAAAGTAACGGATAATTTTATTGTGGTGATATTTGATTCAATTTAGTTTTATAAGTCAAGAAATTACACAACTTAATTTTGTGATGATTTGCCATATGTCCCATATTAAGCCCGCCCTCGGAAACATATAAGTATGCCTTAATGATGATAAGCTGAACGATGTTTTCCATACAGTTTGACATAAAATTTTGCCAGATAATGCGGTCGAGAAATAACACCAATTTTATCTTGAGAACGTTTTTTCTCATGCTCTCACATAGAGACAATTATTCTCCTAACAATGCTACCATACTTTCGTTCAATTTCATACAATTTGTAAACAAAGAAAAAAAAGAACAAAATAAAAAGAAAGCTATGGGAGAGAATTTAAAGTTACTGCCGACGTTTTAATTCCACTTCCACTCAACTCCGTGAATGGTTAGTTTAGTTTTATAAGTTCATTAATATAAAGTTATCAAAAAGTACCGATTGAAAATCAAAAAGTACAAAAAACTCTCCTCTTATAGTTTCTCAGAGAGATCTGCATGTTGAATTTTATGTTTCTATGTTCAGTATTAATAACATTTCCAAAAGTACCAGTTAAAGAACAAAAAAGTACCAACAAGTTCAAGACATTACATGTCTAGTTTCTTGTTTCTAGGTCTAGTATTAACGAAAATCAAAAAAGTACCAGTTGTAGAGCGAAAAAGTACAAAGCTCCCCATTAAAGATCTTTTTTTACTCAGAACCATGAATGTTTAATAATGTTAAAAAAGTACTAGTTGAAGAACAAAAAAGTACCAACAGTTTTCTTCTTATACGTTCTCAGTCACTCAGGACCCTGCATCTATAATGTTATGGTTTTCAGTTCAATATTATAGAAAATTCTAAGACTACCACATGCAACATAAATAAAAGAAAGACATTTAATTTCCCATATTTTCTCATTTTTATATTTTTTTTTTCTCCAATTAAAGTATCAAAATTTTCAATATTGTAGGTGGAGCCCATAATTTAACACGTATATTGGTATACATGCAGAAAAATTTTTTGAAAAAAAGTACCAAAAATATGTACGATTTTCACCCCTTAAACGTTCGAATTTCGAAAAAGTAGCAAATTTATATATTAACTTTTGAAATCGATGTCTTCCGATTTGGATGAAATTTGCACCAAGGTTAGTCCTTTTAGATAAAAGTTTAGACACAAATTTTCAACCAGATCGGTCAAAAAGTTTCTGAGTTAGAGGGGGTCAAAATTTGACATTTTGGCCAAACAGGTGTTCTTCCTCATCTATGTTACTTATTATCTATTGGTGTTAGCAAAATTTGTCCCAAACAAATTTCTTCAATCTTTCGATTTTTTTTCTTTTAAAATTTTTTTTTTTTAAATTTAAAAAATTTTTTTTATTGGTTCTTTAGCGGGTATTTTTTTAATTTGTTTTGCTCAAAAGATAGCTAATTTTTCCTTTAAGGTAGTTCTGGTCGCTTTTTGGGCCGCGAGTGGGTTATGTATATAAAAAAAAAAAAAATATTTTCTAAGCCAAGACGAGGATTTTTAAATTTTTAGCATATGCACTATTTGAATTTTTTCCTATTTGTGTGTAAGTGTTTCTAAAATCTTAAAAATAAAACTTATGCTGAGAAACTAGATAAATTAACCTTTCCGAAGGTATATAACATACCTAACATAACCTTGGTGCAAATTTCATCCAAATCGGAAGACATCGATTTCAAAAGTTGGGTCACTTGACATGAAATCCCCCATATATAAAATTAAAAAAAAAGTACCAGATACCTGTCCACTTATTTTCCTAATGGAGAACGATAAGTATTAATTTTTTTTTGGAGATTTGAGATTATCAAATTTACCCTTTTTACCCCCTCAGATTTCAACAAAATATATATTGTTCATTCCGCAAGTAAATACCTTTCAAATGGCATACTTAATTGTTCAAATCAGCTGACAAACAGAGAAGGAAAGTGTTCGTAAGTGTTTTGCCTTTGCGAATTTATATACAGATTTTGAACTAAAAAAATTTTGGAAGTCGGTGATATCAAAAAAAATTGGAGTTTAGCCATTGAAATTAATATCTGACTTAGTGTACGGCGAGGACATTAAAATTTTGTCTCTCTCTTTCTCCTACACTTTTTCTTATTTTTTGAACTACCTCCGGGGTCTAACTTCCAATCCTATCCACTGTTTCGCAGATGACAGCAACATTTGTCATTCATTTTCCTTTAATCATAGAACAAGCCTTACTGAGGTTGAACCTATGAGGCTGAATGTGAACGCAACATTCGCGAATAGGATCGATTTTAATGCTCGTAAGATCCAATGTTGTATGTTGACCAATAGACGTCTTGTGGAGTCAGCGTCATTTGCAGTATTTATAAAACTGCCATTACTTCGACCTCTTCATTTGTCATTGGCCAAAAAAAACTGTGGCTTTTACTTCTGATTTATTCAATGTAAACAGTCGCTGTCAAACCAACACAAGTTTTCGTTTTTTGTTCGACAGTTTTTGGTTTCGACTGCAGTTTTTTAAACACCTTTCATCTGTATTCATAGGTGGTATAGCTATTGAGGAATCGGACACTCTTAATGTTCTAGGCTTAATAATCCAATGTTATGTTCGTTGGAACCAACATATTTCTCAAGTGTCGAAAGAAGCATTCAAGTGTCTTGGTTTCTTAAAACGGTGCGAGAATTACTTCACTTCGTCTGATCTCCTCACTTTATATACCACCTATATCCGACCGAAAATAGAATACAACTCCCATATCTGGGCAGGTGCTTAATCGTTTATCTTGAAGCTTCTGGTTCGGATGCAAAGAAGTGCATTGAAGCTCATCAAGGGCAGCAGGGTATCCAGCTCTATTAACTCATTGAAGCATCGTCGGAATGTGGGTTGTGCGGCATTGTTCTATCGATATTACCACCGGTAAGTTTTTAGCTGAGATTGGCGAACTCATCCCTGAGACGCGGGTGCATACCCATAGTATTCGCCTTTTCAGCAAGCAAAACAAAATAAAAAAAATAAAATTATTTATGCAATAATATTGACATTGTTCTTGTTATCATGTGGCATACTAATTGCTGTAATGCTCATAGTCGACTTTAAACAATTTTATCCAATTTAGTTTTTTAGTTTGCATTTGAATTTTTTCTCTTCATTTTTTTTTGCTCGCTTTTATGCCAATAAGTTACAATGTTTACCCACGCTCATAACCAAGACGGAACGTAACGCTCTTGAAATTTAATATTTTACAATATTCCATAAAAAATTTAGCAAAACCAACAGCAACAACAAAATCAAATTATTAGTAAAGAAATGATGAAAAACAATTTTAGAGCCAATCTACTACAAACTATATTTACTATATAAACTCTATACATTTCAAATGAAAGAAAAAGAAACAAAAAATGGTTATAAATTTAATGTACAAGTACGACACTTAACTACACTCTAGTATCTGCGAGTACTTGAATTTTTGTTTGGCTGGTTGACTGGATAAAATGAACAAGGCAAAAAATTTCTCAAAAAAAAAAAAAAAAAAAAATAAAACAACTATGAAAGAAATATGTATAAAAACAGAATATATGGTAAAGTTGAAATACCGCCGCACCCAAGTGAATACCATACGAGGAGTTAAAATAACAAGCGAATAAAAAGTACAAGCGTTGAAGCGCGCGAGCGCGTGCTTTTGCCCACCTTATGCAAACCAACACACACATCCATATAAGCAAATATTTAACACAATTACAATTAAAACTACTTGAATAAAGTAAAACTACAAAATGTTTTTCCAATAAATTTAACAATTATAAAGTTATAAAAAAAAAATCAATTGACTTGTTAAGTGGCTTGTCGCCTATCGTTTGAATTGTGTTTTAATGTACCCAATTTTAACTTACCAATACAAATAAGAAAGAGCTCTTTATTGTTATAAAAATTTTATTAAATATGTATACGACAATTATATTTGTAGTGTCCAAACGATTGATAGACCATCAACAATCCAACATATTTGGGGCCGGCTGGAACTTATTATTCTAACTATGGTCTAAAGCTTCGTGCAGACGGTGGTCAGATCTTACAATAATGTTAGGTCTGGCAATATGGTGACAATATACTGCCAAAGAAGAATTTCAATCAAAAACAAGCTGCCAGTTCAGACGATTGTGAGAAAACCATACAATTTCATTGGCAGAAAACTGTTTGACAATAAATTCATATGCCAACAAAAATTGTCAGCATGGCAAGAATTGCCAGATCGGTTTTTAGACATTGTATAAAAATTAAAATTGCATTTATTTTTAATTAACCTCTTGTTATCAAAAATTGTGTTTTTTCTAATAGTAAATCGATTTTAGATGGGAACTGAAAGTGCTCACAGGGTTTTCTTCAGCTGGCTTACACTTATTAATTTAATGCAATTTTTGGAATTGTTAAAAAGAATTAGCTTCCTGTAATAAAACAGACAAGATTATCTGGCGGGAATTGAACCCGCAACCCTTTCACTGAAAAACAAAACAATAACAGCTTATTATGATAGGATTGAATTTTCTTTAAAATACGTACGACTTGTGTGATCGTGTAAACTACCCTTAGGTAATATCACGTTTTCTTTTCAAATAAAGGGTCCGTCTCAATGATGTCTCCGAAATGTTCAATTGTTGAGAACGACGGTGAATTGATGTTGATGGCGCTTCACGCACACTTTCTGCCACAGCAGCAATATTCTCGGGTGTACGCACTGTTTTTGGCTTTTCACGCTTTGGTTTATCGATGAGGATGCCAGTTTCTTTCACTTTTTTCACAAGATAACGAACATACGGAGCTGACGGTGCTTCTCTTCTTCCAAAATCCGTACGCAATTTTCGCACACATTCTGCAACATAACCATGATTTTCAAAGTAATGTCGCAATATTTCCCAGCGTTGTTCAAGCGTATACACAACTATATTAGTTCAGCGGAAGGATATAGCTAATTATCTGTCAAATCAGACATGAGCTAAGTGTTACCATTCCCGAAATAAGCACTAGTTGAAAAAAAACGTTAGACGGCGGACCCTTTATTAATGTATAATACTTGTCTGTCTTTGTATTCCTAACGAAGCTACCTAAATAAAAGCGGAAAGCGTTTTTTTATTTAAAGCTTTTCATTTTCATACAGCTTATACGAAACAAACCTTTAGAACGCGAATTTAACACCACCCGGCTTGAAAATCTTATTTGACGAATCGCTATATCGGTTTATTGGCAATATAATTTTCATGTTCAAAAAAAGAAAAAAAAAAACTCTTATCGCTCTTGTTGAGATAGCTCAGTAATGCTCCTGTTATTGCTTTTAATATATTGAATTTTCAATCTAAAAACTTTCAAAACCTGTAACTTTTTCCACTTAAAAATGGTTTGCCTAAAACTTTCGTTTGAAACCAATTCTTTTGCCTCTTATCTTACTTTGGAATATTTATTTGATATTTTATTATTTTTCTTAAGACATTTTGTCACATCCTCAACCACATGCTGTCGTTGCCAACCAACCGCTTCATAATATACAATTTGTTTTAAAAAAAAAAAAAAAACCCAACAAGAGACGTTGGAAAAAATTTATGCCAGATTTAAAATTTTAAGCTTGAAATAAACATTTAAAATATGTATATTCGATCATAAATAAGCCAAAGAATGGAACAGAAACAAGGAATTTGAAAAATGTTTTTGTTTAAAAAGGGGATCAATTTAAAAAACCCAGCAAACATTTTATAATCAAATCAGAAGTTTTAATAAAAAAAACATAGTCACATACAAGAAATCAAATTAGATTTTTCTACACACTGGACGACTGACTTACATAAATAATTTCTTTTGAATTCTTTTTGTAGACTTGATGAGATCAAATTTAATAAACGTTGCTTGAATTTGAACATGGGATACAACAGATCGAAAAAGATGTTTTTGTTTATATAATGAGAGCAGTTTTGTAGAGCTCTTCTTGGATTCGAATAAATTCAAAACATTACAAAGTACCCCTTTCTAAGAGGACTTTAAAATTACCATTAAACACTTCGTTGGGTTCTTGGAGTCTGTGCTTCTTGATGTGACTGTGAATTTAACTTTGGAATTACCATAAAAATGTTTATTTTCAACATTCTTGTAGTTGAACCATTTCAAATATTTTGTACTTTTTTTTTTAATTCATTTATGTATTTTGTTATTTTTTCGTCGTCTGATGGCAAAAGATGATAAAGTGAATAATTTTACCCTCCAAAAAAGAAAATAAAGACAAAAAACTACTTGCATACGTCGTTTAAATTGAATATTTAAAAGAAGTGAACATGACGAAAAACAGATGCAAAACAGTTTGTCAAGCTGAATAAATTTTGTAAAAGAAGTTGTGCATGATCTGAAGTTGGAAAGGATGTAGCGTAATAGTGATCCTTCCTCCTATTGTCACTTTTTCGAAATTATTTTTCTTAAATTGATTAATTTATTTCCCGCTCTTCTACGTATTCTGTCCTCTTTTTTCCCATTGAAGCATAACGCCTCTGGATTTTACTCTATTATTTAAATCCAATTTCATTTTGCGGCAAGCAGTTTCTCATCTAAAGTTCTTCACCAGGCTTTTGAGGGTGTGCCGAGGCGTCGACTACCTTGTGGGTTCCAAGTAAGCGCTTGTGGAGCAATATTTTCGATGGGTCTTTTAAGAATGTAAAAGGGGTTTTTAACGTTAAGAACTTCCGATAGGGATAACTGTAAAACCAGCTCTCATATTAATGAAATGTATTTGACTGTATACTTTGGAAAATCCTCATGCAAGGACTTACACCAGAACAGGGCTTTGTTCACTAAACTTGTAGAGCATTCTCGCAAGTTTACGGTGCTCACGATCGTCCATCTAAGCAGCTAATACGCAATACTATGGATCGATTCTTGACCACATTTACATTTTTTCATTTATATTTATCCAAATCAAGCCCACGACTCGAATTAATCGATCCGGCGCCGTTCTCAGGAACTCGGTCTATTACCGTCCACAGCTTGGAAAAGTTTGAGCAAAGAGATCTTGGCCTACATCAACTGGTGCAACAATTAAAGCCGGTGGACCATCAATATCGTCGTGTGTTCTGTGAATGGGCTGAGAATCAACTGAAAGTTGAACCACATTTTTATCGTCAAATCATCTTCAGCGATGATGCTCCTTTCTGGCTTAACAGGTACGTGAACAAGCAAAATCTTCGCTTTTGGAGTAATCATAATCCTCATGAGACTCCATTACATCTCGGAAATATCACTGTTTGGTGCTGTATACACGTCGAAGGCGTCATCGACCATTCGAAACCGGTACTAACATTACCGTGAATGGCAAAGGCTAGCACTGTTGCCAATTTAGCTAAATTCTAGACCAATAGAGCGATTTTTAATCATATTTTGCGTGAAAATTTTTGTTTTAGCTATTAACGGGAAATCGAGCGATTTTTTATTATTGTTTTGTTCGTTTATAAAACATTTTTTTGACAACATTGATAAAGAGCTGCTTTGAAATAAACTACACAAACGGTTACACAAACATATGAAAAAAGTAAAGTATACATTTAAAAATGTTTAAAATTTACACAAACATCTTGTTGTCGTTGTTAAATAGCTCGTGTCATTAATTTGGCCCTTAAAAACCAAGGCAGACTCACTTAACTCAATTGTTATTGCTTGGACACCTGATATTTGAATTTCGACACATGATATTTGAATTCGCCTTGCCAATAACTTTTAATTTAAATACAATACATAGTAATTCATACGTTACAATCTTATTTATAAAAAAATATATATATTAACTTAAAGACCTCATTCACAATAGAAGCAGCCCTTTCGTTTTTCAAATTTCTCTTTCTTTTCCAAAGTGTTTCATATAAATTCTTTTAATTTTAAGTACAAAATGTAACTAAAGTATTGTTGGAAAATTGAGTCTACTTTCACTTCAGCAACAATTTAAATGAAGTTCTAGAGGACGTGTATGAAAATTTTTGAATACAAATTCAAACAATATATATATATATATATAAGTTCCCGTAGTTCCCATAAGGAGCATAGGGCCATAACAAAATTATTCCATTCTAACATCGAGGAGTAATGCTCTACCCATACATCCATCTGCTCTCTTTTGGATGTGATTAAATCTCCATTATTAGTTTTAAGTGGTTTGTTAGTAGCAAACGATTTCTGGCTTAATTTCTTTGCAATTCTGTATAAATCTTTTGTTCTATGGGTTGCGGCTGCTATTTCGGCTTCTTTAGCCAGATCGTCAATCCATTTACGCTTATCTTGGCGGGCACTTTTTTTGACACTCTTGTCCAGCGTAAAGTATATTGAGCGCAGATTTGCCTTTTCGTTACGGGTTCTAGCGATATTCAATAAGCCTTTTGTGTCTCTTCTTTCGGATATGAGGTTCCCAGTATTGTCAGAGATCCATTGCTTTCTTTTATTTTCTTTATAGCCTATATGTTAGTCGGCTGCGTTAATGAAACAGGTTTTAATAGTATTCCAATTAGGCACTGTATTGTTTGGAATCGTTAGAAGGGAGGCGTTAAGAGCATCTATGTAGCTATTTTTGGTTGTTGGGTTTTTTTAATTTATCGACGTTATACTTTCTTTGGGCCTTATCTACTCTTCTGATGGCTGCTACTTTTAAACGAATTGTGCCAATTAAAAGGTGATGGTCACTGCCGCAGTCCGCACCGCGCTTGTTTCGAACATCCAGCAACGACCTTCTCCATTTTCGACAAATGGCAATATGGTAGATTTGATTTTCAGTGACGTTATCGGGAGAGATCCATGTCACCTTGTGCACCTTTTTGTGAGGGAATAACGTTCTACCAATGACCAAGTTGTTGTTCATGCACGTTTCCAGGAAGAGCTCGCCGTTTTCGGTCATTCTACCAAGACCGTGTCGCCCCATTTTTCTCTCAAGACCAGTATTTACAGGCCCTACTTGGGCGTTGAAGTCGCCCGTCAAAAGAATGATGTTTCCGCGGTTTATAGATGCAGTGACCCTTGTTAAGAGGCCATAGAAATCCTCTTTCACCGGCGGTTCTGCAACATCGGTTGGTGGCTCGGGTTCGCAAACGGGCAGTGATAATCCTGTCAGAGTGTGGTTTCCATTCGATGAGGGCATCTTTTACCTCTCTTGATAAGAGAATGCCTACCCCACTCATTTTCGGTTGATCTGATGGTCGGCCGGAGTATAAGAGAGATATACCATGTAATGTGGCGAATTCTCCACATTCAAGCCATCTGGTTTCGCAAAGGCCCATAAAGAGCAAATTATATCTTTTAAATTCTTTACACACTTGTGCAAGACGAGTGGTATCCAAGAGCGTACGGACATTCCAGGTTCCAAATCGTGTCCATTTTTTCAAGCTGAAGGTCGTCATCGTTTAAGTCTGTTGGTTATTATTTTCATTTGTTGTGGTTTCTGTAATCTTCAAAATTTAAGATGAGTAGCTGATTGGGCTAAAGCATCCGATCCTGGAGCTGGGGTTGCCAGCATCGCCTCCAGGCAGACAGTGGACTTGGATTAAATCACCACATCCACGATGTAGTCATGCTTCAGTAAATATTCATGATTATTTACCTACTTGCCTGAGACGTTAAGATGCAAATATACATATGGGCAGTTCCAACGAAAAGTCTACTTTTTGTAACGTAACGCCAGAAGTAATTTAGGCACTGATAACGTAAAACGCAACACACGCCAAAGAAAAACATGGAAAGCACAAACAATGTCGTAAATATTTTTTAATTTTGTTGTTGCTTTCTAAAGAACAGCTAGCGCTACTACATTAAGTTACAAAATGGATAAGATATGAAAAACATGGTCCTAAAATACAAGCTTATTTGCTTTCTGGCGTTGCATAACAAATATTAGACTTTTCGCGGGAAATTCCCATATGCATCTTAAACGAGCAAAGATTTTTAAATTTGCTTACTTTAAAAATAAATCTTTATTAGTCCAAAGCTTACTAAGAAATGTTTTATACAAAAAGTCGTGCTTAATTCGCAGACTTGTACAATTTTGTAATGCAGGTCAAAATCCACTTCTGTTTTTTGCAACTTCACGCCAAGGCCTATTTTTGCTTATATTTTGAAATCCTTAGGGTTCATTGTTGCAAATTTGTTTCTGAATAGTGCTACTTCATAACTTTGCAAATATTAAAAAACCTTTTTACAAATATGACTTCTTCACTTAATTTTTTTATCACGTCACGTCACTATGGAAATGCCCATATGCTTGTGAATGTATTTTGAAAGCTTAACTTTCTGCCGTTCAAAATCCTTAAAAATTTCCATCGGAGAAGAGAGATTAGCTTCATAAACGAAATCTTAAAAAATTATTTTATTTTAGTGATTACTTTAGACCAGTGTTGCCAAGTAAATTGTAAGAAATAACCCCAAATCAAAAAATACCCCCTAAATTTGCACTGAGAAAAAATAAAAAAATCTCCAAAAAAAAAGAATGATTTTTTAAATATTTTTTTAAGCATACATCAACCATGGTGAAATAATGCAGGTGGCATTGCTACGGCAACAAATACAACATTACAACAAAAATGCAAATTAGTCCTAGCTAATATCAAAAATTATCTTAAAGAAAAATCAAAGCGTGCTGTGGACGTGATAAAATATATATATTTTTACTTTTTCTAAATCGTGAACGATACGGTTACCTAAAAACGTTCGCAGAAAATTTATTTGCCCATGTTTTGGAAATCGGGTGATTCATGGTGAGGTTTGATTTATAATGTAAAATAAAACACATAAATTTGAAAGTGAACCTAAAACTTATTATTTTTATTATCGGTAAATAGAACAATTTATGGCAATTACTGTTTAAAAATGATATCATGTAAATGTTGGCCATGACTACGTTTTAGGTCGCGAATAACGCTAGTAATGTTGGCTTACAGATCCTCAATCGTAGCTGGCTTATTCCTGAAGAGCTCAGACTTGACATATCCCCAGAGAAAACAGTCCAAATGTGGTGATATCGCACGATCTAGGTGCCAATCTACCGTAGAAAAACGTGAAATTAAGTGCTCACCAAAATGATTTATCAACAAAGACATTGTTTCACGCGCTGTTTGGCTCGAAGAGCCGTCTTGTTGAAACCAGAGGTAACTGAGACCATGCGCTGGAATGTCAGGAAGCACATTGTCCGTTAACATACGCCAAGTTGTCGAATACGACAATCCCAACTGCTAAGACAGACTACGAATCGATTCGTCACGGTCTTCGCGTACACTCTCAGCTGCAGCTGCTATATTCACTTCATTAAGTGCTGGTAATGGTCTAACCGGTCGAGTTTTATCCACTAGTGTAAACTGGTACAAAAAATTAGCGTATGGTGTCGCCAATTGTGGTCGTTTATGGGCACCGCAAGTTCCTCTAATCACACGAAAAACATTTTCTTACAGAATATTGAAAATCAAACCTCATGATGAATCACCATTTATAAGTGGTACTCCTCGGTCATTATAATTTTTTTCTTATCATGAAATCAGTAACATTTGTTTATAATACGGTAAATTTTCACAAAATTTTATGTATCATTTGTATCCATAGCTGCCAGATAAAATTGGTCGGAATTCGTCAAATTATGAGAACAAATCGTCCAAATCGTCAATTTGACTAAGCTCAATCCTCACAAAAATCGCCGTTATAAAAAATCACTAACTTTTAATAAGTTTCGAAAATTAATTGTTATTTTTAGTTTGCGTTAGTAATAAAATTTTAATATATTCTGCCTGTTTTTTAAACTAAAATAAAAACTTTTCGTTTAGAAACTTATTATTGAAGTAACACAATAAAATTTTTTTTTCAAAGGCATCGTCATTCCTAAAACAGGTAAGAAAATAAACTTAAACCTAGAAATATAAAATACCTTTTTTACACGTCGAAAATCCTGCTGCTCCTCTTCCCCTCTTCCCAACCCACCGATAAACCCAGACTTTCTGAGCGAAAAGTTTCATAGTGTGAACAGGGCTGTCAGATTTGACGATTTCTCGCCAAACGTGGCGATTTTCAAGCTAGTTTGGCGACCTAATTTTCGATTTGTCGACATGGTGATTTTTTGGCGCTTTATAAAATAGTTGGCGATTTGGTTAGCTATTTTTGATGATATGTTACATTCAATACGAAGAAATAATATTTTTTTTATTCTAGTATTTCAATGTATGAAATTTGATTCATTCATATAAATGACCAGTATTTAAAACTAAATTATGTTGAAATGGCTGATGAAGATAATCAAAAATCTTCGAGACAATTTTTTTCACCCTTAAATGTGCTCTTGAAAGAATTAATAAGTAGAATTATTTAAAAAATGAATATATTTAAAGTTTATGCACATTTTCCATTATAAAATGTGACAAATTATCACAGATAAAATTCGTTGTTGTTAAAGATATTTTTAAGATTTTTATGAATCTGTACGTACCTTTGCAAAGGTAAAAACGTAACCTAACTGAAGAAAATTATTATTATATTTTGGACGAGGAATACGTAGGAGAAACATCCTTATCAACGTGTGGATGTCCTTGAATGAAATTTTCGGTCATGTCTGATTGCAGTAAAAGAAGGAAGGCGGCAGAACTATCAAAGTAAGTATATAGCAAATGAGACTGAACTATTAATGCAGTCATCAATAATGTCAGCTCGAAAAGAAGGAAATAAAGATTTAGTCGTTGTTCTGAAAAAAACTATGGAATGTCCCACAAGACCATCTAAGATAAGAAAATTGTGTTCAAAAAATAATGAGTGTCCCAATGCTCTCTCCGATGAGGAAGCTTTAGCGTTTTTTATTGAAAATAATTTCATGAAGAAGCAATATTGCAATATAAGACTGCAAAGCAAGCTAAGGAACTCCGATGTATTTCCGAAATTTTTGCATATGAAAATAATATAGATAGTGAAAAAGAAGAACAAACGATGAAACTGAAGAGGAAAATGGAGAAGATAATTTAATTTTGGATACAGAAATAACTGAGTAAGTTATAAATAATTTATTTATATTAAAATGATTCGTATTAACTGCTTAAATATGAATTAAATAACTCAAGTTAGACATGTTAGTTACAATTTCAATCTAAAATAGCATATGTAATAAGCATGCCTTTATTAAATATTGTATAATATCATAGATATTTCATATAATTATAACCATCATAATTCAGATAAAAATACTAATAATATTACTCAAATATAATAAAACATGAAATGACTAATGTGTCTCTTAGGCTCAAGATGGGTTAAAAATTTATTTTTTTTTTCATTAAAACTTAATAAATATAATGTTAATTGTTACCAATTGCGTTTTAATTTCAATACATGTATATGTGTGATTTTTTATAGTTTTGGCCAACAAATGTAGCTCGCCAGACCTATGTGCTTTGGATGTTAATGAAACACTATGGAAAAAATACCGTTTGTTAAAAGAGAATTTTAATGATGATATTCAATCTTATTTAAATCAGTTAATGCCAACAATTTATAGCTACAAGGATACGGCAAGTACGTACCATTTTAAGGAACTTGCATTGGCTGTTCTTTATAATATAAATATATGCTGGTTATTACAATTAGTAATGCCTGTGTTGAAATAATGAACTCCACTAAAATTAATAGTACATGTTGTATTTCTCTTGTACCTTCACAGTGTATTCCAAAAAAGAAGACAAAACGGGAGTCTTCCCGGTGAAGTATATACCGTTTTAGATATATAATAGAACTGCAACTACATACAAATGTATTTTATATCCAATATTTGTTTAATACTTTTCGAAAAATTTTTGTTGCAATAATATAGTCTACTATAAAATATTTTAAACAATGCCCCTTTTTTGTGTTCACTAATCATTTTTACTTTCTTCTAAATAAAAATTAAGCAAATTATATCATGGCGACTTTTTGAATTTTTGACCGATTTTAGCGACTCAAATTTTTTTTTTTTTTGGGATTTATAAAAAAATATTTGTAGTTATTCTAAAAATACATATATTATTGTCAAAAACTAAAGAAATAAATGCTTTGGGGATTTTTGCGATTTTTGACATTGAATTTGGCGAAAAACTTCAAAATTAATCTGACAACCCTGAGTGTGAACCCAGACTAAAGAGAGTGGTTGTAAACTAAAACAGTACTTTTTCTTTCTCAGTACTCTTAAAAATATTCATCGTGCTAAAAACTTTTATTTGATGAACAGCTAAGTCATGAAAATTATTGGCAATCAAATTAAAGAAAGTATCTAAGAAGCTGAATTATATTAAAGACATTTCGTCAAAATGACGATAATTCGTCAAATCTGGCTGCCGTGTTTGTATCTTGTACGGAAACAGCCATATTTTTTCCATTATTCTCTGTAGTGAACAGTTAGACCATTTGAAGCGCATTGGAACGTGTACGAGTCGATGTTTCAGTATTATTATTGACGCTCTTCCGAACTCGTTCGATATTATCTTGGCTTCGTGATTCAAGCGGTCTTCCACTACGAGATTAGTCATTAACAGATCCCGGTGACTGAAAACGAGCGGCTAAATTGCGTTTCATTTCATGAAGATGTACATATTTCTGATGTTAAACAAATTCCCAAATGTTCTTTTGGTTTGAAATAATGAATTTTGACTAGAAAATTAAACTCAACAATTTTTGCTCGTTCCTCAATCGTATGTATGGCTACCGAAACTCTCAACCGTTGTTTCTTTCTAATAATGAAAAATAAAAACACAAACATTTTTATCAGAAAAACAATGTTCAGCGACTTGTGGCTCACCATGTAAATTTTTTTATATCTACAGCAAAAGAAGTAAAAATCTGGGATAACTTTTTTTCAAAAAAAAAAAAAAAAAAAAAAAAAAAAAAAACAAAAAAACAAAATTCCAACAACAAAACAAAAATAAATTTATATCCAAAATTAAAGGTTTAATAGCGAAAAGAGTAAAAAGTTTGTGATCACTGTTGTTTTCAAGGTCACTGTAGTTCCTCTTGTTTATTTTAATAAACAAATGAATGAAACAGTTTTAAATTTTATCCCAAAAATTTCTTTAAAATGATTTGATTGACATGATTTTAGATTTTTTTTTAGTCTGAATGTATGAACTCGTGTGTATTTTAAACCAAATATCAAATTTCCTTTTGGCAAATTTAACAATATTAAACAAATGAAAGCAGAAAACTTAACAGCGACTTTAATTTTTAACAATACAAAAACCAGGTGCAGTTTAATTTTTTTCTTAAAAAAAAAGATTTTTCAAAAAAAATATGTAACCACGATCCATAAGAAAACAACAAGAGCATAAACAACTTAAAGCAACAACAAAAAAAAAAATGTTTGAAATTTAAAAAATGCGCGCCAATTTCACGCATACAACAAAAAACACATATGCCAGACCATGTTGAGCAACAAAAATCAAAACAACAACAATGCAACATCAGTTTAAGCAAGAAAAAAAATATATATTTTAAAAAATAAAAAGGAGCAACATTTTTAAAAATAAAGATGCCAAGAAGGGACCTCAAGAATGCCAAAATAATATAAACGATTATATAAACAACAAGAACAACATCAATATCAACAGCAGCAGCAGCTGCAACAGCAACATCCACCAACTAAAAATATTCCTTAAAACAATTTAAGATGCTTAAGTTTTTTTTCTTTTTATGCTGTGCAAACGATGTTTGCGAGTTTGAAGCGGGGAGAAAACAATAACATTGATAATATGAGCGATAAAATGGAGGAGGGGGAGAGGGAGGGAGAACATCGTATGATGATGGCAAAGGCTCCTGAAATGTTTATGTATGATTGCCTGACTTGATTGTTTGGCTGGCTGGCTGGACGGTTGCCTGCCTGCCTAACTGCTCGCTTGCGTGTTTGACTTCGTGCTTTCGTGAATTCCTGTGTGATTGGCCTGTTGTCTTATTGTTGTTATTACTGCAGTCGCTTTAGCTGTTACTGAGTAAGACTATAAGAGCGATTGAGAGAAAAAGAGGAAGAGAAGAGATGGTTGTTTAACCCTTTGAGGCAGTGTTACCACCAACAAAATGCAAAACTACACTTGAGATGACACAAAATTACCCAGTTTCAGTGAAATTACATGTTGTCTTTTTATACACTAATGGCCAATTTTAAACATAGATTGATATTAAAATAATTTGGTGAAATTGGCCATAACTGAAAAATTAAGTCTTCTTTGGAATGTTATATTGCAAATATGTCAAACTTATCGAAACACGTCCAAACTCCTTATTATAGCCGTTTTGAGTCATAATACAAGTATTAAATATTTTGACGAAAATGCTTCCCTGATCTAATTATTGTTTGAAATTTAAAAAAAAAAACATAACAACTTATCATGACAGGGTTGTATTTTCCTCAAAATACGGAGTGTAAAGTACCCATTACTTTACTATACTTTAACAAAAATAATTCTTTAACGGTTGCGCCCAATTATTAAGCAGTCTTCGTCGGTAGCGTTTATTAGTCATTAAGTGTTGTAGGTGGATTCACCCATTTGTAAATACGCCTTTATACTGCACGGTATTATTGTTCCGGTACAATCTGTTATAATTAGGGATGCAACATCGTTCCGAAAAACATCGATATTTAAAAACATCGATGTTTCCACGATAAGTATCGATGTTAAAAAACATCGGTACAAACACGATACACCGATGTTTTAATTTTTTTTCTTATTATTATTGAAAGGTTTAATATGTACCCAACAAAGAATTCGGTTAAGTAAACTTTTGAGGAATTTTCTTGACAAAATGACATGAAATGCAAAGTATGTTAAAATAAATATTATATAATTTCAGTAAAAAAAAAACATTTTACTTAAAAACTTCATTGAACTTAGCGGGTGTACTTTTTTAACAATAGCAAAAAACTAAAAATGCAATTCTTAATATTTGTCCATGCCCTACACGATTTTACCTTGGGAGAACTGATATTTGCAAAAATTAAAAAACTTATAACCCTATTACACAGTCTCCAAAATTGTTTTAACATTTCTTTAGTGTACAATATGGGAACCACATATGTACTTATATACATATGTAGTTATGCAATGCATATTATGCAGGTATGTACATTCATATGTACGTACTTTGTACACGCCGAGAAAAAACATGTTTAAATATGGTCACCTCCAAAAAAACTATTTTTAAAGAAAATTTTGAACATATTATGCTGAATTTTACCATATTATTGTTACCGACAACCATATTATTGTTAAATTAGTCCTCCATCAAGAAGCCACAACCATATTATAGTTGTGCTTCGTTGTGTATTGGTTGTCGATGACAATAATTTGGTTAAATAAACCATAATATGTTTACAATTTTATTTAAAATAGTTTTGTTGAAGGTGACCATATTTAAACATGTTTTTTCTCTAGGTGTACGGCTATACTTTGAAATACACTTTTTCCTATTTTTAAATGAAGGGTTTAATTGAAAAACTTAATATTTAAAATGATAAAATTATTATGAAAAAAATTTAAATAAATGAAAATATTAAATAGACGATGTCGATGTTTTCTAGTTTTGACGGCGATGTATCGCCGATGTATCGTCCATCAAAACATCGATGTTAACATCGGTGCTTATGACCAATAGATCGATGTTTTCTAAACATCGATGTATCGTTTGCATCCCTAGTTATAATTAAAACGTACTTAAGGATATTTTTAAAGGTATGGAAACTAATTTTAGTCTACGCAAAACTCTTGCAATGTGGACCTGTTCGGAAATGCATTACTACACTACATCTGATGCGCAGTGCGTTGGCAAAAGCATCAGTTCAAATGTCAGCTTTTCGAAAACATATAACAAAAGCAAACAAATCTAGAACACTCATCACAAAAATGTTTGATGCATATTGTGTTAAAAAATTAGCAAATTGGCATCAACTGATTTTAATTTAAATTTAATTTGTTTAATTTTATTGCAGCTGTAAGCCGAATGGGCCAAATAGCTGCAGTTAATACAAGTTGACAGTATTCATATTTAATATTATATTAACATATCTTAATAATGCTATAAAAAATTCTATCTATTAATCATTCCGGAGTCTATAAATACTCGTTGTTTTGTTTAAAATTCACTCTCATTTACTGCTTAATTCACAAAAAACAAAGTACAATTATTATCCGAATACCAGAATCTCACCCCCCCCCCCAAAAAAAAATTATCTCTATGCAAATACAACTGCAGCGTCCATAAACGAGTTTATATCAGCAACAAAATTTAAAAACTAAACTATTCATCTGATTCCTAAAAAGGTCCTCAAATTGAACCACAGCTCTAGAAAATGTCCTCTCACTATTAGGGATAAATGTATTCCACAATCTGGCAACCTTTACCACAAAAGATCTACTCATAATAACCGTAGAATACACAGGATATAGTAATTGTGATGGTCTAATGGACTGTCCGAAAATTAGCTTAGCCATCAAATACTGTGGGCGATTATACTTAACAGTCTTATAAAACAAAATTATCTGGTTAGCACTAATATAATCCCCAAAATCGTAACCTAGTAATTCAGTTCGATTTCCGGACACATTATATGTTATATTTTATATGTCTAAGATATCGCACTCGTTCCTCTAAAGAGAGTCAACTCAAAATTTTTCACCTTTTGCATGATATCGATGTACAGTGGTCATATCTACCCACTGTTAAAATCTTGCATCATTTTGTCTAGTATTTTGTCAAAAAAATACAGTTGTATCCCCCTTTGTGATATAAGAGTACATATGAAAAGAAAAAAGTTTTTTGTCTCTACTGAAAATTTATAAATTTTTAATTAACCCCCTTTAAAGGAACCAGTGCGATATTTGTAAATACGATGACCATCTTTTTAAAACCAAAATACATAACACAAAAATTTTAATTTATGCATTTTAATTTATACATTAGCATTGTTGAAAACTTTCGAAAATTACAAATTATATCTTGTTTTGGAAATTTCGGATTTCAAGCAAAAAAAAAAAAAGAATCGAAAAAGAATATTAACGATCTTAGAACGAAATAGTTATTTAAAAATTAATACCATAATAGTCAATGCGTTTTATTTTGAAATTATGTTTTAAACATTCTTGGTAACTTAAGACCTCAGTTCTTATTTTTAAAAATTCATTACTTAAATTTCGTTGGTATCAAAAAGAGTGTTAATGAGCCCGAAGTGCTCCTTAAAATAGATTAGGTATAAGGAAAAATTTTTTACACTTTTTAAAGCTTTCATTCAACCCAATTATAAATAAAAATTCCCCGGGTGTTTTTCACCCTTCTCCCAGTTTTCCTATGTAAATTCAATTGTAAAAATGGTTAAAGGGAAAAAAACTGCCGGGGAAATTTTATTCATAATTGGGCTGATTATTTTCCTTAACATTTAAAAAAATGTTTTTTTTTTGCAAATTTGTTGTAATGACAAAAGTCATATAAATTGGGAACGTATATTTGGTTTAGTTATTTTATTAAATACAGCACAAAAAAAAAGAACATTGTTCTGTATAATACAGAACGACTGATAGTACGAGGGCGGATTAATAAGTCAGTGACTTTTTAAATGAAACCCAGTTTTTTTTACAAAAAAATATTTATTTTTCAACATTATCTCCTTTTAGCTCAATATACTTAGTCCAACGTTTCTCCAATTTGTGTATTCCTTCCAAAAAATAGGATTTATCGTGGTCCATACAATAGGCATTTGTTTGACCAATAATTTCATCGTTGGAGCTAACAGCTGTTAAACGCAACGTAAATGACGTAACTTGCTCAAAACTTGACAGTAGTCTATTAAGAGGTGGTACTTGATGGGAGCAGTGTTGCATTTTATATAACTACGAGGGAAGTTTGAAAAGTCACGGACTTATTGACGCCCTCGTACAAATACTTTTAATTTATTTAAGTGAAATAAATAAAAAAACCGGGAAAGGTAAAAAATGGAAAACAAAGTTCATATTACAATCCCTTGAAAAAGTCGACAAGCAATCGACGAAACTCGAGAACAAAATATTGTAATTAAAAATTGAGTTTTATTTACATTGAAGAAATTAGCTTGAAAAAATAACATCCATAAAGTTACAGATATTTTTGCTAACATTTTCACACTTTTTACAATCTAAGAAGCATTTCATAAAATATGTATCTAAAGTTTAACAAAAAAATATTTTAGTTTCTGAAAAACACAATTTAACCAGCTGTAGTACAACCAAGGCTCGGTTACACTATGAAAGTTTTCTTTCAGAAAGTCCAAGCTTATTGGTTAGAGGGGAGAGAAGAAAATCATGGTCCCCAGACATATATACATGCATATGTATACTGCGTCATTTAAAAACTATTGTCAAATTGCCAAAATTAATGAAAAAACAAGTTAGAGTGCTATATTCGTCTGTGCCGAATCTTTGATACCCTCCACCGAAAGGACTCTATATATTATTAACTAAGCTTCACAAAAACGAACGTCAGCATTAAAATTGGTTGCGGTTTAGACCTGAATTTAATTATTGACCGACAATAAGAAAGTTTTATGCGTTTCTTGTTAGAACTTTGAACTGGCTTGAGTAAAATATAATGATTCGTAACAGTTTCAGCCGAACAAAAATAATTTTTAGGAGGGTAATTTGTGTTGGCCCTATGGTAAATTATGGACCAATCATCCCAAAATTCTGAAGACTGATTTCTGGTATTACGAAAAATAAATTAGAATAAATTTCAATACAGCACAAAATTGCATGATATTTTTTCTGGAATCTTAGTTGGAAGAAATTTTACCGCAATATCTCATATCTGTTAAGGTTTTAGGCGAATTTAATTATTTTCCCAAAGTGGGCTTTATTTGGTTTTAGGCGCAATAAACTGTTTTCCGAGAGTAGGGTTTGTATGGGGCCTAGTGCAAATTATGGACCGATCTTTACGAAATTTGTCAGTGTGATTTCTGGTCCTATAAAACTGTGACGTACCAAATTTCATTATGATAGTATTATTAATTACGGTTTGAGGAATACTTAACGGTTTTCCGGGAGTAGGTTTTATATGGGGCCTAGTGTAAATTATTGACCGATCCCCAAACAATTTTACAGTGTGATTTCAGGTCCTATAAAACTGTGACGTACCAGTTTTTAGTATAATAGCGTTTTTGTTTACGGTTTTAGGCGTACTAAGCTGTTTTGCGGGAGTAGGGTTTATATGGGGTCTAGGGTTAATTATGGACCGATCTTCAGGAAACTTAGCAGAGTGATTTCCAGTTCTACAAAACTGTACAGTAATGAATTTAATTATAATAGAATTATTAATTACGGTTTTAGACGTACTAAACTGTTTTCCGGGAGTAGGGTTTATATGAGGCCTAGTGTAAATTATGGACCTATCTTCAAAAAATTATACAGTGTGATTTCTGGTCCTATAAAACTGTTATGTACCAAATTTTAGTATGATAGCGTTATTTATTATGGTTTTAGGCGTACTTAACTGTTTTTCGCGAGTAGGGTTTATATGGGGGCCTATGGTCAATTATGGACCGATCTTCACGAAATTTAACAGTATGACTTGCAGTCATATAAAGCGAATTCAAATTCGAATTATATCATTCCGTGCATTATTCCACCATTTATGTTAGTTTTTGTATAAAAATTATCAATTTTTTTAGGGTGGTGGTTCCACATTTTGATTCATAGTTCTAGTCCTACTGAGCCGATGCCGCTGGATTACAATCCCAAGCTGCTTAGGGTAACTACAAGCATTTTGAGACCAAGTCTGTTCTTTTCTTCTGCGTTTTTCGAAAGTGAGCGTGTTTTCAACAGACGGACAGACATACGGACATGGCTAAATCGACTTAGAATTACTCAAGGAGCCAGGATATATACACTTTATAGTGTCTTAGATGTATAATAAAAAAGTTTCGCTCGGAATGACAAACTTAGTATACCCTCATTCACCACTAGTAGTGGGTATAAAAAAAATAATTACACACAGATTACACATGCAACTAATTACACATGGGCTACACATGTAGGTAGAAATTACACACAATATGTTATTTAACACATGGATTGGCAACATGGGAAAAAATATGTTGAAAAGAGCACGTATGTGCGAAGAAAAAAATGGACATCACTTACAGGATATAAGTTTTCAATGTAATAAAAAATTCTATATTGTTTAAAAAAAAGAAAGTTATAATAGCCGCATAAATAAAAATGTTATAAACCATATAAACTATATAGCTCATTCCGCCCCACCCTGTATAACGTAAACGTTAATTGTGCCTAATACAGTTGTAACGGATATGAAAAATAAAACCACGAAAATGCTTCCTTAAAGATTTTTTTCTTATATGAGATGTTTTTATATCTGTTATTTAGTGCACATATTAAGAATCTTCTGTTTAAGATTTTAAATAGTTTGTCATTGTGCCATATTTTAAGTAAAAATCAATAAGAGAATTTAATTACTTTGATAAATCAAAATAAATATTAGACAGTTACTAGGAAAATTTTTAGGATGTAATGCTCCGATTGTGGGTTATGATTTTTAGGCTTAATTTTGAACTAGGAAGTCTCAATAAAGACTTCTTGTAATTATAAAATAAATAAGAAATTAAAAAAAGATTTTAATGAATGTCCTTAACAAAGCAAAAACAAAATGTATTCGGCTGGGTTTTCCTGGGACCATAACAAGGCATTGTTTTTTTTTACGAACCATTGTGCCCTTCCAAAGCTGTAAGTAAGATGAATGTAAATACAATTTGGATAGAAAGAAAGAGTTAAAGTTGTTTAAAGTTTTTCATATACTTGCTACAAAAAGTGTCAATTTAGCAAATTAAACTTTGAAAAGCAAATGCAATATATCTGGTAGGCAAAATAAGAGAGTATGTATATACTCGTGCCTGATGTGTTAAAAATACAAGTTACAGGTCAAGGATTATGTCATTGCCCATTTACACAAATTATTGGAATAATCCAACAATTTTCCCTCCCCCCTCCCCCCATGGGTTAACAAAAAAACTCTTTCGTATTTAATTTAATAATATACACGAAACTCAAATAGTTTTAACCGATCAAGCTGATGCCTGCAGCTTTAGTTGTTGTTTAAGCTAAATCTTGGACCAGGCAAACAGATATTAAAATTTTGAGCAGTGAATTTAAATAATACACAAAACCAGTCTCCTCTTGTTACATACAAAATAACAACAAGAACCACAAAAAAAAGTAAGAAAAACGCATAGAAAGAAATACCAGCTATAAACTGCTAAAATACAACGAATTGCAAAAAAAATAAAAAAAAAAATAAAAATAGCCACGATTACGAATAACTACAACCACGACAAACGAGCCTCCTTGAATTTTTGCCACAGTAATATTCCACATTGAAAGTCCAAAATCAACTATACATACATACTAGTCCAATACTAGATTAGAGCAGAAAAGTTAAGAGCTCGGCCTAACTGCCGCCTGGCTGCCTCTGCGCAACTGCAAATATGAAACGAACTTCCAGCTAAAAAAAAAGAGCAACACAGAATTAAATGTATAAAACTTTTACGAAAAACAACAAGAACTAAAAAAGAAACGTTAAAAAGAATCCAGCAAATCAAGCTCACATTATGCTGTGGAATGCGCCCAAGTGACGATATCGTTGCAGTTCGTAAGAAAAAAATAAAAAATTAAAAAACAATGTACTAAAAAAACAAAACTATGCGCTGCATAGTGTTTTGAATGTAGAACCGATCTTTAGGTTTTCTTGGCATATATGTAGTTCTATTGAGCACTACTCCTCGTACTTGTCGTATCTAGAGGATAGTTTTATTTAATCGCTCACTGGATGATTGGATGGGAGTAGCGCAGAGTAGAGTTCTGTCTTGTGCTGTTTGAATCTTGGTTTATTTTTTTTTATATTTATTTTTTTCTTACAATTATTATGTTTTTTTGCTCATTCATTTTTTTAGTTTTACGAGTAGAATAAATGTTGCTGCTATTGAACTGTCGGCGACTGCGATTGTTGCTTGCTGCTTCACCCATACAATGATGGAATATCTAAATGGAATTTTAGCTAAAACCCTCTTTCTCTTTTTATTGGGGATCTTGTTAAATAGGAGAATGTATGAGAGTGTGTGTATGTTTATATTCGTAAAGTTCGTTCGTTTTTGCTACTGGGATTCTCATTTTGTAGTTCTTAGAGTCGAAGACGAATTGTGTTTGTGCTCAGGTTGTTTGTTGGTTCTGTATGTTTTTTTTATCACAAAAGTTGTTGATTTTAAACGTATCTCAGTGTTGTCGTTGCTACGGTGGGACGAAAGATATATTAAATTGATTAAAGTTAGCGCAATTTATTTTAGCCATTGCCAAAAATATTAAATACAGTCCTGTTTTGCAAATCCCTTTAATATAAATCACGTGATTTTAAATCACATGTGCCTTCTAAAATCACCCGTGTGATATTGTGGTGTTCCATTTTTGTGTTTACGGTGTGATTTTCAATGGCCGAGGGCACACCGAGAAACATAAAAACGGTGTAATTTTCAGAACACCACAAATTTACACGTGTGATTCTAAAATCATGTGATTTGAAATAACGTCGTTTGCAGAACAGGCCTGATAGCCACAATTTTTTTTATTTGGAAATTCAGCCCATAAAAGTTGGGCAACAGATTTAATTAAAATTTGTATAACTTAGCTCTTAGCTCTTCACGATCTCTTGCGATCGCGCATAACCAGAGCTCCTATTTGGTACCACGGGAGTCCATAGTCGCCGGTGGCACGGCACAAGACCGACTATTGGTTAAGGAATCCGATAGAATGATTCTTGTTTTCTGTCATTCAGGAAGATCGTTTTTGCAAAAGTTTCGCTTTTCCGTTGAAAAGATACTTTCGGGGATCACGTGGTTATTGTGGTTTACTTCCTAAAATCGCGGGAAAGGATGTCCTAAAAATGCCACTGAAGTTCCGATTTTTCGCCGCTTGTGGGAGAGTTCAGCCTGAGAGAGGATTTTCCCTAGGTGCTGTTGCTACTCAATAGGTGCTGCTAGCAATTTTCCAAAAGCGGCGAAGGTTTGGTAGCTCCAGCTCCTAACCAAGGGACGAGTGTATAATTTTGCCGGATTATACACTCAAATTTTAACCTGGATGTGTTGGTTGCGCTTACCCTCGGGGGTGGTTTGTAAACTCATTGTTTTTCACCCAATGGTTAAGGTCCTAGGGCAGGTTTCTTATACATATATAAATTGGCATAGGCAAAACAGTTAAGAACACTTTCCTTCTCTGCTTATCAACCAATTTAAAGAAAAATATACACCATTTAAGAGGTATTTACTTACTATATACTAATCGGAGTGGGTAAAAATGGTAAATTCGGTAACCTCATATTTCCAAAACTTTAAAAGATACAAAAAAACTTAAAGCTAGATTTACATGATTGAAATTTGCTCTTCAAAATGCTTCAAACTTATTGATCAATATTATTGAAATAAATTTTGATCAATAAATTTTGAAGAAATTTTGCTGTTTACACGAGTTTGAAGCATTTTGAAGAGCAATTTTGAAGAAAATCGTGTAAATCTAGCTTAATACATATTGTTCATATAGCCTGTATTTTGGAACTTCTGACCTTCTATAAACATAGAAATAAAGATTATACCAAATGCGTAACTTATCTAAAAATACAACTATAAATTTGGTACCTTTTCGAAAGTCTAACGTTTAAGGGCGCAAACGTTACAATTTTTTACAAAACATTTTTCTCCCTTCATTTACATATACATATGTACGTATTAAATTAGGGGCACCGACCACAATTTTGAAATTTTTAATACTTCTATGGGGAGAAAAAAGTATAATAAAGGGGAAATACGGGATATTAAATTTCTTTTTTTAACTTTTTTTAATTTTCTATAATATTGAACTTAGAAACATAAAATTATAGGTGCAGGGACCTGATTGCATAAGAACCTATTAGATGAAAATGTTTGCACTTTTTTGTTCTCCAACTGGTACTCTTTGAATTTTCGTTAATATAAAATAAAACATGCATGTAAGCTAGAACTTTTTTGGTACTTTTTCGTTCTGCAATTTCTACTTTTTTTAATATTCGTTAACATTGGACCTATATATACAATATAAAACATTTAACCTCCTGAGTAATTGAGAATCTATAAAAAGGAACTTTTTGGTACTTTTTTTCTTCAAGTGGTATTTTTTGAAATTTCGTTAGTATTGCACCTAGAAATATAAAATTGAACATGCAAGGTCCTGAGTGAATGAGAATCTGTAAGAGGGATCTTTTTGGAACTTTTTCGTTCTTTAACTGGTACTTTTTGAATTTTTATTAATACTGAAGGTAGAAACATACAATTAAACGTTCTGGGTCCAGACTTATTAAGAAACTATAAGAGGATACTTTTTGGTTCATTTTTATTTTCAATTGGTACTTTTTGATTTTTTTATATTATTGAACATATAAAATTAAATTAATCATCAACGGACTTTAGTGGAAGATAACATATGGAGCGGAGGTTGGTCCTTGCCAAATCGAAACATGTATATTCATATATGTTTATGTATGTTTTCTTCTAATTTCCATAAATAATTATGGTCGTATTTCGACCACTAGGCAGACACTAGTTTATGTTAATCCTTTGCACAGCAGTATGTCTGACTGTTGGAAGTAAAAGTCTAATAGAAACATTGCATTTCGAAAAATTTACATGTTGACTATAACTCACTAAAACACATCTGTAGACTTGGAAATGAGAAATAAAGTTCGGAGTATCGTTTTTGTGTTAGTATTTATTTTAATGGCTTCTTTTGATAGAAAGTGCATCTGCAACGTTAAGACTTGGAACATGCAGGACGAAGGGACATACATACATACTCGTGTGCATACCTGAGAATGTCAGAAACGATACGATATAATTTTTAATCGAGTTTTTTTGTTTTCTTTCAAACTTTATTGGGTTTGGTATGTCATATTTCCTAATTTTATTTCACTTCACAAACGAAATAAATGTAATAATAAACGCTGTCTACCCAATTTTTAAGAAAAAAAAAAAAAAAACACGAAGAAACATCGTCACTCTTTCTCGTAAATTTTTCGAAAACTATTAAAAGAAATCTTGATTACTTTTGAAAAAAATTCTAAAATACGAGTAGTTTTGTCTTTAATATATTTTAGAGTTATGGAATTTTGATTTAAAGGACTTTAAGGATTTACAATTTGATATATCATCGAATGATATGATGAAATACCAATATTATGGTTTATGAAGCTTAAGCAGTTCCAATCGGACGTCAGAATTTTCAATAAAATTTAAAAGGAGATAGGAAGGAACTAACTTATATAATTTGTAACTCAGAAAAAATTCTCGCAAATGTTTCACCAGTTAAAGCATTATTAAAAAAAATTTATTTTTAAATAAAAATTTAATCAAGGGAATTAAGCGTTTAATTAAACTTTTAATCAAGTGAATTAAATGTTAAATTTATACTATTAATTTGTTTACTGGAAAAAATTTAATTAATTTTTTAATTAATATCACAAATTTTTTAATTGAAATAAATTTTTTTTTCTGTTTACGAACATCCTTAGAAGAAATAGTTATTGAATAAAAAAGTATAATGTACGTGCTTTGTTCGGTTCGCGTTTATTATAATTACATTTCGATTGGATTGTCTAAAACAAAATGTAAAAGTCTTCAGAAATATTTATAAAAGCCAGATTAATTTTGTATTAAAAATGAGCCAAATCCGTGTATAAATAAGGAGGTTGGCTTCATGGATCAAGGTTAAACGAAAATATCTTCTATACAAGAATTTTTTTTTAAATAGCTCGAATCGGTTGATGATTTCACTTAGTCGCCATTAATGTCTTGTATCGGTAAAATTGGTTAATAAAAATTGGCTTGTTTAAAAAAAAACCTTCCAGAATAAGGAATTCGGCAAGAAAGTGATCTTACGGAGATGAAATATTGCTTTAATAGTTTCTTTGGCACCGAAAGTTGCCCAAAGCGTGTTTTTCATCGTATCTAGGGATAAGGAGTTTTATTTGGTGGGTAGAATAAGTAATACTTCAAAAAAATAAAATTTTACTTAACAATTTACTATAGAGTTGCAATATGTGCATTCCGCCACAATTTATGTTAGTTCTTTTTAACAAGATTATCCATTTTAAAGGGTGGTTGATCCACATTTCGATACATAACTCTTATCTTACTGGACCGATTTTGCTGGATTTCAATGCCGAAGTGCTAAGGATAACACGAAACAATTTGATACCAATATTGTTCTTTTCTTTTGGGGTTTTCGAAAGTAAGCGTGTTTTCAACAGACGGACATACAGATAGACATGGCTGAATCGATTAAAAATTAATCAAGGGCCCAGAATAAATATATATATATATATATTTATGTATACTTTAGCGGCCTTAGATGAATATTTAAAAAGTTTTACCCGGAATGACAACCTTAGTATACCCCTTCACAACTTGGTTTGGAAGCTGACTGGTGTCTTCGCGATATCGAGGTTAACTGTGAAATGCCGGATGCCTCTAAATGAGATTGCTGGACATTCTTGGGCAATACTAGTATGGGTATCAGGGCCCAGTGGCTGCCTGCGGAAGCAAAGTGCAGAGGGTCTGACCAAACAGGTCAGTATCTTGGAAGACATGTTTGTCGACGGTCTGATTGGCATTTCAATAGCTTGCTGTAAGACTGTCATTAAACGAGAGTCATACAGAAGGGCTTAGACCAGTGATGCTCTTTTAGGTAAACAATTGTTTTTCGTACGTGTGAGAGCAACAAGTGCACATGTACGGTAGCTGTACTGATATTTTTTCAAATACAGTGTGTTAAATAAATCATAATGAAATCAAGGGGAGCTGTGTTCTTATTTTGTTGATAAATACTATGGAATTAATAAGAACGAAATTGTCGGTCATGACGGTCCACTGGATGATAGGGACCCATGCGAGAAATTGTCATGATGAGGTGGAGGAGGAAATGGTGTTTTCCTTTCTCTGACAATGGCCCGCTCTCGGAGCAGCACTCGTGTCAGCTGCCCATTGTTAAGTGTGAACATACATTTAGTTCCAAGTACTTTTCGTTCCTTGGAAATGAAATATTAAATTTAATTGTCCAATTATATTATGATTATATTATTATCAGGACTGTTCGGAAAATCACTAGATTTCAAACCACATGTGCCTTTTAAAATCGCAAGTGCGATATTGTGGTGTTCCGTTTTTGTGTTTTTCGCTGTGATTTTCAATTGCCGCAATAGCGCAGAAAAATACAAAATCGGTGTGAATTTCAGAACATCACGAAAACCCTCGTCTTATTTTCAAAGCACAAGATTTGATATCACGTGATTTTCAGAACATGCCTGATAATAAAATATTCAAAGTTAAAACTCCTGCTTTCGACGATAATATATTGGCATTGTAAACCAAATGACACTTTAAATAATGGAATGCATAAAAACAAAAACAAGTAAGAAAGTATAGGCGGTTAAGCTCGATCTTATGATACCTAGGACCACAGTATTAAGAGAAAAAATTTCCAGAGTGTACCTTATTTGGGACCCATGGGCAATCATGGAACCGCTAGAACAAAAGTATGTTATGATCTTAAAGTTCATATTAGAATTCGTTGTACCAAATGTTATCTAGATATCAGCAACTTTATAAGATTTGTTCATTTTAAAGCGATTTTAGATGGGGCCTATGGTCAATGCTGGAAATACTAGCATAACATTTTGGCATAAATTAGTAGCTATTATAAAAGTTATCATCATTTGATATCAATACCAACCAACATTTTAAAGGAAACTTTGGCAATAAAAGTTATTTCCGGAAGTAGTATTTGTATGGTATCTGTATACAAATAGGCCGGTCCCTATAAAATTTGGTGATTTGGATTGAAATAAAATAAGTTTGAACAAATATTAAGATGATTTATGGATACAAAGACTCTAGCCTGGAGACAATCTTGTATGGAGGCTATGTGAAATTATGTACCGATTCTCATCATTTTCGAAAGGCTTGGTCTTTGGAACCATTATGTGACAGCTAGTTAGCCAGCCGGACTGACGGATGTATATCGTACGATCGATAAAAAAATAAAAAAGTGGTTCTTGGTCAATATTTTAAACTGTCACACATATAAGTACAAACGCATAACACCCTCTGCACTACAGTGGCGTAGGTATAAAAAATATTTTGGAATTTTTTTTTTTGGCTTTGACCCCACTGTCACTTTGTTCTTAGTTGTTGTGGATTATTGTTGTCTTTGGAAAAAAATGTTGTCATCTTACAGGTTGGCTTGTTTGAAGGTTCTAAATACTCTCGGTTGTTTGGAACCCTCGTTGTCTCCTAAACTATGCTCTTGTTATAATATTTGCTTGAAAGTTTTTTTTATGCGATAGTTTATTATTATATTTTTTTATTTGTCTTGTGTTGCGTTTTTTTTTTGCTCAAGAATCGCGTTTGTTTTACGTACGTTCTTAAGCCATGTTTTATATATTTTTCGGTTTTGGTAAAGATCTTTCTTAGGTTGATTTTAACTTTTTTTTTTAAGTATATTTGTTTTAGAGTAAATAAGTGTATGTGTAGTATTTTTTGCAGCAGGAAAAAAATCCTAATAATGCAGGAAAAATATTAAGAAGACCTTTACGTATGTATATACTCGTATTAAGAAAAAGAATAGATAGTTTATCGCAATTATTTTATTATCACACATCAAAAGTAAACCGCTTAGTATGTCGCCTTAAAGCCGACAAAAGAATCCAAATCAGAAGAAATCATTCTGACTTTTTTCTGCTTGAGTTTTTTGGACAGAGACTGATTTTTTGTTTTTTTTTTCTTGCTCAACAGTTGGACGGTTTGATGATCATTTGGTTGGGTTGATTCTGAATGGTTTGCTTAGTTTACAACCCCACATTCTGTTGTTACCATTTGAATACAAAATATTGCAAAATTTTGAACCGAAAAAAAAAAACGAATTCATAAAATATCGTTTGATTGTTTTTCTGCTCTTTTCTTTGATCTAGAAGA
Organism: Pollenia amentaria; assembly: GCA_943735925.1. Lineage (NCBI taxonomy): Eukaryota > Metazoa > Arthropoda > Insecta > Diptera > Polleniidae > Pollenia > Pollenia amentaria. The sequence continues at coordinate 225,249,694 of OX031007.1, read as the reverse complement.
AAAGATATTTTTAAAAGTTTTTTTTTTCAAATTAGGTTTTAATCATAATTATAATAAAGACAATGATGATGGTGATGAGTGAGTATTGACTGCTGCCGGCTGGCTAGTTTGTTGGTGAGTTGGGACATGGATTGCATATTCATGTTGTTTAATAGTTGGAATTGACAGCCAATGGCTATTTACGCCAAGGAATGTGGATTATGTGACTTAAACAAGATTAAGAACTTTCAATATAATTTTAAATGTTGAAAAAAGAGCGTACGATAAAAACGAACGACGATGTTTATTGAATGTTAATTTCTAAATTGAATTAGATTTGCGTTATTCCGTTTTCAAAGTAAAATTCTCTTGGCTAAAGTAAAAGGAATTGTATCTTCAAAAGGAATCAAAATATTTGAACAGACATTGCGGTAGCTGTGTTAGTTGCAAAAGTAGAAGAAGTTTTAATTATCGTTATGTAGACAAGGACTCAGGGAGATTTTATGTTCATAGCAAATTTAATATTTTCAAACATTTGTAGCTGCTTTTCGAAGAGCCCAAAATAGCTGTTAGACTAATCAAGTCACCGTTATGTTTCCTCTTTAAACTTGCCATTCCAATTTTCAGTATCATTAAATTCAATATTTCTTTAAGTCACATAAATACCTTCATTCCAGTAGTTAGAGCGCCATATAACAGTTCCACTATTTCGATTCCCTCTACACATTTCGCAGAATGGAATCTTAGCAGATTTTAATTTCAATGGCATCGACCTTTTATTTTTAACAATTTAGGGGGCTACTCTCTATTGCGATACGAAAGAAAAATAGTAGCAAGTCAAGTGATTGCTATTCACATCCCCAGGAAGTACAAGGTTGTGGTAAAACCGATCCCCTTCTATGGGGTCATAGTCTGGTGGTCTGCGATAGGTAGGGGGGAGGGGTACTGCAGGATGCTTGAGAAGATATATAGGTTGGTCGCGTTGATAATCATGGTATCTCTTCGATCGACATCAACGAAGGCGCTGTTTTCTATGCTGAACTGGCTGCTAGTTGACATCATAGCCGAACAGTTGGCCCTAACTTCCGCGATTAGTCTAGGGGCGGCATTATATGACCTGGCGGGACGGGACTATTGCACTCAAGAACCCTTTTTCAGTGCTTTGTTCACAGTTCAGCACGAAAATGGTGATGAGCTGTTCGATAAAACGAAACCTCTAGAACTGGCCGTAAGGGTTTATAGTGATGGTTCCAAGATGGGCAGTAGAGTAGGTGGAGGTTTCTTCATCGAGGAATTGGACATTAGGGTCTCTTTTAGGCTGCCGCATGGCATTAGTGTAGTGCAGGCGAAAATCTCTGCAATAAGGCGCGTGCTCCTTGTTCTCGGTAGAGACCAGATAAGGACAGAAATATCGGTCATTACGGGTCACTGGAAGATGGGGACTCATGCGCGGTGAATGGGTCATGATTATAATGACTACTGTAGAAGTTGTCATGATGAGAAGGAGGCGGTGTTTCACTTTCTCTGCCAATGCCCCGGTCTCGGGGATATTAGGTTTAAGCATTTTGGGAATCCTGAATTGCACCTGAATAAGGTTGGACATGATTACGGCAACTACACTATGTTTATTGTATCAATATATTGTTGCCGTGCACAAAATCTTGTTATTTTTATTTAATATCAACCATATAATAGCTACTGTAAACATGTCGATGTTATCTACTATCTTTACTCTAATAATATTTTGTTATCGCCATTTGTAAAATAATTTTGCATTAGTTGTGTCGTTTGTTTTACATGTGCCTATCGAATTATTTGTTATTCATAAAAAAACCAAGTTTAAAGAAATTAAAAAATAAAGAAATTGTAGGTACATTAAAAAAAAAAATTGTAAAGAGTCACAAAAGAAAATATCAATGCTAAAAAAATTTTAATATTGTTTGAAAATGGTGCAAAAATATTGGCCATTGTTTTGTGTTATCTTAGAGAAAAAGAATGAAAATTCTAAAAAATAATTTATAAATTGTCGCAATTATTACGACAAAAGTAGGTTAAAAATTGTATGTTTAAAGTTGCATCATATTATGATGTGCAGTAACAGTTTTACGTTAAGGTTGCCAGTAAGTAAATAAATATATATTAAAAATATTTTTCGGTTTTAGATTTAATCTACATATTATTATGATTAACATGAAAATAATATGATTACTCCTTAACTAATTTTGATTAACATGATAATAATATGTTTACTTCCTAACTTATTATTATTGACATGATGATAATATGATTACATTAAATTATAATATGATGTAATAAAAACAAATTAGGATTAAGGGAAAAATATTATGATGATATATTACGAATATATTTGGTCATAATATGATTTAATAATAATCGTAATATGTTGACTTCAATCATGAATCTTATCATAATATGTTGCTTTTAGAATATGTTTACCACAACCATGTTTTTTCTTTGCGTGTGGACGATATGTCCAATGTGGGACTGAAATCGATCTCTTTGTTCTACAGGTTGTCGGGATAGTTCGAGGCTGCGGCGACTTCTGGAGCTTAGTCTGGGGAATACTGGATGACTCTTGCCACTGGCTAAGGGTATCACAAAAGAACCGCTATAAGGACCCAAGTGAGCCGTCCTCGTGTAGGCTGCCCAGTGAACCTAACCTGTCCTACTCTTTCACATCTTTATTTTCTTTTCGAAAATCCTGACGCAGCCAGTACTGCTTCGTTTCAAATAATTTTGCGAGAGGGTTTGTGAAAGCGATAAATAGTACCAAATTAGCCTCTTATCGCAGTTAGCTTTCGCATTGAAATTGCCTTCCGATCTCAGTAGAGAGAAGCCCCTTGGCCTTAACTTGTATATCGCATTTCCAATAACGTTTTCCTTTCTATGTATTTGAAAGATTAGCATAAAAACATCGTCGTATTTCAGTCTAACATATTTCGGTTTCCTACGGCCTGGAATTTCTATAGCTTAAATATAATATTTTGTAGACTTTAATGACATGCCTTCCAGTTTTTAGAGATATCGAAAACTAAAATTTATGTAGCTAAAGTCCTCTTTCTTTTAATTTTCGAACAATCCAATAAAAGATTTTACTCTTATTAACGATTTTTAAAACTGTCGGATTTAATTTCAAGGACACTCAAATCTCCTCTGCCTGGTATCGTTGAAAATGTGTTCAAAATTATCGTTGAATCTATTTTGCGAGGAGCTCGACCCATCTTGTCACCACTGCTAATACAGCTCTGTTGTGAAACAACATCATACGGAGTGCCTTGTCGTTGGCCGATCTTCATTTTTAAGTCCAGAGAAATATTAGGATAACCACTTACCCTTTTTAATATTTATTTTGGCCTATATGTACCTGAGACACTTAAGCATCTACTTGGTAGGGTCTTTTATGTAAAAACTACTCCTACTTGTTACAGTGAAACCATATCCGATTTGCCAGTTTTGAACAAGCTTCGTAGGGGATGTATCGGGTTTGGGTCATATGCCAGAAACTTAAAATCCCGATTTCCAAAATTCTGAATATAAAATTACCGAATTTTAATATCCTATATAATTGTACAGATTTGGTTTTTATAACTCGCTTTGGCCCTAAAGCCGGGCGTAAGGATTTTCTCCTCTATGGTATAACCAATACCGGCTTCGCTGACTAAAGCTTCTCTTCGTAGACGTCTTTGCTAACTTTAGCTAATAAATTCGAAATAAGATATCGGGATTTTTAAATTTAGGATTTAAAAAATCGGTATTATCAAGTTCGCGATTTTGAGATTCAGAATTTTGAAATTTGGAATTTAAAAAATTTGGACTTTAACATTTTGAGATTTTGATAATATTCCGGTTGTATTCTATCCTAAACAGCAGCCTTAAAACTTACAGCTTACAGGGCCTATAATCTCTTTCTTCTAGATCTCTATTGCATCATTTACCAATTGAAGTAAAAAAAATGCGCTATAAGAAAAACGTGCAATACTTTTCGTTAAGGGGGATGAGGTGACGGATACTTTTGGATTGAGAAGAGTTGTTCTTAGTTCCATACTTTAATAAGCCGTGGAATTAAGGCTCTGCATCGTGACTAACTTTTGCCGATATTGGCGTTATGAAAATACGTTTTTTTAATTCTATTTGCTTTTAAATTAACTGCTTAAAATATTTTAAGCCATTAAGAATGACTGTTTTATTTTTATTTGTTAAACATTTTGCTACGTATTCTAATATTTTACTTGAATATTTTATTAATATAATTTTTTTGTTGTTTCTTACACTTGTATCAATAGCACCTTGATGTTTCATAATTTGGAATTGTTAAAGAATTTTTTAAAATTATTTCTCTTGTTTAAAAAACACAAGCCGCTTATCAGAATAATTGGAAGAATAAAAAAGTAAAAACTTTTTTAATATTTTGTTTGTTTTTCGATTTCTTGGAGTGCCATATGCAAATAATTTATGGACGTTTTTGCCCCTGAATTCTTGCTAGCGTTTGATATTTTTCTCAATTCTTAAAACAATAACAGCTTAAATTAAGAATTTAACTTAATAGTTCAATCGCAACCTTAGAACAAGAAGGTTGCAACTGACATTTTTTTCCGAAAATGAGTTATATATCGCATCGGTATAAATCGCCTACGCTCTTTCGTTTGTCTATCTCAGCTCTCAGTTTTTGTCTATCTCGTACAGCTTCTAAGATATTTAATATTTCTAGCTTCTAACTATGCGTTTTTGGTTAGAGATTCAGTAAACAAAGTTCTAACTGACTGACAGAACCCTGTTAACTTAGAAAGCCTACATTATTATGCAGATAGAACAATGTGGAAACCTTAATTGCAAATTGAACCGTGTTGCTAAGATTCAAAATTGTAATTTACACAAATAGAACCAACGGTCTTGCAACTTAATCAAGAACGGGTTCCTCACTTAGGCTGGGATTTTGAGATCTCAGTTAAACTAGGCTTAGTTAACCTAAAAACATATTTGTGCCGCCATTACCAAGTTTGTATACAGCTTAGTTTTGCTTAAAATGTGGGTCTTTAGTGAAGTTATAAAAAAAAAAATCAAATTTCGCCGGAAAAATCCTACTTTCAGAGTACGTTAAACTAAGTTTAAACTTAATTCACATCTCAAAAACCCGGCCTTAGTAGTATTTTCAGTATATGTCAAGATTGTACGTTCTCTCATAGACTTATATAAGTATTTAATGACTATCTCAACTTTAAGAAAATCAACTTTGAGTTTATAAAATAGATTTAATGAACTTATCAACTTTTTTATAGCGATTTTAATTGCGAAAAGCACCATAACCATAAAAATCGTAGTAGATTTGTAAGGGCGTAATGTCAAAGTTTCGCTTACCATCTCGATCACACATAAAAATTGGTGAGTGTCACGATCAGCTTTACGCACTAAATTTTTTGTTGTTGCAGTTATTCTTTAATATTCTCCCTTACAAACCTGCCTCGTAGTTAGGGACTGCCGCAGTTTAGCTCAAAAATTGTTTGACTTTTGTGCCCTCCACTGTGAATAAGAAATGAAAATTATTAATTCTACTTACAAGTATATTTAAGGTGCTTTATTAGCTTTAAAACAATATATATTACATAAATATTCTAAGGACTTTATTAATCTATAGTTTTTGACTATGGGCCAGAGCACAGTGTGCCGTGGCCTTTAAATGTAATATTTTTTTTTTTTTTTGTAAAATTTATTAAGAATTGATTTACTTAACTTCCTTTGTGTGATTGGCGTTAGTGCTTCTCGAAATTAGAAAACTTTTTGGGATGGTGTTCAGATTCGTTATTGAAAATTTTATAAGTTTGGAACAAGCAGTAATAATTTGGTAGCCAATGAAAACTATGTGGTAAAGAATCGACCAAATGCTGCATTAACCTTTGGGAAAACGGGCCATAAACCAAAAATCTTGCAAGCGAAACGTTTGATAAAGTAAACAGCAGGGCAGGGGAAAGTTGTACAAAATTTCTAGGAAAAAAATACAGCACGAAAAGAAATTTTGAACTAACAAAATTGCTTTATGGGCTGTAAATATGACTATCAACAAGTTAGAGTGCTATATTCAGCTGTGTCGAATCTTTGATACCCTCCACCGACAGGAGTGGGCTCTGTATGATATCTATGGGGGATTTCATGTCAAGTGACCCAACTTTTGAAATCGATGTCTTCCGATTTGGATGAAATTTGCACCAAGGTTATGTTAGGTATGTTATATACCTTCGGAAAGGTTAATTTGTCTAGTTTCTCAGCATAAGTTTTATTTTTAAGATTTTAGAAACACTTACACATAAAAAGGAAAAAATTCAAAATAGTGCGTATGCTAAAAATTGAAAAACCCTCGTCTTGAGTTAGAAATTATTTTTTTTATACATATCCCACTCGCATCCCACTAAGCGACCAAAACTACCTTAAAGGAAAAGACCTAAGCTTTCTTTTGAGCAAAAAAAAAAAAAAAATATAAAAAAATACCCTTTTCAAAAAAATACAAAAATAGTTTTAAATTTAAAAAAAAAAAAATTTTAAAAATTTAAAAACAAACAAAAAAAATTTATTGAAGGACTTATGTGATTAAGATAAAATTTTTTAGATTATTTATCTTTTTTTTTTTATTATTATTATTTTATATTAATTTAATTATTATTACAAATAAATAAAAATAATTTAATTTGTCAACATCTCTATAGAAAAAGTGATTTTATTCCTAGGATTAACATATTGTGGGTATTACGGTATCGAGGGAATGAAATGCTAGTTGGGTATGTTATATACCGTCGGAAAGGTTAATTTGTCTAGTTTCTCAGCATAAGTTTTATTTTTAAGGTTTTAGAAACACTTACACACAAAAAGGAAAAAATTCAAAATAGTGCATATGCTAAAAATTTAAAAATCCTCGTCTTGAGTTAGAAAAATTTTTTTTTTTATACATATCCCACTCTCATCCCACTAAGCGACCAAAACTACCTAAAAGGAAAATACATAAGCTTTCTTTTGAGCAAAAAAAAAAAAAAAAAAAAAAATACCGTTTTCAAAAAAAATAAAAAATAAGTTTTAAATTTAAAAAAAAAAATTTTAAAAAATTTAAACAAATACAAAAAAATTTTTTTTCGAAAGCTTGAAGAAGTAGCTATATTCTTTGTTTGGGACAAATTTTGCTAGCACCAATAGATAAAAAGTTACATGGATGAGAAAGAACAACGGTTTGGCCAAAATGTCAAATTTTGACCCACTCTAACTCAGAAACTTTTTGACCGATCTTGTTGAAAATTTGTGTCTAAACTACTATCCAATAAGACTAACCTTGGTCCAAATTTCATCCAAATCGGAAGATATCGATTTCAAAAGTTGGGTCACTTGACATGAAATCCCCCCTATATATTATTTTTTTATCTTTATAAAAACGGACGTAAGTGGCTTAGACCTATATTAAATGATTGACCGACAATCGGAACGATTTACGCTGTTCTTTTTAGAAATTTGAACTAGCTTGAATAATATATGATGATGCGTAACAGTTTAATGGTGTTTTCTTTTCTACAAAAAATGTGACATTTTATTTAAAAAATGCAATTTGGTGTTCGTTCAAAGAAAAAAGTGTTTTATCAATTAAAAAAATGGTTTAAAAAGTATTTAAATTTAATTAATGTGATAATTGAATCGATTATTTTTTTAGTTGAAAGAAAATTAAAAATTTAATTTTGATTTAATTAACCTTTTAGTTGTTTTCAAATAAATTTTCAAATAAAGCTTTAATTAAATAACAAAAAATCTTAATTGACTTTTTTCGCTTAAAATAAAATAATTTAAACATGTAGAATTGTTGTTGGGAATTTTCAATATTTATTTAAATAAATTAACACATTGTTTGCCATTTCAAAATTTATTTGAAAACAACTAAAGGTTAATTTTTTGATCACTTTTTTAATTAAAATTAAAAATATCATTTATTGAAAATATTTTTTCAAAATTTTAAAATGTTTAGTAATCCACATAATCATTTTGGTAATAGGTGCAAAATCAACAAATTGTTTGCTTGATATTATGAATTTGTAATTTTTTTTTTTTTTTTTTAATATTACCTATGCTAATCCCGCGAAGCTATACGCTTTTCTGCAGGAGACCAGAGTCTCTGGCGGGAATCGAACCCGCAACCCCGGCGCTGATAGACTAACTCACTACCAGCTAGCCTACCGGGGCACCCAATTTGGTGATTGGAGAAATTTAATAATTTTTTCTGTGTTTCTTAAAAATGTTTTGCATTGCACTTTACGCCCCGTATAAATCGACAGTGTTGAGAATGCCCTGTAAAAATATGGCTTATGTTTATATATAGGGTTACCAGATGAAGTTGGGAAAAATCACCTCTAATCACAACAGCAAAAATTTTAAATTTTAATAGTTATTTTTTCTATTAATAGTAAAAACATAAGAAAGCATTACACTGTTGTCAGTGATATAAAATTTAAGTGGATTCGGTATTATAAAATTGTTTTTGAAAAAAGCGTCAAATCAAGAAATCTTAAAAACTTGGTGTTAATAAATCGGAAATCTTGCAAAGGTATTTTCTTGTTTACATATTTTATAAAAAACAAACTAAAGAAATTGGAATTTCGACATTCATTTTGTTCATTTATTTATTTATTTAATATCAATCTATTAATAAATTTTTGTATATTTTTTTTATATTTTGAAGAACAAACTTTTTGTCAGCTGTTTAAAACAGGGCGGTCCATTTTTGTGTTTTGTTCTCGTCAAATAAAAAATAGCATTATTACAGGGTCGCCCAAGGCGAATTCAACTACAGGTCGTGTCGAAACGCCATCTGATTTTGACAGTTCGAGCTGCTTTGTTTTGATTTGTTAGTGTTTTGTTAGGAATGGTTGACATTTTGGACAGTAAACACTAACAATGCAATGCAAAAAACCCTTTGTTGTTTCTGTTGTTTTTGGATTGTTGTAGTATCGACACCACCTGTAGTAGAATTCGCCTTGGGGTCGCCAAGACATTTTATACATGTACCTTTTAACATTTTTTTTTGTAGAAAAGGAAACACCATAAGCCGAGCTAAAGTGATTTTCAGGAGGGAAATTTATATTGAACCCATGGTAAATTATGGACCAATTAAATTCTGATAAGCGGTTTTTGGTATTAAAAACATAAATAAGAATAAATTTCAATACATCCGCAAAATTAGTTTTAGCGTTTACAGTGAATTTCAGAAAGCTGCTTAGTATGGGATCTAAGGTAAACTATGGACCGTATATCACTAAATTGCATGACATTTTTTTATGGTTTTGGGCGTATTTAGATATTTTCCTAAAGTGGGCTTTATAGGGGGTATATGGTAAAATCTGGACCGACCATCACGAAATTTATTAGTGTGATTTCTAGTCCTATAAAACTGTAATGTATTAAAGTGCATTATAATAGCCTTGTTTATTACGTTTTCTGGGAGTAGGTTTTATATGGGGCCTATGGTTAATTATGGACTGATCTTCATGATTTTAAGACTATGGTTTCCAGTCATATAAAACGAATTTGTGCAAAATTTTATATCATTCCGTGCATTATTCCAACATTTATGTTAGTTTTTGTAACACAATTATCAATTTCTTAGGGAGGTGGTTCCACATTTTTATACATAGCTCTGATCCTACTGAACAGATGTTGCTGGACTTCAATCCCAAACTGCAAGCAATTTGATACCAAGTTTGTTCTTTTCTTTTGCGTTTTTCGAAAATGAGCGTGTTTTCAACAGACGGACAGATGGAAAAACGGAGATACTGTCAGACGGACCGACATGGCTAAATCGACATAGAATAACTCAAGGAGCCAGAGTATATATAGCTTATGGGGTCTAAGGTGTAGAATAAAAAAGTTTCACACGCAATGACAGACTCATTCACCACTAGTGGTGGTGGAGGGTATAAAAAGTTGTTACACAAAGCGAACGTTAGGAATTCTTTAGGGATTTTTACTTGAAAGATCAAGAACTTATGTTTTGATATTATCTAAGTGATTTAAATATGTTCAAAAAAGCAATAAATCGAGAAATTCGCGACGAAACTTCTTTTTTTTTTGATACTTTGTAGAATTGTCTGGAAATATGATAGGAGTTTGTAAGCCATTTCGGCTTGGAACTTTTGAGATTTTCCAAAAAATAGTTTACAACACACACTTAAATAAAAACAATGTAACTGCTGTAGCTAAAAGATGGGACAAGGAGTTGAAATCCGTAAAATGAATGTCTGAAGGAAAGGTTTTTTAACTAAATACACATATAACACCATTTTCAAGAATAGAGGCCTAAACAAAATGTACATTACGTGGCTTAAGCAACTGTGCCAAATTGAACTTAAGGAAACTTTTTATTAAGCTTTGAGAAATTGACATTTGCTAAAGCAAAGTGCGAAACTGCTCGCACATTCCGTACGGAATCAAATGTTTTTCTATTTGGTTTTTTAAATGAATTTGAGATGATTTTTGCTAATTTTTAACAGTAGCTTAAATTTGTTTATGCACATTCTGGTTAGGCCTATTATTGCCGTGCAAAAATTTCATCTTAGAAAATAGGAAAACTCTTTTAAAAATACAAAATATGTACCGTTATTAAAAAACAATTGTGACTCTTATATCATTATTCTCATGGTTATTACCAGGGAAACCCGAAATATGCTCTAAAAACGCGTTTTATGCGCATTAAATATGCAGTAAAACCTCGAAAATATGCCTTGAAAAATGTTAAAAATATGCCAAAAAAAAAAAAAAAATCAAAAATTTCTCATTTGAAAACAAAATGTTCAACAATTTAAAAACATTTGCAATAAAAAAAAACACAATCCTAAATTTATAATCGGAAAAGCCCAAACGCCAGACGAATTTTCGAGATTTTACCCTATTTGGAAACGAAGGGCAGTAATGGGCTCACAAAAACAAAGTTATATTATGATGTTAAAATTCATATAAGAGTTATTTCTGGCGAATATTATCTAGATGTTAACATCCATATAAGATTTTTTGTCTTAAAGGGATTTCAGGAACGATCGCTAAATTGTTTATTAATGTTGATATTTAAAAGAAAGTTGAAGCTATTTTTAGATGGGAGTTTTAGGCAAATGTGAGCCAATTCGAAAAAAATTCGAAGAAATTGGCAGTAAAATGTTTTTGAGGCGAATTTAATCTAAATACGAGTACCAACCAGTGATGCCAACTTTTTTGGAGCAAAAAGCACTTTAAAATGTAAAAAAGCACTAAAAGGCACTATTTCAAGCAAAAAAAAGCGTTAAAAAGCACTAAGCCATTTCTTTTTAAATTTAATCGATAATTGAACACAAAATAATTTAACAAACATTTGAAAAAAAAATGGCGACGGCGTTGTCGGAGCACCATTTTCGTACATAACTTTATTTTGGATCATCAAAAGTTGGGTTTGAATTGGGTTATAAAACTGATTTAAGTAATAATTTGATTTTTTATAAGTTTCATTTGAAAAGATATCACTGCAGACACTAAGTGATAGAGTGTAATCATTACAGCATGACTTATGGCGATGAAGTTCAAATTTAATGTGAGGAATTGAGTTAATAGAGTTCAAGGATAATCTGTTTCGAATTTTGAATTTACTTCCGCGTTAGAGTATGACAAGCTCAAAACTCTTAATACAAAATTAGACAAATCTAAAAATGGCTTTTTTCCTATTGAATCTTTAAAATCGTTGACTTCTATCCAAAAAGATCTGTTCGTTGTTAATTTTTCCATTTACAATTCTTAATATTTTCCAAGCAAATTCTTTAATAAAATATGTAAAGAAAACAATTACATCGTTTTTATTAACAATCGATGTGAGATTTACAAAACAAAGCAGGATTGCAGAGTACATGAAACTGAGTACTTCTACCCAATCTTCTCATCTCTCTCACCAATAAACTCAAAAATTGCTGCAACAAAAACTGCAAGTCTGGGCGATGCCTTTGTAGTGAGCTTACCTAATAAACAGTTGGCATATAAAAGAATGTTTTTCAGTTAACAAAATTGTTACTCCATAATTAATTTAATAAAATTGTAGGAAAAAGCTATAAATTTTAAAAAGCACTAAAGGCACTAACGTAAAATTGAAAAAGCACCAAGTTAGTGCTTTTACTTAGTTTGGCACTAAAGAAAAAATTTTGGTGTTTCGAGGCATCAAAAAGCACCATAAATAGTGCCAAAAGCACTAAGTTGGCATCTCTGGTACCAACATAATTAGATAGCTTACAAACACAAAAGTCTAATTTGGAAAGAAGTTTTTTCGTTAATATATGAAATTATATACCGATTCTCACCATTTACAGTATTAACCAAATTTGATCAAATTATCTACAAAAATGGTTTTTACTTCATTTTGGCTTATATAGATATAATATTTGAAAGCTTAAAATAACGTTTATCTTTAATGATAGCCTGCTTTGGCTTACAATTTTAGAGTAAAAATTAAATGTTGATGGCGAAATAAAAGCAACATGTTGGCTATACAGACAGATATTTAAAACAGAAAAATCTGATTTTTGAAAAAAAAATATTTTATTTGCTGCGAAAGCTCTTGTAAGTATCTAAAAAATTCAACAGGTATTAAAATAAGCCTCAAAAAGACAAAAACTGCACCAAAAAATGCTCTTTTAACTAAATTATTCAAAAAATGCTGTAAAAGGTAAAATATGCAAAAATATGCACTAACAAATCGATGCCAAAATTCATTACAAGCTCTAAACCGGATAAATATATTGTTTCTGCCTTCATTGGTCGGACAAGGAAAAACATGCAATTGCATATTTATGGTTTCCCTGATTATTACCGTTTTAACTTTCAGAATTTGAACTATCCCAATAACGCATGGTTCTATCTACAAACAATTATTTCTTAGACCCCTTTCAGACTCGGCAAGTCAGTTGCCGAGTACAACAATTTGTTCCTCTTAAGCCGACCTTACCGCTGACATCTACAAGCCAAGAGTTGCGCAAGTAACTCGCCGAGTCTGAAAGGGGTCTTACTATAAAGCAAAGTCCTGTTTGTTATTGTTCAGCATCAGAGTTCTAAAGGGTCCGCCAAATAACTTTTTTTTTTGAAAATGCTATAAAAAAACTACTAAATATTTTCTCAAATTTCTTTTTTTATTTGAAAGTACAATCCTTCCGGTTAATAATGGAAAATAATTTCATTCAAATGGCGTCATACCAAGATCTTTATGCAAAAATTCGTCTCAATGATATCTCCGAAATGTTCAATTGTTGAGAACGACGGTGAATTGACTTTCTGCAACAGCAGCAATATTCTCGGGTGTACGCACTGTTTTTGGCTTTTCACGCTTTGGTTTATCGATGAGGATGCCAGTTTCTTTCACTTTTTTCACAAGATAACAAACATACGGAGCTGACGGTGCTTCTCTTCTTCCAAAATCCGTACGCAATTTTCGCACACATTCTACAACATTACCATGATTTTCAAAGTAATGTCGCCATATTTCCCAGCGTTGTTCAAGCGTATACACAACTATATTCGTTCAGCGGAAGGATAAAACTAATTATCTGTCAAATCAGACATGAGCTAAGTGTTACCATTCACGAAATAAGCACTTGTTGAAAAAAAAACGATAGATGGCGGACCCAAAAAAAAAAACGTTAGATGGCGGATCATTTATCTGTTTTTTGAGACTTAATTTATGCAAAAACTAATAAAGTTGCTTAGTCATCGTCCAGACTTGCAGCAATTCTTGAGTTTATTGGTAAGAGGGGTGAGAAGATTGGCGAGGGGTACTCAGTTTCATTTACTCTGCGATTCCGTTTTGTATTTTTATTCTGGCACTTTTTAACTTGAAGTTGGATGTAGGTGTATTTATATTTACTATATACTTACATACAAAATATAAAAGGAAGAAGACGAAAGACAAGATAAAAATACAAAAATATTCAATCTTAGTTTCCTCAAAAGTAGTGTTGGTGCAAATAGAACCTTCTTGTCCATAAGTCTCGAATTATCTAGATCATTTATATCCTGGTAATTTTGCTAGACTTGGGAAGATTATTAGCAAATTGAATAAAAATAATTGTCAAATGCTTAACTTTCGAATTGTTTTTTAAACTTTCGTGCCTCCCTTGCATTCGATTTTAGCACACGCTTCAGATTTTCTACCGCTAGACAACAAAAAACTCAGTTCGTGTAGTAAAATGTATTATTTTCATATAAAAGCACAACAATTGACGCACAAAAAACTTTTTTTTTTCCAAAAGTCACGTTCATATTTTCTAAATTTTGTGACAGCCAGACAAATATCTACTTTGTTTAGGATACATACATACATATGTAAATGTGATTGAAATTAAATTAATCACGTGATTTACATCTAATTTCACACGTGATTGACATCGCATTATTCACGTGATTCACTGCGAACAAATAACAACTCCTCTTGATTACAATTTTAGTATTTGGATGTAGTTAGAAAGATTGAAAACTCGGGCCACATACATACATAGTATCAGTAAATTTGAAAAGGAATAAAAATCTAATATACAGTTTTGACTTTATTTCAAAGTCTTTGTAAGTAGAAAGTATCCTTGTATTAGATAGTTAGCTATGAGCTGCAATCAAACCGGTTATAAAATGAATGAGTTAATTCGTCGTTATTCATAGGTAAATGTAGACGTTGCGGATCACCTGTTCCGTTTTGCTTACCAAGCTTATGCATAAATAGGTACTCTTACGTAAACGTTACGTTGCGTTGAAACCTATTAAAATTAAATTGTTCTGCATTTCACGTATCAGAACTTTATGTGTGTGTATGTTTATTGAAAAATCGAACATTCCCAGCTAGCATAGGCTGTTTGTTAGACGATTATGTTCAATATACAACTCCTAAAATAATCTTCTGATGAGTTACAAAAACAAAAACATCTACATTTTATTTTATTTATTACTTTTTTATATATTTTTGACACGCTCGTTTTTTAATCTTGTAATGAAACTTTTGCGACTCTCTGTAAGAGTCAGATAAGAATTACTGAGCTACATAAATTTGAGCGTTTTGGATCTGTAAAATAAGTTTTTCCGACAGGATGGTGTTGATTTCGCGACCTTAAGGTTTGTTTGATATAAATTGTATGAAAATTAAAAGTTTTCACATGAAAAACAAGCTTGATGCCCTTATTTAGGTAGCTCAGTTATACGGCTGAGCATTTCACGAGTTGTAAAATAATCCCTATGTGAGTCTCATAAGATCCTTGGCATTCTTTTTGAAAGATTCGTTAGATAATCTCTACATTAGAGTTTGTTCCCGGGATTTCCCGTCCCGGGAATTCCCGAGATTTTCAATTGTTTTCAATTCCCGTTTTCCCGGGAATTAGTTGCGGGATTCCCGGGAAATTTTGAAGAAAATCTTTTTTTAAAACTTTAGTAAATCTATGTCGGACTAGTTTCTTTAGTAGTTTAATCCAACTTAATTTCACCACAATATTTAAATTAACTACAGCTTGAAGCTTACTAAGCTAATTTTTAAAAATGTGCTTTATATAGGGCCTATGATAATTATAGGCCTATCTTCACGAAATTTTATTTCTTGTCTTAGCACACTGAAGTGTAAGTTTTACAATAATATTATAAGGTTTTGCGGCTAAGGGCGTAGTAAAGTGTTTTCCTAGATTGTGCTTCACATGCGGCATTTCAAGTAATTTTGAGTCTTATGAGAGTAGAATATGCTAAAAAGCAGTATTCGTTATGCTTTTAGCCATACTTACATGATTTACGAGATTAGTCTAAACATGGAGCCGTAGAAAAATTATGGCCCCACATTCACGAAATTTGGTGCCTTATAAAACGAATTTGTGGAAATTTAATGACAAAAGGTGCATTTCGCCACAAATTTATGTTAGTTTTTAGTGCGGTAGTTCCGCATTTGGGTGCATTACTCTTTTCCTACTGAAGCGATTCTGCTGGAATTCAATTCAAACAGCCTAGAAGATCTAGAAACAATTTGACACCATATGACTAAATCGGCTTAGAATTAATGATATAATAATATTACAAAAAGATTCACATGGAATGACAAACTTAGTATACCCCCATACACCACTGCTGATTAAGGGTTATAACATTGTAAAAAAATATGTAATTAAATATAAGTAGTAAACAAAATTTCTCCTTCCTGCTGAATTTGTTAAACGGTAGAATTGTTTCAGAGTTCCTACTTCGTAATGTTGTGCTATCAGTGTCTAATCGCCCTTCCAGATATTTTATTCCACTAAGACTTTAATGCTTTCATTCTAACTATGCAAATGAGCTCTGTATTTGACGATGTATATACGTACGAGTATATTGATTTCTATGATCCTATTGGCATCAAAATAATTAAGATTTCTTGAAATTACTTTCATCTTAAAATTTTTACGTTTTTGTTATATAATAGATACTAGATTTAATTATTTTAAGTGTAATAGCCAGTAAGAAATATTAGTTTCATTGGGGAAATAAGTAAATAAAAAATTTTGTGCGGGTATCCCGGGTTCCCGGGAATTTGATATTTATTTCCCGCTTTCCCGGGAATCCAAAAAGTACGGGAATAAAAAAACTCTACTCTACATAAATCATAACCGAATGCGAAAGTGACTTTTGCGTTTGCTTCGCTTTATCGGCTAAATGGGCGAGCCGATTTTAATGAAATTGGCAATATAGGCTTTTTATTTTTTAAAACTAGGACCAAGAGGGGGACATAGGGAGAGTTACAGCCTATCCGAAAATATCTAACCAATTTTGATGAAATTTGCCTTATAGATAAATAAGCGTAAATAAAACGCAAAGGGTTTGTATTTTTTTCCAAATCTAGGAATATGAAGGGACAGAGGGGAGATTTCTATCTATCTGAAACTATCTAGCCGATTTTGATGAAATGTAAAACATATGTAGATCGATCTACATACAATAATACACACAGGCTTTATATTTGTTTCAAATCTTGGAACAATAGAAGACTGAAAAGCAATTTCTGCCTCTCCTACTCTATCCAACCGATTTTAATTTTACTTTATAATTAGTCAAAAAATAACTCTGGGCGGTCAACGCTGCTGACACGGCTAAACTAATGTGATCTTTCAATGAAAAATACTAAGTGCCTATTTTACCAATGTTTGTTTATTTGTAGGAGGTAATCTCCTTAACCACTGAACCGATCTTTATGAAACTTTTACAGTATATTACTCTGGGAGGTGCTATCGGACAAATACATTATAGGTTTATGTATATCTGTACAAAGACAATACCTAAAGTTTACAAATTTAGTGCGATTATCTTGGTTACCAATGCACAACGTCTGAAAAAAAACTGGGCGGGATTGGAAAGGTAGGCGAGGCACCTCCCATAAAAAGACAATAGGTAATCCGTAACCGCTGAACCGATCTTTATGAAACTTTTTCATTATATTGCTAATGGTGTGGGTGGTTCTACAAGCTATATAATTTTTATAAATTTTAAGTGGGCGGAGCACCTTCAATATAAAGAAAAAATATATTTCTGTATATCTAGAGGTCGGATAGAACTAAAGTTTCCAAATTAATTAAGACTATCTTGGTTATCAATACACAACATCTGACAAAATCTGGGCAGAATTGGAGACATGGACTTGGCACAAAACAGATTTCTTTATATCTGGAGAACGGCAATAGAGGAAGTTACCAAATTTGGTACAAATAGCTCGGCTATCAATACGCAATATCAGTCAAAAAAATGGGCGGTATGAGATAAGTGTGCGTGTCACAAAATATTTTTCTGTATCTCAGCAGAACTATAAGTGTAAAATTGTCCAAATAATTGGGCTTTTGTGCTATTAGATTTTTACAAAGTGTTAAAAGTTAGAAAATGAAAAGTCCATAATTGTTTGAACCCGGTCAGCGTCGGGACTTAACAGCGAGTATTTTTATAAAAAACGCACAAATAACTAAAGCTAAAATTTATGGGAAGTTTTTTTTTTGTAATTATCGTTACAAATAATTAGTTTTTTTTTCTTTAATCACATTTCATTATCACATGAAACGTTTACGTATTTTTAGTAACTACCATTGATTGAAGTCGTCCGCAACATTAACGTATGTATAATTAGGCCTTTATCCAGATCCTCTATGTTATTTCTTTAACATATATAAAATAAAAGGTTTATTAAAAGGCATATAACAAGGCTCATTAGGGAGGGCAATAAAACCATGTAGGCATGTAGGCGTTAAATTGTTTTTGTTTAATATGGGGACAATTTTTTGTACTGCTATGCCAAAGGAATCTACCTTGTTAAGTGTGCCTTGCATTTAGGGACAAAAGTTATTTATCTCTTATGCTAGTTGTGTCGAAATAAATCAAAAATGGAAAATTTTTGTTTTAGTACAGGGTGTCCCTGTGTAAATTCATTTTATAAATAGCATTATCCTTTATATTTGTAGGATCTTTGCAAAGAACACTACGACAATTGAGCTACGAATCAGCAACGACCTAATTTTTAACATCGTTAAAATAAAAGGCTTAAAAACTCGTGATTTGACCGATCCCATCAAATGGCAGTTGGAGACCTTAAGCCGTGTGCTTCATTGGTAAGCCCGTAATTCATCTGAACTCAGTACAGTATGGTCGACTGGCTTATCGAATGTAAGCAATTGTATCGTGGGGAATGTCTGATCTGTGTGAAATTAAATGAAACAACAACAACCTGAAGTTAGTTTTTTGCGGTAGGTCCTTAGGCGGCTCTTTTAGATTACGGAATTAAGCTGCCCATGAGGTTAAGTTCACATGATTTTTACCTTCCTTTTAAAGTTGCTCCAAATTCTATCTGTGAATCAGCATCCCTTAGAAACGTGGTATCGGCGAGAGAAATTTTAAGGCTGGCGGTTCTCACTGTGTGCTTTCCTGCTATGCATTAGAGCTGCATTTGCATGGGATGAAACTGTTATTACAGGAACCCCGATTAATTTGAACCTATTTGTCTACGAGCTTCTTTTAATAGTACATACTATGTATTTTTTGTATGATAATATTATCGGCCATGTTCTGGAAATCGAATGCGAAGGAAAATTTCAGTTGCATTTTTTTTTTTAAAAATGACCGTAGTTTTTCATGATTTGTGATTTGTAGGCAAGCAGTTTTCTTATATTTCTTAAGTGTATATCACTCAGCGAAATTGAACGCAACTGTAGTGCAAAAATTATATTGTCCATTACCAATCAGTTCGGTATTGTTACGTAGTGCAGAAAAAACAGCAGTAATCCACAATTTTAAAGATCTCCTTTAACACAATTGACTATTAACTACAGACACCAAAGAATTTCCGAAGGTCCTTATTAAAAGCAATTCAATATCCTAAGGTCCTGGTGTCAACTGGCTTCCGCGGTATCAGATTGGACTTTGGTCATTCGTGTTCTTTTAGCCAATTTGAAGTCTCAGACGATCTTGAGGTAGATATGTATTGCAGCAACCAAAATCTACCAAGAGGACAGTGCCCCATTACGTCACATAAGCATACCTCCGTGGTAACCGGTTCTAAACACCAGAATAAGCTTATTAACCTCGACTTTTAATATGTCATTTTACCAAGTATTGGTTTTTTACCAACACCCACATACATACTCTTCCTGCTCCTTAAGATTTTTTAAATATTTTTCAGGCTTTCTTAAGCTTTATAGCAAAAATGTACAATGATTTCAACAAATATGTGTGTATTCAAAGAGGATAAACTGACCTTGCAAGAAATTATGGTGATTTGGAGAAAGAAAATTGTTCTTCAAATTCTTTGCCAATTAGATTTTTTCCATTACTTTTTGTGTTTTTTGTTTGCTCTTGCGGCTAAAGCCGACATGCTCACACTCACCCATACTTGAATGTATATTTCAAGTTGGCAATGCTTAACACAAATATTTTTGTTCAAAACGATCTTGAAAATATATTTGTAAAGATCGAAAAAGAGAGACAACTGAGTAATCAATGAAAAGCAAAAAATTACAAGACTAGTAAAAAGAGAGTAAAATAAACGTGAAATCTGTTTATAAAAAAGGCCTCAAAATACACACAGATGCATATACAAGCAAACACTATTACATGCCACACTCACTCAACCACACAATTATTTAAATAGCAGGTACGACGACGACGACAGCGATAACTACAACAGCGACTTGTAAAGCAAAACCAAACATTTTTTCTGTTACCAATACATAACAACAACTGAAAAAACCCGCGAGTATCTTTAAGATACACAGATACAGATTGCAAAGTGTACAAAGTAAAATATATATGTATGTACAAATGAGCATACATAGAAAAAAAAATTATAAAAAAACTTAAACATTGTTGGAATGAATCTCTGATGGAATTTTTGTGTGTGCAAGGAAAAAACAAATGTTGCTGGTGCCAAGCAGTTCAGTTTAGTTTACGGTGCTGAGCGAAGCGGTTGAAAAATAAGATTTTTTGTAAAAAGATTTTTTTTTACAAATTTGTTACAATTTCAAAAGAAAAAAAATTATAAAAAAGGGAAAATTGAAAACAATTTTTTAAGTTGACAAGAAAATTTTCATTTCAAATTACAAAGAAAATAAATGAATTGTTTAAATTTACATAATTAAAAAGTGTTAATTACTTCAAATTTTATTAAAATAAGTTAACTCGTTTTTTTATTTCCCAAAAAATGTATTGAATTTAATTAAATAAAAAAAATTTGCATAAAATTTATTAGTGATTTTTGACTAAAACGCGTTTTCTGAAATCTGCAAAAAAGGTGATTATTTAAAAAAGTGTTTTCCCTGTTATTGTTTGAAATAAGTTAAATGTATTTGTTATAATAAATTATAAATTTTTTTTCAAGTTTTATTAAAAAATTGATTTTGACTCCCCATTTTTTTCTGATGGCCACTACTTTTGCTATTAATTTTTTCTTAAACCACTACAAATATAAAATCAATTATGTTTGATAAATAAATTTCTTGATCTCTTTCTTTTTTTTCTCTCGAACAGAGAGCCCCCTTGTATTTGTGTTAACCAGAGTGTGTTTGTGTGTTTTTTTTAAACCGAAAACAAGATCTTTTTTCTACAGTAGAAAACAAAAACAACAATTCAACACAAAAATTAAACGGCAACAACAAAATGTATGGCATTCTTTTCCCCAACAACAAAAATAAAAACAACAGACAACTTTGGCGACGTTTAATAAATATAATACAGCAACAACAATGTTAATATAAAAGAAAAAAAAATATAAAAAAGCAACAACAAAATGAAACGAAATACATCAGGTTATTGTCGTAAAACGAACAAAGTGTTTGGAACAAAAAACAAGAACCCCATTTTTGCTCTCTCTGTGGGTCTTTTTTTAAATCTGGCTATTGCTCTTTTTTTAAATTCGTATTACTATTTCTCTCCGTGCATTTTTTTAAACAAAAATAGGTATAAAATTGTTAGAAAATCCGCTTAAAATTAAAAAAATAAACAAAAATTCCCAAAAGTAGCTACTTTTGAAAAGATATTAAAGAAATTATTAAAAAAAAAGTTTTAAGAAGTTTGGAAAATTATTAAAATGTCTTTATAAACAACTATTAATCCTCAAAAAGGTGAACTAAAAGTGAATTAATCCAAGAAACTTTGAAAATCTTAGAAACCAATTAAAAAAAAAAAATAAATAAATGTAATGAAATAGTAATTTAAAAAATTCTGTAAAATGTTGTTTAAAATTAAAACGTCATAATTACAAATAAAAATCTGTGGTTAATAAAATTACAAAGAATTAAACTAAAATAATTAAAAAGAATTTGTACATAATATGTACATACATAAATATATATAAACAATGCACAAAAACTATGAAAAAAATATTCAAATATCATTCAATATAAAAAATTATCAATTACAATCATATGCCGCAATAAGAGGCATAGAACATTTAACAAAAATTATTTAAGGACTACAGATTCGTTTGATATTAAAACGGAGGCCAAATCCGTCTATTATTTTTACCTATCCCCTCTATAAAAGTCCCCCGTTGAGAGTTTGGGCATTATAACGGCCCTAAACCCAGAGAACAACATTTTTGAATATGGTCAGCTCCAACAAACGTATTTTTAACGAATAATGTTAAAAAAATTATGGTTAATTTAATCATATTATTGTCGCGGCAACCATATAAAAGTTAAATTAGTCCTCCATCAATAATCCAAAACCATATTATGGTTGCCTCTAAATATGTTATGGTTAAGTATGACAATAATTTGTAAACCACTAGTAATTGTATGGCTTTAAAGTAATAATAGTACTTTCTCTTTTCAAAGAGCAACATGCTATGGCTAAAAAAAAAACATTCTATTATAAGTGTTAAACATACTTTTTGTTCTTATTAACCATAACATTTTCGTAGGCAAACATAATATGGTTTTGGCTTACTTGATGGAGGACTAATTTTTTCATAATATTGATGCCGGTGACAATAGTATGGTTAAATTTAACTATAATTTGTTTAACATTTTACGTTAAAAAAAGCTATGTTGGAGGTGACCACATTGAAAATAATTTTTTCTCTGGGTGTATGTCCTTCCGTAGGACTTTCCTTCTATTGAAAGTACGAATGAAAGACATAGGAATTTTATTAAAAATGATTTTAAGACTTAAGATTTGTTTGGTAGTAAAAAAAAAGACTAAATCCGTTCATTATTTGTACACCCAGAGAAAAACTGTGTTTAAATATGGTAACATCTAACAAAACTATTTTTAAACAATATTGTAAACAAATTATGGTTAATTTAGCCATATTATTATTACCGACAACCATATTATGGTTAAATGTGACCTCCATCAAGAAGGCACAACCATATTATGGTTGCCTCTGAGCATGTTTTGGTCAATAATAACTAAAATATGGCTAACATTTATAATAGCATGGTTGGATTTTAACCATAGCTTGTTCCTCTTGGAGAAGAGGAAAATACTATTGATAATTTAAAAACAAATTAATGTCATTATTTAACCATAACATGTTTAGAGGCAACCATAATATGGTTGTGGCTTCTTGATGGATGACTAATTAAACAATAATATGGTTGTCGATGACAATAATATGGTTCAATTTAAACATAATATGTTTAAAAGGTTGTCTAAAAATAGTTTTGTTGGAGGTGACCATATTTAAACAAATTTTTTCTCTGCGTGTACCTAGCCCCAAACGAAAGTTTTCAAAGATAATACTTTTTTTCTTTATAACGACCATACGGGATGATCCAAAGCTACATAATTTGGCGCATCGTCGGCTAATATTTTAATTGTCGTATGTGGATTCCGATAGTTTCGAGTAAATTGAGTTTGAACACATTTAATTTGAGAATTGCTTCAGAAAATAACACATACGACAAACTCAACACTTCATATCTAGAAAACCGTATGAGGTATCGAAAAACTGATTACGCCAAATGATCAGGTTTGAAAACCTAAGGTATCGATCTTAACTCAAACCCGCAAAAAATCCACACACGACATTTAAATTATCAACCGACGACATATACTTATTTTATACAAGACATTCCCGGTAGATAAAATGGACAAGTTCGGTACACTATTTTGCACCCATACAAATTTAAATATTTATTTTTTGCTAACCACCCAAAATATACCAACAAAAATATAGGTAAGACATCGTTTTAATCATCGGAGACCCTGGATCCTTTCGAAACTCTAATCGACCCATATGCGTTTGTATGTTGAAATCCCGATAAAACTTGAATAGTTAAATATTTCCTTTTGTGTTTGTGTATAATTTTATTATAACTAATGGCTGTGGGTATATAAAGCCATCACTATTGATTATGACTGGAAATTCCATTTTGTTTCGATTTAGTTTTAAGTTACCCCTTCAACAGAAAAGCCACGGAAGAATAATTATTTGGCCTAGAAATTTTCATTAGCCATTGCAAACTGCGACTTATGACAGATGAGCTTCCTCCACAAGGTGTCGAAGGCAGCTTCTTATAAATATTAAAAATAAGTTTTTATTGCCAGCACGATGCAAAAAGTCATGTTTAAGACAAACAAAAGAGAAATAGAAATAATTTTAAAATCAAATCTAAGACTTTATAATACTTCAACTCATTCAACATTAAATAGAACTTGATATCGATAAGAATTGTCCAATTTTTCCTGAAATCGTAATGTTGGGAGTAAGAAAGGTCCTTAGAGAAAGACGTTATAGGCGAAATTAAAAAAAAAAAGTAATCGGCCATGTTCTAGAAATCGAAATCACGTGAAATTGAAATCGATCAAAATTTTAAATTTATGCTGTGTTTAAAGTTTATAAAAATATATCTTTTTATATGCCTCATACTTTGAGGTCCACTAACCTTTACCACTACCTCTTTCCAAATCAGGAAAAGATGCGTTCAATTTAAACAAAATTTAATTAAAAATATCCAAATATCCAACGATTTCAATTTCACGTGTTTTCGAATTGTGTTTACATAGTTATTTTTGTAGTAGTTAATTTTTTAAAATGTCGAATTTGTTGTAGACATATTGAGTATTTCATTTTACTTTCCTTCAACTTTAAATCCACCAATATGAGAATTTTAATAGGATAAAGGGAAATAAAACAAAATTAGGGAAGACTGTATAGCATTATAGTTATGCCTGCAATATTCGAGGCTGATTAGAGTTTTTGTTGATAAGCGGCGCGCTTCTATACTCATACACCACTATGTACATCTCTATTGGTTCGACGTGCAGGAATGAACTGTCAATGCTGGGTTATCTGCATGACATTACTTTAGTTTGGATCTCTGCGCAGCGAGACTTCTATGGTAATTACAGACGAGTTGGCCAGAATAGGATCAACTTTAAATACCCCCAAGGCCCCGTCAGTCGCAATTCCGCTGGGTTCTTATAAAAGAAGCAGCATCAGGCTTTTTCTTCAAAAGTCCGAAAAGAGATGGCGCAATTAAGACATATGAAAATTGGCGAAATTAGTATGGACCTCTTCTGATTGAAAGAACTATGGAACTTATAACCCGCAATATAAATTACTGGGCATTGGATGCTAGGCAAGCATGCAAGTCGACTCGGACTTCCTTTGAACGACCACTGTTGCAGTTACAATTGCAGGGAAAACAAAGAAACGGTCTTCCACCTTCTCTGCGAATACCCTTCCCTAGCTGTCAGGAAAAACCATTGCGAAGCAAATTTTGTCTTTGAGTAATATTTTTTTGAAAACTAGATTTTTTGGATTTTTTAAATCTCTCAAAATTCTTTTTACACAAATGTGTTAATAATGGCTTGATAAATACTTCAATAAACAGAATAGAAATTCCCTGCGGTTTTTATAATATCATGCGTTTTTTTAATATATCCATTCCACTTAAAAATAATTGAAATCATAATCACGAAATAAATTAATCATTATTAAATTATTTTTAATGACTGAATTTATTTGATAAGAAGTAGATTTCTCTTAAAAATTAATTCTTTTTTATAAAATTTTTTTTAAAAAACTTATCGTTATTAGGCGGTGAAATAAATTGCATCCAGCGAAAACTTCACTTACATTTTACCAACAACAGCTCTATAAACGCATTATCTTTCATAAAATGTTTGAAGTCCTTTCTCGTAATTTATACATTATTTCGGATATGCACGTAGCTCAATTTTTTTTTTTATTATTCCTACACTAAATCCCGCGAAGCTTTTCGCTTGTCTGCAGGAGACCAGAGTCTCTGGCGGGAATCGAAACCGCAACCCCGGTACTGATAGACTAACTCACTACCAGAAGTGCCCCGGTAGGCTAGCTGGTAGTTCGAGTCTCAATAGCGGCAATGCACTTTTTACAAATATTAAAATGTATGCTTGTTTATGGAAATAATTTGCTAAGAGGAGCCGCTCGGAAATGGATCACTGCTCGGCATCTGATGTCTATCTGTGATTAGTTTGCGATGCTCATGCAAATCAGCTCATGACGACGCTGGTTTGCTGCGCAGCTTGATTATATTTTTGTAAAACGGGTTTTAGCTTTGCTTGTGCATCAACTGCTTCTTTATGTATTTTCGAACAGCCGACATTTGCAGTGATGCCAGATTGTGATTTTACGTAAAGGCCCGTAATTAAATAAAACGGACATGGAGTGATGTGGCCTGGGTTTAGCCAATTCTTTTTTTCAGCGTAAATAGTTTTATGTACTTACAAAAAGGTTTTTTGTAGGCAAATAAAAATGCGTTCAAGTGGTGATATCACTTGGGAAAGTAATGGGTTATTGCAGTTAAAAAGTAGTGGTTTATGAAGTTTCTTATTACAATATATGTACATTACTTGGTAAGAGAGGTTTTTACTAAAAATAAAAAAATAAAATAATATCCAACAGTAAAAGAAAATATTTAGGAGTTAAAAATTTCCTAGGAATGTCTTACAATTGTGTGAACAACTGATTTTTGTCTTACAACATTGTTAGAAAAATTAACTGATAATGCTAATTGTACAACAATTCTATTGTCAGGCATCTGACAAGCGTGTGAATAATTTTTTACATACATAAAATGTTTCTTTCACTCTTTAATTTATTTATATTATTAACCAAAAAAAAAACAAAATGTTTTCTTTAAAATAAAATTTAGTTCAAAAGGAAAATATATACAAAAATGCCACAAAAAGCACGCGGTTTTAAGGCAAATTTTTTTAAAATATTTTTAAGCAACCACTTGTTGATTTGCTGTTCATTTTTTTGTTTTTTTTTTGATTTTTTTTTGGATTTTTTTGTGCTGATTTGACGTTTTATTTCGTTCGTTGTTGCTGTTTTTTCTTCTTCTTTATGATTTCAATAAGTCCACCATGCTTTATTATGGGGGAACCATCATTAATTAAAGAAATTTTATACATACTTTAATAAATATTTTTTTTTAACATTTGCTTTTAATTTAAGTATTTGGTTTTTGTAGTTTTAAGTTTTGCGTCAACAAATTTTTTTCAATAAATCCGAATAGAATTAAAAAATAAATAAACAAACAAAATCATGGACATTTTTTTCAACATGGACATTTTTTTTTACATGAACAACAAGTACACTACACTCTGCTCTTTTATACACACTCACACCGAACGTAAACTAAAGAATTTAGTGACGTTTTTGTTGTTGTTGCTGAGTTAAAAGCGCATATTTTTGAAATTAACTCATTTTTCTAACAGTACGTTTCACTAAAGAGAATAAATGATTAATTGTGTTTTTTTTTGGAATGAAATTCAAATGGGTGTATAGTGGGGGCTTAAAGGAAGCTAGGCCAGCGTTACCACTGTCTAAATAATTATTCCAAAAATGTAAAATTTTTAAATCTGAAATACATTTAAAATTATGGTTGACATGTAACAAAAGTTTGAAAATTAATTAACGATGATGATGAAAATGAAATATGTTCCCAAACATATCCACTTGATTAATACCGTGTTCAGATATGCACATTAATTGAGTTTTGCGCAATCCATATAAAATTTCAATTTAGTTATTGTTCTATTAATACGAAATTGTAAAACAAGCAAAACACAACTCACTAAA
Organism: Pollenia amentaria; assembly: GCA_943735925.1. NCBI lineage: Eukaryota > Metazoa > Arthropoda > Insecta > Diptera > Polleniidae > Pollenia > Pollenia amentaria. The sequence continues at coordinate 225,222,129 of OX031007.1, read as the reverse complement.
CAAAGTGTTTTGACATTTGGCAACTGAAGTGCCATCAAAACAAAGTGCTGGTTCACACTTTTCAAGTTTTAGCCTTCAAGTCTTGAGTTTTTAGGAGAGAAAGAGGAAAAGAAATGGCATTCTCTCTTCTCTTCTTTCCTAAAAGCTAAAGAATTGAAGGCTAAAACTTGAAGAGTGTGAACCAGCACATTTAGATCAGCGCAAGAAGCCAGATGTTTATTTTGTTTATTCCTTAAAGATGTCAAAAGCTGTTTACATTTTGTTTACGTTATGGTTTTTTGCCACACATACATGTATAGTAATATAAACAAGGTCTTTGATTTTTTTTTGTGTGAACAAAAAAAAACTCAAAAAAAAAATTATATCTGAACACTATATAAGGGTTTCTTATTAAAAGTGCATGAAATCATGCACAGATGCTCGATGAAAATAAGCTACGCTACATCTTTGGATTAGGATAATAACCATGAAACAAAGAAAACTAAAGAGCTCATTTTTAAAATATATTTCTCCGCATCTACGTCACAGTAGTAAATGAGTGCAAAAACCACGTGTATATGGTATTCTGAATGTTTGTTTACATTTAAATCGCTTTAAATCATTCACATATGCTCGATGAAAATAAGCTACGCTACATCTTTGGATGCCACAGATAAAGAGAAAGAAATAAATTTGAAAAGAAACAAATGAACATTTAATAGTTATATTTAATATAATTTTTCTATCAATTTTTTTTATGTTATAGAAATTTACATTTTATCGTATTATTGTTGTAAGGACCGTTTAGGAATAGAATAGAGTAAGCTATGGGCGGATGACTTTTGCCCTTCCCTTTTTATAAAGACAACAATTTTACTATAAACGTTACAGCAGAAAAGTAAAAAAATATACATATAAATATCGACAACTTCTGCAATAAGTTAATTGATAACTTAAAGCATTTAAAAATAACTTATGTATCAATAATTTTAAATTTCTAAAAAAAATTGCGCGATATCATTCGTTTTTTATAAAATATTTGTTAATATCATCTATTTTGTATTGAAAACTTCTTGAAAGCATTATTTATTTATTTATAATTTATCAAGAACTTTCGTTTTCTGTTGAAAGTTTCTTGATAGCAGTAATTTTCTATTGAATATTTCATTTCAATAAGTTTATATTGAACATTTCTTGAAAGCGTTTTTGTAGACAATTTCTTAATAGCATTAATATATGACAAATAATTCTACATATCATTTATCTACGGTAGAACATTTCTCGATATTATTAATTTTTTTAAAAAAATTTTTTGACACCATTTTTTAATATTTAATAAAAAACATATATCGATATCATTACTTTTTATAGACAATTTTTTATAGCATTAATTTTTTATAGAAAGTTTTCCGATAGGAGCCATGTACTATACAAAGTTTCTCGTCTCATTATTTTTTATAGAAAATATCTTGATTGCATTTATTTTCTTTAGAAAATTTCTTTTGTATAGAACATTTCTAAATAGCATCCATTTAGAATATCCATATATGTATTGTAAAATTTATTTTCTATAGAAAATTTTCGATACCAATAATTTTTTTTATAGAAAATTTCTCGATACAATTTTTTTAATATAAAACAATTTTCGATGCCATTATTTTCTATAGAAAATTTATCGGTACGATGTATTTTCCATAAAATTTCTTGATAGCATTCATTTTCTACAGAAAATTTTTCGAAAGATGTAATTTTAAACAGAATGTTTTTCGTAAGAATTCATTTTCTACTAAAAGATTATCGGCATCATAAATTTTATATATAATATTTCGTGATAGAATTTATTTTCTGTTGAAAATACCTTTCACCTGCGTTAAAAAAATTCTCAATAATATTAATATTTGCATAAAAAATTTTTCGATAGAATTATTTTCAAATAAAACAATTTTCGATGCCATTATTTTCTATAGAAAATTTATCGGTACGATGTATTTTCCATAAAATTTCTTGATAGCATTCATTTTCTACAGAAAATTTTTCGAAAGATGTAATTTTAAACAGAATGTTTTTCGTAAGAATTCATTTTCTACTGAAAGATTATCGGCATCATAAATTTTATATATAATATTTCGTGATAGAATTTATTTTCTGTAGAAAATACCTTTCACCTTCGTTAAAAAAAATTCTCAATAATATTAATATTTGCATAAAAAATTTTTCGATAGAATTATTTTCATATAAAACAATTTTCGATGCCATTATTTTCTATAGAAAATTTATCGACACGATGTATTTTCCATAGAAAATTTCTTGATAGCATTCATTTTCTACAGAAAATTTTTCGAAAGATGTAATTTTAAACAGAATGTTTTTCGTAAGAATTCATTTTCTACTGAAAGATTATCGGCAGCATAAATTTTCTATATAATATTGCGTAATATAATTTATTTTCTGTAGATAATTCTCGATACCTTTCACCTGCGTTAAAAAATGTCTCGATAATATTAATATTTACATAAAAAATTTCTCGATAGAATTATTTTCATATAAAACAATTTTCGATACCATTATTTTTTATAAGAAAGTTTTTCGATAGAAGAAATTTTATATAGAATGTTTCTCGTAAGCATTCATTTGCTACCGAAATTTTATAGACAACTCTTTAATTGGATTTTTGCTATTAAAAATTTCTTGACAGCATAAATTTTCTATAGAATATTTCATACCATTCATCGGTGGTAGAAAATTTCTCGATACTATTAATTGTTAATAAATTTTCATAGAATATTTCTCGATATACTTAATTTTATATAAAACATATCTTGATACCATTACATTCAATAGAACATTTTAAGATAACATTGAGTTTCTATAGAAAATTTCTTGAAAGCAATAATTTCCTATAGAAAGTTCTTCGATAGCAGTCGTCACCTATATAAATTTCTTAAGAGCATTCATTATAATTAGAAAGGTTTTTGATATCATTATTTCCTTAGGGCTCTCACTGTGAAAGTTTTCTTTCAGAAAGTCTGAGTTTATTGATAAGAGGGGAATGGCATGTTCTCTTCCCGTCTCACTAATAAACTCAAACTTTCATAGTGTAAACCCAGACTTAAGAAATTTTTTCGATTGCATACATTTTCTAATGAAAATTTCTCGAAACCATTTATCTTTGATAAAAAATTTCTCGATACTATTCATTTGCGTTATAATTTTCCCAACACTATTAATTATTATAGTAAGTTTATTTATACCAATTTTTTCTATAGATACTTTCTAGATAATTTTATCTTCTTGTATCTTCTTAAAAAAATTTCGCGAAAAAATTATTTTTTTATCAAAAGCTTCTCGATGCCATTATATTGACAAAAGCATTTTTCGAAATCATTAATATTCTATAGAAAATTTCTCGATACAATGGATTTTTTATTGAAAATTTTCTTTAAATTTTGAGTGATACTTTATAGATAAATTTTCTAGAATATATATTTATATATAGTTGTACGAGTATATCGAGAGTCACATGATTTATAGAAAACTTATTAATAACCTCTATTTTAAATCTTTTTGACATATTAAAATATCTTTAGAAAATTTGTTAATTGCTTGAAGTTTAAAGAAAAAGCTTTTCAATTGCTTTATTTTTATATCAAAAATGTATGTATTTTATTGTAAATTTAATTGAATTTTTAAGTTTTTATCTTTTTAAATTCCATATTTATACTAATTTTTAATTTTTTTCTTTATTTCATTTCAGTGCGTGTAAACAAAAAGAAAATAGTTTCTAAATTGATAAATAGTCCAATATATTTGAAAAAATAATTGGTTGGGGGCAAATAGTTACAAACCTTTAGAGAGAATTGAATACTACGGTGTGTAATTTACTAAAAAAAAGTTTACTCTCGGCGGATTATGTTCATATCATCAACAAAATGTTTGTTTAAATTAATGCAAACGAGTGCTAATTTTAGCACTGCGTAAGGTGAGTTATTTTTTACAAAAAAAATTTGAATTGTTTGCTTATAACGACAATAAAAAGTATTAGGTATAAAAAGTATCATTAAAAAGAAACGATAAGTAAATGATAGAGAGTTATAAACATTTTTTAAATGGCTTATCAGCGGTCACATATAGGGCTGCCACCCGTATTATATAATAAAGTATTGTACGTATTTTCGTGTAATTTAACTCTATACTTTATGATAACAATAAAGTACGCAAAAATACCTCATTTCGCATGACTTCATTTACATAGAATTTAAAATATTTTCGGTTTATTTTAGTCAGGGCAAAATGAAAGGGATAAAATTTTTTATTTCCTTCTGGCGATTTGTTAACGCTTTTTAAAAGATTGGCGATTTTTTCTTAAGACCTATACACCTAACAATGACGACACGAAAGAAACGAAACATCTATGCATCTGATAAAAAATGATCAAACTTTTTTACTTTAAGTTAAATTTAGGCAGATGCTGTGCAATTGTTTAGCAATGATAATTTTTTGTTGAAACTTGCGAAAAACAATAAAAATACGTTTGAAAATATAACAAAAGAGAAAAGTAAATTGTACTTTATTTTAATACTGCTGAATTTTTTCTCAACCTTTAATAACCAAATGTACTTTAATTGCAAAAGAAAAAAGCTGTCAACCCTGGTAACATAATAAAAATTAAATTATATTTAAATCGTCAGTAAGAATTTGGTTGAATGGATAATAAATACATTTCTTTTAAATTAGTTTTTAACTGACACAATGACGAATGTGTATTAAACTCGTTATTTTAAAAATCAAGATAATTTTATTGTTCATAATCCAAAGATATAAAGCAGGATACACTAAACAGGTACAAGCATGCGTTCAGCTGATCTTAGTTACTCTAAATGTCAAAATTTCATATAATAAAAAAATAGACAGCCAGAATAACTTTCTTAAATGCATATACCTGGGGAATGTGCCCTGGATATTAGGCAAAGAAATAAATCATAAGAACCAAAAAAATCTGTTTCGGGAACAGGATATTTTTGCAAACGCACATTAAAATTTTTTTTTAACTACACGTTCTATCAATTTTAATTAAAAACCTTTTTATTGATAACCAAATGGTATGAGTAAAATTAATTTTAGAATTTAAAAAGTCTGTATATAATTAAATTAAATGACATTTCTTTTGTATATCATGTAACACGCAACAAAAACGACAATTAATATACAAATTTAATTATAAATTTAAATACTTACAGATTCCAACTTTTAAAGACAATTTTTAGTTTTTTTTTCTGCTTAAACTTTTAATATGGGGGTTAGTATTTTAATTTTTTATTACCAGATTTTTTTTTAATATAAAATTCATCAGTAACTTTAATTTTCTATGAAAAATTTAAATTACTTTAAAAAAGTTTAAAATTGCGTTTGTTTTTAATAGAAAATTTATTGATAAAAGCATATATAGAAAATTCATCAATAAGACCAGTTTTCTATAAAAATAAAATTGATTGCTTCAACTTTCTTTAGCAAATTTATCGATAGCTCTACTTTTATGTACAAAATTTATCGATAACTTATAAAAAAATGGATCGATTACTTTAATTTTCTACAGATATTTATCGATAGATTAAATTGTCTATATAAACTTTTTCGAGAGATTTAATTTTTTACAGAAATTTTTATCGAAAGCTATAGTTTTCTATAGAAAATCTTGAATATTCTGCGGAAAAAATCAATAACTTTAGAAAATTTAGCTGTAATGTAAATGTTTTGTAGAAAAATTTTCGATTGCTTAAAAATTTGTGGAAAATTCATCGATATTATTAACATTTTTAGTAAATTCATCTATAACAACAATTTGCTATAAAAATTTATTAAAAACTTTAAATTTTGTTTAGCAAATTTACTGAAAACTTCAACTTTTTTTTAGAAAATGTATCTATGACTTAACTTTTATATAGAAAATTTATCGATTACTTTAATTTTTTGTAGAAAATTAAATTTTTTACAGAAATCGATACACAGCATAAATTTTCTTTAGAAACGTTTTCTTTCGACAGATGACATTTTATATTAATAACTTATCGATAGCTTAATTTACTATAGAAAATCCTGAATATTACGTTAAAAATAAAAGATAACTTAACAACTTAATAACACTATGCAACAAGCAAAAATTCCCTGAATAAACACTATATTTTTTGATCCGCTATAGTCTACAACTAAAATCATCAATATTTAAAATTCTATGTTAAGGTTTTTTTTAATTTTTTTTTAAATTTGAGATTTTTAAAGAAGCTGCTTCATACATCCTGTCGTGACTTTGGTACGACGTTCTCGTTATTGTTATGTAAACCCTCAAACAGTTTTAAATTTTGCTAGATTTAAGTCTTTCTAATATCTTTTTTGATTTAGGCATAAGTTTTGGAGTTATTGAGGCACAGGCGGAAACAAATTTTTTTTTGTTTAATTATAAAATGGTTGAACTCAAAAAATTCATAAAAAATCTTAAATTAAAAAAAACCTTACCACAGAATTTGAAATAATGATGCTTTTTGCAGTTAGGAAAACAATTTTTTCCCATTTGTTGCATAGTGTTATCTATAGTTAATTTTTCAAAAACTTGATTTTTCCAAAGAAAAATTATTAGTAACTTTAAATTTTCTTTCGAAAAGTCTACTATTATTTCAATATTTATAGAAAACTCATCGATATCTTTAATATTTGTTAGAAAATTTATCGATAACATTAAATTTTTATTAAAAATTTATGGATTATTTTAAGTTTCGTTAAGAAAATTTATTGAAAACTTCAACATTCATTGGAAAATGTACCGATAACTGAACTTTTATATAGAAAATTTATGGATAACTTTAATTTACTATACAAATTTTATCGATAACTAAATGTTCTATAGAAAATTAATCGATAACTTCCTTTAGAAAAATAATCGATTTTTAAAATTTTCTAAATGTATCGATTTATAGAATTTTCTGTAGAAAATTTATCGATTTGTTTTATTATCCATAACACTTAATTGAGCTTATTAAAATTTCTATAAAAATCTATCGACATCTTGAATTTTCTATACAATTATTTTCAATTTATTGAATTTTTTAAAGAAAATTTATTGTTAACTTTAAATTTTAATAAAAAAAAATTAATCCGTAATTTGAATGCGATAAAAAACTTATAAGAAATTGAAATTTTTTAAAATGTCGTATAATAACTGCGGCTAAATTACAGCAGTCGAAATTATAATATAAATAAAATGGGAATTTCGATCGATGTCGAATGCCGTAACTAGCCCTCTGTTTTCTTTGGAAAATTTATTGATAGCAAGAATTTTCTACAAAAAATTTTTCGATAAATTCGGTTTTTTGTTGAAGTTATTTGTATTTTTTTGCTTTATATATATAATTATGTCTTTTTATAATTTTATCGATAACTGCCAATTTTTAAAGAATGTTTTTCGATAGGTTTGATTTGCTTTCAAAAGTTTATCGATAACCTTAATATTCGTAATAAAAATAACTCATTACTCTGATTGTTAAAATTTGTTTCCATGATGAATCAAAAACTTATAGATTCAGTTTTAAAAACTCAAATTTTTTATACATTTTACACTGATTTTTTATTAAACAAAACATTGAAACTAATTTTTTTTAATACTCCACTTCGTGTGTAAAATAGCTATTGCCTTTAGAAATATGTAGTAAAAAAATATTATTACAGTCGTATGTTTTTAGGCCATTTCGCATATTTTTACACAAGTATGGAATGGAATGGTACGGTGACTGACTACAAGTATGAATAGTTTTGGTTCGCACGTTTATTTAAGATGCATACCATGTCGTTGAATGTGTTTTTTTCTTGTACTTTATTATTTTTTATTAAAACACAGAAAACAAAAAAAAAATCAAGAAATAGTTGGCGTTTTTCATACAAACAAATATAACATGTCGCACTCAATACAAGTATCTTTAAAAAGGCAGAGATTTAAGAGAATACGACATTTAATAAGAAAATAAATTGAGCTTCCAATAGAAAATGTCTCAATAACTTTGTATTTATATATTCAATTTATTGAAAACTTTACTTATCTAAGATAAATTTATCGTATCTAAACTTTTCTACGAAAAATTACTCCGTTAACTCTGATTTCCTACAAATTTTTTAATGACCCACTTTCCAATAAAATATGTCAATAAGATCAATTTTTATGGAAAAAAAAAGAATTAAAAATATATATCGATTTCTTGACTTCTATAGAAAATTGTATCGTGTTTTAAAATTTTCCATAGAAAATTTATCCATTGCAGGAATTTATGTAGAACATTATAGATTTCTTGGATTTTTTATAAAAAAATTTTATCAATTTATTAAATTTTATTTAGAAAATTTATCGTTTTTTCGAATGTTCTAAAGATTTAATCGATATTTTAACTTTCTATAGAATTTTTTTTTTAAATATCTTGAATATTCTGTAGAAAATTTATAGATTTCTGAAATTTTCTATAAACAATTTATCGATTTCTTGAATTTTGTATAGATAATTTACCGATTTCTTGAGTTCTCTATAGAAAATTTATTTAATTTTCTATAGAATTTTTATCCATTTCTTCAATTTTTTTTAGAAAATTAATAAATTTCTTAAATTTTCTATAGAAAATTTTGAGACTCCTTAAAAATTCTATAGAAAACTTATCGATTTCTATAGATAATTTATAGACTTCTTGAAAATTATAGATTTCTGAAATTTATCGATTTCTTGAATTTTCTTAAGAATTACCCCTTTTTTTTAAATTTTCTATGATAATTTTATCGGACTTCTCTATAGAAAATTTATACATTTCTTAAATTCTTTATTGAAAATTTAAAGATTTTTGGAATTTTTCATAGAAAAATTATAGAATTCTGGAATTTTTTATAAAAAATTTATCGAATTCTGGAATTCTCTATTAAAAAAATGTAGTGATTTCCTGTATTATTCTGTAATTTTTATAAAAAAATTATCGATATCTTGAATTTTCAAAAACTTTTATCTGTTTTTTAAATTTTCCTTAGAAATTTATCTTTTGCTTAAATTTTTTATAGAAATTTTAACGATTTTTTAAAATGTTGATTATAATAAAGCGACTTATGTAAAGGAATAATTCCCAGATTCGATTTTTTAAATATTTAATAGAAAATTGTATCGCTGGAATTTTCGATAGAAAATTGCTTCAATGTTCTATAATTCATCGATTTTCTAAAAAAAAAATTGTCGATTTTCAATAGGAAATTTTTTGATTTTCTATAGAAAATTTATCATTTTTTTGTAGAAAATTTAGTAAGCCTTATAACTATAATAAATTTAAAGGTTCTATAGAAAATTTTTTGATTTCTTAAATTTTATGTAAGCCCGCTGATAGTTTTTCGATAAGTGTATCTGTCTCTGGAAAATTTATCGGTAAGTTTTGTAATTCTATAATTTTGTTTAAATATTACTTAAATTTTTTTTTATTGAAAATTTCAGGATCACTTAAGTTTTCACTTTGAAATTGGATTATTTTATCACGAAAATAGAAATGATCAACATTTTTTTAGGAGGAAAATTGGCTTGGATTTTGTATTAGTTATTTCTAGTCCTGAACCTGCGACTGTCCTAATGAACCAAACCCTCGTCAGTTCTGGCTTTTATTGAGCTTTTTAAAATAATGTGTAGCTGTTTTTTTTTTACAAGTTAAATGTTTTTTAAGCTTTATGTTATTTGAATAATTATATTTGTATAATTTTTTTTAACTTGTTGAGCTAAAAAAAATTAAAACATTGGAATTCAATGTTTAAAACGTAATACGTACTTATTTACCTACGTTATTTTATGTGTTGAAAAGTACTTTATGCTTTTACTGGTTTGTTTTATATGTAAACCAATAATTTTTTATTAACTTTTTTTTTTAATTTTAACAGTCAAATACAATTCATAGTCCCACTAAACAGAGTTTAACTCGATTGAAATTAACGTGCATACCTTTTGGCTGTATTTAAGCCGTTTTAGTAGATGCCGTTTTTTCTATTTTTTGCTTGCCACAAATAAGGTGTGCCTTACTGCACCACCGCCCAATGATTTTAATATTGTTTTTGTCGTTGTTGTTGTTTAATACTTACCTTACATACCAAAATATCTACGACAAATTAAAAAAAATATATATATTATTATTATCGTGGCCATTTCGCACATGAGCTCTTTTAAACAATAGTGAATTATAAAAACATAACAAAAAAAATTCAATAAAATTCTTGGCAATTTTTATAACCTTTTATGTAAATAATATTTTTTTTTTCAATAAATTTTACGCTTGACATCGAATAATAGAAAATCTATCGAAAACATTATTTTCCAAAAACAATTTATCTGTAATCTTAATTTTCTATGTAAAATTTTCGATAACTGTTAATTTCTACAAGAAAGTTTTCGATTAATGTTTATTTCCTCAAGAAACTTATCGATAAGTATAACTTCTAAAAAAAATTGGCCGATAACTATAAATTTTTATGTGAAATATATCGATATAATCGATTAAGAAATTTATTGATAAAAAAAGTTTTTGTAAAAGTTTTTCGATAACATAGAATTTCTTTAGAAAATTTATGGAAAGCTATAAATTTTAATATAAAATTCATCTATAACTATTAATTTCTTAAGAAAATTAATCAAAATTTTACGAAAGTTACAGATAATATAAACATTTTTCAAGAAAGTTTATTGATAAAAATTAGGTTTTTTTTTTTAAAAATGTATTAGAAATTTATATACAAAACTTCAATTAAACCATAATTTTAAATGTCTATCAAAATTTCGCGATAACTACGAATTTCAATAGAAAATTAATTGGTAAAACTTATCGATTACTACAAATTTTAATAAAAAACCAATTTATATAGAAAATTTATCGACAACTACAACATATTTTTAAAACTATAAATTTCTAAAAAAAATTATCGAAAGCAACGAATTTCTCTAAAAATGATCGATAACAAATAATTTCAATATAAAATGTATCGATAACTATAAATTTTCATGTAAACTTCACCGATATTTATAATTTTAATACGAAATTTTATTGATAACTATAAATTTCTATGCAAAACTTTTCGATAACTATAAAATTTCCATGTAAACTTCAGCGATATTTATAATTTTAATACGAAATTTTATTGATAACTATAAATTTCATTACCTAACTTATCGTTAACCATAAATATTTATGTTAAATTGACCGACAATTACAAATTTCTTAGAGGTATATTTATGCAAAACTATAGATTTCTGAAGATAATTTTTTGAAAACTATAAGTTTCTATAAAAAATTCATCGATATTTATAAATTTTTATAACAAATTTGATCGATAACTACATATCAACTTCTATGCAAAATGTGTCTATTTCTATGTTAATTTTTATAGAATAGTTTTCGATAACTATTATTTTCTATAAAAAATTCACCGATGTTTTTAATTTTTTTTCATAAAAAATGTATCGAATACTATAAATTTCTATGCAAACTTTTCGATAATTGCAGAATTCTTGAGAAAATTTATTGGTAATTTTATGTTTTATGTTTATGTGTAAAACTATAAGTGTATATTAAAAATGATCGATAAACCACAACTGTTTTATTGAACTGTTGGTTTTTAATTAAAATTTTTTATATTTTTAAATTAGGCTTAATTTTATCAAAATTCCTTTAATTTCTTTCTTCATGAAAATTTAATTTAATGAACTTAAGCCTAATTTCAAAATATCAAAAATTTCAATTATCGATCACTTTTAATTTATATAGAAAATTTATAGATTGATAAAAACTTCTCTGAGAAATTTACCGAAGTTTATAAATTTTACAAGGACAATTTATCGATAACTATAAATACTGGTCGGTAACTATTCATTTTTATGGAAAACTTATCTACCACATATATTTTTGAAGAAAATGTATTAATTGCTATAAATAAGTTACGAAAATTTATTGATTGTTTTCAATCCTTTTAATAAAACAAAAAGAAAATTATTGATACCTTTAGAAAATGAATCGATAACTTGAAGTTAACTATATGTTTGCGAATATTTTTGAGCATGGGTTTTTTTTATTATTATACTTGTATTTACAATATTCTTTTGGAAACTTTACGAAAGTTTCTGTTGAAAAATTTTACGATTGCGAAAGTTAAACAAATTTATATGTGTTTATTTTCAATGTGGTCAGTTCCAGTTATCGTAAAGAATCATAAGAAATTATAAATAAATTTAAATTGCTGAACTGGTATTTATGATTTTAATGGTTTAACGTTTTTATGGCGGGTTTTAAATTGGCGCTTTTTTCTTTATTTTTTGTTTTGTCACAAAATATTCGTACTTATTTGGCACACAATTTTTTCTACGTTCATTTTATTATTTGTTCATTATTTTCAGTTTAATTATCACACTTTGTACTTTGTAAACTTTATTAAAGGTCCACAAGTGTATAAATAATAATTATTCTCTATTGTATAAAAAAAGAAGAAGAAAAAATTGTGAAATATAAAAAATATTAAATATGTATAATTTAGTTTTGTTCCACAAATTGTCACCTTTATGTGTATTATTTAAACAATTAACAAGTAAATAAATTGTTTTAAATGACACACATTCAATTCAACTTAACTTTTGCTATGAAAAACTGCTTAGAGTTTTTGGAATTTAAATTTCAGAGTGGGTGTCTATTGTTGGGTTGCTGGTATTTTGCGAAATTTATGACCAAAAAAAAAAAAAAAACTCTAACGCATATTTGATTCATTTAGTTTTTTGTTGTTAAAACTATTATAAAAATATATTTTATTATTTATTTTTTGTTGATTAAATGTTGTTGATTAATATTATTAAAAAAAAAATAACAATTTGCCACACCCTCTATTAAACTGGAATTAAAAAGAAACACTTTTAATCAATTCTGATAACTGTCATAAATATTTAAACAATTTTTGTTTTTTTATTATCTGAAAATTATTCACAGGTTTATTCATAATTAAGTCATAAGAAATAATTGGATGTACTCTTGTGTACAAAATTCAATCATTAATTTATTTTTCGAATCTGAAAACTACTGAATTTTACGATATTCAAAATTTTTTTAGATGAATTTTTCCATATTCGAAATAATTCATATTAAAAGTTTTAGATATTTTCTTTATACTGTTTTGTATTTCACAATTTTTTAAAACACTAGCTTCATCCTGTGCACTTTTTATCCTGCGACAAATCTCCAGCTACTTTTAGTTGATAATAAAGCAATTCATATCATGTTTATCTATTTTTCTATTACCGTTCTCCAGATTTAGAGAGATCTAAAATGTCTTTGAAAAGGGTGCCACGGACACTTCTTCAATCTCACCTACTTTTTTTTACAGATGGTGTGTATTAATAACCTAGATCTTTTGAACCATTTTACTAATACCGCTCTTCAGAGCAAAATAAATCTATTTTGCGCCACGGCTTCTTCCCCAATCCCGCCTACTTGTTGCAAGACATTGTGTAACCAAGCCGTGTGTGCCTAATTTGGAAACTGTAGCTATTGACATTTTCCAGATATACATCAATTTATGTTATTTGGGAGGTGCCTCTCCCACGCGTAGCAATTATGAACAAAACAGCAGGAGGAAGTACCCAATTTGGCGCAGTCGCTTTCAAGTTTTTACCATCCACGATCCGTTTTTTATTTAATATTAATTGCAAATTTTACGATATTGGACAATTTATATTTACAAAAATTTTTAAACTAAAAATAATTAGAAAAAATATTTACAGAAGAACGATATTAAAAATTTTACGGAATTGGAAATTTCTTTGAGAAAATTTTTTTTAGTATTCTATAAAAAAATTTGCGATATTTGAAATATTTGTTTAGAAAATTTAGCGATATTCGAAGCAATACTTCGAAAGTTTTATGATATTAAAAAATGTAATTGTTAATGGTTTTCAATCCAAATTTCCATATATTTTTTTTTATTTAGGCTTAAGTTCATTGATTTTAATTTTCATTAAATTATTTTTATAAAGACAACATGAGACTAATTTAAATTTTATTGATAATTTTTCATTCTTGACTGCGCTGAGAATTGAACCCAGGCTTTCACGCACAGGTTGCCCAGACTAGTTTCGATTGTAACCACACAATCTCTTCGGAGGGGTTTGCCGTTTTACACTCGCCGCCATTGACGACGGATGACGTCAATAGTCAAACATCAATCTTTAAACCAAATGGCATTTTACCTTGGTAGATCGAAATTTGCTTTGCATCAATGATTATCTATTTGAATTGATTTACATGATCTTCCTAACTTCTGTTTTTCGTACTTTTTGTCAAGAATTCTTCCTGAAACTTTGGAAGTTTAAAAATTTACTTAGAAAATTTTAAAGTATTTTTTGATTTGACGAAACTTAGAAAATTCTCTGAAAAATTTTACGGTATTTAACGTTTTCTCCACGACATTTTACGATATTAAAAAGTATCTTGATAACATTTTAAGATATAAGTTTTGGTTATAGAGCTTAACAAATCTTTAATTTTTTTTTATAGGAAATATAACGTTATTAAAAATTTTTTGATGCAAATCGTTAAGATCTTTGAAATTTCCTAGACAACATGTTTTTTAATATTCTTGAGAAAAATTTACGATACATATTTGAAATTTTCTCAGAAAATTTTGCGATATTTGAAGTTATATTAAAAAAATTTTACGATATCTAAAAATTTTTGAAGTAAATTTTTCCATATTTTAAAACTGCTTTAGAAAATTTTACGATATTTAAAAATTCTTTAGAAAAGTTTACGGTATTTTCTAGAATATTTAACGAAACTTAAAGATTTCTCTGGAACATTTGACGGTATTTTAAGATTTCTCTATGAAATTTTACGACATTAAAAATGATCTTAAGAAAATCTTAATATATAAGTTTTGTTCAACATTTTTTAGTTTTCGAATTTATTCTATGAGCTAAATTTCAGTTATGTATTTTATAAAGCTTTTTGTAATAGTTCTATTCCTTAAATTTTTAGGAATGACTTTATACACTTCCAGACTATTATCTTGTAATGAACTTAAGCCTAATTAAATAGTAAAAATTTGGATTAAAAACCATGAATAGTTCAACAAAATAACCACAATACTAATTATTGTTAAAGCTAAGGCACAAGCTCTATGTGTTCATTTGTCCTTCAAGTTGTGCTGAAAAATGTCAACAAGAAAAAAGAAAGACAAAAAACATGATAAACAAAAAATGTACTTTGGACTTCAAGAAGAATTCTTCACAAAAGTACGGAAAAAACAGAAGTAAAGGAAAAACATGTGAGATCAATTAAAAATGGATAATCATTCAATAAGCAAATTTCGATCTACCAAAGGTTAAAATACAATTTGGTTTAAGGATTGATGTTTGACTACTGACGTCAGCAGTCATCGATGGCTGCGAGTGTAAGACGGCAAATCCCTTTGAGAAGACCTAGTGGTTGAGGTCGAAACATGTCAGGGTACCCAGCCGCCTGGGTTCGAATCACACGCCAGCCAGCCTGGCTTCGAATCCCAGGTCAGTCAAGAATGAAAATTATCAATAACAATTTTAATTAATCTTCCATGTTGTAAAAATTCCTTTCTTCACAAAAATAATTTAATGAAAATTAAATTTAATGAACTTAAGCCTAATTAAATAGTAAAAATTTGGATTAAAAACCATGAATAGTTCAACAAAATAACCACAAAACTAATTATCTTTATAAAATACATAACTGAAATTTAGCCCATAGAATAAATTCGAAAAATAAAAAATGTTGAATATAATAAAGTAACTAATGAAAAGAAATAATTCCCAGATTATATAAGTTTTCTTTATAAAGGTTAAGTGATTTTGGAAATTTTACGATTTCAAAAGTTTTTTCAAGGAAATTTACGAATATTTCAATTTATATTAAAAAAATTCAAGTTATTTTAATTTTCGTTAATAAAATTTAAAAATTTCCAAATTTTTTTTACGATATTTGACGATATTTAAAGTTTTTGCTAAAAAATTCAAGATATTCAATGTTTTTCTAGAAAATTAAAACATTTGAGTTTTCGAGGTAAGTTTTACGATATTTGATATGTATTTGAAATTTATTTCAGCAAATTTAAAGACACTTGCAATTTCTAATAAAAATATAAATATTTTCTTAATATCTTTAACTAGTCAGAATGTATGGAATATGAATAACAATTTTAAAAATTTCATTGTTTTTAAAAATTATTATTTATTCATTCATTTACTTAAAATAACAATTGCAATAAATGTAAATGCATTTTACATCTCGTAAGTATTTGAATAGTCATATAACGTAAATCTACCCTTGACCTTTTCGTCGTAATTTTTCAGTTACTCGTAATTTTATTTTCATTAAACTATTTTAGTGAAATAATTCCAACATGTTAAATTTTAATGATCTTGAAATTCCTACACGTTTAATCAACAGGTCGTATAAACAATTTTTGCTATTCTTATTGTTGTTGTTATTAAGTTTTATTATTTCAAATGACGACAACCATTTCATACTCATACAGTCAGTCAGTCTCTCACTTATTCAATTGCTTGATAGTTCGTCATAATCATAACACACGCCTTAACCCTCTGAAGGCTTGGGGACAACAATAGAAAAAAAAATAATGAAAAAAGATAAGAAAGAAATATGATACAAAATATTTAGAAAGACAGCTGAATTTAGTAAAATTTTATTGTTGTTGTTGTTTCATTTTCGTTGTGTTTTTAAATTTAGATTGACATGTCATGCCTGAGTTACTGTAATTACATGATAATCTCTCTTAATTTAAATTTGTCTGACGGTTTTTTTTTTTAATAAAAAAAATCTTTTCATAAAAACCGGTTTTATATGGAGAATAGTTTTTGGAATAACAATGGAAAGAATTTAAAAGAATGCTTTCTTTAAAAAATTTAAGACATTTCAAATTTTTCAATACAAAACTTTACCATAAAATTTTTTTTAGAAAATTTCATTATATACATACATATGTTCATAATTGAAATTATATAATACTTTAAGTTTTCAATAATTAGTATTGTGGTTATTTTATTGAACTGTTAATGGTATTTAAGGATTGATGTTTCAATGGCGGTGAGTGTTAAGCGACAAGCCCCTCTGAAGAGATTGTGTGGTTACAACCGAAACTGGTCAGGGCAACCTGTCCGTGGAAACCTGGGTTCATTTCCCAGCTCACTCAAGAATGAAAAATTATCAATAAATTTTAATTAATTTCATGTCGTAAAAATTCCTTTCTTCATAAAAATAATTTAATGAAAATTAAATTCAATGACCTTAAGCCTGATTTAAATATCGAAAATTGGATTAAAAAAATTTTAAGTTTTCTTTAGAAAATTTTACGATATTTGAATTTTTAAAAAAAAAAAAATGTTTAAGACTTAAAATTTTCATTATTAATTTTCATATAGTTTCGAATGTGTATCTAAGTCAAATTACAATTTGAATAAATTTCCTACTTTAAATAGTCTTATTCCTTCAATATTTCCCAGATTCTATTTGTTAATATAATTAAGTTAAATACATAAAATTTATAATAAGCACTATCCAGTTATAAGATACAAAGAATGCTGACGAAGGCCGTAGCGGGCAAAAAAATTCAAAACATTTTCTGAACAAGTTACTTCATTGCTCTCCAAAGTATAGCTAAAGTAAGCCTCGTAACGGAAATATACAAACACACAAAAATCTGATAGTGCATAGAAAATATTCCTGGAAAATATTAAAAGAATAAGACTATTAAAAGTATGAAAGCTTTTAAAATTGTAATTTGACTTAGAATACACAGTCGAATTAATATGAAAATTAATAATAAAAATTAAACTCAACATGAGACTAAAATTCCCAGATTCTATTTGTTAATTAAAAATTTTCTTTAGAAAACTTTTATATAGATATTTTTAACAAATTTTAAGATTTTTTTAATTTTCTTATTATTTTACGATATTTAAAATTTCCTTTACACAATTTTACAATATAAACACAAAATTTTACAACATTTAATTTCGATATTTATTTTTTTTTTAAACAAAATATTACGATATTTTAAATTTTCCTTTTTCTTAGAAAATTTTACGGTATATTAACACTTCCTTAAACAAGTTTACGGGATTTCAATTTTCTTTAAAAAAGTTTAAAATTTTCTTGAGAATATTTAAAAGTTTCTTTCGAATAATTTAGAATTAATTTGTCACTTCACCTTGAGAAGTTTTTCATATAAGTTTTTCTAATTTAAAAAATTTTGTATGAAAATATTTTGTAAGTGGGGTGAAGTATTTTAAGAAATCACCCCCTTACTCTTGACAATTTTAGAATATGAGTACTTGGAACTTTCCCTAGGATATTTTACTTTATATGAAAATTTCTTGAGAAATTGTTTTATTATTTTTAATTCTCTTCGGAAGTTTTGATTTATTTTTTCAAGAAAATTTTACAACATTTTCAATTTTATCTGGGAATTTTTGAATTGTGTTAAAAAAATTTCATTTTCGAAAAATTTGCGTTTTCTCTAGAAAAATTTCCGATCTTACACTATTTTTTGCTCTAAAAGTTTTACGAAATTTGAAATTGTCTTATGACATTTGAAATTTTTTTAAGAAAATTTAAAATTTTCTCTTCGAAATTTTACGAAATTAAAAGTTTTCTCTAGGATATTTTACGATATATAAAATTTTCTTAAAGAAATTTTTTGATATTTAAAAATTTCTTTTTAAGTTTTTTTGATAATTAAATTTAAATTTTTTCTTAATTCTATGATATTTGACTACTTCTTTTATTTTTAATTTTACGGTATTTGAATTTATTCTAAATTCTAAAATATATTACAACAGGTTAAATAAATTGTAGGAAAACTTTTGGTTTTTATTGTTTTCTTTAGGAATTTTACTATATTTAAATATTTTAAGACATATTACGAAACTTGGTCTTTATTTTAAGAAGTTTGAAATTTGTTTAAAATTTTTTTTTAGATATAAAATTTTGGGAAATTTTGCGATATTTACAATTAACTCCTGGAAGTTTAAGGATATTTGAAATGTTCTGATAAGAATTTAACGTTATTTTATAATTTATATCAAAGATTTTACAAATGCGTTTACAATACTTTAATTTGTTAACTTTCAAATCCGCAAAATTTGACATATGTCGTTATTCAAGAAGGCCCTTTATATTTAAAATTTATTTAAATATTGCTTTTTTAAACCATTAATTCTTTGTTTTCATATTCAAACCTCTCTTTCCATTAAAAAACAATTGCCATTATTTGTTAATGATCCATTAAAAAGAAATTTCAAACAATGACTCCAGAAAAAATGTCAAATAGTAAAATTGAAATAATAAATAAAAAGAATACAAAATAAAAAATATTTTAATATGTTTTTAAATACTGTATTTTGTTTAAATGTCGTACACTTTTGTTTTGTTATTTTGTTTAATTATAAAATTGTTTTTGTAGTTTGTATATTTTTTTTTTTTTTGATAAATTTGTATATTGTGTATTGTTTCTGTGTACAAGTATTTAAAAACAAATTCTGAAATTTTTGTTAAAGTGGCGTTTTATTTTATTTAACTGAGATACAATTTTAATTACATTAACCTTGGCATTGACATTTGGCTGTACAGACAAAAAATATGTGTATCATGAAGTTAATCACTTAAAGACTTATGTTTAAATTGAAGTCTAATTAAAATCCGGCGTGCTATCTCAGCTATGTTGCATGATAGCGGTCATAGGATCGATCATATTGCCACCATTATTAGGAAATCTTTAAATAGACGTTGTCTGGCTTGCCTAAAGTTAGAAAACCAAACACTGATGCACATTTTAATTCAAACTTAATTCAAATTCCGTTTTTATCCCTATAGCAATTGTCAAATACCAAATTTATTCAATATGCATATTCAAGTGTCAGTGCAAAGCAGGAAACTTATACATACAGCACTCTCTTTGATATCTCACACGCATCTCGCGCCCAACCAATCAGACGTTTATGGTGTCATCATACTGAAAATATCAGAGTTTCGTGTGGCCCTCGTGTGTATAAATTTTACGCTTTCGCTTAATTTTTATATGAAAACAGGGTCGTTTTTGTATAATTGACAATTATTTATTTCTGAAGAGACATTAAAATACCGGCACGAACATTATAACGATATTAAAACAATAAATTCAGTTTAATCGCTTTTAATTCTTATGATTTTTTTCCATTAATTATTAAAAAAATAATTCATATGGAATACAGTAAAGAAAAAAAATAAATCATTTATTCATACACGTAGCGATCAATCAGTTGGGTTTTGTAATAATTTTTCCAATAATTTAAAACAATTTGCATAAAATGTTTTGGTATTTGGCCGGTCGGTATGTTGTTGTGTCGTATGAAATTTGAATTTCAAAAGAAAAATAAGTAAGAAAGTATAGCTGGGGCAAATCCGACTACATGATATTCTACAACAAAAGTAAGTACTCTATGCGGTCATGGATTAGCTACCTATTTTATGGTAACTAATTATGAATAGTAATTGTGCATGACTGCATGGTAAAAAGAATAGCTTTAAAGAAATTCTCCGATTCCGGTAGAATTTTGTTTGGGATCTATCTGAAATAATAGCCCGATTCTTACCTTTTGTATTAGCTGACCAATTTGGCAGATTTACGTACATCATAAGATCGTTTAAAAAAGTGGTTCTGGGACGAGCGTGAAAATTTTACAATATATAATTTTTTTATATATATTTAAAATTATCTTAAGAAAATATTACGATAATTTTGAGATGTTTGGAATTTTTTTTAAGAATATTTTACTATATGCAATTTTATTTTGCAAAATGTGCGGTATTTAAAATTTTCTTTAGAAAATTCGATGGTTATTTTTTAGATTATTGTATGATATTTAGATCTTTGTTTTTCGAAAATTTTACTGTGTTTGTAATTTTTTTTTTAAGAAAAACTAACGATATTGACAATTTCATTTAGAAAAATTTGCGGTTTTTTATTTTATGGTATTTAAAATTTTATTTTTATACAATCTTACGATATTCAGAATTTTTTTTACAAATTTTATGATATTTTGAATTTTGTTTATAAAATTTTACGATATTTTGCATTTTGTTTGAAAATTTTACGATATATTAATAAAATTAAGAAAAATTTGCGTTTTTTTTTGTTATATGTTTTATTATGTCTTAGGAAAATTTTACGAAATTTGAAATTTCCTTTAGAAAACTACGATATTTTAAATTTTTTGATATTTTTGACTTTTACGATTTATAATTTTTGTTTATATTTGATATTTTTTGGGCCATTTTACAATATTCGAAACTTTGTTCAGATAATTTTGCGATGTTTGCAATTTTTTGTGAAAGATTTGCGGTATTTAAAATTTTCTTTAGAAATTTTGATTGTATTTAAAATTTATTTAAAATAAATTTACAATACATATTTAAAATATTTCTTAGAAATATTTCTTTTACTATTGTTAAAAACTTTCTGTTGAAATTAAACAGTACATAGTAAACATTTTCTGTAGAAAATTTTACAATATTTAAAGGTGTGCTAGAAAAATTTTCTATGCTTAGAATCTTCTCTGGAAAATGTCGCAACTTTTAAAATTTTTCGAAGAAATTTATACGATATTTTTAATTTTCTTTAGAAATTTTTCCGATATTGAAATTTTTTTTAAAAATTTGATGTTTTAAATTTTCTTACGACAATTTGACAATTTTTAATCTTTTCTAGGTAAATTGCTCGATTTTTAAAGTTTTCTATAGAAAATTTTACGACATTTGTAATATTATAAGGAAAATTTAACGCTATAAGAAATTTCAAATATTTAAAATTTTCCTTTATGTTATTTTTTTTTCTTTTTTAGAAACTTTCACGATACTTAAATATTTTTAAGAACACATTTTACGATATACGAATTTTTTTTTAGAATATTTTAGGATGTTTCAATTATTTCTGTAAATTTAACGATATTTGAAAAAAAAAATATTTTGCGATATTTAGAATTTCCTTAGAAAATTTGTATTTGAAAATTTTTTAAATATTTTGTGAAGTTTGCAATGTTACAATATTTGGAGTTACAAAAGTTAAGTTAAAAATTTTACGATACTTAAAGTTTTTAATAGTTTGGGTCTAAAACCAATATTTCTAGTAATTACAAACATCAGCTCAAACGCCATTCCCACTTTTACTGTTGGTGAAGGGTGAAAAAAGACATTTTAACAGTTGCTAGTCATTGGAATGTATTAATTTCATTCGTATGTATTTGTATTAACAATTTGTTTTGATTTATTGTTTTTCCAATTAAAATTGCGGTTCTTTTTTTTAAATTCAACTGGCGCTTTAAGTGATTTTTCTGTTGAGTTTTTATTAAATAAACTGCTGGCCAACTATGCTAATAATAAATTAGATACACCATTAAAAGCAAAAAAATAATAGCCAAATGACTAAATACACAATAATAACGTTTGATTTTTTTACATTATTTTGTTTGAAATTCTATTAGCACACCCTTTTCCCAATCATAAATATTCAAAGCGAAATTGTTGGCAAAAATAATTAAAAAAAAATAAATAAAATTTTATATGTTTGGAATGTCAAATATTTCAAAAAATATTTCCTTTGAGTTATTCATTAAAAAGAAAACAAATAATAAAATTTGAATCATTTCAAAAGCCGGATGCAACTTTTTTATCTTTAGAAAGAAGAATTACATTTACTCGTACATTTAAGGTACAAATATTTTTTTAAAGCTTTATGTTTTCAATTAAAAAAATTGAAGTCTTTAATTTTCTATGAATGTTAGACCCGCATTAGAATCATTTTTTGTAATACAACAAAAAAAAAAAAAAAAAATAATTGTAAAAGAATGTTGAACCATTAAACATTGAAAATAAACATATTTTTTGTTACAAGATAAACACAAATACAACAGACAGACATACGGACAGATTGACTGGTCTCTATATAGTCATTAATTGTTTATATTCTATAAATATGTATGTATGTTTGTGTTTAAAACCAACAAAAATAACTTCTACAACAAATTTGTTAATACAAGCAAATTCTCTTAATGTTATTTTATGTTTTATTTTCAATGCAACAGACGTGTTTATGCCTGCATACAGTCAATAGTAAAAATGAATACACACCACAAAAAGTATTGATTTATTAGTAATTTTTTAAGTTTTTTAAATAAATTTTGAAAATTTAGTTATTTCTGAATTTCGAAAATATACGACTAACAAAACTCGAACATAAGTAAGAAATTACAGAAAACGTTAAATAAAATGTTTACATATGAGTAGGTGAGATGCAAAACTCGTTCGTTACAAAATTAAAAATCGAAATGGCAATTGATTCTCACAGTTCCGTTGGGCACTTTATAAGATGAAATATAGGGATTGTATTAATTTATGTCCTTTTCCAGGGTTTTTTGAAAGACATGTATTAATACAATCAGTATATTTCATCTCATAAAGCGCCCAACGGAACTGTGAGAATCAATTTTCATCTCGCCTTTTAATTTTGTAACGAACAAGTTTTGCATCTCACCTACTCATATGGTTCTAAAATTTTCAACATTTCTATTAGCATATTTTTTATATTTCGAAATTCAATGAAAAATATTATTCAAGAAATAAAAATGCATACAGAGTTCTTGTAATGTTTTATTATGATTTTAGAAAGCTTTAATTAGGCAAGCATTTGAAAGAATTTCGTAAAATTCGAACATAATTAAGAAATTTCATAAAACAAACTATGCAATATGTTTACATATGATTCTAAAATACTTTAAATTTTTATTAGCTAATTATTATGAATTTCAAAAATTAGAACAAAATTTTAAAATCGAAAAACAAAATATATTTCGATAAACTTAAAATATAGATAAATTTCTTGTAAATTAAAAAAAAAAAATTTTAAAAATACTGCTTCGTTTTTAAACTTGTAATTTTAATTAAGAAAATTTGGCATTAGTGTAGGGTTTAACATAATTCCTTAAATTCGAAGTTAATTTGTAAAACTGTAATAAAATGCTGTAGAAAATATTAAAATTATAAATGAACATAAAATTCTTCGTAATTTTTAAATAATATCGAAAATCGAAATAAAACAGATACATAATTGGACAATTCAAAAAGTGTTCTATTGTTTAATATTGGTTGTATATGCTTAATTTTTATAAATATCACATTCATAAAATGAAATCATATACAACCAATATGACACAATATACCATTTTGTGATTTGCCTTAATGTTTTTTTTAGTTTCAAAAATTTATTCGAATCTAGTTATAATTTTAAACTTTTTAACATTCTTTTATGCCAAAAGTTTGTTAGAATATTTTAAAAATATATAAAATTTTTGAAAATTTAAAAAATTCGACCACGATTGTAAACATTTTATTTTGTAAATATTAACTGCCGCATTCATAAAAAACTAAAATGGATATGAAATCTGTTTTAAGAAAAATTTGTATGGAAATTTAGTTTTAAAATACGTTTGAAATCCATTTTATTTTTTATGAATACGGCAGTAAAAATTTAAAGATAACTTCGAAATTTTATTAAGCTAAGAAAAATTACAAAAATTGTTATAATAAAGTAAATATATGTATTTTGATATTTTTTAGAATTTGCAAATTCGAAGATAATTTTGATAATAGAAAAACCATTTCGAAAACTAATAATATGACTTTATAATTTCATAATTTATAGAAAAATTAATATTCTAAAATTTAAAAAATTCATTTAAGAATTTCAAAATTTAAATATATATTGAAAATTTCATTAAACAAGTTAAAACGTTTCTAAAACGTGTTTTATTAAGTTTATATCCAATTTTAAAGAATTAAGACAAAGTATGCTATTTTTTGTGAACTTCGAAAATTCGAACGTATTTAAAAGTTTTATTATAGACAGGTAAATGTTTTCCCTATGTAATACAATTATATGTATGTATTTCAAAATATTCCAAATAATTTCGAAGTTTCATAATATAGAAAAAAAATTTGCAAAATGTTTTTAAAGTGTTCAAAGAAGATTATGAGATGAATATGTAATCTCCTCTGCTTATTAAGAGAATAATTTTTTTTTATTCGAAAGTTCGAACATATGTTCGAAATTAGATAATGCATAGGAAAATTTGAATTTAAAAATATGTTTCCAAAATATAGAAATTAGCTATAAAAAATAAAAATTGTCTGTTTTTTGGAATTTCGAAAATAGATTGGACGTTGTATAGACCAAGATAGATAGGAGGCAAAAAGCACCGCGCCCTTTAGTTATATAGAACAAAGTAAACTGGAATTTTTCTCTCTAAAATGCAAAAAAAACTGAATTCATTTTTAGATATTTTTGTGGATTTCTAATATTCGAATATTTATTTAACCCACCACTCAAAATGTAAGGATTATATTAATTTTGCATTTACATAGTTTGCAACACATCGGATTAATCATTGGAGATCCCTTTAAACGGTGTAAAGATTTAAGACGCTCTAGCGATGTCCGCTTGTCTGTCTGTTGAAAGAACTTTAAATTTTATTTAGACAATTCTTTAAGAGCAAATCCGCATAGGTCCGTTTTAGACTATTACACAAGACTTAAGTATTTTGACGAAAATACTTCCCTGGTATAGTTATTGTTCGAAAACTTTTAAAAAACAATAACAACTTATCATTGCATGATGGTATTTTCCTCAAAAGACGTAAGACTTGTGTGATAGTGAAAAGTACTTTTTAGTAAAGAAAATTGATCTACATATATACAAATATTGTTTAAAATCGAATTTTATTGGACTGGTTATTATACTATTGTCACGTTCAACGGTCCTAAATTCATTTTTGGATTTTTAAATAAATTGCCCATCGAACATTTTAGTTGCATATAGACAATAATTCGAGAAAAAAATAACTCCTTGTCCTACATTTTCATTATTTCACCTAGCGCCCCCTACAATAAAACTTCTGACACCAAAGCGGCCACAGGGGACGAGCCAAGGTAATAAAATTTGGTGGCCTAAGACTTAATTAATACAAAGAGTATTTAATATTCAAAATTGGCAAAATCGGTCTAGTTTTTTAAACATTTCAAATTTCGAATATTAATCTAAAACATTATTTAAACTATTTGACTCATTTTGGTTTAAAACTTATGGTGATCAGTATCGTAGATTCGGAACGGACGGATCATATACTTCTGAACTTTTTTTGTTTTTTAATTTGATTAGTAACATATACTTTTTTTGTCGCTTACTGTATTTACTTGAAATTCTTTTACACTTGCTATGTAAAAAGTTTTGATGAAGTATGGCTTAGATGAAATAGAGTGATGTATGTTGTAGTTCTGTAGTTTTT
The DNA here is from genome assembly GCA_943735925.1 of Pollenia amentaria. Lineage (NCBI taxonomy): Eukaryota > Metazoa > Arthropoda > Insecta > Diptera > Polleniidae > Pollenia > Pollenia amentaria. The sequence goes on along the minus strand of OX031007.1, from coordinate 225,195,707 downwards.
TTTCTGTAATTTTAATGCATTTGAAAGTGGTAAAACGGGATTTTTAAGAATTAGTAAAATAATAAAGAGGAAAAAATAAATTACTACAAGTGTTTACGATAAGTGGTATAAGCTATTTATCTAACTAACTTTATCTACATGTATCAATGTAGCCATATTCAATCTTTATACTCATCTAATGGTCGGTAGACCAGGAAGGCTACCAGCCAGCCAGTGTAAGCCGTGGTGGTTGAAATTAGCTGTTGGTTATTTTACCAAACTGATTTGTTACTAACAAGATATTTTAATGCTGTTAACATATTTCTTGTTGCAGTTCTTGATATTTTGTATTTCATAGTACTTGTACTATGAGAATATTTGGGGTTTCTTAAGATAATCGAATATCTGTCTAACCATTTTTTTAAAAATTAACTAAAACATTTATCCGTTTTCTGTGTCTGTTTTTTCCAAAATGCATAATTAAATGTCCGTCCTAATCTTTTAAGTATTTTATGGATTTTTTCTTAATCAATACATTGATTAGCAACTGTCAAGCAGTCTTGTTATTATAAATTATACCAAAACCTTTGCTTGGAATTTATACTTAATTTTTTTAAATTATTTTTTAGAATTTTTGTGACCGCAATTTTTTTCTCATAAGGGGAAAAATTTGTATTAACCTTGTTTCCGATACTGGTTACTTTCAACTGTACAGCAAATATTTTCATTCTGATTAAAGGGTAGCTTGCACGATCACACAAGACGTACGTACTTTGAGGAAAATAAAATCCTATCATGATAATTTGTTACTTTTTTTTTTATTTTTTGTAAATGTTCAAACAATAATTAGGTTAAAGAAGACTTTTAGTCAAAATACGTATGACTTGAACCGTCTAAGCCCCCCTTAAAAGGCCTTAAAAACAAATGTTCGCTTTAAGTCAAGCCTGGTCCTCCCTTCTTTTACCATTCGAATGTGTAGTTTGGGTAAACAAACTCTTCACAATAACAAACAAATAGAACAAAACCTACACTTTTATTACAACTTTTAAATAATCTAACACTTTATATATATTCTGTAAAATAACTTTAAAATACCTTCTTTTTGTATTCCAACTTAAGCCGCACCTCAAATATTTTACTTGGCTGGGGTTCTCTTTTCTTAGATTTATAAAATAGTTAATTTATAATCAACGCATAGACATAAAAATTATTACCATTTATATTTTATGATTAGAACAAAACTAACACATACACATTTACTTATTCGAAAAAAAAAACACATTCTTTCTCAAATCAATTTCATACACAATTAATTGACCTGAATTGATGTTCAAAAAAAGAGAATTAAAGAAACTTAAAAAAAACAGTAGTAAAAACTAATTGTGTAAAGTGCCTGAATAAAAGTTAATACTCATATTTATTATCTTTTAAAAATTTGTGAAAAGTGACTAAGAGTTTTAAAAAGTTCAACATTTTTTAAAATTTGTTATGGTGTTACCAATGATTTTTTTATGAAGCGAGATTAAAGTTAATTAGAAAAGGTAAAAATCTCTTTTTAATTGGAAAATTTTTTAAGCTACTCGAAATTATTTTGAACTTTGAGTGTAGAACAGAATAGTCGCTATAAAACACGTAACAAGTAGCGCTGCCAGCTGTCAAAAATTAAAAACCGCAGTTTCAAAGTAGTGTCAACAGAATAAGTAAATGTAGTAGTCGCTTGTGGATCGATTACGGATGGCTTCACAACTTCCGTTGCGTCAACAAAACGTAACGAAACTTACATTTAAATTTGTCTTAGATACGGTAACATTGTTAAGTTGTCAAGAAGTTATCGATAGTAGTCTTTTATCAGTTTGGCAACTACAAAAAATAAATATAAGTCTGAATTTACATGTTTCATCTTTTGATGCTCAACTTCTTTTCAATTCGCTTTTGAAGATGACAATATGATCACACGCAGCAATCGGTTTCAACTTTTTTTGCTTCAAAACAACAACAATTTTATGCAAAGCGAACTAAAGAGAAAAAGAAAAGAAAAAAATTTACATGCAGTCATTGTCGTGCATATACCTACGACTGAAAACACAAAGCGTACTTACCGATTACAGGCATCTCCGTACCAATCCCCTTATGTCTTTCTTTCCTCTCCTAAAAACACAAAAGTTGATCATCAAAAGATGAAATGTGTGAATGCACACTAACAAAATTAAAAAAACAAAAAATCGATTCAAAGTGAATAAAAAGTTAATGTTGTTGGCTCTCGTTTGAATTTTGGAGCTTAGCCTCTTGTTTCAAAACTTGAGCTACGTTACTGCCAGCTCCATCTGTAAACAGCTGTAGCCTGCTTAATCGAAGCCAAACATATTTTTAATGGCGGTCTTCCGCTGGAAGGGTATACATTCTTTTATTCTGCGAAATTTTTTTCTTTCTGTTTGCCTTTAAATTTACCCACACTCGATGCCATAACTGTTTCTACGATACGCTTCCATGTAGCACGCACTTACACACACTGAAGGTAAAAATTTATCTCAAACTGTGTTTTTAATGTGATTTAAAAATTTCTAAGTTGGTTTCGTACTTTAAATAATCCGAAAGTGAGATTGATTCTTACCTAAACACTAAGGCCTGGAACATAATAAATCAGTTGTAGTAGTAGCTGAAAAGTTAAAAATTTCGAACTTTGCGCTGCAACTTCAACTGCAAGGACTACAAAAACTACGTATTCTGTAGACACTACTTGCAAACTGCCGCTTTTAACTTTTCGAAGCTTGCAGCGCTATTCGTAATGCTATACTATAGCGACTATTCTGTTCCCCAATTAATCCCAGAGAACCAGTGAGAGAGAAAGAGAGAGAGAGAGAGAGAATATAATTATTTACTTACCCTTTACACAAACGGGCCTCTATAAGGACCAAAGTGAGCCGTCCTCGTGTCGGCTGCCCATTGAACCTACCCGTTACACATCTTTGTTTCACCTTTGTGTTTTATTCGTCCCTTTTTTTACAGAAGGACTCACAATTAAAAGGCACCAGCAGCATGCCCGATATGGTTTTCATAATCATTCTACTTTGAAAATTTGATGTATTAAATAAAATAACTTTAGCAAAAACAATTCGGGAATTTTTGCTTCTTATTTTACTTTTTAAAGATGAAAATAATGCAGGTTTCACAACAAGAAAATCCGTTTTACCTACTTTTATAGTGTTGTTGTTATTGTTTCTACAACAAACGTTTACAAACACATGCTTATGCGCGAAACGAAATGTTCAAGGTTTTCAAAAGTACGTAATCCCATTAAAGATTATTTTAAGTACTTTTTTCGTACTTAAATTTTTAAGTACGACTCGCACTAAAAGTAAATGAAAAAAACTTAAATTTGTTACTCAGTTTTCGTGTGTAAAACTTTTGTGAAAATTCACTAGACTTTTTCCAGCACAAAATTAGATTTTATACAAAATTTTTTTTTTTTTTTTTTGGTATTTTTACAAACTACAATTAAAAATGCAACTGAAATAAAGGAAATAAGTAGTTTACAATTAAATATCTAAGACTGACTCATATACATATTAACAATTAAATACCTTTCCTAAAAATTACCCTATAGAAGACTCGCAGATAGGTGACTAAAGTACGTATATTAAATGACCAGAAACAAGACTTAAAAGGTAAAAGGGTCACATATGTTTAAAAATACGACCCCCCCAAAAAAAAAAAAAAAAAAATAGTAAACGATCGGAAACACGACTCAAGAATTAGTCAACACTTACTTCGACAAAAGTACCTTTTTTTGATAAGCAAATGAGATCATATGTGACTTAAAAAGGGTATCATATATCGATTTAGTTTCGCGAAATGGTCGAAAGCGACATTTTGAATAAAAAAAATTGTTTTATGATTGAAATTTAAATTTTATGAGTCTTCCCATGTTTACTAAGCAACAAAATAATTATTTTACGTTATTGTTAATAACGTTAAATCTATAAGGTGTTCGATTTGATCGTAAGTCATAATATAAGCGGCACACAATTGGCGATTGTGGAAAAATAAAAACAATTCTGGATTTGGTTAACGGTTAGTCCGATTGAAATAAAATTCTATGTGCAAATTAAAGACTTGTATTCGAGTTAAAGTTTAAGATTTGTGATTTATAGACATATCAGTAAGTCCTCCATAGATTTACAAATTAGGGCACCTCGGGTATTACACATATTAAAAACAGTCTAAATTTTTGATTTTAGCTCGATTTTAAAAATTGTATCAGTGGAATGTACTAGTTAAGTTGAACACGTATTGAACAAAGATCTAAAATCGTGCACAAAAATATTTTTAAATTTTCGGATAGATTTTAAAATAATTAGAAATAACCCTTCTCCTGCAAAATTCAAGTTGTTGGTGCTTATGAGTATTTCGCAAAAATGGGTCGGTATGATCATTAATTTTATAAAATGTTGACTGGGAATGAAGGGCTCCTTAACCAGACAGCACAAAATATTCGATAATGTTTTCAGTGAAAAAACACAAAAGTTACATTATTTATTTATAATGCTTGTTATCAAAAAAAGCGATATCGCTCCTCTCGCTTAAATGCTAACAATTTATTGGTTGATATTTTTCCATCTCATATTTATCTCTTAGACATGAAAATCGCTTGAAATGTCTTTTATTAAACTTATTAATATTCTAATCTGATTTTTAATATCGCGATATTTATCATCATCGACCTGTGTTCATACATATGTAAATTAAGGTGTTAGAATATTTTTCTTTATTATCATTCTTGTTATAGCCTTTTGCTTGTGATAGCCCTGCTTAAGCTTTATTTTGTATTCAGTAATTTTTTATTATTCTTTTTTTAAATTTTTTTTTTTTTAACAAAAACAAATTATCCGCATTCCTAAGCAAAACACAAACACATTAATTAAAAATCAAATAAGCAAATAAAAGAGTTATTTGAATACCCTACATTATCAATGATGGAGAGGGTATTACAAGTTTTGTATATGTAAAACTTGTAACTTCTAAAAATATTGTTCACACGACCACTTTTAACTTAACCTCTCGACTGAGATTCACTTATATCGGACCCATTTATAAAAATTATAAAATTAAGGCTGTTCGAAATTATAAAAAGGTCAATTTGTATACCTATTCCGACTATTTGTTTTACTTGTTATGCTTTAAACTATTAAACTTCGTCCCTAATTTTAATGAGCCTGTCTACTAATCGCAAATAAATATAACAAAAATTTGACTATTATTATGTTAATTTAAAAATTTTCCAAGGATATCTTTATTCACATACCAGTTTGTTTGTATAACGAAATATTAGTGCTGGTTCACCCACGTCAGGTTAAGCAGATCAGGTTTTATTTAATTTTTTTTACCCATTGTGTACGTTCATAAGCAATCAGTTTGTGTCGTCAATTTTCTTGTTCTTTATCTTAAACTTAAAATCATCTTGTATATTACGAATACAAAAACAAAAGGCAATTTTCGCGTATGTCTGTACCCATTTCCATTTTCTTTTTCCCTCTCTAAAACTAAAGACTTGGCGAGTTAAGCTTGATGTTGGTAAACCAGCACTTATCACAATTTTGGTTTTTTTTGGTTAATTCTTAATTGACTTTGTAAAGGGCCAAATAAACCATACAAACGGTTACACAAACATACACAGAAAAAAGTTTTTTTATCAATTAAAAAAATGTTTTAAAATATATTAAAATTTAATTAATGTGATAATTGATTCAATTACTTTTTTAATTGAAAGAAAATTAAAAATTTGATTTTAATTAAATTATCATTTTAGTTGTTTTCAAATAAATTTTTAATAAAAATATTAATTAAATAACAAAAAATCTTAATTGACTTTTTTCGTTTAAAATAAAATAATTTAAACTTGTAGAATTGTTGCCGGGAAATGTCAATATTTAATTATATAACACATTGTTTGAAATGGCAAAGTTTTTTGATAATTTTTTTAATTAAAATAAAAAATATCATTTATTGAAAGAAAATATTCAAAATTTTACAATTTTTAGTAATCAATACAATTATTTTGATAATAGGTGCAAAATCAACAAATTGTTTGCTTGATTTTATGAATTTGGTATAAATTTGGTGATTAGAGAAATTTTTTAATTTTTTCTGTGTATGTAAAAAATATGGAACATTTTTGTGTGAATATGCAAAATGTTTATAATTCACACAAACATCAAGTTATTGTGGCAAACTGCTTGTGTCGTTTATTTGGCTCTTAATATATATATAATGACCTTTCTATGCTTTCGATAAACAACAGCACGGAAAAAGCAGACGAAAACTACACACAGAGAAAACACATTTTTAATAAAGTCACCTCCAACAAAACTATTTTTAACGAACAAATGTCTAAATATTATGATTAATATACCCATATTATTGTCACAAACGGCCCATGCTCCTCACAGGAGGAAAAGGAATTAATCAACCCAATTATGAATAAAAACTCCCCGGGAGTTTTCTCCCTTCTTCCATTTTTCCTATGGGATTTCATAATTGTGCTGAATATATTTTCACCGACAACCATATAATGATTAAATTAGTCCTCAATCAAGAAGTCACAACCGTATTATGGTTGCGTCTGAACATGTTATGTTTTATTGTTACAATAGTATGTTATCCAACCCTATTGTGGCTGTGGCATCTAGATCGAGGACTTATTTAACCATAATATGGTTGTCAATGACAATAAAATGGTTAAACTAACCATAATATCTGGTTAAAAATAGTTTTGTTGGAGATGGCCGTATTCAAAAATAATTTTTCGCTGCATGTACATTTGGACATACCTAGTAAAAGATGTATCTAAGTACTTTCAAATAGTGTAGGGTATTCTACGGTTGAGCGTGCTTAACTTTTTGTTAGCAGCCCTTTAAGACAACACCAACTCCAACAAAAAGCACCACATTCCAATAAGTAATAAAAAAAATAATACAACGACACACCAAATACAATGTGCAAATAAAATAAAATAATGCTAAATTTATTAAATAAATAATTTAAAAAGCCATAAATAATAAAAAAAAAGCAAACGATTTTTAACGCCAGCGGGTACAAAAATCTGTTTTATTGTGATAACAAAAAAAACTTATTTAAAAGGAATTTTAAAAATGTAATAAAAATTAAATAAATTAAAAATTTTTTTTATGGCTTTAAGAAGATACAATTTTAAGCACTTTATTCAGTTAATTTTAATAAATTAAACGTTTAGCATAAAAATATTTTTAAAAATGTATTAAGGCATTCTAATTTCGAATTAATTATTAACTTGAACAATGGCGGTTAGTGAAAAAAAAAATCCTGATTATTCTTTTGTATACACTGTACGACCTTTTAAAGAGGAAAAGAGAATTTTACTTTTACTTTAAGTTTTCTAACTTAGAGGCTTACGCGAACGCGTTAATCTTAGTTTTAAAGTTAATTTCCAAAATTGTAAATTTGGAAGTTAAAAATAAGAAAATTAAAAATAACTAACAGAATCCTAAAAAAAAAAATAAAACTTCATTCTGAATATTGTAAATCTGTTTCAAAATTCATACTTAAATCCAGAATTTGTAATTAATATTCGAGATTAATTTCCAGAATTTCAATTATTAAAAAAATTTCTGATCGTAAAACATGGAGAATAATATATAATTCCTAATATTATAAATATTTCAGAAGTCAAACTAATTTTGAGATTTCAAAAAAAAAAAAAAAAATAAAAAAATCTGAATTGATTTTTCGAAATTCAAACTTTTCTTTAAAAAGTCAATTTGAAATTTATTTTAAAAATTTCAAATTTCATTTCATAAATTAAAACTCTTATATAAATATGTTATCTTAATTTCGAAAGTTTCGAATATTGAAAATTTTATACAATATAGAATTTTCAAGCATTAGAACTTTTATTTAATTATAAATATGTACTCCAATTTAATTTCGTAATTCAGCATTTTCGAAAACTTTTATCAAACGACTTTTTAAAATTCTGACATAATTTTAAAATGTTTGCATTCAATACAAATTTTTGGTTTAAATATTGAAAAATAAATAGAAAAATGTTTAAGAATTAACTGCCTGTTCAACGATTTCGAACGTTAAAGTTTTATTAAGTTTCAGAAGTTTTTTGCTTGGGAAATCAGGCATGAGTTGAAATTTTGTACCCTGTATACATTTTTAAAATTTTTTTCTGTTCTAAGCTGTATTGCTTCTTTAAGATTAAGAGAACTGAAAATTTAGTTTATATTGAAATATAAATATTTTTAGTTTTTTAATTTTTTACTTTTAAAAATTCAAATTCCATTGTAATAATTTGTTTTTGTTTTTCTTAATAAAATCAAAACCAAACTTTAATTTTAATTCCCATACAAAATGCCAGAAACCTGTAAATCAACATTCTGTGTATTTCAATATTTCATTAAAATAAAATTGCATAAATGTCTCATTTAAATAAAACATTCATTAAAAATCACACACACAAACAAATAATAATTTCTCTTTAACTTTGAAAAACATGTCGCCAACCGCAGAATAAAACGAATACGTTCGAAAACTTATAAAAAAAAAAACTAAGCAAAATGTAGCACACACAATTATAATTATTTATAAAGAAATAACCCAGCAAAATGTTTGTTATAGGCAAAGAAAAAACAATGAAGTTTTGAATTAAAAAAAAAATAAAATTATAAAAATAATTAACAAAAAAAACTTAATGAAATAAATTTTTTAATACAAAATTTGTAAAAATTTTTTGATATTTATGAAAAATTTCATTGGGTTATTTTGGCGTTTTTTTCTTTTTTAATTCACCACTTAACAAGAATTTTTTGCGAACTTGACTTGTTTTTTTTTTTAAGAAATTTAAAAATCGAAGTCTACAGAACCATTAAAAATTCAAGAATAGTTACGAATACATCTATATAAATATTCAATTGAAATTTAATTACTTAATTAAAATGAAATAAATAAAACAATTAAAGTAAATAGCAAAAACATTAAATTGCCATAAATATTAAAACGAATGTATATAAAAAATAATGAAATAAGTAAGAGACTTATGTCACATTTCAGATCCATAGGGGTCTCGATTATTTTTTAAATTAATTACAATTTCATTAAAGGTGTAATTAAAATATTTTCAATTGCTATTACAGAAAATTTATTAATTCCAATTGTATTTACAAGCAGTGTAATAAAAAAATTTTGCCATTACAAGTAATTGTAATTGAAAGAAATTTTATTAAGAAGTAAATTATTATTAAAAAAAATCAAAAAACGAATACAAGTAATTGTAATGAAAAATTCCATTTTATAATTACTTGTAATTATTTTCTTATTATTTCTTACTGGAATGCAATAACGTCAATTTGTTTTCTTTTTGCTGTTGTTTCGTTGTTCTTTCTACGAACAAAATTCAGCAAATTTATAGTTCTATGATATAAGCATTGAGTTTGACTTATAATTCCGTATTATTGTATTGTATTGAATATATTAGTTATTAATTGTCTGTATCGTGGAGTCCAGTTTTTAATATTGAATAATTGAAAAAGGGCAGTAGAGATGTAAGCCTTAATTCATTCTTTGGGAAATAAAAGTATCCCTGAAAAGGTTCAAAAAAGTGAAGGAAACGTAGGGTAAAACAAATAAAAAAACCATAAAAAGTTTTTTAATTACATTTGTTAAAAAAGAAGAGAAAAAATTATTGATCAAAAAAACTAAATAATTAATATTAAAGAAAGCTTTGGCTTATTTACCCATAAAAGCTTTAATATGAAAGCACATACGTTTTGGCCACCACTGTTTTTAACAGTTTTACTTATACTATCTCCTACATTTTTTGTTTCATTTTGCGTTTTTTTGAAGAAACATGACTTTTTTCTGAATTTTTTTTCTTTTTAAAAAAAAAAAAAAATCTAAATATTGAAATTAAAGTTTGAAAATAAGTTTAGAATGTCAGCAAAAAACTTTCGTGTACAGTCACAATGGCAAATTATATTCGGCACAATTAAAAAAAGTGTTCTTAGGGTACAATAATTCAAAGAAATGCACTCCAGACAGTAATTGTGGCTTTCAAAAACTTTTAATACAGTAAAAAATGTTGGACTATACTCTTACCCCCTTATTGAAAAAAAAAAAATAAAATAAAACAGGTTAATAAGAGGTTTATTAAACAAATTTGTATAGGAAAATAGTTTCATAAACCTTTTATTGACCTGTTTTATTTTTTATGAATCGGGACGCTAATATTTAAAAATTACATTGTACAGTCTGCGAGAATTCGATATGTTTACTTCTTTGTAGCGGACGCATACAAAGAATTGTATTTGCAAACAAGTGTTGTTGCAATATTATCAAAGAAATAAATATACAAAATATTTCTGTTACACAAATTAAAAACTCAGATTAAAAAATAAAGAATGTGTGTATTATTTATTCCCACTCTAATTGCTTCGTATATTTTTTCCCTTGTTAATTTTTGAGAGTATTTTTTATACCCGCACTTTCACTGTAGTAAAGCATTTGTTATTAGTTCGTCGTCTACACTTCTCTTCAGTATTTGTTAGCGACAGCGACTCTACAGTTAAGACTTGAACAATTTTTTCATTGCTTTGAGTGTGTGTTCAAATGGAACTTTGCAGCCCTCTATTATTTACACACAGAAGCGTAAATATTATAGCATGTGTGTTTTGCTCACCACTGTTTTTAACAAACTATATTTTACTTATTCTACCTCTTACATTTTTTTTTCTTAATTTTGCCGTTTTTATTGAAATTTAAGCAAAAACCTTTTAAAAGAAACATAACTTTATTCTGAATTTCTTTTAATTCTTATAAAAACTGCTAAATATTACAATTAAAATTTAAAAAAAGTTAAGACTGCCAATTATTTACTTTAAATATCATATATTTAAATATTCGTTCACTTTTTTGAATTCTGTTGTCTTTTATAAAACTTTTTCGATTATTTACGTGTTAAATAGACATTGAAAAAATACATATATTTTTAGTCATTATTATTTTTTCCATTGTCAGCTATTTTTTATTTCATTAAAATAATATTTCACTTGTTTCTTATGATCTCACAAGAATGGTATTTTTGTGGCGCGTTATTTTTTATAATTTTTTATTCATAAGACGCTGGCTGGCAGCGAGTAACAGTCAGAGCTTATTTACATTTGTGTAATTGTTTGTTAAGTGGGGAGGCATTTTCATGGCGTGTAAGTCATTATTGGAAACCGCAGAATCTAACTTTGGATGTTTACTCGTTTATTATTTTTTTATTTAGTTTAATGAAAGAAATGCAAAAAATGTTTGCAAATAAAATATTTGTTGTAACAAATTTTAATTATCTTTAGTTTTTAAAAATAAATATTTATTTGAGTTGAAAACAAAAAATTTATTATAAAATTAGTTTTCATTTCCCTTCTAAAAAAAAATTAAAACTTTTTCAGAAATTTCGAAAATTCGAATATAATTTTGAAAATTCGAACTTAACTTCGAAATTTTAATTTTTTGTATTTTTATCTTAAAATGTTTTCCTAATAATTTTCTTTACATAAAAATTGTAGGGTATATTATTCTTTACAATTTTTAGAACTAACTAATTCGATTCCCGCCAGAGACTCTGGTCTCCTGCGGACAAGCAAAAAGCTTCGCGGGATTTAGTGTAAAAAAAAAAAAAATAAAAAAAAAAAATATATTGTCGCTTGTGTAATATAATTCTATTTTATTCCTTTCGAATTAAATTTACTAATTTAACTGAACTTCGAATGTATGTATACATGCCCTTTTAATGTAAGTAAACTAGTTTTTTTTTTGTTATGCTAATGAATTTAAACAAGTTTTTCTTTAAGCAGGTTTTTATAGTTGCATTTCTTGTTTTAAATCACAAAAAGACATTCAAGTTATAAAATGAATACAAGCGAAAGTTTGACAAATGTTATAAATTTCGAAAATTCTAATACAAAATTGAAAATGTGTACAACATTTCAAAAATAAAATATGTTTATCAGTTAATAAAAATTTTTTTTTTCAAATTTAAGATATTTTCGCAAATTCGTATTTAATTTTGAAACTAAAACCATTTTTAGATTTAAAATATTCGAAATAAGTCGTATTTGTTATATAATATTAAATAATTTCGTATATTTCACTAAATTTTTATGACAATTTACAAAATTTTGAGCAATTCGAACATAAATAATTGCAAAAGTTTAAAATTTAATCTGCGAATTTTTCTTCCTTTTTATAAATTATTTTATTATTGAAACATTTTTTTGAATGAGATTAAGCAGCAAAGCATGTAAAATATTGCAAGAACAGGACCTTAAAAAAGCTTTATAGATAAAATTTGACTCAAAAAAGCACATTTGAAAAAAAAATTTATAATAAGTTTAAAATTTACTTAAAAAAATATTTAAGCAACGCCCTTACCTGGCGTTTACACATGCAAGTGCAAGTTCGAAAAACTCAATACACTTACACATTTTTACTAACACCATCACATTTTTCGTACTTGCAGGCCAACTTGCAAGAGAATTTGCTTGCAAGTAAATTTTTGACATTTGCAGCAAGTAAAATGGCAAATAAAGAAACAGTGTTACCTTGGATGCCTTTGGTATCAATTTACTAGTACTTAGTAATATAAAAATTATGTTTATTGTTGATTTTCTGTGTGGTTTTAAGAATAAAAAACAAAATAAAAACACTACTACAAAGCAACACATCTTCATTGTATTTTAAAACATAAATTGCAAGCATTTAAAAATAAAATTTTTTTAATCCAAATATTTTCTCAGAAATTTTATGATATCGGTAACTACGGCAATACTGGATTCACATATTTTAAAAATAAACATTATTTTTTCATCCAGATAGACCAAAAATAAAATAAAGAAATAATTAAATTATTTATTTTAAATATTATTAAATAAATTTCGTGATAACATTAACATGATAATGTTTTTCTTAACCCAAAAATGAAGCTTTTTCAATAAGATGTTTTCGCTTCGAGAAAATTTGAAAAATGAACTTACAACTGACTGTGTAAACACTCAAGTTACTTGCAAGATTTTCGGCTATTTCTTCGACATTTTCGTTGATAATACATATACACTACTTGCAAGTAATTACTTGCATGTGTAAAGGCAGGGTTAACAAATGTTTACATGTCTTAAGTAAGTTCATAAGTTTCGAAAATTCGAATCTTGCATTAAGAAGATTTAAAATATATTAACAAAGTTGTTTTTGATAATTTGTTAATTGATAAAAAAATACTGAAATTTATTCTTGGAGGATAAGAAACGTTCTCCTAAATAATTTTAGAAAAGCCAAAACTATCAGCAAATAAGACTACAGAGGGCATGAGAATTACCTACAAAGACTCAAAAAGTCTTTTTTGCAACGATATCAAAGCTTAAACAAAATACCAAACAATAAATCAGTGATGAGTTTATCTTTTCTTACATTCCCCCTACAATTAGTTGGAATTCTCCCAGCATTAATTGTAGTTGTAAGTGGGTAAAGAAAAAACATATTAAAAACAAAAACAAAGTGCTTTTATTGTTTTCGCAAGAAAAAAAAAAATAAAAACAATTTGCCAGTTCAGTTTTTTATGCACGTGCACTTGCAAAAATGTATTATCAAAGTTGCTGTTGCATAGGAACAGCTTATCCTCCAACAATAAATTTCAGTATTTTTTTTTATCAAATATTAAAAAAAGGGAATAAAGCACAACAAACCAAATCTTTTAATAAATAATAGTATTGCCAAAAACAAATTTGATAATAAATTTAAAATTGTATTTGCCCATATCTCCGATACAAATACTACTCCCGAAAATAGCAGTTAATGCCATAACTTCCTTATTAATGCTGATATCGGGATAAAACTTGGCGACAATGTATTTTACGATAGCTACTATGTCATAAAAAAAGATTGTGCCTTAAGGTCCAAAATTAAACAAAATTGAAAATCACTTAAACCAAACAGAATTGATATAGATGAAGTTATCTAAATAATAATTGGCACAATGAACTTTTACATGAATCTTAACCGCATAACATAATTTTGTTCTGGCGGGACCATGATGGCCCATGGGTGCCAAAAAGGGTACACTTTCGAAAATGTATTTTAAAATAGTGTAGTGTAGGATGTCATATGGTCGGGCTTAATTGACTATACCTACATGTTTTTTTTTTTTGCTTTCAACTGAAAATTTTAAATGCAATTAGAGAAAACCAAACGAACCTAAGTCGTTTTCTTGTAATCGAATTTTGCTACAACCCAGTTTTGTCACCCCTTGTTTTATCAGTTTGTTTGTTACAAATTGTGACAAATTAATAATTTAAACACGCTCTTTATCAGTTTGATCTAATAACTTCGAATGTTTTCAAAGTTCGTCTTAGAGTTTAAAAAAACTTGAACTTAAATTCGGCAATTTTTGAAACATGGTAAAATCAATTAAAAAAATATAAATAACAATACAAATAAACTGTGCAAGTTTTTTTTTTTAATTCACAAATAAGCGAAGAAGACAACAAGTGTCAATAAAAAAAAGAAAATATTTTTTCTTTTTTTAGTTTTCCATCAACATTTTCAATAATGTTTTGTAATATTTGATTTTATAAGTTTATTGCTGTTTTTAATGCACTATAATGTACCCAAGTCTTTGTATAACCCGCCAAAGAACTGAACATACACTACACAATTGTACTGTACAGTTTTACAAACTTAATAGAAAAAATAGCAAAAAAAACCGACCTTAACGGTTAAAAGGGTTTTTAGGCACTCATAAGCCTTGATGACATTTTTCTTTTTTTTTTAATATTTTTATGTGTTTATAATTTTGGTTTTATTGTAAATTGTTTATTCTTATTATTGTTGTTTGTTTGAGCATGTGTGTATTTAATGTTGTGTATTGTCACTGTACAAATACAAATAATATGCCTAAAAACGGAATAAGGTCAGTAAAAGTTTGTTTGTTATTTGTTTTTAAGTTTTTTGTTTGTTTTTTACACTGTTTTGTTTTTATTCGTCTTCTTCGAGCTCTTCTCGAATCAGCGTTCTCAGTTTTGGGGATTTGTCCCCAAATAGGGGTTTTTATTGTAATTGGGAATACAAATTTTGTAAAATGGTTTTTTTTTTTGGGGAAAAACCACTTTTTTCGCTGGGTATTTTTGGGGATAGTTATTATTATTTTTTTTTTTTTTATTTATTTATTATTTATTAAAAAAATTTCAGTTTTCTACTTAAGTATTTGCGCATGTAGTCATTTTAGAGGCTAGAGGCGAGTTGGTAAATGTGTACCTTACAAATATGTATTTAAATAAAAATAATTAACAAAAGAAAAAAGTAATAAGAATTTACAATATATTAATATTTGTACATATCAGATCAATAAGATTATATCAGTTCTTCAGATTGTTGTAATAAATAAAATATCATAAATGCCATTTGTGCTATTGCAAGACCGATTTGGTTAATATGAAGGTACAAATGTAAATGGTTATTTGTCCAAAGTTTCTTTCATACTAAAACGCTGGTAGTTGGAAACCTTTCCATGAGCTTGCTGAAATAGTTTTAAATATGTTTTCTGAACTAACATGTAACGCTTATATTAAGCGAGTCTTTTCTATAATGAGTACAACCAAAACCAAAATTCGCAACAGTATGAGTTATTAGAAGCTCTTCTTAGAATAAAAACACAGCACCTTCAGTTTGTTGTGAAAAATGTATTCCATCTTCTCAAATGCTAACACTTTCCAATACAAACAATATGCTGATTGAATCAATGGCTGATGAGTCAGAAGACTTTGATTCTGCAGTTCTTGAAAATTATAAACTTTGATGTATTATCTTTTTTCTTGTGCGTTTTTTTTTGCGTGACTCTTTTTATATAAATGTATATGTACGTACATACATACATAGATGTGTAGAATACAAAGCAAAAATAAAATTAAATAAATAAATGTATTCGTATTTTTCCTTTGACATAATATTATTTTAGTTTTACGGATCTGTGGGGATTTTTGGGAATAAGAAAATAGATATTTTGGGAATTTTTGGGGATGACAAATCGCAAATTTGGGATAAGGTATAAAATAAAACTGGGAGCCCTGTCTCGAATTTATGTGTATGACCGATCATTCGGCCAACTAATCGACCGTTTGGTCATAAAGAGGGTTACAAATGTTTGTTAAAATGTGTGTTTAAGAGTGTTTTTAAGTACGAGTGTGTGATGTGTTTTTTAAAAACAATTTGCAATAACACTTACGAAAAAAACGGTTATTTGTTGTTTACAGAACAAATAACAACAACATCAACACGGCTACAAAATACAAAAGAAAAGTATTTTGTTGAAGAAAATAAAAATAATCTAAAGTTTTATTGTGTTGAGGTAGGTGTTGTAATGTTTACCTTAAACAAAATATGAAAAAAATATTTTAATACAATGATTTTTTTCCACCTTTTTTTATTTGAATTTATGCAGATTTTTTATTTCTTTTGTTTATATATTTTTTATTTTCTTGCTTTATTTATTTTTTTTTTTGTACTTTATTACTTAAGTGGCCGGTAAATGATGTATGTAATGAGTTCTAATTATACAAATTTAATGTCCAATTTAATTTCTAGTCTTCAGTTTTATCATTTTGGACGAGAAATAAAAAAAAAAAACAAATATTATAAATTGTTAAACCCTTAAGATTTTGAAAAAAAAATATTTTTTTTCTACTACATACATATATAAAAAGGAAATACATCAATTTTTTAAAAAATACCTTTTAACAATAACTACAATAAAGTAAAACATCCCATAACCGGCCTATTTTGTTGATCCAAGCTGTTCGTTAGTTTTTCCATACAAAATGAATTCCCATAACCGGAGGCGGACAATAAATTAAAAAAATTTTTTAAATATTTTTTAACGAAATAAGCTTTTAAAAAAAGCCTTTGGACTATTTGCTCTGGGGATAAGTAAAGTCTGAGGTCCTCAGGAATAAGCCAGCCATGATTGACGCTTTGGAAGCCAACATTACTCGCTATTCTCGAACAAGTCGCCCAAAATTGGACCTTCCGAATGGACCATATCAGACGTTGTCATGGCCAACATTTACATGATATCATTTTAAAACAGTAAATGCCATAAATTGTGCTTTTAACCCAAGGCGAATTCATGCAAGGTCACCTTGGCTTTCTACGTAAGTAACAGCCGATAAATAATCATGTGTCAAAATGGTATACAGCTCTGGTGGTTCTGAGGAATCCTTCATAAATTATATAATGTTCACTTAGAATTATGAAATTTAAAACTTAAAAACTCTTACTGCATTTCAAAACACACAATTTAAAATTAAGAACAAAATAAAATATTTGTTTGAATTGTTTACTACAGTGTTGAATTATCTTGACACAACGTTAAAGTTTTTTGCAGTGTTGTATCCGTTTTCAAAATAAGACCACCTTCTAATGAATTCGCCTTGTTTTAACCGATAATAACAATTTTAAATTCACTTTCAAAAGCATAGTATACAACTAGTATGCCGACTCTTTGACAGGTACATAACTCAATTGTCAGTGGTACATAACTTATGTTTGTATTAGTAAGATTTTTTTTAAATGTATTGGTGTATAAAACTATTTCCACCACCAAACTTGCATAAAATCGTATAGAATGTGGCCAAAAATTTTTTTCCAAAATAAAATTTTATTAGTTTAATAAATTTTCAATTTTTTAAATGCTGGCTGCATTTATAAACTTTTAAAAACAATGTTTCCATTTTTTTTATTTTGCAATATCGGAAAATATTTAAATAATTTATGATTTCAAATATTATTTTCATACCACAAAATGCTACTCTGCTGGCTTTAATAACACAGTACAACACATGATTTGCCAACTCAATTCTGTGAACTGTATGTGAAATTAGACCCAAAAAGAAGAATTTCTGCATCATTCGTTTTGTCTTCTTACCTGCGATTTGAAGTTAGTATCGATTTGAAGTTAGTACTATCGTATAGGGGAATTTATCACGTTTTAGGCCCTGTTGTTTGACATAGCTCGACAACCCCTAGCCCAATTTAGTTGAAATAAATTTTAAAAAATTAAGAATTACAATTCCCTTAATCTGTTCATATATTGTTTTCCTATACAAGTAACACTTTCGAAGTTAAAAATGAATGTATGAAAATAATTTTTGCCTAAAAATTTAAATTTTTTTTTTTAAAAATACATAAAAAATCCAAAATGGAAAAAAGTTTCAAGTCTAGTTATTTTTTCGCAAAGTCACATAACCTATGAGCAAAATGAGACAAAGATCATAAAAATCGATGCACGCGTTTCGCTTTTATTCGCAATTGAGTAAAGGTATGAATTTCAAAAATCAGTTATAGCCACCACCCTTAAAATAAAAATAAAAATATAAATTAAAAAATTATCATGCAAAAAAACTATTATAATACTAACAACAGAAACAAATTAATGTCAAATAAATTTATTTAAAAATTTTTAGTTTGTGAAAAATAAAAACATTTTGCAAAAGCAAATGTGCAAATTGTATTGGAAAAAATTATTAATTATGTGTTTATGTCATAAAATTAAACATAAATTGTTATATTGTGAAAAATTTTAAATTGAAAAATTTCAAATTTTGTTTTGTTTTTGTTGTTCGTATGTGTGTTGAATTCACACAGAATCTATATGTGTGAGGGGTGAACTAAAAAATTGAGAAAACTCTCTAGAGTTGGCATACTAGTTCTATACTATGTTCAAAAGTATGTGTTTTATTTTACATTATAAATCAAACCTCACGATGAATCAGCCTTTACAAGCAGAGTTTTTATGATTACCATCGTTTTCAGCGAAAAATTCAAGTGTTAACACAACAAAACAAAATTTTGATTAGTTTTTCGGCCTTCTTTAGGTATTTTTAAAAACAAATTTCACTTTTTAGACACAAATTTGAACTTTTATTTGTTTAACGCTATTTTTTTAAATGTTTTTTTATTTTTGTATTGACGTTTATTCCAAGTTGGCATTAATTGTTTAAAATTACACAAAATTAAAAAGTGGCTTCATGAAACGAGTCCCGCAAGTTTGCCCATTTCCACAAATTCCAATTTTAAGCGATTTCATGAAACCCTTATTGTAGTTTTCAATAAAAAAAATGGCCTTCTTTATTTAAATTTTTTTTTATCCAAAATGAGCTTATAGCCAAAAAGTATCTTTATACCCAAAGATAATGTATTTTTTTGTTTAAAAAATAAATGTTTACCCAAATGAATCTTCTTTCTGTAAAAAATACCTTTTTACCCAATTTAGTTCAAGTAGTATATTACCAAAAAACGTGCCTTTTTTACATTTCCTCCGAATGGTCAACCAGGATGGAAAAATAAAATGTTAAACATCGTGTTTTATTGTTTATAATTATAAAAAAGTCTATGTCTTTATAATAGAATGGCTTCATAGCATATCTCAGCTGTTTTACTTGAGGAAATTGGGCTGAAAACTGGAAAATTTTATATATTCTTTTTAAGCTACTTCTAAAGACATTTTTGTATATAATTATTTGACATGCAAAAAATATGTTATGTTTGCACTCTTTCTTCAGAATCGCTATATTACAATCAATTAAGAAGAGAAAAGTGTAAGGAGAGCAAAAAAAGTTCAATTAACGGTCAAAACATATGAAAAAATCGAACGTTTGCGACCCGTTCGTTCGCAATCGGTACTTAAGCCAACGCGTAAATACTGGATAGAGACCTACATTAATACACTTTAAGAATAAATTAATCACTTTGGAATATTCCGTTCCATTTCGCAGATTTTTACATTTCACTACTGTCTGCCAAAGTTGAATTCTATTTTGCGTACGTTTTTAAAACTTAAACTCGATGAAATCCACCTTTTGCACTAAACATAGAGCTATCAAAAAGTTATCGAATCTTAAAAAAATGCCAGGAAAAGTTTTGTTTTCTATATTATTTGTACATCAAATGCGTAAGAACGTACGGTCATGACCCCAGGAAATGCCCATATACAATATGTACGTAATACTTTTTGTTACCAAAAAGTATCATTTTACAAAAAAGCTTGTAGATTTGTTAGAAAATAAAAAGTTTATGTACCTTCTTCAAAATAAATAAAGGTTAAATTGTTTTTTAAACCCCAGTAGCTTGTAGTACTAGATTTTTTTGATTAATGATTACATATTTAAATTAATTACAATACATATGTATGTCTAACATATACCCTTCTTGTACAAATTCGTTAAAGAACTAATCAGTTTAATCTTTTAAGTTTAAACTATTATCGTTAAAATTCAATTTTACTTAAAATAAAAACGGTTTTTATTAAACATATGCATTAGTTAGCACACAGGTTTAAAACTCATAATTACCATCATAAATTAATCCATTTAAAAAAAAAAAAAAAAAAAAAATATAAAAAAAGAGAAATAACAATGTAAAATATTCGACAAGAAATAGGTATAAATTTCTTTTTATTACGGCTCTTCAAACTAAATGTTTGAAGCTTATTAAGTTTTTTGTTTAATTCTGAAAGCCCCAAAAATATTTATAAATTATAGCAGTTTTTCAACAAAATGAATAAATTAACAAAAAAAAAAAAAAAAAATTGACTAATTGAAATTCAATCTAAAGCTAAAAGTTTTAGTTTCTTTCTTTTTTTTCAACATACATATTTGGGATTAAATATAATTTATATCTGTCTGTTATTGATTGATTATAAAATAATAATAAACTGAAATTATACATAAAAATATTTTTATAACACTTTATGGTTTTTTGTTGAAAAAAAATATACACAAAAAAAAAAGCTGGACATGAATATTAATAAGTATTTTGTATAAATTTTTTTATATTTCATCCATAGAAAATGACTAGAATAGAAAGAGAACGAGAGAGAGAGAGAGAAAAAAACACCAGCTGTCAAATTAAAAAAATCTTATTCTATGGCAGTATCAGTGTTGCCAGAAAACGTTTGGCTCATGTCCCCAATTAAATTTTGAATTCCTCATTTCATAACATAAATCCCAAATTTTTTCCAAATTGTAAACTTTAATTAAACTCATCAATTTATAATTTTTAAAATTAAAATCAAGGTGAATTCATTCAAGGTGGTCTTATTTGGATAACGTTGTGTCAAAATAATACAACACTGTAGTAAACAATTTAAACAAAGATTTTATATTCAGCCATGTCACAGAGTACAATTCCGTTCGGAAACGGAATTCATTCCGTATTTTGGTGCTTCAAAAAAATTACAAAAAAACTTTGCGGAATGAAATCATTTTTGTTTTCATGAACGGAATGGAAGTTTTCTGTATCTTAAAGGCCAAAAAATTATTAAAATAAACTTTCCATCAATACACAAATATGTTGTTTTCAATTCCGAACGGAATCATTCCGAACGGAATTGTGCTCTGTGACATGGCTGATTGTATATAATTTTAAATTGTGTGTTTTGAAATATAATCCCTTAAAAACTTTTTAAGCTTCATAATACTAAGTGAAAATTATAGAATTTATGAAAAATTCTAAAAAAACCACCAGAACGGTATACCATTTTGACACATGGTCAACTCAAGGTCACATTGTATCAATTCGCCTTGATTAAAATGTTTTCAATGAAAATATTGAAATTGTCGATTCTTGACATACATAAATAATAATTGATTATAGATTTTTGTCCTGAACGTTCTATAACATTTTGTTTTCCCAAACAAAATCGTGTTTTTGAAAAGAAAAACGATTTTTTGTGTAAACAAAAATTGGTCACAATTTTCTATCCTTTAAGTTATAATATTTATATGTATTTTATATATTTGGACAAAAATCAATTTTTTATACATAAGTAGCAAAAGTGTTAACAAAGTTGCATCCGTTTCATATCATAAAGTTTTTAGAAAAAATTGATTTTAACAAGAAAATTGTATTGATTTAAAAATCTGACATTTAATTGAAGAAGTTGTAAAACTATTTTCAAAATTCAAAAATTTTATATTAGCTCAAGGGGTCGAGCATCCTTTAGAAATGTTGTTGGGAACTTAATCAATGAACTTCCAGGCAGAAATTTTTCGGGGGGAAATTATGAGCCCAACTGATATTTATAATCTCTCACCAGGCAGGGTAATGGGCTTTATATGTAACATGAACCTAACATGGTGAAAGATCCTCTTTGTCCTGGTGCTTATGGCTTCCTTTCATACATACATACATACGAGTACATAATCAATTAACCGAAGAACAAGATAAAGTTCCTTAAAAAAAAATAATAACAACAAGTTTAAAAAAAAAGAAAATTAAAATTCGACATCTAAAACGGCAATAGAAATTACAGTATAAAATCGTTTTAACTGTACAATTGTACAAATGTTCTTACAAAAAAGGCTTAAAATTTTTTTTTACGTCAAATTGCTTTGATTTCCGGCAATAAATATTTTATTTTTAAAAATAATTTACCTACGTAAAATGTAATATTTCTAAATTTTTAAAAAATTTCCAAGCCCCCGCTTTTAAAATTCTGTCCCAAATTAATGTTGAAATTTGGGGACAAATTCCTTAGCTGGCAACACTGACAACATCTGTCAAAAAGTTGAGATTAAAAAAGTGGGCGCAGCATCGTGTGAAAATCTCTGATCTTGAAAATTTGTCTCCAAATTAATGTAGAATCCCCTAATTTGGGGACAAATCTCTTGATCTGAGAAGACTAGGCAGCATTAGTAAAGAGTTTCGAAAGAATTTTTTTTATTTTATTTTGAGTTTCTACTCAAGTCTTTTCCCTATGATTTCTTCTTCTTGAAAAAAAAAAATCATAGAAAGAAAACAATATCATAGAAAAAATTGGTTTATCATGAGTATAATTTGTTGACCCTTTACCGCCATTGGATTAGGGGGAAATTATGTGCTTGTGCTTGTGCTGGTTTTTGTAAGAAATCTCGTCTGAGAATCACGTTCTGAGTCGAATAAAAGTGGGTGCGTTATTTTACATAGCACACGTAAAGAGCTTGTAATTAAGGTACAGATTGCAATTTTAAAAATAATTAATTAAAATTTAGCTCAAAAGTTCTCTTTGGCACAATGCAAAAGCCTATCGAACTAGATCCATCACTTAGCATAACCTCTACACAAATTATTTCCCGGAAAAGATTATACCCATTTTAGCAAATAACTCCAACAAATCTTGAGAGGATAACACTATAAACACTATAACGAGAGAGAATTCGGCACCAGTAACTTTTAGGAAAATCTTATTCACTCTATTAAATTTATGTTTCGTTATGGTCTTTTCCAACAGAACTATTTTTACAGAATATTATTGCCACCGACAACCAAATTATGGTTATATAATTCCTCCATCAAGTAGCCGCTATCATATTATGGTTGCCTGCGAACATGTTGTCAATATGTTTACCACTTATAATTGCATGGTTGTTGCTCTTGGAAAATCGTATAACATTTTCATTCCTAAGCTTAAAGTGACCGTTTTGAAAAATGTGTGTTTCTCTGCGTGCATATAGAACGCAATTCTAAAATCGCTTTTATGCAGAAAGTTTGTTTAAAAATGTTTGATACTTCCATACAAATTTTTATACACCAGTGATGTTGGGTATTATGTATGTCGGACTTGACCAACTGAATATACTTTCTTACTTGTTTTTCGTTAGGTTGTGTGTGCGTAAGTGATTTATTCGTCTTCTTCTATATATGGTGTAAAGTGAAGTCTGTCTATCTGACTAACTGGCTGTCTGTAAGTTTGTCTTATACAGTAGCATTTTTTTCGTTAGAAAAAAATCCACATGTTATATATTGTTTTAAAATTTAATTTATGCATAAATCTATGATATTTTTCCAACATAAGGTAAACTTTCTTTATTAGGTTTATTTTATAAGTCAATATATCAAGACACATTTTTTTTTTTTTTTTTTTTTGGATTAGAAACTTGTCCAAAAGTATTAGTGGCGAGTTGTTTTTTTTTTGTTTGGTGAAATTTTTTATATCTAAAAGTATTTTTTTAGATAGACTTAAATGTGTTTCTTTATTTTCAAAAAATATTTTAAGCTTGTAAAACTATTTGAAATAGGTTTAAGTATGAGTATTAAAAAATAAGGAATGTTAAGCTTCTAATTTTTTTTTTAATTTTAACTTTTGTTATCATGAAATATGTTAAAAGATTGATGGGTTTTTTTAATTTGAATTAATGATTCATGTAAAATGGCTTTTTTTATCTTCGTTATAAGTAATTTTCTATTCTTTTTCTATTTCGAAATTTTTTCAGAAAAATATTTCCAACGATTTTGTTGAATTCAAATAATGATGCAGCATGCGAGCGTTTTGTACTGTCAGCGCGCCATTAGAAGTATGCGCGTCCTCGGCCGAACAGCTATCACCGGGCTCACGATTTTTAGCTCTAAGGTAAAAAACATAATTAAAACAAATCCTCCTGTTTATAAAATAATAATACTAATAATTACTTTCTTTCAATCATTAAGGCTTCTAGGCAATCAACAACCCAAAACTTTATACTTCCTAGTCGATGCAAAGAGTCGAGTCAGAGAAGTGTATACACAAACATGTCTACATTTTGCTACACAAGGCATGCTCGATACCGAACTATTCGGTTTAGCGGTTTTGATAGGTAAGTTAAATTTTTTTTTTGTTTATAAATTTATTAAAAATTAGAAAAATTCTTTAAAAAATCAGGCAAAATCCTGTTCGGCTTGTTTACATTTTTCTTAAAAAGTTTGTGCTTGTGTCTTAAGTCCTCTTTTGTTTACATTAATTTGGCGTCCATTTTTGATATCTGCTTCTACTCCGTAGAACATGTTCGTTTCTTAAGTTTTTTGTTATTGCAAAGAAATGTAAACAAAGTGACAAAAGTGTGCTTCTGTCTTAAGTTTTTTTATTTAAGTGCTAAAAAATTAAAAAATGTTGCTCCTTGGGACTAATTTCAATTATTTTTTTAATTTTTAAGCAAAATAATGATAGAGAAGGTTGGATTACTAAATTATAAAATTTTTTTAATACGTATCTAATAATTTGTAAAATTTCAAAGTTGTGTGGTGTTTTTTTTTTTTTTTTGTTAAAATAGTAGTTTTGTTAGAAGGTGAAAAAATATATTTAAGTGAATTCTTAAAAACATACTTTTTTTTTGTAAAAAAGGCACTTTACGTTAAAGATGCAGATTTTTTAAGTAAAATAAATTTTTTGTAATGAATTGTGTTACTAGTATGCATTTCTATGAAGTACTTGAAATTTAATTGGGCAAGTTTTTAAACATGGTGCTCTTAATTCAAAAATTACTTTTATTAAAAGCATTTCAGTAACTTAGTCTGTTAGGGACGTCCTTTCTGTTAAAAATTGTCTTTTAATTATAAATATTATTAATTAAAATGGGCAAGTTTTTAAGCATGTTGCTCTTAACTCAAAAATTACTTTTATTAAAAGGATTTCAGTAACTTAGTCTTTTAGCGACGTCCTTTCTTTTAAAAACTGTCTTTTAATTATAAATATTTATCTTTCTGAGAAGTTACTTTATGTTAAAAATGTATCAACATGTCACTAATATCAAACAGATACTTTTTGTTAAAAGATAAAAAATAAATTTTTAAGGATTTGCGTTAAAAATGTACTCCTTTTCGAATAATTTTATGTTAAAAATGTATTTTTTGTTTGTCAAAAAGTACTTTTTGTTAAAAATAAACTTTTTTTTAGTAAAAATTAGGGACGAATACCGATACCGATATATCGGATACTTCACGTTTGCCGATATATCGGCATCGGCGATATTTTACTGTCGATAGGCCAATACTTTTTGTATAGTTTTTTTGAACAAACAATTTTAATTTCAATGCTTATTTTTTGCATAACAACTAAGAGCAAAAAATCAAACAGAAAAATAAATTGTTTCTTTTAATTCTTAAGCTGGAGGGCGATACACACCACGCGTTTTATGTGTATGTTTCTTTTTTGACCATTTTTCGAGACTCATGTTAAAGTAGAAAGTAATCCTACTTCATGCTTCGATACGTATATATGATATAAGATATGTGTAACTTGTCAATACAATTTTAAACTACGACTTTTTTGGACTAATGCATAAACGCATTGAACGCTTGGTTTGAACCTGCAGCAGAATTTTCTGCTAACTTTTAATGATTTTTGTGAAAATAAAAATCACTTCGCTATTCATAAGCAAAGTCACTGCTACATTTTCTGATGCAATTTCGCTAGTTAGCAGTCTTCGAATATTATTAGAAAATTCGATTAATGAATAAACTGAGATGCAGAATAATTTAGAATCCCAAAAATTGGCGATTTACGTAGCTTTAGCTCCGAAAGAAAGACTTGAGTCTTTAGAGAATAATGAAATCTATTGTTTAGCTTCAATTCTCTACTTTCGATACAAAGCTAGAAAATTTCAAAGACAATAGATCGAAAAAACGTCTTATTGATCTACTCAACATGACTCTACATTCCGAAAGTGTTAAAGATATGGTTACCCCTACACCTAGTAAAAGTTGTGATAAGTCTGCAAAAACTGACCTTTAGAGCGTTTGTGCAAATCTTAAAAGAATATTTGGAGAAGGATGATCCTCTGTCGATCCTTCGCTGTGGCTCAGCTAAAGATGAAGTCTAGAAATACCTTAGATTTTCTAATTTTTCTAAATGCTATACCCAAAATTAAGGACCATGGCGGAGAAATACTAAAGTTGGCAAATGAGTTCAGTCACATCTGAGAGACGATTTTTTACTGCAGGTCTGCTCCAAAAGTTAAGAATACTTTGTTTTTTAAACAAAAATCTTATTAATATTAATTTTGAATACATATAATTTTATTTTTTTGTTTAAAAATTATTAAATTTTACCATGAATTTAAATTCATTTCGTTGTTTTTTAAAACTTAAATATTTATAATCTTTTACACTTTAATTTTGTATAATAAAGAATATAACTCTGCTTGAGTTTTGTTAGTTTTACCTTAAATTTAAATTTTATATTCGTATCGGTATCGATATCGGCGATATTTCTCCTTGATTAACGGTATCGTATCGGCAAAGCGGCGTATCGTTACGTCCCTAGTAAAGATCTGCTTTTGAATAAAAGATACTTTATGTTGAAAATTTACTTTTTTCAAGGGTACTTTTTGTCAAAAGGTAATTTTAATTTAAAGCTACTTTTTATAAAGAGCCCGGTAGGCTAGCTGGTAGTGAGCTAGTCCATCAGTGCCGGGGTTGCGGGTTTGATTCCCGCCGGAGATTCTGGTCTCCTGCAGACAAGCGAAGAGTTTCGCGGGAATAGCATAGATAAAAAAAACTTAAATACAAAGTTCTATTTTTTTTAAAGGTAATTTTTAAAGGGAATACATTTTGTGTAAGAAGCGTACTTTTTGCTACAAAAATAGTTTTAATTTTATATAATGTACTTTTTGTAAGAAAACTAGCTGTTTTTGTTACGAATTAATTGTATTTTTGTTTGAAATGCTTGTATTTATTCAACAAAATTTTAAATTTTAAGGTAAATGTGCACTGTTTGCTGTGAATAATACTTAAGATGAATTAATTTTAATTTGAAAGCTCAGCTACGCTACTTTTTTTTGCATACTTAGAAAGAAAAATGTCAAAAGTTACTTGTGTTTTTGACATATCGACCGACGAAAGCAACAAATAAAATACAATGCTGTGTATTTGGTGTTGTAATATCGCCAACACCATTCACATGAATTCGCCATCAAGGCGTTAGTATTGTGGTTATTTTATTGAACTCTTAATGGTTTTTTAATCCAAATTTAGATATTTTTAATTAGGCTTAAGTTCATTGAATTTAATTTTCATGAAGAAGAATTCTTGACAAAAAGTACGAAAAAACAGAAGTTAGGAAGAGCATGCAAATCAATTAAAATAGATAATCATTCATTTGGTTTTAAGATTAATGTTTGACTATTGACGTCATCCGGCTTCAATAGCCGAGAGAGTAAAGACCGCAAACCCCACTGAAGAGATTGTGTGGTTACAAACGAAACTAGTCTGGGCAACCTGTCCGTGAAAGCCTGGGTTCAAATCTCAGCGCAGTCAAGAATTAAAAATTATCAATAACATTATAATTAATTTCATGTTGTAAAATTCCTGTCATCATAAAATTAATTTAATAAAAATTAAATTCAATGAATTTATTTTTTTGCCTAAGTATATTTTATGACTGCCTTATTTTTAAATTTAGTTAAATAAAACAAGCCGGTCAAGAAACTCTTCTGTTTCTACTTTAAAGCTATGTTCACACCTATTAAATATTTGACGTCCTACATGTAACCTCTAGTTGTATTAAAAAATTGCTTGCTGGATCAAACATCAATTAACAGTTTATTAATTTAATTGTACAATTATCTTCTTACAAATAAAGGTAAGTAAGTCAATAAGAATTGTTAAAAATAAAGCTAAAGTTTGATCAATTTGCTAGTCATGTTTTTTTATTTTTTGATTTGTTCGTCAAATATTTGTTAGGTCTGAACATACCTTAATAAAAGCAAAATCACTATACATGTGTTGTCCCGGGACTAAGTATAACTAAGAATGCAAGGAAAAAGTAGACCAGAGTTGGAAAAGTTAGTACAAATGTACTGTTTTAGTTTTTTTTTTGATATTTAAAAGTACAATGATACTCCAATGACTAATAAAGTATTGTTAGGTTAAAATTTCTTTCACTATACGGGAAATTCTGTGATGATGTCAGATATACATTAAAATTAACACACAAAAATAAAAAAATCAATCTCAATTAACATATAAGTTAGATATTTATACTATTAATTAAATTCCGTACTGATTTTCCACCTGCAAATAAATTGATCATATCAATTAACATATTTGTAAGTCTGAGCTTTTCTTGCTGTTGAGTTTCAAAAAATAGGTTTAATTTAAATGTGATCACCAGCACAAGAGGCAATATAAAAAACGTAAACACAAATCAAAATATTTTTTTCAATCAACACAGTTAATTGAAACAATTAAAAAATTGTTTGAAACTTTAATTTAATATTAAAAGATTTTGTTTGTTGTGCTTAATTCCCTTTTTTAATAGTTGATAAAAAATACTGAAATTAATTGTTGGAGGATAAGCTGTTCCTATGCGCATTTCACTGGTTGCTTAGTCCAGATCATCAGGAAACGTTCTCCTAAACAATTTTAGAAAAGCCAAAGCTATCAGCAAACAAGACTACAGAGGGAATGAGAATTACCTACAAACACTCAAAAAAGTCGTACTTGCAACGATATCAAAGCTTAAACAAAATACCAAACAAGTGGGGAATGTAAGAAAAGAAGCGCATCACTGTTTTATTGTTTGGTATTTTGTTTAAGCTTTGATATCATTGAAAATAAGACTTTTTTGAGTGTATGTAGGTAATTCTCATTCCCTTCTTGTTTGCTGATAGCTTTGGCTTTTCTAAAATTGTTTAGGAGAACGTTTCCTGAACGTTTTCTGGAACAGCTTATCCTCCAACAATTAATTTCAGTATTTTTTTAATATTTATTTTTTATTCTCAATAAAAAAAAAAATAAAAAATAAATATTAAAAGGACATAGAATATAAATTTTTTTTCTATCAATTATTAAAAAAAGGAAATTAAGCGGAAAAAACAAAATCGTTTAATAAATAATTGTATTCCCAATAGGCGCGGATTCTGGGGGGGGGGGGGGGGGGGAAAGGATATTCCCCCACCCCCTAAATTATAAAAATATGTTTTGCTTATTTCGATAATACACGAATTTCCGAATGTACAAAATTTTTGGAAATCCAATCAAGTTTTTTTTTTTTTTTTGTTTTTTATAGAATCCCTAATCAAATTTTCAATAAGTATCCAAGTATTTATCCTAAAAGTTATTTATTATATATTTCAAATGAAACATCTAGTTTACTGTATTTAAATACATATCATTCTACATTCAATCCCAGCAAGTGCCATCTATTTCCGAAAAATAAACGTTTGGGTTGAATATGCGAGCGGTTGATTTATTAATAAGCCTTAGTATAAGCAATATTTTTATTTGTGTTATGATAATTATTTATTATATAAATTTGAATATAACCGTTTTTCGTATCATATTTTCATCATAGTAGGATTTGAATTGGAATTTTATATGCATTGCCATTCTACCTTCCCATATATACATATGAATATATGTATTGGTCTAGTAAAAGTTCACCAAAGAAGAATTATATAACTGTCAAATTTCAAGTGCATTATTAAGAAAAGTTCTTTGATATACAAAAATTACATAAAAATGAGTGAAACAATGGAGAGTCCGTAATTTTTTTTTTTAATATAATGTACCTATATAAGTATATATCATTACCTTCAGTCGAAAAGGATGTAGTCCATTGTATAAATTTTATAGGAGAGAGAAAAAGTTTTCTAAGGTCTTTAGTTCTGAATATATTTGAAGTCTGTAAATCCAGTTTTGCTTCATTGATGACTTTTTATTGGCTTGCAAACCAACTAAAAATAATACATTTATATTTTACATAGCTTTTTGTAACTTATCACCTTTTCTATTATATATTTTATACTTTTAATGTACATTTTAGTATGCCAATTTGCAAAAATAAAATATACCATAAAATTATTTTATTTATTTCAATGTTGACTATTAACAAATATTAATAATTTTTTTTTAGCATTTTTGGACTTAGAACTTTTACATATCGTTGCAAAACAAGAACTAGAAAAAAATATTTGTATTTTTTCTGCAAACGATGTATTTTTGTTAACTCTATTAAACTGCACCAAAAACTTAATTTTAAAAAATTGTGGCATTAGCACATTTACGGCTGAAGGTACATATGTACGTATGTATGTGCAGCCAAAATTATTTTTGTCTTTCCATTGTTATAATCTTTAAAATTCCTTTCTAAATAAAAATAATTTAAATAAAAAAATTAGCTGTAATCAACTTAAGCCGGAATAATTATATATGTAGCTTTAGATTAAAACCCAAACAGTTCGACTTAAATTCATTACTCAATTTTAAAATAAGTGAAGCATATTCCTTCTTTCAAAATTTTGTTAACAATTGCATACGTATTTTTTTTGGTCGAATAATTGGTCAAACAATTTAGTATGATGAAGTCAAATAAATTGTTTCAAATACAAAAAAACATTAAATATAAATAAAATTATTTTTATAGCCAAAACGTTATTTAAAAAGATTAATTTATTTTAATTTATATTGAACTGATCTTATATTCTATTTTACCTTATTGTAGAGTTTTTTTTTTTAATATAATATAAACATATCGTTTTTAATAAACTTTTACAACAAATTTTTTACTTGTTTTGTACCATAAAAAATTCCCCCCCCCCCCCCCCCTAAGGCTCAAGCTGGATCCGCGCCTGATTCCCAAAAACAACTATGATAATTAAACTTTAATTTAATTTAAAATATTTTGAAGTTTGTGTGTATGTTTTCATATTTGCAAATACACAAACAAACATTATAATTTTTATTTTCAATTAAGGCAAATTAAGTAATTGGAACAATTAAACATTTTTTTTAAACAGCATTATTGAGTTGATTGAAAAAGTGTTGGTGAAAATCTTTTCCGTGTACAAGGCAGTAGAAGATGTCAGAAGTCCTAATAAAATTAATCACGACTTCCAAACATTAACTTCGAATTACATTTAATAAATCTAACCGAACGTTAATACCTTTACAAGCTAAAAATGATAACAGTGCAATAAATTCTGCAGAAATAACAAAAGGTACAACCATATTTGTATATCAATGGTAGAAGGACATAGCACGCGCTAATTCGGCGACGAATATCGTGCGGTTAAAAACTTTAGCGCATGAAAAATGGCAAGTTCAATAACGCGCGTTATAAAGGCCTTTTCTTTCAGCTGTTTTTATTTGTTTAACACTTTTCTTATAGTAAATCAAGCTTCAGTTCACTTTCTTTAATAAGAAAAGATCGTTTACTGTCGTGTTTTCCAATAAATGGCACTTGTGCCTTAGAAAATTGTAAAATAGATGAGCTAAAGGGTTCGACGAAAGTGCAACTAATATCACAAAAATTCTATCAATAACATTCTATAGGCATGCTTTTAAAATAAAATTGTAAATTCCCCTTTGCCATCCCTGAAGCAAACTGTCTTTATTCTACATTTATGCTTAGAAATTCTTCGACATAGTTATTGATTATTTAATTTGTTAAAGTTTGTATTAAGCAGAAATTTATTTCCTTTTTTTCTTCTTCTGAAATTCATTCAGCCATTTAACACTTTTTCGCCTAACAACACAGGTTTGTGCATTAAGTCTTACGTTTTTATGACTATGAACATCCATATACTTTCGAATGCGTAAGTCTTTGCAAAAAACATGTGCTTCAACAGTTTCTTTCCTTTTTTTTAACAAATTTGGCTTTAAACTTAACATTTATTACTCTTTCATTTGATTACTACCAACCAACACAAAAATTTGTGTTTTTTTTTGAGGTTTTGACAAAAAAAACACAAAAAAAAAAGCTGCTAAAACTATTTATAAAATTATATGATGCTTGAAGAAATAAAGAACCTCGAAAAGGCAAAAATGAAAAAAATATATATACATACATCCATATGTAATGCTGTATACTTAGAAGTTTTAACGAAAACAGCAAAAAATCATTACAAACATATCAGCAAAAATTCACATTAAAAAAAATATATTTTTTTTTTATTTTTGCTGCTTCTGCTGATACTTAAACTGGCGTATCCCAAAATACAATAGCAACAAGAACAACAAAATACTCTATCTTATATAAACCTGTATTTAACATACATAGAATATTTTCAGTTGGTTTGTGAAAGATGCTGGCTGGCTGGTTGGGATGCTGGCTTAAAATAAAACTTGGACTTATACTGGTTCCTTTTGGAGAGGTTGTTGTGTTCCTTATTTTTCTTATATTTTCTTTTTCTCGAAGTTAAGTGTGTGTGTGTTTTTTATAATTTTGTACAACAAAAAAAAAAAAAAAAATGATGATGCTGCATGTTGCATGCATGCAAAGGCCATTTAAAACATTATGAACAGCAACATAAAGAACTACATACAGACAACGAAGAAAAAAGTACTAAAACTTATAAAAAAATAACAACCAAATTAATATACGAAAAAAAAAATACTTAGAACGTTTAAACATTTGAAAAACTGAACTTAACAGAAAGAAAGAAGGAAAAAACCGGGACAGACTTGGTAGAAAGGACGGACATACGTCTGGTGGTATGGGATGCTAGTAGTGTATGGTATGGAAGCAACCAAAAAAGATACAAACAGTCTGTCTGTTTGAATGGATAGACAGACTAACGGACAGACGGAGGGACAGTGAAACAAGTCATACTCTTACATACCTAAACATAAGACGCGTGTTCAGTAATTCAGGTAGCTGTTGTGCATTGCTTTAATACAACCGCAAGCAAGCGTGCCGTTTGATGCTTTTGCTGCATCAGCTACAGCTAAAGCTACAGAAAACAACAACAACGGCGACAATAACATCAACAACTAATATGTTAAGGAACGTAAATTTTAGAACCTGGCAGTTAAGTGTTCATGAAAAAATCTCTATCTTGTTCGTGTTTTCAGCTTCTCCATAAACAACTTTTCTTTACAAAGGTATGCTTTATGTAAATACTTGTGTACAGTGGAATTAAAAAATAAAACAAAGCTAAAGCCAGAATGATTTTAAAGGAATAAAAAAAAGAAGTTTGTCTTCGCTGCTTGTTTGTATTTTTAGGTTTATTAAACTGCATGCCAGTAAATTTTTCTTTTTAATTTTTTGGTCGAAAGTTTGGTTTTTCCTGTGCGTTTCTTTTTTTTTTATTATCGTCATCATTTTTACTTTGAAGCATGCACAAATGTAACAAAATACATTTTAAACGTTTGACTAGTGCTTAAAATAATTCTTACTGTTACTGTTGCATAAAATAAAATCTGTACCATATACAAAAAAAAAAATAAAAAATATTAAGCAAGAAAAATGGAATTAAATTTCTTTCAACACTTTCTAATTAGATGTGCTATAAAATATTTGCCATTCTAATTTTGTGTTTTTTTTAACAAAAAATTAGAAACAGGAAAAATTTTTTTTTGAGACAACAAATCTTCCACTAAAACAGATGCCCTTCGGTAAAAAAAAGTTCTTTTGGTAAAAAGGCATAAATAAACAATATTTTAATATTATATTTTTTTTTGGAAAAATAATTTTAATATTTGTATGTTTTTCTAATATATGTAAATTTTTATAAAAATCTGCTTTATTGCATAATTTCTTTCAAATGGAACTATTTTCTAACGCAATATTGAAAAATTAAAAATTTTTTGTAATAATTTCCTTTTTTTTAAAAAGGTACCTTTTTGTAAAAAGGTACTTTTTAATCTGATATCTTTTGGTAAGAAATTAATTTTTCTTATACTACTTGTTAAAAATGTAATTTTTTGTAAAAGGGGTAAATAGGTACTTAGTAGAGCAAAAGTACTTTATAAAATATACTCTTGCAAAAAGGTAGTTATTAAAAGAATATTTCCCATAAAAATACTATGTTTTTAAAAACTTTTTGTAGAATACTTTTTTAAAAATATCTCTTATTACATTACGTTTCTCTTAAAATATCCTTTTTTTAAAAGTAAACCTCTAAGGGCCATTATGACAACTTGCCGATAGCTAAAGGAAGGATTTTGTCCCACGTATAAACAGGTTTTCACTTTATAAACTTTGCTTTAAACTAAAGTGAACAATACGTTAAAGGCAAGTTCATCCAACCGGTTAGGTTAAAGTTTAAGCTTAAATTATAAATAAATCCTACCTTTTACTAACGGCAAGTTATAATAATGAACCTTAAAAGTGTCCTTTTTATAAAAAAGTGGGTTTTAAGTTCTTCTTGTTAAAAAGTAACAATTAAAACAATTTACCTTATTGTACATTTTAAGCAGAAAATTAGATTTTGTTCTGCTACAGAGAGAATTTCAAAATAGCATGTTTTGTACAAACGCCCATAAAAAGTACTATTTCCAAAAGTCATCTAGGTGCAAGAAACTTTTTTTCAAAAGGGTAGTTTTTCTTAAATAGCGTATTGTTTATTCACAGATGTAAAAATTTATTTTTTCGAAATATTTTTTTTTAAATTTAAAGTAAACCCTTATCGTACTTTTGCTTAAAAATGAATTTTGAATATAAAGATTTAGAAGCCAGGGCTGTAGAGTCGTAAGAAAATAATTCTAATTCCGACTCCAACCGCTGAAATTTTTAAGTCCGACTCCAACTCCGACTCCTACTCTAACCTTGATGCTAAATGTACCTTTTAAAAGGTTAAATATAGCAACAAAATGATTCTGTAAAAATTTATAACCGATATTTTAATTCTAGCACGTGCCGCATTAAGCTTTAATATAATTATTTACATATGTAAAGTAGACAATTTTGGAGTCGGAATCGCGAGGTTTTGTGGGTAATTCCGACTCCACAACTCCGACTCCGACTCTACAGTGCTGTTAGAAACAAAGGTGTCAATTTACATTTTTTCATAAACTAATCTAATAATGCGTATAACTAACTATGTCTCTATACCCCTCAATTGTGCTCAAACCCTTACTTTTTATTCAATACTTTACTTTTCGGTACATTCTGTTAAAGATCTATATAACTCAATGCGTCTCAACAGCAAATTTAGAATGTTTCCTAAATTTTGCAGACCATTTTCGTCTACTACTGTTATTGATGAAGGAAATAAAAAAAAATCTCGGTGGTTTTGCCATTATTAGGTGTTCAAAGCATTGGAACAACTACTTAGTTGGTATTTTAATTAAATAAAAAGTTGTTTCGGATGCAAATTGGAACAAAATCTTATAGAAGCACAAACAAGTAGGCAAATTTGAAAAAGATGGGGGCAGTTAGAAAAACTGATGTAAAAGTCTCATCCGCAAGTTTTGGGAATAATATTAATATTAATATCTATATTAAGGCTCCCCAAAATATTCCGAATTATTCGAGTATACTTTTTCTGTTGTATTTATATAAAGATTTAGAAAAGTTATTGCGAAATTTTTTTTAATTAGCCTTAAAAATTATATCCTGTAATGTCCTGTAATGTCCAATTTCTGCTTCGCAGATACGTTATATTTTCCATAACTTTTCGCAAAACTTCGTGTGTAAATATATTTGTTATTCATAATTAACTCCCGTTCACACAAAATGCTGATAAAACAAGGAAAAAAATAATCATTAGAAAAATTATAAAGAATTCAGACCATACAAAAAGCCGTTTAAAATATAACACTTTATCAAAAAAAAGTTACTTTGTTCGAAACGTCCAGCATTACCGATGAAATAAGCCAACAAATTTAATACGAAAATCAATAAGAATTACAACCGAATTTCTTCTATATGTTTCAAAGGCCATATTTTCCGAACCAGTTAACTTACGGATAAATAAATTGTATTTTTTAAGAAAACTGATTTGTCCGCTTTGATGCTGCGTTTACAAGTTAATATTTTTTTTTTATTTTTCTTCCGGCCTTTTTTCCACCGTGCGTTGTTGTGAAACAGCCCATCGTCTCTGGAGGGGATCGAACCGGTAACCTTCACACTAATAGACCAGCTCACTGCTAACAAACCAACCGGGGCACACTTTTTTATTATAAATTTTATAAAATATCACTATTTTCAAGTACATTTTGTAAACTTATCAATTTAATACTACATTTATCTAAATTTTCAGCAATTTTTATTTCTAAAGAAAATACCCTTCATAAAAGGGTGCTTTTAATTTCGGTTATTAATTAAAATATTTGTTCTAATTTAGTTCTTAAACTTAGTTCTATTACCGCCTTCTAATAACATCCTTTATTTTTTTAATCTTAATTTAAAAATCAACAAGATTTCTTTAAACTTGAATAAAATGAAACAAATTCCAACAATTATAATTTTCTACAGCCTCAAGGCAACAACCAACCAAACCCATTTATTTCGAATCCTCTGTTTTCTAATAATTCAAATATTAAAAAGATACATATTTAACAAAAAGTCCAACTATAGATACTAGAAACGAAATTTTATTTTGATAATGATAATAAAAATACCATGTCATCGATTTTGCTGATGAACTACTTTAAGACATCTTTTACTATATTTTTTTTTGTTGAAGTATTTTTTAATCAATAACCAAAAAGACGGACGGACGGACGAACGAGCAGATAAACTATACTATACTCTACTATTAAATTAAATTGAAATAAAAAAAGCCATCAACAAACTTTTCTGTACAGCCAAGTGAACGCAAAATGAGCACTTTCTTCTTTTATTAAGGTTGTGTAGAGTACAGTGATGGAAAAAAGTGTTCAGCAACAAAAACTAATTCGATTAAAAAGTTTTTTTTGAGGAATGTGTTTCATTTATAACATTTTGATAATTGCTTAAAACTCAGTCATTTTTATTAAAAAAGTTTTTAGGAGAAGCTTTTTTATGATGAATACTGTATGTATTAATATTTTTGTGATTGCTGGTTTAAATTTATATGATGCTGTGTGTATGTTGGTTGGTAACATTTTTGTTTAAGAGGAGTATTAGGCAGAGCTATTTTTAATGGAATCTTTAGCTACTGGTACTACTCGTTCGTTGTTGTTTTCTGTTGTTGTTGTGTTTACTAAAAGTGGCAGGTTTTCACCAAAGCAAGAAAGCGCCTCTTACTTTGTAGATCCCCCTTCTGTTCTTAACCATATAACAACAAGAATTATAGGAACAACAAAAAAAAAACAACTCTACATTATCACCACCATCGTCATCTTCATCATTTTTATGATCATCATGAGCTATAACAATAACAACGGCTACAAAAACAGCATCACCAACTTCATCGTCATCTGTTGATTCTACATTAAATGCTGCTCCACTCACTCCATTTTACTCCACTAAAAACAGCAACAACTACAAAAATCTGTGGAATTGTGTGGCTGTATGAATTTTTGTTGTTTATTGTAGATTCTTTATTGGATTTTTTTATTTTCGTTTTATTTTGTTCAGTTTGTTAAGAATGCCTTTTTGTTAAACAAAAAAAAAAAAAAAAAAAAAAAAAAAACAAAAATACAAATAAACAAAAACCAAAAAAAAAAATAAAAAATACAACAAAAACTTTGCTATTTTGCTTCTGTGTTACTGATGCTTGATTACAATAATATTGATGATGTTGCATTGAAAGCTAACGCGGCACAGTGGTGTTGAATAAGAAGGTTAAAACTTATTTAACGGTATGATACAAATTATTTTTTTTTTTCAGATTAAATGTACTTTTTATACCCTTCAGAGCGGTTCGGCCTCCATACAGAAAAAAAGTTGTGCCGGTCACCCCCTAGAATGAAAGATATGTCAATAAAGTTTCTAAAATTAGAACAATTTTTTGCCACGCCCATAAAAGTGTGTTTTTTTTATATGGCTTTTTTTAACAATATGGGAACAACAATATGGGCTCTTCCACAGAAGAATAATATTAAAAATATGTTTTTTTTAATTTATTTTAAAGATCAAATGATTTCCCAAGGAATCACTTATTTTTCGTTTTTTTTTTTTTTGTTTTATGTGTTTGTAGTTCGAATAATAATTTAAAAAAAAACAATTTTTCAAACACGGCAACACTTTAACACCCTTAAACTCGACAATGAACAACATAAAAACACATTTGGCATACGCATTCATATATATTAGAGGTTTAGTTATGCCAAGTATAAAGTGATTTTGGCAATTTCCGCTACACTAATAATGTTAGAAAAAATTTAAATATTTTTGGGAACTACTTTTTCAAATGCGAGATATAGTTAAAAAAAAATAATGTATTTCTGTTGAAAAGAAAATGCTTCATTTCACTGTTTAGAGCACTAATGTGGTTTTCGCACCTTTCATCCCACTGTGCCATATTTTCTTGTTAGTATTGCTGCAACATATTTTTGATTTTTACACACTAACATATTTAATAAAAAAAACCAAACCTTCCTTCTTGTTGTTTAAAATAATGATCATTATCTCGTAACAATAATAATCATCATTTGGCTGTTGTTGAGAGTTTTTTATAAAAAAATAAAAAAAAAACAATCGTGAAAACAAACTTAACATTCCATTATAAGTATCTTTCTTTTGCTGAATGCGTGTGTGTATGCAAGTGTGTTTTTAAAAAATTATCCAGCAGATGCTTCATTTTTTTCAACGACTTCTTCTTCTGGTTCTTGGAGTTTGTGTTTTGTTTGCCAACGGTAAAGATTTTTGAAATGTGTTTTTTTGGATTCTTTGGTGTTGTTTGATAATTTTTTCAAACTTTTGTTTTTTATTATTTTTTTTATTTCATTTTTGTTGATTTGTTTCTCAATATGATTGCGTGTATTGTACGTCCAACAATTTTACAAAGTTTTTGTTTTTACTGCACCCTACAATGAACAAAAAGAATACAAATTCCTGACTTATTACATCTATAGTAATTATAAAATTAACTTACACCTAAGGGAATGTCCAGAAAATCAGCTTAAGGTTGTTCTTTAAATCCATAAAATTTTCTTTTCAAACACACAAATTTTTAAGGATGTCGTGTTCAATGGACTAGACTAACCAAAACCAATAAATAATTTATAACAAAACAACCTCGCACCTGCTTTTTTTAAAAAACCAATTTTGTTTTTTTTTTTTTGACTGTCTGCTGGAAAATGAGTTTGAAGACCATTATTGAAAAAATTTTAATTTTTAGTATTTTTT
This sequence comes from Pollenia amentaria, assembly GCA_943735925.1. Classification (NCBI taxonomy): domain Eukaryota; kingdom Metazoa; phylum Arthropoda; class Insecta; order Diptera; family Polleniidae; genus Pollenia; species Pollenia amentaria. The sequence goes on along the minus strand of OX031007.1, from coordinate 225,155,932 downwards.
TATTTATCCACACACATACATTTATAAAAACTCAAGTGAAAATTTTAATTTCAGGTCTTAACGCATTGAAAATAAAAACTCACCATTGTATTTTGTACCCAAGAATAGGTTCGTTCAATCCACATGAATTCGAAATTTATTTTATTTTTTCTCTAACCAGTTTTGGTTTTTGGACATAATTTTGATGGTTGTCTTGTATAGATTATTGTTGTTGTTTTATTTTTTTGGCTTTTGATTTTATGATGGCATTAACGAAGGCATTGACTATGAAGATAACTCTCTTAACATACCAACCAGTTCAAATATTCGAGTTGTATGCAGCTGCTTTTATTTTAAGTGTTTTTTTTTTTCAAAGTTGCTACATTTTTTGGAGGCTGTTGCACGAATTTTTATAAATATTGTTTTGGTTTTATTATTAATAATTTTGTTATTATTATTGGAATAACTCATTTAACATGCAGAACATAATTTTTGTTTAAAAATTTAATAACCAAAATTATAATAAAGCAAAGGGACGACTTTAAAATATCACTACAGCTATTAAGTGTTTTTAAAAATAAAGTTAGATCAATATTTTTATGAATTGCTTGTATTAAAGTTACAAATACATTTAAAACTTAAAAAAGTATAATTTTAAGATAAAAGTTAATGATTAATATTTGGATTGTATATTTTTAATTACGCTCTAGGTCTTTGTTTATAGAAAAAAAAATTTAAATATTTATTTATTTAATTATTATCAATATTTCGCTAAACGTTGGTTAGCATCTTCAGGAAATTAAAAAATTGAATTAAAAATTCTGAAAAATATTTGTCATAAAATTATTATTAACATAAATAAAAATATTAAAAACAAAGTATCGTCACATAAAATGCAAAACAACGTATCAAAAAATTTGAATTGGACTTTTTAATTGATTATATGAAAATTTAAACTTCTACCTTAAAAAATAACCAAGCTATTAACAATATTCAAAATGACGTATTATCAAGTGCATAATTTTCTTAAACAACATTACGTGTTATTACAATTGATAAAGAAGAAATTAGCAGAATATTTGAATTTTTTTTAAGAACCGAGTTAGCATTGATATCTTTAAACGCCAAAAATTTGGTATTCTGTTTCATTTTCTATTGTTAACTGTTAGCACGGTGTTAGTGGGATTAGTGATCATACAGAAGTTAAAATAAAAAAGTGCTGGAAAAATTATGTAAAAATGTGTTCCATAATCGAAAATCGAATTAATGGCAAAATATGAAGTGTTATCAAAAGGAAGTATTTGCAACAGAAGAACAAGATAAATGAAAGATGGGTGTACCTTAAAGTATAATGAGCTCAAAAAGTTATATGAGCTCAAAAAGCTCAATTTGGTACTGAAACTTTTTTATTTCCATTTTTCAGGAAATAAAATTAGAGAAACAACTGTAAATATGATCCGTGTTTTGGCGTATGAGCCCACGCGATCCATATATTACAAAATATATATTAAGGATGATTTGCACAAAGTAATGTAATGCCCTTTTTACGGCTAACAACTAAACTCAGTAAAGCCGCAATTTTACAACTTAACCTATTGCCCTCCGAAAGACTAAGAAATTCCAAAAAAAAAAAAAAAAATTACAGTAACTAACGCACCTTAAATCCATCCAGTAGACTGCCACTATTTTTATGATAGCATTATACATTATGAGCAAATATGTGTTTGTTTTTTTTTTTTATAAATTTAAATATATCGGAATTTTTTCTTTTTCATAAATTATTTTTTATTATATTAATAATTTTTTTGGATGTGCTTCTATGAGTTGTATTTCAATTTATAAAGCTTTTTACAATAGTCTTATTCCCTCAATATTTCACATACTTTTTTGCTTAAGCCATCCTTTGGTTAACATTTAAGCAATCCCGCATTCAATGAAGAAAGAATAATTATTAATAAATTTGAATTCATTTCATGTTGTAAAATTTCTTTCTTCATCAAAATAATTTATTGAAAATTAAATTTTTGGCTTAAAAATATTATCATGTTAACGTTATCACGAAATTAATATAATAATTCTTTTTTATTTTATTTTTGGTCCAAATATGTGAAACCAGTATTGCCGTAGTTAGCGATATCATAAAATTTCTTAGAAAATACTTTGATTAAAAATTTTTTTTTTCAAAATGCTTGCAATTTGTGTTTAAAAATACCATTAAGATATGTTGCTGCATAGAAGTGTTTTTGTTTTGTTTTTTATTTTTATAAATACCCAGAAAATCAGCTATTAACATAATTTCTATTTTACTAAGTGCTAGTTAATTGATTCAAAAGGCATCCACGGTAACACTGTTTCTTTATTTATCATTTTACTTTCTGCAAGTGTCAAAAATTTAATAGCAAGCAAATTCTCTTGCAAGTTGGGCTGCAAGTACGAAAAATGTGATGGAGTTAGTAAAAATGTGTGAGTGTATTGAGTTTTTTGGACTTGCACTTGCATGTGTAAACCCCGGATAAACGACACAAATATACCAAACTTTATATTTGCTTTGTCATGTCACCGTCGTAAATTTTAATTGATATTGGCAAAATTTTCAAACGACTACGACATCGATCAAGACGACGACTCCCGTAATAAGGCTGAATATGTTATAAAACATATCTCTAATAATATGTTATAATATCCCTAGCAGATTTATTCGATCCTGTCGATCCTGACGCAATTATTATTTTTATTGATGCATTTACCACATTTAAGTCCACTGTTTGAGGGCATTTTTTCATTTATGCGGGTCTGGTTTCTAAAATATTTTATTAAACCTGTATTCCGAGAAAATTGTTTAATTTTTTCATATTTTAAAGGTTTGTTTCGAAGTATTTAAACATACTTTCATTGATGATACGTCTTCTTGTTTCAGAAAATTACAAATTAAAATAACGTAACACTTTAACTTAAAAAAAAATAAGTAATAGAAGTAATATTTTTCTTCAAAAATTTATATGTTTAAGAATTTTTAGCTCATATATAAAAATTGCATTTATATCTCAATTATGTTCAATTTTACAACGTTTTTGCCTCTACTTTTAAACTTATGAGAGCAATGTTACATTATTTTGCATTTTAGAGGACGATATAGTCTTATGGTGTCACATATCTAATATAAATTAAACTTATTTTTTTATCTAACATTAATTTACACATATACATACATATCATTCATTTAAATCAACAGCAGTGTTGCCAATCCATGTGTAATTACACATATTTTGTGTAATTTGTATTAGGATGAGTAGTAGTAATTAGCTCAATGTATAATCTATGTGTAATTTTACTTTAAATTCTACTTTTTTATTAATTATTTTATTAATTTAATATAAAGATTTTCTTTTTGAACATTGAGTTTTTGTAATTTTTTTAGTTTGCATCACAGACAAAATTATTCTTTACACCCTGACATTTGTTACTTTCCATCTCCACGAGCAATACTGTCAAATTGTCTGTGAAAGTCTGAGTTTATTGGTGTGGGGGGAGAAAAGAATAGCATGTTTAACATCAACCCTCAATTTTATTTTAATTTTTTTGACATTTATTTCTGCGCTAATAATAAATAAGAGAAAAGTGTGAACATTCTTACAAGTTTAGAATTTAGGAAGTAAGTTTCTAAAGTGTTACTAAATAAAAAAAAAAATTTGAATTAAAAATTTCGCCATATAATTTTTTTATATATTGCGAAACTTATTGACTAGTATGGAGAAAAACGACAACAATTTAAGCTATAAAGTACTCAATAATATTGTGTAGTCGATAAGTACCTTAAGTAAAAAAGTTTGTTTCAATCAAACTGAACCACTCAGAGCGAATTTTAATTTTTTAAATTTATGTTGCTTAGGCTTGTACAAAAACATTTTTGGACTGCTTTTCCGCCGACGTTACTGCTTATGTTCGGAAATAAATTCGGCGCTTGGACAAGTGCCGTTATACATGTTCATCCAGTTCTTTCTTACTACAGCATTTGGTAGGCTTTGCTTATTTTCTAAACATAACGATTTAATTGCAAATAAGGAATATCAATCAGGTCTTACAAGGCGAATTATTTCTAGCAAAGCTACTTCTTCGATTTGTGTGTGTAATTTTGCTACACATGTGTAATTTGTTACACAGTCATGTGTAATTTCTGAATTCTTCATTGGCATCAATGCATGGTTCCCAAATAGTGTAGACTATCGAAAATTTATATTTATATACTGTGGTGTAGGGTATCAAATGGTTGGCCTCCACCGACTATACTTTCTTACTTGTTATTTATGTCGGATAGAATTTTGTCAGATTTTCGCGTAAATGAATCGTATGATTGTGGAGGATATTGAATCTTGGCCTTAAAAAGAATTTGAATTAAGAGCTTTTAAAGTAAATAATAAACGAAATCAAAAAAACCACAAATAAGAATTTTTTATCAAAATTTTTACATTTTTTTTGTATATCAAAATGAAAATTTTTTAAATGTATTCAACATTAAAATTTAAAAAAAAGAAAGTTACACTTTAACCAAATAATCGATTAATTTCAATTATGATAATGTTTACCCGATAAATAAAATTAATTATACATACAAGGCGTGTTTTGTATTAAAACGTTATTAATTAATGGCTAAATTTTTGGTTAAAATTTCCAATCGGTGAAAAAGTTTTTAAATGGAAAACTTAAACTACCAAAAACAAAAAAACAGGCATTTGTATTTTAGTTAAAATTTGTAGTTTGGAGATAATCGGATCTTGAGTTTAAGCTGTTTTTTTAAATATCGTTGGTTAGTTCGAATTTAAAAAGCTTAAACATTAACGGTCATGCCCTTGAGATTTTAATCTGTTGTTAAATTGTTTAACTTTATAGATTTTGTTGTAGTTTTTATTGTTGGTGCTTGAATTGATCATGTTGTTGTGCAGAAGATACTCTGTACCAGAATGTACAGGTTGTGTTAAATTTTTTATGTGAATGTGTGTTTGTATTTGTAAAGGGTATCCCAAAATTAGCCCAAGATATAAATTTGCCGCGATTTGTACAGTAAAGTGTTATCAACCCTAAATACAACAAGTTAGAGTGCTATATTCGGTTGTGCCGATTCTTTAATATCCTTCACCTAACGTAATGCAGCATCTTAGACCACTCACCCATTCACACACATTATCAAACAGAATTAAAAAAAATACAGTTTTTCGTTTATATATTTAATCGGCATGTCATGTTCGTATGTATTTTTTATTTGTACAAAAAGTAGACGAAAAAAGCAGCGGAGATTTTATGGCAAAAAAAATAGAGCCAATTGTGGTTTTTTGCTCATAAGTATATCATACATTTATGCACCATTTGACAGAAATGTATAACAACCTAGAATATATACTTTTTAGGGTCTAAGAACAATATTGTAGAAATGACAAATGGAATGACTGCAAGGGCCAAATTTAAGATTTTCAACCATACAAACATGGCGGCTTAATGAAATTCTTCCATTTCTCCCCTGCAGCGCTTAGGTTGTCCCTAGACGGCTCAAATGTATCACTAACCCCTTTTGATTTTTCATTTCCATCATTTATCTCTAACATACCTACCCGCTATCTGCATTCCTTAAGGGGTTCCCATTCCAAATTTTCAATGCCGACTACAAGTATATTAAAGAAAAAGCCCCATAACTGCCAAGGAGTCGCCCCATAGGGGGATAAAATCAATTTTTTGTTCTTAACATTTTCCCAAATCATACAAATATAGCGTTTTATGAAATTCATAAATTTAATTAAAATTTTCGTCTTTTGTGAATATAATCAAAAGTTGTAAACAGATTTTTATATTTCTAGAAAAAATTTTCCAATATTTTATGATTTTTTAACAAACAAAATTTCGAAATTTTGCTAAATAATTATTTCTTTTTGCCAAAAAAATTATTTTGCAAAAACGATTGTGATATTATAAAAAAGTTAACCATTACTTAAAGGAAATTTTATTGCGGAATTTCGTTTATTTTAGTTTGTTCAATAAACTAAACCTTTTTTGAGTTACGCAAATATAAATTGTGCAACCTACTCCATTTTCAAAATAACGGTAAACATATCTCGAAAACAAGAGCTAACCTAAAAAACGGTTAGCACCACTACTTTTGGTATTGTTAAAAAGTAACGGCAATTTTGCTATTTTTAGGTCAATATAAAGATTTTATCGCCATTTTTATTTCTATTTTGTAGGACTTATTCACAAGATACAAAGTTAAGGCTAATTTACACAATTATACTTTGTATAAATACATGTCAAAAACTCAAGTAATAAGTAAAAGTTTGAAAGTCTGAATGCAACTTGTTATGAAAATGACAAGTACGCAAAAAAAAAGAACTTGACACCCCATACGACTTCATCGTTATTTGAAAATTTTCTAAAATATTATACATGCTTCTCATTTTTTCACGGTTGCATTTTAACAAAAGCCTGTTCATGTGTGATAGTGTGAATTCAAACTGTAAGGTTAAATTAGATGTTTTGACAGTCGAAGCAAAACTCAATAGATTTCTATCTCACAAAGTATTATGGAATACGTAAAACTTGTGTGATAGTGTAAACAAGCCTTTGTAAACACTGTGCATGAATAGTGATGCCCATCCCGATTCTCGGGATATTAGTTTTTTATTCCCGAAATCGTTTACTTAATTTTACTGTTTTACCCTTTTATATGAAAGGAAATTAATCATGACATTCTGCCTTGAAAGCAAAGGGAACACAATATTGATCCTTTATATTTATTGGATAATAATTCTGTTAATACTGTCATTGAAAACGAAAGAAAAAAGTTTGTTATTCTTTTTAAGCATGTCCAGCAATTATAAAGAAATTGTTATATGAGAAGTGCTGGAAATAATTATTCGAAGAAAGTTAATTAAAGAAATAAATGTCTCTTGAAAACCAAAAGTTCCGTGTGGTTTTATTTTCTAATTGATTCCACCCACTGGTGCACCAAATGCAAAATTTAAACTTTACTCCCTACAGTTTTAGGCTTATAAAAGGGGTAACTAAAAAATTGATCTTGTTAATTAAATTCGAATTCAAATTTGAACTATTCATCTTAATGCATTATATACAAATTTTGCTTGCTCTATTCAATTACTATATTAATTCTTTTTTTATTGAGTTTGAATCAACTGAGGTAATTAAATAAAATATAGATTTTATGTTAATTATTTTTTAATTGAATCAATTAACACATTGTTGGAAATCGTACGTTGTTTTTTTTATCATATTTTTAATTAAATTATTCATTAATTAAGAAAAAAATCACAATTTTCAGTTTTTAAAAATTTAAGTAATCAGTATAATCATTATTCGAATTCTAAATTTTTTGTTTTTAAAATCCCAAATCCCGAAAAATCCCTGGATCCCGGTATTTGATTTTTTGAAATCCAGAATACCAGGATTTGCAAAAACCAGTCGCGATTGGCATCCCTATTCATGACACAAAGTTGACGCTCTTATTTAAGTTTGTCAGTTGACGCGCTGATCTAGTTTGGTCTGTTAGATTGTTTAATTCGTGTGATTTCAGATGTTTTTATTAACAACCTAAAAGTTTATATAAAAACCCCCCACCACCGGTGCAGTGCACTCGGAAATTATTCTCTAAAAATTAAGCCACAGAATGCGTATGTGCCAGCATAGAAGTGAATGCCATTTGGTGATGTGTTATTCCATAAATAACCTTATCCTGTGTACTAAATGAATAAAAAAGAGATCAAACCCTGTTATAATTTTGGATTACCCTTTATATTTTTTTTTTAATTTTCGTTAGCAGAAAAATATTTTAAAATTTTGTTTTTCCTACAATTTAAAACTGACATTTTAACAAAACCCACCTTGTATTCTGTAACACAAAAATAAAATTAAGAAAAAATAAAATAAATTCAATCTTTTATAAACTGAAGAGCCTGGCTTTGACAGTGCTTATGTCATTTTGTTATTTTCGGTGTTGTAGTAGTAAATTTGGTTTTACATCGTTATTCCTTGATATAAATGAATGTGTATGTGGAGTGTTTCGTTTGTTGGTATGTGTGTGTGTGTTTGTATATGTCTGTCATTCTGTCAAAATGACATAAGGTGTTTTGGTTTGGAATGATTGTTATTTTTTTATTTTCATTCTTCATGTGTTCATGTTATTGTATTATAGGATTTTTATTTGATTTTCTTGGCCGGAAATTTCATGCCATCAAATTATACCTCAAAATAAAAAATAAAAAATTGTTTTAATTTAAAAGTCTGATTAGTTTTCTGTCTGGTTTGGTTCATATAAAAAACACATTGTACATAGATTGTTGGAGCCTGAAGAAATGTTTTCATTCTTTTGCTTAAATGTTCTTTAAAATTCTATTTAAAACAGAGAATGAACATACAAAATGACCTTGATGAATTAAGGTATGAAATTCTTTTTTACTTTAACTTTAGATTTGGAATTACGAGTATGTACATATTATATATGTATGAATGTATGTACTTTTGTATATTCAGCAGACCGACTTACTTTGTATGGAAAGCAAAAAAGTCATTTTGTTACACCTCGAAAATATAGATATATTGGTTTGTTTTATGACAAATGATTATCATAGTAGTTTGGGTCTATTGCTGTCCGTTGGAACATTTCTAAAATAGTTTAATTTTTTCGGGTTTTAAGATTTTACATTCTTATACCTGACGTCTTCTACCTTGCAAAGTAGAGTTGTTGCAGAGTCTTCTGCAGTAGCATCGGTCCCGGACAGTAGTTTTTGTCTTTTTTTGGGTCAACACCAGGATTCGTAAGGATTTCCTTTATAGAGTCCCATAAGATGTAGCCTGCAAGTAGGCTTCTTCTTATGGTATGGTTTCTGGTTCCATAAGAAGTATACGACTTTCCTGGATGGCGTGTTAGGCCATTTTTCATCGGCATGGTTGAATGAAGGGATATACGTGTAGTTGTATAAAGCTATCTTGGTTTTTGACGATACTTCTCTCTTTACGTTTAATATTTCAGTAAAGAGCGTGGTACTGTATACTCATTGCATAAGTTCCAGCACTTAAATCACTGTCCGGTTTTCCGTCTTCACCAATTACGACACCTAGACATTTGAAATATTACAATTGTTTTAGGGCTTCTGTTCCAATGCGAATTGTGTGCGACTCACTCTTTCTTTTTGTTTATAATCGGTGGCTCGGCTTTCCCAATATTAATTCTTAGACTTCTAAAGGAAATTTATAATTAAAGTATATTCAAACTATATTTTAGATTTTCAGCCGAGTCTGCGAAGAGCGCATAATCGCTTATATCGCTTATTTTTGTATTTTAGGGCATGCATAAACATTATGTTAATGTCGTTGGATGCAGCGTCGCAAGACCTTTTAAATGAATCCAAATTATATAAACACTATCAGCATAAGTTATAAAAAATAAAACGGGTTAATAAAGGGTTAAAAAAATGGATTTTCATACAAAATCCGTTTCATAAACCTTTTAATAACCTGTTGTATTTTATATAACTTAAGCCGATAGTGTGTATATAATCTGGATTAATTTTAAATATCTTTATCTTATAGGAAAAGACCCAAGCTCTATTATTAAAAACCAAACTAAGGCATAACACTATTTTTTAGTGAGTCGGTCTTAAATGCAGTATCAAGCCTTCTGAAATTTTGTAATTGTAGGGAAGAAAGTTTCGATTATACATAGCATATCTATTTACTTAACAATCCAATTTTACTTATTGCATTTTTTCATCTCGTTCTTATTACAGATGGCGAATACATGTTTGCCGATCCCGAGAGCAAGCTCTCCAAATATGGTCCAAAAAGTTGGCGTTCCTCACACACTCATGTAAGAAAAACCTTTTTCCTTTAAGCTCAAAATTCTCCAAAAATTTATTCAAAATATATATTTCTCTTTACTCTCAGGGTTTAGATGCCAATGGGCGACCGCTCTTAGAGTTACATTTTCGGGTGCAATTCTACATCGAGAGCCCGTTTATGTTAAAAGATGAAACTACCCGTCACAATTATTATCTTCAGCTAAAATACAATGCCCTACAGCGTGACATTCCCCGTGAATATGCCGAACAATCAATGATTTTATTAGCTGGTCTAGCATTACAAGCAGATTTAGGAGATGCACCCTGTAGTGGCAGTAATAATAGTAATAGCAGTGGTGGCAGTGGCATTTTAAGTGGAGAGACAGGTAAAACGGCTGTTAGTGATTTGAACGAGAGTAAATTAGATTGCGCAAGGGTAGAGCAAAAAGTTTGTAAAACACCTTCATCGTCATCATCATCAGCAGCAACTACAACCTTACCAAAGATTAGTAAACGAGCTAATATGGTAAATGAAAGAGTTTTACGTTTATCTAGCTATATGGCTTCGACACGGGAGAATGCAATGGGTTTAGATGGCTTAAAACGTGTGCTGGGAGCAGCTAAAACACCGCTGTCCCCTTCATCATCTTCTTCATCAATCAGTCGTGGACCTAGTAATGCTTCGACCAATGCTTCTGTGTCCACGAATGCCAGCTCTTGCAACGAATATTTTCGTTTAGAAGATTATCTGCCGGAGCATTTGAGGACCGCTTGGGCTGCAAGTGCATTAAGAGCTTGTCATCGTGAAAATCGTGGTCTTACTCAAGCCGATGCGGAACTGCATTATATACAGCAAGCCTGTTTGGTGCATGAGTGCATTAATGCTCATACCTTTCGCATGCGCATGAGCAAAAGTGAAATTGGTCCAGGTAATTCATGGTTTGTTGTTTATGCCAAAGGCATAAAAATCTTTGGAACGGGGACTGGTCCCGATGGTCAACAGCAACAGATAACATTTCTATGGCCGAACATAACCAAGCTTTCGTTTGAGAGAAAGAAGTTTGAAATAAGATCAGGAGAAAGTAAAATAACTTTGTATGCAACATCGGACGAGAAGAATAAAATGCTGTTGACCTTGTGCAAAGAAACACATCAATTTAGTATGAAAATTGCTGCCCGTTTAAAGGAGGTTATTAAAAGGGAGGAAGAGGAAAGTAATTGTTTACATGCTTGCTATGTTTATTCCCGCAGTTTACATTTGCCCACATATAAAAATAAAAATGATCAAAGAATATCGGTTATATCAAGTACTAGTTCAAACACTACTTCTGGTATAGTGAGTGACCGTGTGCATTCGGAAGATGAATTGGAAATTATGATCAACTCACCGCCAGCTCCTATAGCAGCACCCTCAACAGAGAGTTTAGCTCTGGCTCACTTGTTGGATCGGCCTAGTGTTAGCAGACAAACATCATCTGTAGGTCAGGTGTCTCTGAAAGATTTGGAAGAACAATTGGCTGCTCTTACTGTCAGACAGCAGCAACAAAGTCAACGCAATTCTCCCACAGAGTTAAGTAACACTTCATCGGCGGGTAATTCCACATCAACTAGCGGCTCTTCAATACCCACTTCAAAAGGACAGCGTAATAATACAGACTCATCTACGGACTCTCCCTCTTCACAACATAATATAGGCTCGCAATGCTCCTCAACCTGTAGCACAGTGGTGGTGGCTTCTTCGGCAAATGATAATAATACTTCGTTGGCCACATTGGCAGTTAGAACAGGTTTAAATGCAAATGACTCAACTCATCAAAGAAAAAATTCTACTTCTTCAAGTTTAGAATTGGGTTTCAGTCATACAGCTCAGAATTCCACTCTAAGCGAGCCGGAATCTTCTTGTATAGATCACGATTTTATATCCTCAACCAGAGATGAAACTGAAAGTATTTCGGGGGTGTATACTTTAGCTCATGCTGTAGCTCCTACTGAAACATCGGGAGTTTATACCATGCACAGCAGTGAAATGACCGGACAGTCTTCGGAAATAGCAGAGTCGGAGAAAAGTTCACATTATGGCATATTTCAACCATCGCAAAGTAAGATCAGTGAGGAACATATGCGCATGGAGCACAGTAAATTACAGGACTCGGTAGATGGTGGCAATTATCATGGCAAACGTATGAAAAATATAGAATTTCGTTTAAGGTCTGACTCAAATATAAGTACCTCGGATTCTTTTCGTGGAGACGGTAGTGATCCTGCAGATATGAAACATACTTTGCTTTCTGCAGAAGAATTAACAGATTTAATTGTTGGTCGCGGATCATATCCTAATCGTAAAACGGTTTCGAGTACATTAGATTCTGACTGCGACTATGTTACTCTACCTTTATCAATGACTGGAGAGTCATATATACAAGGTCATCAAGACACGGCACCAACTGAGGACCATGTGGAGGACTTAATAAGCGATTTATTGCCTACAGATCCGCCGGCACCACCTAAAAGAGTTGATAGTAATATGCCAAATTTGACCAACATAAGAACACGTTCTCCACCACCCTATAACGCCCGACATCAAAAAACCGGACTTTGTGGTCCGCCCATAAGAACTAGCTTGGCCACAACTACCCCAGCACCAACATCACCATTAAATTTGCCTGTTATTAAAACATCTACTCCTAATCATGTGCCATTATCTTTAACAGATACAAAACCGTTAACGAAACCTTTGGCTTTAGCGAAACTATCCACCCCACCTACACAGCCACCTGTCATTAAAAGGAGAGATCCTCCACCATATCCGGCTGCCTCAAAACCCAGGCCAACTTCCCTGATATCAGTGGCTTCTTCTACGTCGTCGCTAAACCAGCCAGGCTCAAATGCATTCACAAATGTGGGAGGTTCCATGACTTCCCTAAAATCTGAGGAGATAACAGCTCGCTTTATAACCACACGGCCGCAAATCAACATTCTTAAAGCTCATACATTTATGGTAAATGAAAGTGCCAAACCAAGCTATGCAGCACCAACAAGTTGTTCTTCAGCAGCCTCTTCTACGGGTTCAATTTGCGGTCATCATATACCCAGTCATTTATCACAACATTCAGTGCCGAATTCCAATTATGTATCAGGATCACAAGCCTCCCTCAATCTGCATCATCCGATAAATTCTACGCCAACAACGCCAACTCAACCATCCACCTTTTCGCATACAACTATGAGCAGTCATCATCATGCAACAACTGGTGGGTTACTTACTAATCCCATGGGTTTACCTATGGTATCTTATAGCATACATGGCGGTCACAAAAGTATGTCTTCTTTGCATCAGCAACCACCCCCTCCACCACCACCTTATTCTGCTGAACTTAAACAGCCGGCACCTAGAACTTGTGTTTTGTTGCCGGTTATAAAACCTAGGCAGTATTTGCCACCGCCTCCTCCAAGTCTTCCGAGGCAGCCACCTCCACCACCGCCTACTCAACTGGCGGGACTATATTCAAGTCCTTTGGCTCGCAAACAAATGGAATTATATCAACAACAGTTGTACAGTGATGTGGACTATGTAATATACCCTCTACAAGATCCAGCTGTTAGCCAGCAAGAATATCTAGATGCTAAACAGGGTTCTATACTGGCAGCCATGGCACAAGCTCCACCACCACCACATGCCCATCACCATCATCATCCTTATTTGGCAGCCTATCATCATGCGGCTGCTTCTCAAGCCTGGGAAGCTTGCAAAGGTCATGCTATCTACCGCAGCACTCCCTATTTACCATTGGCTCTATCCACTCATTCACGTTATGCTTCCACGCAAAATCTCTCCGATTCCTATGTTCAACTGCAAAATGCCTATTCACCAATGTACAGCCCATCAATGGCCAGTATTTGTTCATCCTACGAACCACCACCACCCCCACCCTTACATCCAGCCCATTTACATGCTGCCGCAGCTGCAGCAGTTGTTAATCCTGCACCAGCACCACTATTTGCACGATCACGTTCAGACGATAATATTCTGAATACGCTCGACTCGTTGCCGAAAGTGAAACGTCTACCACCGCCTCCACCACCACCGTATGTGGATAGACGGCTGAAGAAGCCTCCAATGCCAGCACCAACGGAGAAACCACCACCAAGTAAGTACATTTTGTAATAGAAATCATTGTTATGTTACACTGCTAACTTTTTTAAATTTCTTTTACAGTCCCTTCCAAGCCCATACCTAACATGAGTAGCGGATTAATAAGCATTCCAAATGAATCATTCATGGCTGCAACCACAACCCGGAGTCAACTACCACCACGTAAACCCATTACTCTAAGTGTTCCACGAAATGGTGCCATTCATATGACAAAAACTTCTAGTGGAGCACAATGGGCTGGTGAACGTCCAAAACCTGATATGCTATTAGGTCGTGGCGGACAAAATACCAATATATTGGCACAACTTCAAGCCTCAGCAGCAGCCGCTAAGCAAAATCAATTAAATGCTATAAATGGTTCATCCACATCCACTGCTAATACCCCAACACCCAATGAATTTGATATTGCCCTACTCAGAGAGAAAAGTAAACATTTAGATTTACCTTTAATATCGGCTCTGTGCAACGATCGCTCCTTACTAAAGCAAACAAAAGTACTGGTAAATCCAAAAAACCCAAAACAAGGACAATGCAATGCACAAACCCTAAGTGGTGCCACTTCAACCAGTCCAACATTATCGACCACTTCTATTATTTTAACAGAAACTGCAACCAGTATCAGCAAGCCACCATTAACAAGTCTTAACAATAATAATGGGTCATCCACATCAGCAGGCAGTTTAACAGGAACAGCTACAACAGCCGGGGCTTCAGCAACATCCAGCAACAAGATACTAGCAACGGCGGTCGCCAAATCACGTAAGACGTCTGTAAGTCATAGACATCCTAATGACAAATTGCCACCCTTACCCATGCAATTGGCCGAGGCCAACAACTATGTTATGGATCCGGCAATATTGAAACATCATAAAAGCTATAATTCTCATACATAACTCTACCAGCAGCAGCATTCGAAAATACTGAATGAAAACTTCATGCTCCGTAAAATAAAAAAACGGTGGCAACTTAAGCAATTTTCGTCGATTTAATTAAATGAAAAAAAAAACATAAATATTGAAAGGTATTCGTTTTCGTTAATAGTAAATATAAAGAAGAAAATCGTCTCTAAACCTCTGAAGAATAAAATATGAAAACCAGTTTTAATAGATGAAAGCAGTATGTATTCCAAAGTAAGTTTTTGTTTTCCATCTTAACTTTTGCCAATATTTTTAAAATGATTTATTTTGAAATTTCAAAAAAAAAAAAATTTAAAAAAATTCTCATCACTTTTTTATTTGTGGTGGAAATTATCAAGATGTTTTACTAATTTTATCCAAAAAAAAAATATTTACACAAAATTGTTTCTTAATTGTTTCTAATGCAATATTATAATATTTTTAACACAGAGAGTAAGTCAGTTGATAGAAAAGGGTTTTGGAGTGACTTTTAAGTTACTTATGAGGTGATATGAGACGATATACATACATGCGTACCTTTCTAAAGCGATGTCTTTAATTAAAATTGACGAAACATTTTTTACATCTTTTAATAAAGCAATTTAGCAGTATTGTTTCTTTTGCTGTGCAAAATGAAAGTCCAACTATTTGCTGTGCAAAATTTTATAATTTATGAAAATGTTTGATAACGAAAACAAAATTTTTAGCAGTAAAAGTTATTTCATATATTTTTTTTTATTAAATTGGTTCGAATTTCTTTGAAATAGTTATTGCCTGCTTTCAGAAATCTTTTAAGCAATTGCTTTTAGACGAAACTTTCTAACAGTCCAACAAAAAAGTTTAATAAGACAGTTTTTAAAATTTCTGGCAAAATAAAAATGTTCTGCTGAAAACTCAATTTATCAAGAAATTTTTTTTGGATGGAATCAAACAAATGAATTTAGTGAAATTTGTATGAAAATCTTAATATGATTCATTTTTTATTAAATATTTTCTAGGAGAAAAGAAGAAGCCATTCCAAGTTCAATATATAAATTTTTAGCTGAATTCTAGAAGCTAGAAGACTGTTTGTGTAATTGTGTAATTCAGTCAGTAGCGATCGAAATAACTATACAAATTAAGTGAAATTTTCGATCGTTATCGAATGCGATAAATTTCGTTCAACATATTATAATACTAAAAGCTTGAATTCAAGTTTTTTTTAGAAATTTAAACACAAATCAAATATTTAAATTCAATTTCAGAATGTTTGTTTGCTAATGAATTCAAAACGAAAAAAACCTTTATGTTTGTTTTCGAATCCAACCTCTTGAATCAATAAAGTTAATTTTATTTTTCATAACAATTAAGACATTACCAGCTTTCAAAGAACACATTAAAGGAATATCATCGAAAACATAACAGCATTTTCAAACCTACAAGTAATTTTAGAAATCAATAAATCACCTTACAAAGTATTCAAATCTTTATTAACTGACTTCTCTCGCAGAATTTATGAGCAAATCTTTAAACTTTTTACAACAAAATCCGTGTAACATAAACCAACAATGAATGTGACAGATAATTAATTTTTTTTATAAACAATTTAAAACTTATTGTAAAATACTAAAACTAGAAGTTAAACTATTAATTACTTACTTAATAAAAGAAAAAGTAAGACACTCTAACCTCAAATAAAAGCCGAATAAACAATTACATATTTAAATGAAACAACAACAATACAGAACTAACAAAATCTAGTCACTTTTAGGAAGAAACAAGAAAACACTCCATACAAACAAACAAACAACAAACAAAATAAAAATTATAAACAGCAATAATACTCAAGTATAAAATACGGATTATTTCAAATAATTTAAAACCATTTTTTTTAATTTTTATTATAATTACAAGAGAGACTTGTGTTTTAAACAAGTTTTTTTTTAATTTATTTTATTTTCTTAATTTATTTCAAAACAAGGTGAATTCATACTGCCGACCGCATCAGAGAGAGTTATGCTGGCTTTTAAGGCGAATTGAATTGTATATACAACAACAAAATACACGCAATTCGTCTGCTACAACTTTACCAATCTGTCAGAAACATCTAACGAAAACCACACAGGAAATTTGAAAAAAAGTGTAACAATTTTCGTTTGAAAAGAATTTCTTTTTGTTTACTTAATTTTATTTGATTATTTTAAATTTTCACTTGCACAATTTTACAATTTTAAGAATATTAATAAAAGCCAACATTAATAATTCTTGACAGTTTGGCTTTGAATTGCCAATTTGCTTCTGCACAGCTGATGACGAATTTTTTAAATTTTTTTTATATGGAGTTTCACATTAAGAATACATACAATAACATATACAAAAGGGACAGCCGTTACTCTCTCCCTCTTTCTCTCTCTCTCACTCTATGATGCGGTCATATGTTGGAATTCGCCTTGTTTCAAAACTAATTATTTTCATGGTAAATTAGGTTTTTATTTTGTAACAAAAATATTTACGAAACAGTTTTAAATTGGAAATTGTTAAGAAAACTGATCATTTTAGATGTGAAGCATAGTTTTAGGTTAATGTCTAAAGTTATGCTTTACCTTTATTTACTTGCAACAAATTATTGAATGATTAAATAATTCCTGTTTTAACTGTTTAACTGTAAGTCTATTAATTTTTTTTTTTTATTTTTACTCATTTTTTTAACTTAAAACATCTTAATAATTCCGCCCAAAACAACTGTGATTGAATTTTTTTACATTTTATAAATATTTTTTTTTTTATTTAATCATAAATTATTTTAATTTTAAGGTTTTAGTTTTAAATGAAAACAAACTTACTCTAGCAAAATACTCGTTTTTTTTCAGATAATTCAAAAAAGAATTGTTGGAATTTTTGTAGTAAACGATACAATTATTTGGTTTTTAGGAACATTTTTAATTAAATATAAAAAATAAGTCTGATTAAAAAAATACTTAAAAGAAATAATTTAACAAATGTTAAAAAAACGCTATATTTTATATATAACAAAAATTCAAGTATTTATTTATTATTCCATTTACACACTAATCGTTTTAAAGCAAGTCTTCTATCTATAAACAAGGCGAATTTACTACAGCTGGCAGCGAAAAGCCTGCTGACCAAAATGTATTAACCAAGTGACCTCACTACTACAGCAATGTAACAATAAAAAAACAACAAGCATTTTGTTGCTAGAATTGAGACAGTTAATGTCAAAATGAATTTATAAAAATTTAAACAAACAAAACAAAGACACCAAGCGTCAGAACACGAAGAAAATAAATGTATGTTTTTTTGTTTTTGTATAAGTGAGTTCAGGCCTTATACAAGCCTTATACTAACCAAGGCGAATTGGTTAATATGTGGCCTTATCACTACCACAACCAAAAAGACGCAATTCTCCTGGTAAAACTTTACCAATCTGTCAAAAACTTCAAGCTAAAAAATAAGTGTAACAATGTTCGTTTGAAAATAATTTACTTTTGTTTGCTAAGTTTTAATTGATTAAATCGACTTTTCGCTTTCACAATTTTTCAATTTAATGAATTTTAACGAAAGCCAACATGAAAACATAAACAATTTTTGACACATCTGGTTTAAATTGCCATTATGTCTTTGCACAGCTGATGATGACGCAGGCTAACGAGGCCACCTAGTATTCAATTCGCCTTGGTTCAAACCAATATCTTTTTGTTCTACAATGTTTTGTTTAGAAATAATTGAAATTTCGAGCCGTAAACATCAACTGTCTTATGCACGAAAAAGACTTAAATTTCCCATTAGTGAACTATTGCTTTAAGCCCAGCAAAAAAGTATAGGCTTAATGTGAACTTTAACTTTTTTTGCATTAGAAGGTAACCATTTTTGTTATAAGAGAGAGAGGAAAAGAAATTGCATTCTTTTTAAGAGTGTGAACCAGCACTAATATTGTTTCCACCATGTACATTGCCTTGATCAGAAGCAAGGCGAAGTCACTACAGGTGAACTCGATAGATAAGCTGACAATTTTTTGCTCCGTTTTTTTATTTCTAAATTTTGTATTGATTTTGACAAATAAACTAAATATTTTAAGGGCGTATGAATTTGTCTTGACAACAACCAAAAATCTGTTTTATTTCAAACTTGTGCCCTTTTTGGTTACTAAAGTTAAGTGGTATGTGGTGTCAAACGTCAATGTTAGAGAGTGTTGCCAGACTGCACATGATTGACTATAATATTTTTTTTAACTATAGCAATCTTTGAAACACTATCGTAAGCTTAAATTTAAGTATAAAATCACTTAATATTCCAACTAGAACTGAATGCACACACAATTTAAAATTGTATTACGTAGTATGTATGCACTGATAGGAAACGAAACATACCCCGTTTAACATTAATATCGCCTCTTTCGCTTATAACCTAACTAGCTTCTGAACAAAGTGTTTGCCTCTCGTATACATCTTTTTAGGCGAATTTTGTTGACATCTGTGTTAAAAGAGTTTAATATACAACTTAATTCTTAATTGACCAAAAATTATAGCAAAATTGCTTCTCCAGACAGATCTCCTTGTTTGTCGCAAACGTTTTTCAAATTTTTTCTTGGTCGATAGTGTGGCCGCCAAATTTTGTCAGTTAACCGACAAAATTCTTGACTGTCACTCAAGTTGGTTATACTAGAATAAAACAAAAACAATAGAGGCTGTTTTTCATTGCACTGTTAGTGTTTACTGTACGAAATGTCAATCATTTTTAAGCCAAAGCAAATAGCTCGAACTGTCTAAATCAGCTGGGCTTTCACCGTCATCTTATTTATACATCAAAACGTATTGGTTTTCATCTAAAGCCTAAAGAGACTCTTAATTACAACTGACAACTTTTTTAAAACTTATTTGGTCTGCAGCAAAACCAGCAATTGAAACTTAATCTGCCCTCTAGAAAAATTTACGAGAGGCATATTTTCGTTAAAAAAATAGTGTTAAAAAGCTAAGTTTTAAAAAATTTCTAACATTAAAAGAAATATTGTAACAAAATTTAGTTATTTGGATTAATATGCGTGATTGTACGTATGAATTTAAGTTTAATTTGTGGACTTAATTCCAAAATATTTTTTGTTTTCCTTTTAATCCTTAATTTACAATAATTTTTATCGTTTACTCTAAAAAATTCCAATACGCAAACAATTTTAACCAACGAATAAAAACAGAAAAAAAACTTAAGTTTAGAACATTTTTTTTCTTTAAGAAAATTTATATTGAAAACGAATATGTCTTTTCAAAATGAATATTTATATAATTTTTACAAAATTTTTTTTATAAAACAAAAAAAAATTGCAAACAACTTGCCCCACCGTAAACATAAATACATTAAATGTATGACGAATATTAAGTAATAATTACAACAACAACAACAAAAAAGCAATTAAACGCAACAACTAGCTGTAAAGAAAAAGTATAAATATATATTTAGAAATTTAAAAACAAAATTAGCAACATTTTCAAAATATTTAAAAAAATAACCCAAAAAATTAACAAATTTTTGTTTTATTAAAAAAAACCAGATGACTTTCTAAAAACACATAAATTTGCATAGATTTTATTTAGGAAAATCTATGGCTAAATTTTTGAATGTGTATAAAAAAACAATAAAAAAATATTGAAAAAAATAAATTGCCATATTTTTCTATTTATTTTTATCTAAAAAAAAAAAAAAAAAAAAAAAAATAAAAACAAAATACTTTAATGTTGCATTTATATAAAAAAATTTAAAAATTATTGGAAAAAAACTAAATAACTAAAAATTTATAAAAATTTAAGAAACAAATTTTTAAAATTGTATACGATAAGTTTAACATAAAACAAATAATAAAAGTGTTATTGTTATTTGATAATCAAAATAAAAAGAAAAATTATTATTATTTGAAAAATATGAAACATTCCCATTGATGACTATTTTATGTTTAAAATTAACAAAAAACAACAAAAAAAAAAAACAAATTAAAAAACTACAATTTTATTTTAGGAATAAGTCACAAATCTTTTTAATAAAAAAAATCTTAACATTTTGTTTGTTTAAAAAAATAATTTTTTGCTAAACTTTGTTTAGATATTTTTTTTATGATTTTGATATTTTAATAATTATGTTTTATTTTAATTTTTTAAAACTTCTTACTCAAAACTTTATATTTAATACAAAAAAATAAGAAAACTTTTATACAAATATTATTTGTTTTCATTTAGTTATGATTGTAAAGTTTTGAATATGAAATTTTTATTTTTAATGGCAAAGGTCCTTTTTTTGTAGTAGAATGGTTTATTTTTATTTCTTACACGATTTCTGAATTAAAGAGAATTGAAAATTAAACACAAATTTATAAACAAAATTACTTTTTTGACTAAAAGAAATCTAAATCTATTTTAAAATACAAAACTGTTTTTAGTTTTAAGAATTTCTTTATAAAATTTTAAATAAAAATAAATTGTAAAATAAAAAAAATACAAAAAGAGTTTTAATTCTGGAAAAAATAGAAATAAAGCAATTTTTTATTTAATATTGAAGGCATATGAAAAAAGTGTTAAAACCAAGCAGATTTGAATATTACGTGTCGATTTTTTGCAAAAAAAATATAAAAATTTTGAGTAAATGCCCTCGTTAAGTTGTAATTTCAGTTTTACCCATGGCGCATTCATACACGCAAAGAAAAACAATTTTTCAATATGATCACCTCCAACAAGACTATGATTACCGAAAATTTTTAAACATATTTTGGTTAATATTCAACCATAACATGTATAGAGGCAACCATAATATGGTTGTGGTTTTTTGATGTATGTATGTCTAATTTAACCATAATATGGTTGCCGGTGAATATAATATGGTTAAATTAACCATAATTTGTTACAAAAAAAATCGGTAATCATAGTCTTGTTGGAGGTGATCATATTGAAAAATGGGTTTTCTCTGCGTTTACAGGCTGGGTTAAGCAGTCCCAAGCAGCATGTGGAAGATTAAATCACCAAACTGAGTCTTTTAGGACTACCTTCGATGATCGAAAACTGATTAAACAGTTCTGATGATTCCAAGAAATGCTTAGAAAGTGACTTTCTTAAAAAACAAAAAGAAAATGTACAGAATGTGCGCAATCATAAATTGATCATGCAGATGATCGAAATTTTACTGTTTTAAGCATTCTTTTGCACTCATGTTTAGCGCAGCCTAACGATGAAAAAAAATTTATAAAAGCGTGTGAAATATTGAAGGAATAGAACTATTACAAAAAAGCTTTATAAAATTGAAATTTACCTCATAGAATTCATTCGAAAAATAAAAATGTTTAATTAAATAAAAATAGGTAAAATCAAAGTACTAGCACAAACTGTGTCGAAAATGAGTCGTAATTGAACAGAATCGCGAAAGAGTCTTTCAGATGGGTTACGGGTGGGGTACGATTTTCTCCCGAATGATCAGTAATTTTCGACACAAAAACGAGCGCATAAATTATTATTTAAATCGCGCAGAGGAGTCAAAAACCAGAATATGCGCTCATTTTCTGATCGTAAAAGATCCTTTTGCCGGGGGAATATTGTACCCTACCCGCGACTCTCTTGAGGAGTCATTTATGAGTCTTTTTTTTTTTTTGGTTTGGAATCATTTTGGACTCTTTTTCTAATGGTATTTATAGTCGATTTTTAATACGTTTCTAGTCATTAATCAGTCTTTTAGAAGTCTTTTCTTAGTCATTTGTATTATTTCGCTTCATATGAGAACACTTTTTTTTAGAACATATTTCTAATTACTTACGAGTCTTTTTATAGTTATTTATCAGTCGTTTACTATCCATTTAAGAGTCTTTTCTACATCATTTATGATCGTTTTTCGAGTCATTTATCAGTCGTATTGGTAATCGTATTTGACTTTTTCAGTCGTTTTACTTAAAGTTTCCATAATAAAAATAAAACACTTAACTTATTTTTATATTTACATATCAGTTTATTAAAAATAACAAATTAATAAAAAATTAGTTAAATAGTTTACATACTTGCACAACAAGTAACTAAAAAGTTTACAAAAATAATATTAACAAATAGAATCTGGGAATTATTTCTTTTCATAAGCTACTGTTACGAAATTAGATTTGTCTAAGAATTATTTATGGTTTTAGTTATAAGTTATCTTGTTAATTATAGTTTTATGTCATATAAGTTACTATTTTTATGAACGCCACTGTAACAAAATTTTCTAGCAATTGTAATTGTAGACTTTGAATTTAAAATAATTCGAACATAATTTTCTAGAAACTTTCTTGAACCAACTAGGAATAGTTTTGAACTATAAATACAGGCTAACTCATAAAAGTTTAGTTTAGTTTGATTGGAGACATTAAACGGTTCAAATCGATACTTACAATTGTGGTTAAAATTTGTGAACATTATAATTAATTTCAATAAAGTTTGTTAAGTTGAACTTGTGTTTGTAATTATTTTGATTTGCAATTAAAAGAACTCAAAGGTTAAAAACCTTAACGCGTTTTATTAAGTAAAAACGTAACACTACTTTATTTTTTTCAACATTTGTTTTTTTTTTTTTTTTTTTTTTTGAATTTATTCTATGAGCTTTTTGTGATAGTTATATTCCTTAAATCTTTAGGATAGAATAAATTATATAGAATAATTCGAAATAGAATTAATTCGAAAAATAAAAAAAATGTTGAATAAAATAATATTAATTTAAAAATAAAAATAGTTTAAATAATTTAAAAAATTTACACAAGTAACTAAAAAAATGGGTTTAATAAATAAATGTAATTACTAAAAAATAAGAATTTAATATATAATATTTTCGTTTTCTCTTTTACCACTCTATATTTAGCATACACAAAATGGTTTTTAAGATACCCTCAATAAAAAATGTAGCTTCCAACGAAGCAGGTTTGTAAGGAAGAAACGCAAAAGTTTCACTTACCATATCGCTTACGGAAGACATGAATTTTATATGGCGGGTTCCCACTTTGAGGCAATACATTTTTGGCACAGAAAGCGCTTTATTCAGCGCTTATAAAAATTAGGGAATGTAACGATCAGTTTGCACACCGAATTTTTTGTTACCGTTATTCTTTTATATGCTCCCTTACAAACCTGCTTCGTAGTAAGGGAATGTTGTGGCGCTTTAAATTTAATATTTTTTTTTTTTTTGTTATTTATTTACAATTCATTCACTTACCTAACTGCATCTATGTATGTTTTATTGCGTAGCGCATAAATGTGATTCGCAATATATGAAACTTTTTTATTGGGAATGGTATTATTCATTTCTTTGTCGGTGCTTTTAAGATTTATTTTTATTTTTTTTATAACAGAACTATATGTTTACATACCTGCTTTTAATTGTTGCTATAAAAAAGCACTGTTCGGGGCTGGGCTTAGTGCTGGTCCCTTTACAACTATGCAAAAAAGCTAAGAGTGAAAATAATTTTCTAACTGCAGCTATTAAAAATTGCGCCGGTCCTTCACCGCCGGTTTTTGCAATAAATTATGAATAAAAATGCAAAAGTTTATTAAAAACTTAATAATACTAAAAACACTGTACAATACAAAAAAAAAATTACTAGATCCGGCCCATAAATTTTGATAGAGGAGACTAAAAAAAGACACGTGTATCGGCGTTTTGAAAGTTTACATCTGAATTTCATTTGAGGGGGGGTTAAAGTTTCCCAGCTCTGACACATTCTTATTGTTAATCGGCATAAGAAAGCATGTGATCCTTACATTTTAGGTATAAAATGTGTTCAGCAAATTTATGTAGAATGTTACGGAGAATATATTAACCCTCTAACTTCTTAAGGTATGGGTCTTTTTTTGGCCTTCTTTTAAAAAAGAGCCAAAAAACGCCCTTAAAACAGGGATTTAAGGGGTTAAAATTTAAGGCGCATTCAAGAACACTATAAAGGCAAACGCATTCATTCGATTATCGCTGAAATATGCAGGACATTGTATGATAATGAAGTGGAATTGCATAGAGCTAAAAAAATTTAATTAATGAATACTTCATATCCAAATTTGCTATCTAAGGTAAAATAATAGAGATAGTAGTGATTTTTAGTTAAATTTGAACTATTTTTTTTGCATTTTTGGGGACTTTAAAATAAAATTCTTAATAAATGCGAAATTATCCCTAAGCTCTCTTTTGTTGTGTCTTATTTCTGACTGTCTGGATAAATTTTCCGTTTTTGTGTATTCAGAGACTTATAGTAAAATTTCACGGATAATATTTTTGCGGAATATTTTAACCCCTTAAATCCCTGTTTTAATGGTGTTTTTTGTTCTTTTTTAAAAGGAAGGGCAAAAAAAGACCCATACCTTAACGAGTTAGAGGGTTAACATATTCTATAAAAATGTTCTCATTAACATTTTACATATATTTGCTGAACACATTTGATACCCAAAATGTAAGGATCACATGAGTTCTTATGCCGATTAACAATAAGAATTTGTCAGAGCTGGGAAACTTTAACCCCCCCTCAAATGAAATTCAGATTTAAACTTTCAAAACGCCGATAAACGTGTATTTTTTTTTTTGTCTCCTCTATCAAAATGTATAGGCCGGACCTTGTAATTTTGGGAAAAATTTGATGTTGTTGTACAGTGTAATTAGATAGTTCATTTGCTTATTTGTTTTTGATATTTTCTCTGCTTACAAATTCTTTCAGATTTTCCTCGTTCTACTGCACTTAACCATCAAGTAATTTTAAATCACAATTTAGTTCCACAATAATTTATAATAACACGAAAGAAGTTTTATGAATAAAGAAAATTTAAATTTTTAAATTGACAATAAACAAACAATTTTCCAATACTAAAAAAAATAAAACTTAAGAAGTAGTTTTTATTTTAATCATTCAGCTGCGCAAAATATGATCATAAGCAACAAAAAATTAATTACTTTTCAAACGCCTACATAATCAGTTTACAATCGAGCAGTTTAGAACCTTCTAGCTGCTCGAAATTCGATGATAAATAACAAATAAGATACTCACATTTTAAGCACTTAGATGATCCATTTGCGATTTCAATACGATTTGTTATTGCATTTGAATTCAAACACTTAAGAATTATAAGCTCGAGTCATTTTCGAGTCTTTTTTTAAGCGCTTAACTGGTAAATTCGTTTTTGATCACCAAAAGTACCTGAAAAGACTCATTAAGCTGATTTTTGAAAAAAAAAAAAACAATCTTCTAAATGCTAGTTGGGTACAAACTTATACGTATGTATAAGTATTTTAAGTACCTGTCGCTTAATTTTTTGTATTTCAAATACTTATGGTCTCAAAATACATTTATTTACTCTTAACAAATTAAAAATAGGTTATCTTACAGTTTAAGTACTTTGGCCACTACGGACATGAATAATTTTTTTTAAAAAAGCCTTTGTTTATCATTTGTTCAATCAACTTTTTTAAGGAACATTTTCATAAGGCCGAAATCTTCCGAAGTTTTAGTAGTCTGTCTTGGGCACAAGTTATCTGGGCACTGAATCATAAAATGAAAACTTATAGTAGGAACACAACTGGGACGAACGACGAATTTTTGAAACATATTGGTGTATGTAAAAATACATACAATAAAAGTGTGCGACAAAATTCGTCATACGCGGCGACTTTGCAATAGATTTATTTATATTTTATACACCGGCAAACGACGAACAAATCAGTACCAAGTGACTAATTTTGATTATAGTTTAGAAATATTTTAGTAAAGAAAGTTACTTTTTTTACTTTAATAATTGTTTTTTTCTTTATTGTATAACACTTAAAATAAATATACAAAGTATTTTGCTATACAAATAATTTTTAATTGTGTTTTTGATTATGTTTTAATTTTTAAGGATTGTATTCGTTCATATGGTCACACTATTTTTCTCCCTTTGCACAAACAGCAATCAACTTTCTCAATTATAAAAGCTGCTAGTTATTCTTCGTTATTGTGCTTCATACAGCGTTACCACCACCAACAAATTTCAAAACTACACTTGAGATGAAGCAAAATTACCCAATTTAAATGATATTACACCTGATATAAAACTTACGTTTAGTTAATAAATAAAAGGACAAATAAGAAAGTATTTACAGACAAATTTTAAAGAGTGTTCCCTAGTTCGGTCCCTAATAAACAAAATTATGTTATGAGGTTAAGACTGATAATATAAGAATTCTTAATTATCTAGGTAACTACCTCTATTTTAGATTTTTTCGTCTTAAAGTGATTTAAGGGAGGGGATTTTTTTATGACCTACGTTCCTAAGCCTAACAGGAAAAACATTTTGCCATTACATAGCTATGAAATAATAATAAGGCAGTTATGGCATTACAAGCAATTTTCGTGAGTGGTATTTGTATGGGTGCCATTTTCAAATATGGACTGATTTAATAATGAATTTTGTAAGATAATTTAGGTTGAAATAAAAAATATTAAGGCAAAATTTTGTCCAAATACCAACATAAATAATAAGATGCTTAATGGGCACAGAAAAAAATTTCTTATGGGGTCTATTGAAATTATGGACCGATTTACAAAATTTTCAAAAAAAAAAAACTTATGAACCAAATTTCATTAAATTATCTTAACAATTGCGACCTGGGGCCTGATTCTGGCAGTCGTGATCGAGTACTTTCTCGATTCGAACGCAATTTAATATCTAATTATTTCAGTCAATACTGAACGAATCGGAATTATTTGTTCAGTGTTATAAAGCATTAATTTGAGTTTCACAATACTGAAAAGAATAATTTCGATTCGTTCAGTATCGACTGAAAGAATTAGAAATAAAATTGCTTTCGAATCGAGAAAGTACTCGATCACGACTGCCAGAATCAGGCCCCTGTACTTTGTGCAGAAGGTTTACATGGACAGACAACCTGCCAGCGAGACAGACGATTCAGTTACTGAATCTAAGCCGATACGTATACTACAACAAATATTTATATGCGTTTCACACAGCTGTATAAACTCATAATACCCTTTTCACTTAAATAAGCTCAATATGTGTCATACTATTAAGATTCACACAGTAAATCAAAATAATTTAACAAAAATAATATCAAAAACCTCAAATAAATAACCAAATTAAATAAAAACTTAAAATAATAAGTTATACTTCCATTTATGTAGTACTTTATTTAGTAAATAAAATTCCTGTAATGGTTTATCAAATCAGTTTAACAAATATTAAGGTCGCTAAATATTTCTCAACTAAAGCATTTTAAATGTTAAAGCAAACACAAAATTTATTACTTTTGTAATATTGGAAACATATTTTTCTCCATGGGATATTTTTTTTTTTTTAGTAAAAATACATACTTTCGTTTTCCAATAAACTTCGGGTTCTAAATGGTCTATAAAGCTAATATTTATCGAAATCTAATTGTCCATCAGGCTCCAATCACTATCAATCTTTTAGTTGAAATTGAAATCTTTTTTTGTTAAATAAACAGTGAGTTTTGTTGAATATACAGCAAATTTTTTAGATGGTATAATTTTATCTCTAAAATCAAATTCTTATATTATTTGCTTTAAGATGAAAGAATTTCCAATTACACCTGATCTACACCTCAAAGAAATTACCCACGCTCTGCCAACGAAAGTAAAAACTGCACCAAATTCGGGTAATTACCCACAAAGTGGCAGCACTGGCTTTATACGACGAGTGTACTTAGCGAAATTTTATTAAAAAATTCGTCGTGTTGGGCGAAATTCGTCGTTCGACCCAGTTGTGTTTCGGAATTAGTCCCAGAGCTGTAAATGAATCATTCTTTTTTGATTTTAATGAATTTGTAAAATGAGTTGCAATTCGTTTTTAATTCAAATGAATCTGTAAAATAAATTGCAATTCGTTTCCAATTCAAATGAATTTGTTAAAGTGAATTGCAATTCATTCTACAAATTCATTTGAATTGAATTGATTTTGAATTCATTCAAATGAATTGGAATAATGAATTGCATTCAAATGAATGAAATCAAAAATGAGTTCCAATCAATCAAATTCAAGAGCAGATCTAGGGGGAATGAAAAATGGAAATTTCTCCTTCCATAATGAAAATATTCAGTACAAAAAATCCTTGTCCTGGATCTGCGTCTGATCAAAGAAAACATGGTGTTTGGTGTTTGTTTCTTCAAGAAGAACTGATTTTTATTTTGAAATACACTGAACGCAAAACACATTTAATAATCAAGAAGAAATTAATAATTTTTGAAATTTTGTGACCCACGACCACCCAACGACAAACTTTTTGGTAATATTTAGGTTATATTTATTTAAAAAAAATAAGACTATCATTCACAAAAAATAATGAAAAATGAGAGTAATGCAATTCAAATATCAATCAATTCAATGCAAATGAGTTGGAAATGAATTGCTAATTCTTTTTTCTAATTCATTTGAATTAATTCAAAATCAATTCAATTTAAACGAATTGGAAGTAAAATGCAATTCACTTTTACAAATTCAAATGACTTTGCAGAATGAATTGTAATTCACTTTGACAAATTCATTTGAACTGGAAACGAATTGCAATTCATTTGACAAATTCATTTGAATTGGAAATGAATTGCAATTCATTTTTACCAAATTCATTTGAATTGACTCAAATTTCATTCAATTCATTTTTTTTTTGTGTGAAAAGAATTAATTCAAAATTTGCTAATTCAGTGCATGAATGGTTCGCGAATTAATTCAGAAATGAATGATTCTTGACATTTCTTACTGCACAGACAAAGTTTGTTGGAAAGATAGGAATAGAGTAAGCATACAGCGTCGCCCCTTTACCAACAAACTTCGCCTGTCCGACAAAAAATGTCCATAGTGTAAATTGCCACTAAATGAGTTATTTGATAAGTTGAGTAAGAACAACGCATTCTCGGTTATCAAACTGTAATATTTAAAGAAGCCATAAAAGTACACAGAAAAAACAACGTAGAAAAATAACTAAACAAACGTTTTTCTGCTTTTCTGATGCTTGAGAGTGCTCTTTTAAGCCCGATAGATCTAAGAAATGAAAAAAAAAATTGGTATATATATGGGCATCGCAGTTGTTCTCTGCGAAGCGCATTCTGAATGTCCAATTTTCTTCAATGTTGTAGAAATAAGATCCGATTAGTCCTCTAGCAAGTTAGCCGCATCAAACACTGCACTTTTCTAGATGAATAGATTTTGTAGGGTCTGTTGTGGATAAGTCTTATTCTAGGTTTACACGTTTCAAGTTGTGGGTTTTAAGAAAAGAGAAAAGAAAGAAGAGACAGTAATTTTAAAGTTTTTAATTTAGGCTTTAATATTTGCAAAGCTTTAAAGCTAAGCCATTAATTTATGTTGAACAAAATATCTAATTTTCTTTACCTCTCAAATAATACCAACATCGGCATATAATTCTATGTGGATGAAGAGTTATCGAAAGGCTTTATTTTATTACTGCATGTGAATTCTGTTTTTAACATAACGTGTTGTGTTGTTCAGCCTGAAAGTATGCAGTTAGTCTTTCCTAACTAAAGTAACACTATGGGGTTCAGTAAAAAAATAGTTAAAACTCTAAAATTCATGTGTTTAAATAAAATTATAGATAGAATGTAGGAGTTGTCTGTTTTTTATAAATTACTTTCTTTTAACCGTGTCTTCGTTAACGTAAAAATTTGCAGAAATTTAATAAAGGTTTCTTCATCTAAACAAAACTAAGGGTAGGTATTCAGTTCAGATTTTTTTGATTGCAAAAGAGGAAAAATGGCAAAAGATGTTAAACCATTTCAATAAACTACATTATAGGAATTATTATTTTTCGCCACACAACATACATATACGTTTTGAGCACTCTATACTCTTGAGCAACCGACATTCAACTGTCCTAAGGATAAGCAAGGGGTGTCTAATGGGTCGATTACGGATGGCAACACAATTGAAGTTGAGTTGCCAGAAGCGAAACTAGGAAACGCCGCTCATGTTAAACGATAGAAATATTTTTATTTTATATTTAAGCATGAACGGCGTTGCCTGAATTAGCTGCTGGCAACTCAACTTTAATCCAGTTGCCATCCGTAATCTACCTATAAATATATATATTCCGGCCACTGGACCATTTTTTCCGTTTTAACTTTATAAAAAGTACCCTACAATTGAATCTGGGCCATATGCTATCCGTCGTCTACCATACAGGGTTTAAAATGCTATCGCCATATAAGCAAAAGCAGCCAATTTTTGGCTTTTCCTAGTTGAAATAAAAATCCAAATTAAAAAGCCGACAAGTGCCACTACTAAAATAGCCCACACTTGTCAAAAGCATCAGCAAAATAAACACGCTGTTTTAGAAAAGTATCTTTTTAAAGGGCACTGGCTGCTGTCAACTTTTGCGTTTTTAAAAAAGTGTTAAAAAGCAACAAATCGTGAAAGGTCCTAAAAAGGTCAACAAAAAATAAGAAAGAAAGAAAAATCGTATTGAACGGTAAGGGATATGAAAGTATTTCAAAAGGCAAAATCGTTTACAGAAAGCCAAGAGAAATGAAAACTGGATGCACTTCAAACTGTTGTGAAAGGGCTTCGAATTTACATTGTTCTATTTTTTCCGAAAATTTACGTCAGGAAATATTTGAAAGTATTTGGCAGATTTCATGGGACCAGAAGAAAATGTATGTAACCAGTAGTATTAAAGTTTTCGCTAAAAAGAGAACTTGTGTAGAAAATGCCCGACGCTTTATTTAATAAAACCAACTGATATTAAAAATCTTTATCCATAGAATTTAAATTTCGACAGTTTTTGTACCTAGACGACCGTTACGCACTAAAAAAAAGAGAAAACTAATTCATCAAAAATCACGATAAGTTTAATTTTGTTGAATAGTGTGATTTAAACAAACATTATGTACTTTTTTTGATTCAACCAGTAAAAGCTATTATTTAATGTATATATTCATATGTATATATTCATATGTATAAAGAAATTGTTATTTATTCATACTTATAAGTACTGCTGATAGGTTATTTGGTTTCAGATTTTTACAATTCCAAATAACATAAGTGACATTTTCGTTTCAATATTGTAAATAGTTCCAATTTTATAACGTTTTTCCCCTCTCCTGTAAACTTTTGAAAACTGCCGATGGGTTATTTCGTCTTTAAGGTGACGATTTGTGTTATTACTAGCCAGGGAAGAATATTTTTTTTAGATTTTTTTAAGTTTTGTCTTTTTAACTAGATTCTCTTTTAAGAAAAAGTAAAAAAGAAAAGGCGAAAGAATCATTTTGAGCTTTTGCCTTTTAGGCTATCAATTCTTGTCGCTAGCTGGTAAAAAAGCGAATGTCAAAAAATAAAAATATACAAAATTAGGGATTGGCTTTTATGCACAAACTTAAAACAAAGCATTGGCTTTAGAGAAAAAATATTAAAAATTTTAATGGCAGAAGCAAAAGCAAAAATAAAAAGCTATAAGCTATAAGAAAAACTAATAAAATGCTTCTAGCTGATGGGTGCTTTTAAACACTACTACCATATTTCACCCAAATTCATTAAGCGGTTTTCGCGTGATTGAGCCACAAACTAACAAATATCTTAACATCCAAACAAACATTCACATATATTATATTTGTATAATTATTATTGTAAACTTTTTTTCGAATGTGCTAATAATAAAATTATATTCTGACAATTGCATGAATTGAAATCGCAAAACGCCAGATTAATATTATGGTGTTCTGAAACTCGTGCGTTAGGCTTGCAGTTTCTTACAAGTAATGAGCAAGTTTTTGCAATTTTAAGTTGCCAAACTTCTTGCAATTGCGATTTAAATAACACTTATTATGCGATTTCAAGTCAGAATCGCAAATGTTAAGCGTTTTGCGATTGTCAGAACATGCCCGATAGTAAATTTAAGAGTTTACTTTAGCTATTGAATAGCTTTACAAGACAATTTGTTCTTTACTTATACAAACATTAATATGTACATAGATATTTTAATGAAATAAAACTTCTATGAGAATATTTTTTTTTTTTTTATAAAAATGCAAATATCTTTTTTTTTATTTACACTTTAAAGTCATAAAAACACTTACGATCTATCACATTTGTTTCACAATAATTAAATGATGGAGAGTTAATGTGTCGATTATGTATTGGAACCGAACTTCATTAGCGTGTTAAATGGCATCGGAACTAAAAACAATCATATTAGGTAAGACAACTTTTGCCAGTTGCCATTTTGATAGATCAGCAACCGAAAAAATGCAAATATGTATTAATTATTCGGGAACTGAAATCAACTTCAGTTTCCATCTGTAATATACATATTTTTAACTAAAGTTCGGTTTCCACAAATAATCAACCCATTAATTTACAAATTAATATAAAAAATAAAACTAAAATAATAATTGTTCTTGGTGAAGTGATTTTGCCTTTTGAACCCCGAAAAATACAGTAAAATAATTTTTATGGGAAAACCACTATATATATATATATATATGTATGTAGATTTAAAATTTTTAAAATTAAACAAAAAGGCTTTTTAACAAACTAAGATTGGCACAAAAAATGAATAGAAACAAGACTGCAAAAATATTGCAACAAAAACTTATACATAAAAATTATTGTTTTTTTTTTTTTTTTTGTAAGAAAATTAATTGGTAAGCATGTCTTCATCATCATTGGGGGTACGTATCCATCTTTTCGTAAAAGTTAAAACAATGCCGGTAACAAAGAGAGCACCACCCAAACAAATAAAAGCAATGGCAAAGTATCGGCCATAATCTTCTAAATTAAGAGCCATCTAAAAAAATATACAGATTTCATTAATTTAGATACTTAATTCAGAGAAATATATTTAGATATCGAACGTACTCTAGCTTTTTTGGCCAATTCAGGACTTAGATGAGCCGATTGATCAAACCAAAACAAAGGCATTAAGAACTGATTAATGCCATGGAAGATACTGTAATATTAAAACATGGGATTTAGTTAAAATGTTTTAAGACTCTTTAGTTTTTCTATTTAGCTTACTCATAATCTTTATCGGCTATCATTTCCAGATTAATTTGTAAACGCCCATTGATTTCTACAGGAATCCCAGTTGTGGGTTCCACCGCCAATATAAATTTATGTTTATTTTCATCTGGCGTTAAACCATCTACAGCATTTAGATATGATTCATCGGCCAAAAAAAAGTGTGGGAATGATGCATATATTGGTGCATTATCACGACATTTTTTACACTCCACTACCCCTGTTTTGGGACATAGTTCCACTTTCGGATCACAGAAACACTGTTGATTGGGGAAATTTTCGCCTGAATCTAAAGTTTCATTTGTACCCACCCATTCGATGGCCTTTAAACCATATTTCTCCATTGTGCCATTCGGTCGCAAATTCATAAAACGGCAAGCATCTGTGGCAAATATTGTAATTTCACTCTCAGGATCCAAGTGCGGGGGAAAAAGATCACCAGTAGTGCCATTAACTATACCACATGGTGCTGGATAAAAACCAGTTTCGTTTTTTCGATTCCAATGTGTTAGTTGTCCCAATTTCGTTATATCTTCCACACCGGTATAGATCATGAAGGAACCATCATATTCTAAAGAATTATTACGGTCCACTAGCCAACCAAATCTGTTGTATGGTATATTTATTTTAGTCGTATTAAAAAGCTTTAAAAAGTCTACTAAATCATCTTGGTAACCATCAAAAATCCAATCTCCCACACGCTTAGTGGTGTATAGTTTACCACCTTCATGATTTAAGATAAAGTTGATAATTTTCTTTAAAAATTTATTGGAATGGCGCATTTGATCAGCTACAGTCTGTAATAAAATTTGTTAATGAATTTATTTTATAAGTAATAATCAGGTATATGATGAAAGTCGATCATCACAACGTTCCTGTTTAAAAAGATTAAATGAATTTCGAGAGACTTTTAAATCCGTTTCTGAGTTAAAGTCTAAATTTGTTGGTTAAAATACAGCCTAATCAAGACATGTATAATATGAACTTTTAAAGAATATATTAATATACAGAAACTAAGAGAAAAATGTGAAAGAAAACAATTTGTAAAGAAAAAAGCTGTGAGATGTAAATTAAATACAGAATTAAAATACTTTTTTTTAATTATAATTTCAATTATATATATTAAAATAAAAACAATTTAAATTTAAAATTTTTTGTTTGAATGAAATTCTGATAGGTATATTTGTTTGCATATATTTAAATAAAATTTTTTATATGGGCATTTCCTCCGAATGGTCAACCAGGAGGGAAAAATAAAATGTTGATAATAATCGTGTTTTATTGTTTATAATTATAAAAAAGTCTATGTTTTTATAATAGAATGCTATATATGATATCCTATAATATCTTAGCTGTTTTACTTGAGGAAATTGGGCTGGAAACTGGAAAATTTAATATTTTCGTTTTAAGCTACTTCTAAAGACATTTTTATATTTAATTATTTTACATGCATAAAAATTTGTTATGTTTGCACTCTTTCTTTAAAATCTCTCTATTACAATCAATTAAGAAGAGAAAAGTGTAAGGAGAAGATAAAAAGTTAGATTAACGGTTAATTAACGGTTAAAACATATGGAAAAATCGTACGTTCGCGACCCGTACGTTCGCGACCGGTACTTAAGCCAATTAAACAAAAACCAATAGAGATATTTTATTGTATAAATACTGGATAGAGACCTACATTAGTACACTTTTAAAATAAATTAATCACGTTTGAATATTCCGTTCCATTTCGCAGCTTTTTACATTTCACTACTGTCAGCCAAAGCTGACTTCTATTTTGCGTACGTTCGTGTCCACATGTTTATAACTATCATTATGAAAACTTAAAGTCGATGAAATCCATCTTTTGCACTAAACATAGAGCTACCAAAATGCTATCGAATTGCAAAAAAAATGCTAGGAAAAAGTTTTGTTTTCCATATTATTTGTATATCAAAAGCGTACGAACGTACGTTCGTGACCCCCAGGAAATGCCCATATAAAAAATTATTTGAACTTATTTAATATTAAATAAGTTGAATTTTAAAAAATTTTCTATAATTCTTTTTATATTTAAACTAGCTTAACCCGGTGCGCTTTGCTACCCCCATCGAAATAAATTGGTAAGATTTTTTTAAAAAGTAAAGCATCTTGGACTAGAATTGAATAATTTTACAGTAAGTGTAAAAAGTGTAAAAAATTGGAATACTTTCACTAATACAGTACTTCAAATACGTAGAAATCTTTATTGCAATTGAGTGGGAGGTGCCACGCCCGCTTGTCAAATCCAGCCCACTTTTTGGCAGTTGTGTATTGATAACGAAGTTATTTGTTTCATATTGGAAAACTCTTATTGTAAGCGTCCTCCAGATATAAGGCTATTCATATTTTTATTGTATTGATTAAATTATATTAATAGCCTATGTTAAGCGCCGAGTAATCAGGAAATTACTGTGAAACTTTCAGGAAAATCGGCTCAGTAGCTTAGGAGTCGGTAGTGAATAAACAAACATACGCTTTTTCATTTATATATTATATTTTTATTTTTAAAGGTGTAGTTTACCATAAGAGTGGATCCTACAAAGCTTGAAGACTTTTGTCTTCAAATATGAAGTATTTAATATTTTCGTTCTATGGAGGGTATTGCTCCTCCTTAGTCTACCCCACCCATTTTTATTTTGGAATTTATAGCTTACTATAATAGTGGACATAACCACAGACTCACGCTGTAATAGTTTTTCAGTTACGCGATATTAAATATATGCTTCCTATGGGGGGTATTATTCGCCCTGCGCCTACCCCCTTTATTTATATTTTTAAAGGTGTAGTTTTCCATGAGATTGACTAATACCAAGTTTGAACATTCGCACTATAACAGTTCTTACGATATGCGGTATTAAACATTGGCATCCTAGGGGGGTAGCACTTCCCCTGCAGCTATCTTACTTCTCCTAACACCTACATACGTGAAACAATATCGAAGATAAGAGGATTTTAAATTTTGAGTTGATTAGGCGTGCCACCCACCGCCCCTTTGTCAAACAACAACTTTACATAGCCTAGGGTTCATTAATTCATAACAACAGCCTACTGTGAGAATTTGACGACGATCGGCTCAGTAGGTAATTAGATATAATCGACATAAAGGGGCGTGCCCCCCCCCCCCCCCCCCACACACTTTTTCCATGCAACGTATTTATATTCATAACAATACCATATAAATCCAAATATCATCATCCTACGCTAAATAGTGGCTAAGATATGAGGATTTTAAATTTTGGGTTGGATGGGCGTGGCATCGCCCCTTTGTCCAATCTCAACTTTATATAGCCTAATGTCCAGGGGCACAGTTATATTCTGTGAAAATTTCAAGATGATCGGTCAAGTGGTTTGGCCTCCTATAAGGCACAAATATATATACAAACATACATTCACTTTTATATATTGTATATAGATATCGTAAGCTGAATATTTTCAAATCAATTTTATTCAAATAAAAAAAAGTTGATTTTTTTAGAATTTTTATTCAACAAAATTGGCAGAAAATAAAATTATTTAAGCAAAAAAAATTTAAATACAAAAAATTCTTTTACTGCCAGGCCCACAATGTCGACAAGAACATTTCTTTCGCATATTTATATTGAAAACAATAATAAAAAAACTAAAATTTGTTTTTGTTTTCAATATAAATATTAGAAAGAAATGTTCTTGTCGACATCGTGGGCCAGGCAGTTAATTTTTTTTAATTTTCCTAAAAAAATCGGAGTACTCATACAGTAAAATGCAGTAAATAAGTAATTACTAGGGTATTTATTAAATTGGGCTTTTACTTTCATCGGTAATTCGCTCGATTAATTAACCGACGTTTTGGTTTAATCGGTTAATTTTGTTATTGATCGGTTAACGATTAATAATTTTTTTTTTTTTATATATTAAAAATTTTTATATTAATTCGAATGTGAATTCTAAGTAAAATTACAATTTATAAATCTTTTATACTTAGTAGTCGTATTCCTTCAATATTTTCCAGGAATATTTTCTATGCACTATCAGAATTTTAGTAATTTGACTTAGAATACACATTCGAATTAATATAAAAATTTAAAATAAAATGATACTCAACATGAGAACTAAAATTCTCAGATTTGATTTTTTATAAATTAAGTAATTTCAATAAATAAAAATACATAAATTATTTATTATTTGGAGTCTTTTAGTAAAAAAACAATATCATAACAATTCGTGAACTAAAAAAAAAACAAACAAAAAAAAAAAACGAATTCATAAATATGTAATACATATTTTCTAATTAATACATAAATATTATGTATCAATTAAAAAAAACTGTGAGATCTTCTTAAATAATCTTTTAGAAAAATAATTTGGTTTAAATGTTTCGGATTTAAGCGATTTTGTTGTTAGATCTTCTTAAATAATCTTTTAGAAAAATAATTTGGTTTAAATGTTTCGGATTTAAGCGATTTGTTCTGTAGTTTTGATAAAACTTTAATTGGAAACAAATCCTTCACTTATCGTAGATATTGGAGAAATCGAACGCAACCAATAATACAGGACATCTAATTTCTCAGTCCTCTTTCTGGATTTCTCTAAACATACAAAATCTTCCATTATTTCTTTCTAGTCCTGTTTTAATTTTTAAAATTTTTAACACTTCTAATTGTTTCGGTTAATTCTGTTAAAAGATTGATATGAAAATATATGAGAAGAAACAAATAACTAAACACATTCATATAAAAAGTACGTTAAAAAAAATCTGTTGACAGCAAAATTATAAATGAAGATGACTGAACACATTCTTTGTTTTTATGAAAAAATATTTTCTAAACATATGCCTTTTGTATATGAGACAAAAAAAAAATAATTAAAAACACAAGAAAATATGTTATAATACTACAAAGAGTTAACAATTTTGTTATATCGATTAATCGGTTAATCCACTGAAATTAACCGGTTTAATCGTTAATCGAAAATAGACAATTTTAAATTAACCGATCAGTTAATCCGGTAGTAATTAATCGGTTAGCCGATTGACGGTTAACCGAATGAATACTGAGTAAACTGAAAAATTACTCTCAAAAAAGTACGCGAACGGAAAATGTGTAAAAATTCGTAAAATATAGGGAACAGCTGACTTTGGACTACTTAACTCGTTTTCTTATCGGTACCTGATAAAACACTTTTTATAGCATGAACAGTTTAGGAAAATACAATCAAATTATTTTATGCAATCTTTCATTTTTTATACCCTCCACCACCACTGTGGTGAATGAGGGTATACTAAGTTTGTCATTCCGTGTGAAACTTTTTTATTATACACCTAAGACCCCATAAAGTATATATATTCAGGCTCCTTGAGTAATTCTAAGTCGATTTAGCCATGTCCGTCTGTCTGTCCGTCTGTCCGTCTGTCCCTCTGTCGGTCTGTCCGTCTGTTGAAAAAACGCTCACTTTCGAAAAACGCAAAAGAAAAGAACAAACTTGGTCTCAAATTGCTTGTAGTTATCCTAAGCAGTTTGGGATTGAAATCCAGCAACATCGGTTCAGTAGGATCAGAACTATGAATCAAAATGTGGAACCACCACCCTGAAAAAATTGATAATTTTGATACAAAAACTAACATAAATGGTTTATTAATGCACGGAATCACATAAAATTTTGCTCGAATTTGGTTTGTACGACTGCAAATCATACTGGTAAATTTCGTGACGATCGGTCCATGATTTACCATAGGCCCCATATAAACCCATCTCGAGGAAAACAGTTTAGTACGCCTAAACCCGCAATAAAAATCGCTAGCATACCTAAATTTGGTACGTCACAGTTTTATAGGACCAGAAATCACACTCTAAAACTTTTTGAAGATCGGTCCATAATTTACACTTGGCCCCATATAAACCCTACTCCCGGAAAACAGTTTAGTACGCTTAAAACCATAATAAATGACGCTATCATACTAAAATTTGGTACGTCAATGTTTTATAGGACCAGAAATCACACTGTAAATTTTTTTGAAGATCGGTCCATAATTTACACCAGGCCCCATATAAACCCTACGTCCGGAAAACAGTTTAGTACGCCTAAAACCGCAATAAATAACGCTAGCATACTTAAATTTGGTACGTCACAGTTTTATAGGACCAGAAATCACACTGTAAAATTTGTTGCAGATCGGTCCATAATTTACACTAGTCCCCATATAAACCCTACTCCCGGAAAACAGTTTAGTACGCTTAAAACCGTAATAAATGACGCTATCATACTTAAATTTGGTACGTCACAGTTTTATAGAAGCTGAAATCACAATGTAAAATTTTTTGAAGATCGGTCCATAATTTACACTATTTCCCATATAAACCCTACACCCGGAAAACAGTTTAGTACGCCTAAAACCGCAATAAATAACGCTAGCATACTTAAATTTGGTACGTCACAGTTTTATAGGACCAGAAATCACACTGTAAAATTTGTTGCAGATCGGTCCATAATTTACACTAGTCCCCATATAAACCCTACTCCCGGAAAACAGTTTAGTACGCTTAAAACCGTAATAAATGACGCTATCATACTTAAATTTGGTACGTCACAGTTTTATAGGAGCTGAAATCACAATGTAAAATTTTTTGAAGATCGGTCCATAATTTACACTAGGCACCATATAAACCCTACTCTCTGAAAACAGTTTATTGCGCCTAAAACCAAATAAATCCCATTTTGGGAAAATAATTAAATTCACCTAAAACCATCACAGATATAGATATTGCGGTGAAATTTTTAACTTAAATTCATATGGCCAGAAAAAATATCATGCAAATTTGTGAAATTTACTGTTAACGCTAAAACTAATTAGACTGCTGTATTGAAATTTATTCTTATTTATTTTTTGTAATACTAGAAATCAGTCTTCAGAATTTTGGGATGATTGGGCCTAATTTTCCATAGGTCCAATACAAATTACCCTCCTAAAAATTATTTTAGTTCGGCTAAAACTTTTACGAATCATGATATTTTACTCAAGCCAGTTCAAAGTCCTTACAAGAAACGCATAAAATTTTCTTATTGTCGGCCAATAATTTAATTCAGGTCTAAACCGCAACTAATTTTAATGCTGACGCTCGTTTTTGTGAAGCTTAGTTAATAATATATATGTATTTATCATATAGAGCTCACTCCTGTCGGTGGAGGGTATCAAAGATTCGGCACAGCCGAATATAGCACTCTAACTTGTTTTATTTTATTTGATTTTGATAATTTGTGTGTGGGTTAATTTATTCAAAAGAACATGAATAATTTTTATTTCTATTGACTACTTAAAAAACAAGTGCTTTTCTGAGCACCCAAATACTTCACATTTTTACGACTTTAAAGAATTAACATAACAAAACAAGTTCAAAAGTTGGTATTTAGCCATATGAATGCTACACAAACTAGTTTAGTTAATTCATATTTATTAACTTTTTGTTTTGGTTTAATTTTTATTTCAACTTTTAATTTTTTAAAATTTTTTTTTACAATTTGTATGCTTTTTGTTTGTTAACTTTTGCATGTTTACCATTAAAACATATGTTTTGTAAATTTGTAAATACTCATTTAAGAACTGACACTTTACGGTCTCAATTTGTATTCTCATTTACTGTATTTTGTTTACGCGAACGCAATTTAGTAAAATACGAGTATAATACTGGGATAAAAAAAAAGTATAGCCCCATTTAAAAAAAAAAACAAACATTAAAAGTTTTGAATTAGAAAATTTAAAAAATTTTACGATATTCTATAGTAACTAGTTACATACTAGCAGCAGTGATGTTATACGTAGGGAAAATCTCTATTCGTAGGGATTTTCTTCTAAAAAATATGGCCGTAGGGAAAAGATGGACAGATATTTTGAAATCATTAAAATGTAGGGACTTTTCATGTGGCAAAACTGTATATATTTAGCAATCTTTTTCGATTTGTGGCAAAATTCTAATAAAATTGTTGATACGGAAACATTACAAATTATTAAATTTTTTTGGATTGATCGCTTGCCACCATTTCAACTTTGATTTTAAGCATGTAACCACTAGTTTCAATAAAAAAATTTTTGCTTTTGCAAAACTTTTGGCTAAATCAAACATAATTTAAGAGTTTCTAAATTGGATTATACAATTATCTCCTTACCAGGGCTGTGGAGTCGTAGAAGAAGAGTCGGAGTTGAGGTTTTTGTACTGAAGTCGGAGTCGTAGTACCCATAAAAACTCGCGACTCCGACTCCAAAATTTTTCGGCATAAAGAATTTAAATAATTTTTTTAATATTTTCCAAAATAACAATTCTTCGAAATTGGCAATGCAATATTTCAAATATCGATTTGAATTTTTTACAGAATAATTTTCTTTCTATATTTAACCATTTAAAAGATACTGCATTAAAAACAAGTTAGAGTGCTATATTCGGCTGTGTTGAATCTTTGATAAACCCCACCGATATGAGAGCTTTAAATTATTAATTAACGTTTAGTAAAAAGGACGTCAGTATAAAAATTGGTTCCGGGTTAAACCGATTGGACGACAAAATATCATTATTCGTAACAGTTTATTCCAAGCTAAAATGATTTTCGGGAGGGGAATTTATATCAGCCCCATGGTAAATTATGGACTAATCATCACGAAATCCTGCGGAGTAATTTCTGTTATTAAAAATCTAAATGGCGTTTAAAGTGCTTTTCTGGAGGCTGCTTGGTATGGCATCTTAGGTAAATATGGACCGATAATCAGAAAATTACATGATATTATTTCTGGCCATATTAACCAAAATTGGACCAAATTTTACCACAATTAATTTATGTGCTACGGTTTTCGGATTATTTAAATAATTTCCCAGAGTGAACTTAATATTGGACATTATATGGTAAACTATGGACCGAGCTTCACTAAATTTTATCTTTGACATACCAAATTGTATTACAATACCATTATTTATTACGTTTTTTAACATACTAAATTGTTTTCTGGGAGTAGGCTTTATATTGGGCCTCTTGTAGATTATGGACCAATCTTTACGAAATTTGACAGTGTGATTCTTTGTCCTATAAAACTATGACATAGCACTTTTTAATATGATAGCAATATTTATTACGGTTTTAGACGTACAGTATGATTTCTAGTCATATAAAACGAGTTTGTGCCTTGTGCATTCTAAAAAGGTTTCGCACTGAATGACAAACTTAGTACACCCTCATTCACCACTAGTGGTGAAGGGTATTAAAAAGTTTAAAATCAAATATGGACAAGTCTTGTATACATATAGCATTATGGTTAGAGTAGGAGTTGGAGTCGCAGTCGTGAGTCGGAGTCAGACACAAATTTCGCAACCATTTTGCAGTAAATAAAGTTACCATGCAATAATGCCCTCAAGGCCTTGTCTACAGAAAAGTTTTGGAGTTTTTGAAGCTATTCCTTTTAGTGTTGCATTGCAATACAGCGTTTATGAAGTCAGCTGTTATATTGATTTCTCTCTAACTTACCGCTGTTACAGCATGTCCTGAAGTCAACATATCATCCAGCGTACCATTTGACTGTTCAGGTTGGAAAAACCATGTTTTGCGTTCATAATAAAACACAGTATCATTATTGTAAAATGATATGTTTTCCTTTAAATGTTTCTCAGAGAAAACATAAGGACCCATTTCAACAAAATGCGGCTTAACATGAGGATTTCGTACCTCTTCGGGGTTTGTCCAATTAAACATATAAAATGTTAAAAAAATGGGAATGGGAGCCTCTACCCAGCTGTTGTAAGCCTCACTGCCCTTTTTTAAAATTAAATCCTTTAAAAAATAAAACAAGAGATTAAAGAATAATAAAGATTAAAACTTAGAATGAATCGACTTACATTTTTTACAATTGATTCTGCCCAATTGCCCCACAAAAATAAAAGTACAGCACCCAAAGTGGCGAATAGTGTGCCCAGACCATAAACCCACGCTTTGCGCTGAGTAACACTGCAACAATCACAGGACATTTTTGGATTTTATAAAATTAATTAAAAATGTATATCCTAGAGGAGCTGATTTGCAGCTGAAATCGGTTATCTTTGTTATAAAGATGCTTTGCGTTAAATATTATGTAGTTAACTTTTTGTAAAATACATATAAACCGTTGCAAGTTTTAAGGCCTCGAGTTGAACATCTATAAAAAAAATTAAGTATTTTTTATTATAAAATATAAAATAAGTTTTAGTTTAGTTGAATATTTGTTCTAAACTATATCCCAACAAACCAAATAAATGACTTGAGAAAAATATTATAATAAGCTTACCAACGCAAGCGTTAAGCTTGCAAAAGATTTGAGAATATATTGAAATATATGTAGAAAAATCAAAACGGAACCCTCGTTAAAATATTATATATGCATGATTAATATATGCTTATGTTTGCAATTGTAGAATCAGCTTACGAAAAGAAATATCATATTTAATTCTCAATATTTTTATAAGCTTTTTTATATAACTGCAGAATAAGCTTCGCAAATAATATATTATTTGGTGTTTAAAATTGTTATTTGTATGTTATATATATTTGGAACTCAACATCGTCGACGAGCACATTTTTTAATCGTAGAAGATTCCTCGCACGGGACAGGCTGATTCTTCGGTGAGATACTTCTACAACACAGCGAAAGACGCTTATATTATTCGTATAGGGAATCGTTTAAAATGTGTGGAAATATTATCTAACGGGTATTTCAGAAAGCATGCCAAGAATCGTATGAGACTTGTGTAGGGATTATCTTACAACTCGTGAAATGCTCAGACGTTTAACTGAGCCACCTAAATAC
This sequence comes from Pollenia amentaria, assembly GCA_943735925.1. Taxonomy (NCBI): domain Eukaryota; kingdom Metazoa; phylum Arthropoda; class Insecta; order Diptera; family Polleniidae; genus Pollenia; species Pollenia amentaria. The sequence continues at coordinate 225,111,248 of OX031007.1, read as the reverse complement.
GAACGTCATGCGTCTTTTTCATGGCAAAACTTCTCATTTTCATACAATTTATATGAAACAAACCTTTAAAACGCGAATGCAACATCACCCGGTTCGAAAATCTTATTTAACAGTTCGCTAAGTCGGTTTGTTTTATTGAAATTATATTAGCAATAGAATTTTCATGTTTAAAAAAATGCTTTTATTTAGGTACCTCAGTAATTGAAGCGAATAACGTTATGTAAGCCACTTTTCGCCAAAACTGTTTTTTTTTGCAGATTAATCATCAAATCACCCGAAATTATGCACCTAAACGCCGTCAAAATGCGATACAAAGAGTCAGCCAGTGGAAGAACGTCGTAAGTTACTAACAAAATGATACAAACGAACTGGTTTTGTTACGTGGAATAACGTTTTAAAAGCCGCTTGCTTAGTGGGAAGACGTTTTAAATGACATCGCGATTGTGAATATGAAACGTTTTTAAACTAAAAAAAATTATAAACCATTAATTTGGATGTAATTTAAAATTAAAATTTCTTGATATTTTGCATAAAAGTTTTTATTATCATTATTTTTAATAATACGAGTAACAAAAAAATAAATAATCCTGCCTGTAAAAAACGTTTTTTTGCTCTCCTGAAAAATAATAATTTTTTAACTTACAACGTTATTCGCGGCACTGCTTCAATTTTTATATGACTCATACAGAGAGTCGCAGAAAGTTCATTCGATTATGGTTTAACGTTAGATAAACAAAGTGTAACATTGTTGTTTTTGTACTCTAAAAATAATCATTAAAATATTGTTTTAGGTCTTGCATGGTAAACATTCTAAGATTAAAACTCGAGCGTGTCAGAAAATGTATAAAAAAGTAAAAAATAAAAAAAAATGTAGGTACACACTCAGGGAATAACTGAAACTTAAAAATAAGAACGCGTTATATTAATTCTATAACTTTCAATATAATAGAAAAAATATATTGAAATACATTTTTCACAAAATTTTATAAATTATCTCGTATGAAATCTAACAGAAACTCTGTGTATTTTGTTGTTGGACTAAACAAAAGAACTGCGATATTTGCTCCTTAACAAAACCATTTACACCAAACACTGAACTCCGCTATTGTTATTTTGAAAGCAATTCACGTTGTTACTTTGCAATTATACACCTAGATATTATAATAATTTAAATACCTATAAAATTTACGAGTTTCTAACAATCATTGAAACGATAATTAAATACTCATTTAACGCAAAAATATGCTTTCGAAAAGTTCACTACAACCGTTTAAGTAGCAAAACTAAATTCAACTAAAATTTTTTTGAGACAAGGTGGTTTATACTTAAATATATAAATTATTCGTATGAAAGTGAATGAACGTCAAAGAGATAAAACAATTAAAAACGGGAGGTATTTCTTAATCAATCGATTTCTAATCGCCGCTTATCTTAATAACGCGACAAAAAGCGTTCGTTTATAAATTGAAATATGTTTATGTGTGTTTTTTAAAATCTAAAAAAAAAGTATTCAAATGGTTGCAATTGGGCCAAAATAAGAATAATGTTAGAAAAATGGAAATAACAACAGGGGCAATTAAAGAATACATTTTATATTTGTACTTAAGGTAATTTTTGTACGCTCCACTACAACTAATTATGATGAGGGCATACTAAGTTTGTCATTCCGTGTGAAACGTTTTTAATTTTCATTTGAGACCCCAAAAGAATATAAATTCTGGGTCCTTGAGTAAGTCGCTTTAGCCATGTCCGTCTGTTGAAATCACGCTCACCTTCGAACGACAATATTGGTGTCAAATTGTTTCTAGTTCTCCTCAGCTGCTTGGGATTGAAATCCAGCACAATCTGTTAAGTGGGGAAACAGTTATGAGCCAAAACGTGGAACAATTTCCCTAAAAATTGGCATTTTTGTTACTAAAAACAAGCATAGTGGCGGAATGCACATATTGATATAATATGACTAGAAATCATACCGTAAAATTTCGTGAAGATCGATCCATAACAGCATAGGCCCCACATAAAGTCCACTCTCGAAAAACAGTACGCCTTATACCGTAACGAATAATGCCATTATAATAAATTTTGGTCTGTCACAGTTTTTTATGACTAGAAATTGTACTGCTAACTTTCGTGCAGATCGGACCATAATTTACCAGAGGTAAATTATAACTAATAACTAACTGTAGGTGGAGGACAAAAAGATACAGCCGAATATATCACTCTAGCTAGTTTTGTTAAACAAATACTTTTCGTTTAGAAGGTTATATTTGTTAAAACAACACATTTTATATTAAAAAGGTCGATTTTTGTACAAAGGACCTCAGGCGACTCAGGATGGCATTCTATATCTTCTGCCTATTGAGCAGTATGTGATGGCAATGGCAGACAGAAAACTAAGACTGACGAAGATGTGTCTGTTGGGAAATTTTGCGAAAGGTCGCGCGCGGATCTTGGATAAGGTAAGCACCTGTGTTTAGGTCAGAGTAGGTCAGAGAAGATTGTATTTTTGTTATTTTTACTGATAGCTCGAAAATGTGGGGCACGGTGCAGGGGTATACATTGAGGATCTAGATATAAGTAGGTCATATAGGCTTCCCGGCGACCGCAGTATATTTCAGGCGAAGATTTTGGGAATTTTCAAGGCTGTAGAATTGATAGGGAGAAACATTACTGGGGGCTTGGAGGTCACAATATATGTGACGGCGCATACGGCCTTGATGGGCTGTCTTGTGATTTCCAGGCTGGTGAATGTTTGAAGAAGAGCTCTGGGGGAAACCTCAGGAGAGTATGTAGTAAGGCTGTGCTGGGTACCAGGTCAGTGCAACATCACCGGTAATGAAATGGCTGACCAATTTTCGCGATTGGGCTCGGAAATGGAGGAGCCGGACTTTGTGGAGACAGTCAGACCTCCATTGGGCTTTAATTTTAGGGAATGGGTTCTGAACGGGGCTAATCGGGACTGGGGGAATACAACGGACTGTATATTATCAAGGGCATTATGCCCAGTGCTTAGAAGCACCGATTCTAATTTTCTTCTAGGCAGGGGCAAGGTCTGCGTTAGAACCATGGTAGGTATTATCACGGGCCACTGCATGATACGCAAGATGGCGGTGGTAATAGGATCTGTCTCGTCGGTTTTATGTAGGTTGTGGGAAGACACAGAAAAGATAGAGACAGTTGAACACATTCTGTGTCACTGTCCTAGGCTACAGAGCAGCTAGCAGAGTTGGCTGGGTAGTATGTTCATATTAAAGGGCTGCGCAAAATATTCTTAATGTTCTGTGTTCTACTTCACACAACTATCAATCATATTATTTCACTGTAAACATACATAGCAAGACAACCATAACAACACATTACTCTCACCAAAACAAAACAAGCATAACTTGAAAAGTTTTTCTCTTCTGCTTTGTTAGTGCTTGTATTATCAAAACAAACAGAATATCAACACAAAAACAGACAATGAAATAAAGAAACGGTAAATTATAGTAAAAGCATCGAGTGCACGTAATTAGGAATTTAAAAAATTTAAAGTGATCTTAGCTTATAACAGAAATGGATGCATTAAATTTAAGCAAAATAGATTTTTTTGAATTATTTCCTAAATGTATATTTTATTTTAGTCGACCTTTATTATTATATTGGGTATAACTAAATTATCAAGCTTGATGTCTTTTTTTATTTTTATATAAAACTTTAAACGTTTATTTAACCAATATTTCTAATTAAAAATTTTTTAATTTGTCAGTTATTGTTAAATTTGTTAAAAATTGTTGAAAATTTATAAAATAAGGAAGAAAAAACCCTGAAGAAGGCACTCAAAGGAGTGCCGAAATATTGGTTAAATAAACGTTTAAAGTTTTATATAAAAATAAAAAAAAGACTTTAAGCTTAATAATTTAGTTACCTATATTATTTCCTAAATTTTTAATAATATTTTAAAGGAACCTACAACCGAACCCATTGAAAACCACTCAAACGAAATTAAATCAAAAGTTTCTCCCTTTGCAATTTTCTCTTTGGTTTATGTTTACAATCAAAACATTCAAACATGCTTGGAATGTTCTATTTCTGTTTTAATGTTCTACTTCATCTTTGTTCTTATTCAGCTTTATTTTAGTTCAGCATTGTTCTTGTGCAGTTTTGTTCTATTCTTCTATATTTTGATCGTAAAGCAAAACAATTGTTTTTGGAAGTATGAGTTTTGTAATGAGAGAGTAATATATACCTACTATCTACATTTAATGAAATTGCTTGTAAGCAATTTTTCTTGTGCTTGTGCAGCTCTTTAGTTCATATGCGATTTGGGAGATGTCTCGGGCTGTGGGCCCGAGAATCTTACGGGATTCGTAACTGGAATGACCTGGCTGCATAACAGGCAGCTGGATGTACGTAGGAACATTGTGTGTAGTAGAATTGTTTTTCTGTTTCTGGTCCGATATATTTTTCAACTATCCTACACTATGCTGTCACTTTATATTTTATTATTTCTTTAAAATCAAAAATGTGAAAATCAATTTTGCACCAGCCTTTCTACCTAGCCTAAACTGTGTTCTTGGGTTTTCGTTTCATAATCTTTTGTCCTTTTTAAAGGATTTGACATTTTTCAAGAATGTTTATCTAAATTTGTTTTCTGCTTCATTCTGCTTCAATCTCACTGTCCTCTTCATAATTCAAGAGGACAGTGACAATGAGACATTGTAGATTATTGAATGTACCAAATAATTTAAGTAAAAAAAAAAAATTAAGATCACCTGAACAAAAATTCTAAAACTGTGGTGTTTCTGCCAATATAAGACAGAAATTGTTTAAGCTATGCTATTTTTAATTACTTTTAAGCAAGAGTCAATATTATTTTTGGGCGATGTATTTTTGACGAAGCAACTATTGGTAGTTTATTTAAATACTGTCTCATCGATAGTTTAGAATGGCAATACACAAGGTTTTACCGCCACATTCGGTTTCCTCTACAAATTATGCAAAAATCTGTTGTGACAACGTGTTATTTCGCTGCCATTTTAGCAATAAGGCAGAGTGCGGCTATAACTCCTATGATGATCTCCAGACCTTTATCTTTATATGTTTATAATCTGTTTAATAAAGTTCCGGCCAAACAGTACCTAGAACTTAAGAGTCCTCACTACTTTCCAATGTTTGATTGATCCTGCCTAGGATTTACTCACAAATCTTTGCAAGAAAACGCGGAATAGATCTTATAAAAGTTTCAAATTAAGGAACATTTCGAAGCCTAATACAAGACAGAAATATTGTTGGAATAAAATTGTTTTTATTATAATCTGGTAGCTAATTTAATGGACTACGTGTCACATGGTCCATTCGATCAGTCCATTTGATTACTTTTTTTCAACAAATCGGGCCCTTTTTGGATTCCGATGCCAGCAAGCATAAGCCAATAAATTAACATAGCTCCATAAAAGGCAATCCAGAGTGAACGGGACAATTTTGGGAAATAAGGTTGTCACCAAATTGATTTTGCAATAAACCGATTGTTAAGCGCGCTGTATGGCAAGTTGGACCAAATGTCATTGATGTTTAGCTGATTAATTTTTGGAAACAGAAATTCAGTCAGCATGGATCGATAGCGCTCGCCACTCACTGTAACGGCAGCTCCTTGTTCATTTCGAAAAAGCGTGTAAACAGCACCAATTTTGCCAGAAATGAGCTTCATAAAATGGACAAAGTGGTCTATGAACGTAACGAACAGATTTTGTTAAGGCAAATTTCCACAATTTGGAAGCGTTAAACGATAGTTATCGATATCGAAAGTTCTCATGTAGCTAAAAGAAAAAAACACCCCATACATATATCTGTAGTTTTCAAATTTTAAATATCGCGTATGTTTTAAAATCAAATTTTTCAGGAGAGCCGAAACCCCATTCTAAATAAAACTATGGGCTAGGTATTGTACTTCTTGAACTTTGTTACTACGTTATAAAACGGAATTGATCCATATTTTTCAGAAATATTTAGACCCCTTTGAAACTAAGCAATATGGCATCAACATCTTAAAATCGAAAATATGGACATTCGAAGTTGCCCATGAAAACCACAGATATATGAACGTACTGTTTTTAAATCAAATCTGAAAATGGATAATTTTTCGAATATTTTTTTTTATTTTGTCTTATGTTAAAAAAATCATATATTATTAGTTTGCATGGCCACGCCAAAGTTGTGGTTTAATAATAAATAAAAAATTTTCGTCCGAAAACATAAAATTATTTTTCAAATAATAAAATTTCAATAAAAAATTTAAAAATTTAATTCTTTTCATACATTTTTAAACAAAACATACATAAATAAAATTTGAAGAAATTGCGTGCACACTAGAGTTTGTTCAGTTGTCTTCGATTCCCGCTTTCCCGGGAAATTCTGAAGAAAATCTTTTTTTAAAACTTTAGTAAATCTATGTCGGACTCGTGTCTTTAGTTGTTTTATCCAACTTAATTTCAGCACAATATTTAAATTTTCTACAGTATAAGGCTTATTAAGCTAATTTTTGAGAATGGGCTTTATATAACGCCTATGATAAAGCCCACGAAATTTTATTTCTTGTCCTAGCAAACTGAAGTGTAAATTTTACCACAATATTCTAAAGTTTTGCAGTTACTGCCATGCCAGTTCATCGATTTCGAAAGTTAAAATTCACATAGAAAATTACATTTAAAGCAGCAACAAAATTTTAAAATTCGTTTTTGTTTAAAATGTTATTTTCTATGCGATCGTTAACGTTCGAAATCGATGAACTGGCAGTAACTGAAAAACTTTAGAATATTGTGGGGCGTAGTAAAATGATTTCCTAAATTGTGTTTTTTATGCGGCATTTGAAATGATTTTGAGTCTTATGAAAGTAGAAAGTAGAAATTTGTCTGAATTTATGTAAGTTTTTGTTGAGTTTTTAGGGAGGTAGTTTCACATTTGAGTGCATAACTCTTTTCCTACTGAAGCGATTCAATCCCAAACAGCCTAGAAGATCTAGAAACAGTTTGACACCCAAATGGCAAAACCGGCTTAGAATTAATGAAGGACTTATAATAAAAATACTTTATGGGACCTTAGATGAATATTAAAAAAGATCACATGGAATGACAAACTTAGTATACCTTAATACATAGTATATAACTAGTATGCCAAATTGGAGATGCCGTTCTCAATTTTTTAGTTCACCCCTCACACATACATATATGTACGTTCTGTGTGAATTCAACACACACAAAAACAACAACAACAAAACAAAATTTGAAATTTTTCAATTTGAAATTTTTCACAATATAACAATTTATGTTTAATTTTATGACATAAACACATAATTAATAATTTTTTCCAATACATTTTGTTCATTTGCTATTGCCAAATGTTTTTATTTTTCACAAACTAAAAACTTTTAAATAAATTTATTTGACACAAATTTTTTTCTGTTGTTAATATTATTAAAGCCAGCAGAGTAGCATTTTGTGGCATGGAAATAATATTTGATATCATAAATTATTTAAATATTTTCCAAAATTTCAGAATAAAAATTTTACAAAATAGATTTTAAAAGTTTATAAATGCAGCCAGAATTAAATAAATTTAAAATTTATTGAACTAAGAAAATGTTATTTTGGAAAAAAAATTGTTGCCACATTCTATACGATTGTATGTAACTATGTTTAGTGGTGAAATAGTTTTATACACCAATACATTTGAAAAAAATCTTACTAAACCAAACATAAGTTATGTACCACTGACAATTGAGTTATGTACCTGTCAAAGAGTCGGCATACTAGTTGTATACTATGCCTTAATACAACACTGCTGATTAAAGCTATGTTCACATTATGTGTATTTGTCATGTGGATTGTCATTTTTTCACATGTTAAATTTGTACATATCGTCTGAACACAATATCATGTGTTATTTCTCTGTGTACAGTACATATGACATTTTTGATTTAGAACGAGTTGTATTTTCAAGCGACAAAGAATCAGACATCAGCTGGTTCGTATTAACAAAATTGTTTGTGGTGGCAAAAATTAATTGAAATTTTATCAAATATAAATAATTATCGTAATTAAATATAAAAAAAATAATAAAACACAAATAACTATTAAAAATGGAGAAAAACATTTAAAAGGAATTAACAAAAGTAAGTATGTATGTATTTGTTTTTATAAAAATTTATAACAACAAAATATATATAACAAATTTCAATTTAATTTTTGTACATTCAATCACTCAGCTGTTTTACGATTGTTTTTCTTGATAGGTTGTGTTAAATGTACTTTACATACCGACATTTGAACATGAAAATTATAATCCTTATGTAATATTACTTAAATTTTGGCGTACACATGAAATTACATGTGTGTAGAAAAGTGACCTTCCACATGACAAATACACATAATTGGAACATAGTTTTAGGGTTATAAAACTGTATAAAAACATGTTATTTAACATATATAGTAAATAAAATTTCTCCTTTCTGCTGAATTTGTTAAACGGAAAAATTGTTTCAGAATTCCTACTTCGTAGTGTTGAGCTTTTAGTTCCTAATCACAATTCCAGAATTTTTATTTCCCAAAGACTTTAATACTTTTATTCTAATTATGCAAATGAGCTCTGAATTTGTAAATGTATATGTATGTATACGCATCAGTGATGGAAAATTCAGTACTATGGTACTATTTTCAGTTCTTTTTCTTTTCATAAATACCACAGTACCCCCACGTCAGTTTTAGTACTCTTTTCTTTTTATGCTTCCTTGTACAGAAATTCAGGTTTACTTATTATATTCTACGTGCCCATAACATGCAGGGTACACATACAATTCATGGTTCTTTTATGTTTCATGTTTTTTGTTGCAAAAATATTTATATTCTTCAAGCATATGCGTTGTTGACTGTATAACATAGTATGTATTCACTATTTTTATTTAAATTCAAATTTACATCAAATTTTCGAAGTAAAATTATGGCGAAAACATATCAGGCCTTTTCTGCTTGTGCCTTTCTGTGCTAATGTAAACACAGGGGAAAACAACAAAGTCAACAGGAAAATAAATAATAATATTCATTTTCTCTCTCTAGTTCAGGGGAAAGTGTTCACATTCATTCTAAAATAAAAACATTTTCTTCTTCTCACTGTTATTTCACACTCAAATCAAATTGATTCGACATTAAATTCACTTTGTTTCAACTTGAAATAACTTTAATACAACGCGTAGTGTTATTTCAATATCAATGTTATTTTGCTCTAACTTTGCTGGAATGTTAAATTAATATGAATTGAAGTTAGTTTAAAAGAAAAAATTTTGTTTGCAAGTTATTGTATAATTATGTAAGATATACATGAAGTAACTATTAAGTGAACCTCGTTTTCGATGATTTTTAATTGATTTTTTTATGCGGTATGTTCATTTGCATTTATAAATATTTTATATCATAATGACTTAATTTTTAGTTTGTTTACCAAAATGTCATATTTTTATATTAAAATTTCTTAATTTTTTTTTACATTTTTGTGTTTTTTTTTAAATAAAAAATATATTTTATAAAAAGTACTTAAATGTTGAATAAAGTGCTCTCTTGCTTGGTGGTAAGTACCATCTCAATTTTTCCACTTTCCATCACTGATACGCATATTGATTTCTATGATCCTATTGGTGTCTTAAAATAGTTTTAATCATAAAGTTTTTACGTTTTTAGTCTATGATATATACTAGTTTTCATTATTTTAAGCGTAATAGCCGGTAAGAAATGTAAGTTTAATTGGAGAAATAAGTAAATAAATAAATACAAAATTTTGGGCGGGAATCCCGGGAATTTGGTTTTTATTTCCCGCTTTCCCGGGAATCCAAAAAGTGAGGGAATAAAAAAGTGCACACACATCATCAAAGTGGCGTCAAATTTTGATAAAACTAAAGTATGTAATAATTTATTTCTTCCCTGATACCAGACAAAAACTAATTTTTTTTTTCGAGTGGAGAGTTGGTGACAAAAATTAAACGATTATCGTAGTTGTTTTATATGGTTTATGGCTTCGAAAACTAAAAGAACTTAGTGCATTTTGCTTATGCTACTATAAAGCTAATAGTTTGCTTTTAATTTGTTTTTGCTAGCCTCTGATGGATGGCATACAGGAAAATGTGCTTATAACGCTAAATAGACTACAACTTCCAAAGTAATTCTAGGGTTGACTGCCCTAATTTGTTATATTTAATACCATTCAGTATACCAGCTAGAAACTTGAGGATAATTGACACATTTAAAGTTCCAATTAATCGTAATAATTATGCTCTTAATAGTACTTTAACAAGAGCATTTAATAACATTAATAATTAGAATTTATGCCTTAAAAAAATCTAAGTCGGATATTGACTTTTACACATCAAAAGTTAATTTTAAGCTTTATCTTTTGAGTATTTTATAAATTTTATATATGTTTATATTCCATTTATTTAATTTTGTAATATATAATTCTATGTAAGTTTATGTGTAGTTGCATAGTCTGTAAGGAATTTTGTTTTCCATAGACTGAAATAAATAAATAACGTAAATACTTTTTATTAAATTTACTTATAGCGGCAGAAAATACAGATAAAAAAGGCAATATCGCTTATGTGACTAAAAACCTTAAACGAAAAGTACTTTTGATTTTTGTCAAATTCATATCAAAGCATACGTGTGAGTTTTTTATTACTAGTACAATTATAAAAATGTGTGTTTGATGAGCCAATTTGATGTGTGGACATCAGCGTTACCGCTGTGATACTTAAGTATCAATTTGACCCTTTTTCGACGGTCTTGATACCCTTTTTGACCCTTTCTTTAAATTACACTTTTGTATGATTTTCAACTATTTTGTGCCACTTTTTTTGGAAATAGCGCTCACATTTTGTTTTTTGTTAACACTGCTGAACAGTAGTGCTTCAGCAAAACAAGCGCTTTTGATATTAGCATTGCTACGAAATGAACTTTGGCATAGACTCAAAGTAGAAACTACCGATTCCATAACTTCCTCTCTTAATTTGTTCGAAGTGGAGATGGAGGAATGGACGTTAGGTGAAGATTGAATAACGAAATATAGAACTCACATTCCTAAAATGTAGTTAGTTTTCGTAAAAAGTTTGCGTTAAAACTTTTTTTACGACTTGAATTAGATGTTCGATAGTAAAGTGCAATTTTCCTAATAGCAAACATAACTCATATACATGCATTTATTGCATAACTTATTATGTTTTCTTTTCTACAAAAAATGTGGCATTTTATTTAAAAATTGCAATTTGGTTCGTTTCTTAAAAATGTTTTGCTCTCCAAAAGGGTAGCATGTTTTATTTTAAAAAAATCACCCTTACTAATGGCATATGGCATTGAACTTTTCACCCCGTATAAATCGACAGTTTTGATAGTGCCCTGTGAAATATGTGACTTCGGTTTATATATGGGGCTGTTTTAAAACGGCGACGATTTCCTCAAAAAGCAACAAAGCTACGCAAAAATTCGGAAAAGTTTGCCAAAATCAGCGAAAATTTTTTTTATATATCAAAAAAGCCATAAAATGTATTAAAAGTCCCTAAAACTAAAAGGACTTTTGTCAAAAAAAGTTAAACTAGTATATTTTAATAGAACAAGGTACACAACAAACTTTTTGACGCGCACGCGGCAGAAAGTTGGTTAATTTTGAATTTTTTAACGCATTGTGTATTTCCGACAAGTAATCAGCTGACAACAATGAATAATAATTTAACAAATTTGTGAATCATGGAGGAAAAGCATTTAATGAGCTATAATGATTTTTTTTTTTTTTTTTTTTTTTTCATTATTTATTTATTGAATCTTCATATATTAAATATGAACTAACAATAATTAATCAAATCTTATACTAATACATTATTTTTGTCCTGCCAATGCTAGACGAAAATTTTTCTCTTCACGGTTTCTATTCACATATGTAGATTTTTAGCGGTCTTCTCGTCGGATGAGTCCTGCAGTATCTCTTCTCCTTAATCTAGAGTGGCCGCTGTCATTTAAAATATTTCGAGCTAGTGGATTTGGGTGCGACTCAAGCCTTTTTAAATATTTTGCTGCGTACTTCGTAATAATAGTTTTTACTAATGGCACATTGAGATCCTTGTGAATATTAGAGTTTTTAACATACCAGGGAGCGACTGTGATTATTCGAAGGAGTTTATTTTGGCGCCTTTGAATTTTTTCGATATTTGAGGCCGAGGCAGTGCCCCATAGCTGAATACCGTAGCACCAGATTGGCTTTAATATAGAGTTGTAGAGTAGGAGTTTGCAATCGAGGCTAAGAACAGAATTTCTTCCAATAAGCCAATTAATTTGAATTGCTTTCAGTTTCATTTGTGTTAGTTTTGCTTCTATATGGCATTTCCATGTTAAGCGCCGATCAAGATGAATACCAAGATATTTTACATGCGATTGTTGGGGCACTAATTGATTATTGATTATAATAGGGGGACATGACTCCCGACGCAAGGTGAATGTTATATGTACGCATTTTTGCTCATTGACCTTTATCCTCCATTGTTTTAACCACTTTCAAATATATGATTCTGCAAGTAGCGAGATGCTTCATGACAGTTTTCGTGTACGCTTAAAAAAGCTGTATCATCAGCAAATGTTGAAGTTAGGGTGTGGTTATTTGTTGGCATGTCTGAGGTATATATTAAGTATAACAGTGGGCCCATGATGCTTCCCTGAGGGACTCCAGCGTCAATTGGCTGAGGAGAACTTATAAAATCACCTTCTTTAATTATAAACCTTCGACCGATTAAGTAGTTTTCTAACAGCTTGTGTGTGTTTACTGGTAAGTTTAACTTCAATTTATGTAATAACCCTTCATGCCAGACTTTATCAAAAGCTTGAGAAACATCGATAAAGAGGGCGGAACAATATTTTTTTTCTTCAAAGGATTTTCTTATGGAGTTTACTATACGATGGGTTTGTTCAATTGTGCTATGTTCTCTTCTAAAGCCGAATTGATGGTTAGGAATACATCGATTTACATTTAAAATTGGGGCTAATTTTGACACTAACAGCTTTTCAAACAGCTTTGATATATTAGACAATAAGCTTATAGGTCTATATGACTCAACTTTTGTAGGATCCTTCCCTGGCTTAGGTATCATTGTAACTAAGGATACTTTCCATTCTTGTGGGTAGTATTCAAGGCGTAAAATAGCATTAAAAATCAAGAGAATAATTTTCTTTGCTATGCTGGGTAGCTCTAAAAGCATTTTGTTGCTGATCTTATCAAACCCAGGGGCTTTCTTGGGGTTTAAATCATGAATAGCCTTTTCGATTTCTTTTATCTCAAATCTAAGTGGAACAGCAGCTCTAACAGCAACAGGTGGCAACTCGACTGCAATATCGGGAGATGTATGCGGGGTAAATACGTTTTTCAAATGATTAACAAAAAGATTTCCTTTTTCTTCGTCATTTCGTGCCCAACTTCCATTTAAGTTTCTTAATGGTGGTTTAGTGATAACTGGTCTATTAAGATTTCTAGCTGCACGCCATAAAGAGTAGTCTGATTGAGAAGTTGCATCAAGTTCCTTAAGATATTTTTCCAGGGAAGCCGTTTTCTGAGACTGCAGTAACTTTCTTAGCCTTTTTGTGCACTCTTTTAGTAAATTCTTAAGTTGAGGGGATCTATGCAATTGCCATTCTATGATGATGAAGAACAAACTTTTTGTCAGGTGTTAAATATAGAAAGTCGCATTCCAAAAAAAGTTTTTGGACCACTTCTTACCTGAAATAAATATATTTTGTTTATTTATAAAAAACTTGGTCTTATTATTTTCTTTATAATGGGAAGTACATCTTATAAAAACCTTGACGCTTTTTTAATTGAAATATCCCTTTTGACCCCCCCACCCTTTTTTCAGGAAAATCAACTTTTTGTGACCCTTTTCGAAAATTTCCAACGGTAACCCTGCCGCTTTAAAAATATGTAATTGTACTTTTTGAAAGGAGAGATACTCAAAAATTAATTTTAGTTTATTTTAATAATATTAAGTAAAGCTTTAATCAAATGATAAAGATTAATTATATTTATTTGGCTATTTTGATAATAAAATACTTTTTAGTATGACTTTTAATTATTGTTTTGAAATAAACGATTAGATTAGATTAATAGCATAAGGCCTTTATAAATTTTTCTGCTAAAGCAATATACATACATATGTTAGCTAAGAAAGTACAAGAGATAAGATATTGTTCAGAAACCCTAAAAATGGCCTCTAGCAAACAATTGGATTAAAATAATTTGTACACGGAAAGAATTATTTACTAAATCACCAGAAAATATGGCTTAAACCAAGAAAACTTTGGATGATTCTCGTCTTAGCCAAAAATTTATTGTTGTAAATATAATATAAGCAAAAAGCAACTACTCAAAGCGAACAAACATTTTGTCGAATATAGCAAAAAAATTCATTTGAATTCTATACTTTTTTAAATCAAGTTTTCGTTGCAATTTATTTTACAAAATATCAAGAAAAAAATATTTTATTTGTACATGCATAAATTTTTACTTGAATTGAATAAAGTTTTAATCATAGTATAGAACTAGTATGCCAACTCGAGAGAGCGTTCTCAATTTCTTAGTTCTCCCCTCACACATATACGTTCTGTGTGAATTCAACACACATAAAAACAACAAAAACAAACAAAATTTTAAATTTTTCAATTTACAATTTTTCACAATATAACCCTTTTTGTTTAGTTTTATGACATATACACATAATTATAAAATTTTTTCCAATACATTTTGCTCATTTGCTTTTGCAAAATTTTTCACAATACTCCAACTAAAAATGTTTAAATAAATTTATTTGACAATAATTTTTTTCTGCTGCTAATTTTATTAAAGCCAGCAGAGTAGCATTTTGTGGTATGAAAATAATCGGCCTTATTACGGTTGTCGTTGTCGTCAAAGAATGTGTCGTTTTTAGTAGTAGATTAAACAGCACAGGTTGTGTGTTACTTTAATCTATTATAAAAAACGATACAGTCGTTGACGACAACGACAACCGTAATAAGACTGAATATTTTAAATCATAAATTATTAAAATATTTTCCGATGTTGCAGAATAAAAATTTTTCAAACATTGTTTTAAAAAGTTTATAAATGCAGCCATCATTTAATAAATTGAAAATTTATTGAACTAATAAAATTTTATTTTGGAAAAAAAATTGGTGCCACATTCTATATGATTTTATGCAAATATGTTTAGTGGTGGAAATAGTTTTATACTCCAATACATTTAAAAAAAAATTTACTAACACAAACATAAGTTAGGTACCACTGACAATTGAGTTATCTACCTGTCAAAGAGCCGGCATACTAGTTTTTCTTAAAAAATTAAGAAATACTTACCCAAATTAAATACATGTTTGGTCTTTAAAATTCAATTACTCAATTTCAATTGCAAAACACCAGCATCAGCCCGACATGATGTGTTTAACTAAATGGGAGCTTTTGCATTTTATTTTACTTTTTAAACATGAAAATAATGTACATAACGTCACCTGAAATGCAAAAGGGCGTAAGAAATACCAAGTGCACCTTGTTGTTATTAATTTTGTAAAGTTGTTTGCCTCTCCTGTAAAAAATAAAGTGTTGTTACGCCTTTTTGCATTTTAGGTGACGATATGTTTTTCTTCTTGTTCTGTTGTTGTTGTTGTTTATACAACAAACTTTGACAAACACATGCGTATGCAGGCATATATGTACAAATTCTTGATATATCGATTAAAAAAAAAAAAAAAAAATACAAATGATTTGAATCAAACCAAGTTTACTTGAGTATTTTCTGCAAAAATTTAAAAAATCGCTAGCATTTAATTACTTGATGCAAGAAATTTGATTCTATTAAAAAATCAAGAAAACAAGACTAACATTAAATATATGCAGCTTGAACTCAGAAATATCTTTCTTATTTTTAATAAAAACTAGGTACTTTTGTATTTCTTGTTTTAAGAAATTTTTGTTCAAATACCAAAAACGTGAGTTCTTTTATCATGAGAAAATGTTTCTTTACTTAAGAAAATTTTACTAAATACGAACGAAATAAGTTAAAATCAAGAAATAAATTTTTGATTTTCTTGTTTTAAGATGCGTAATTGATAACATTAAAAAATTAACTTCTTTTTCTTTATGATGACTTTTGTTCTGCCTGCCAGCTTCTGTTTCAATTGTGCGGTGCCATGTATGCGATGGTCTAGCCCTTCTTCGGTTACCATGGGTATCCTATTCAATATTATTCTTTTTGTATCGTTCGTAGCCTTAATAAGACGTGACTTATCTAGCGCCACATATTTTTAAGAATTTCTTTTCTTATTGTATTTGGTCTTGTTTCTCTCCACACCATTCCTTTCTTTGGGTATTGTGGATATTGTTTGCAGCCAGAATTTCGAGATTCTCTGTAAATATCGGTTTAGAAAAGCCTGCAGCAAGTTTATATCCCGAGTGGCTGAGTTCTGAGACTCTTTTAATAATAATAGTCCATTGCATATTAAAAATGTATTTAATAATTTATGCAAAAATTCTTAAAACACTAATAACGGGTGGTTAAATGTTAAGGGCCGATGTTAAATGTTTGCCACTCCTAAATGTCAAGTTTTTTTCTGCATTTGATTTGACATTTCTCAATTTCAGACTTACTGAATTTGAAGCATGGAAAGATACACAATCGAGCAACGCGTTAAAAATATTCAGGCTTATTATGAAAATGGGAGTTCAAATCAAAATGCACCTCGTGAAAATCATCTTCAGTGATGAGGCACATTTTCACCTCAGTGGATTCGTCAATAAGCAGAATTGCATTTGGGCGAATGATAATCCAAGAGTGATTGTCGAAAAACCAATGCACCCACAAAGAGTAACTGTTTGGTGCGGTTTATGGGCTGGCGGCATCATCGGGCCGTATTTTTTCCAAAATGAGGCCGGTCAGGCAGATACTGTGAATGGTGTTCGCTATCGTGGAATGATAACGAACTTTTTATGGCCCGAATTGGAAGATACGGATGTGGACGATATGTGGTTTCATCAGGACGGAGCCACTTGCCACACAGCTAACGAAACAATGGCTCCTTTGCGCGTCAAATTCAATGGCCGTGTAATCTCACGTGGTGGCGGTGTCAATTGGCCGCCAAGATTATGTGATTTGACACCGTTGAACTTCTTACTTTGGTGTTATTTGAAAGAAAAGGTGTACGTCGATAAGCCAGAAACAATTCAAGAGCTAAAGAATGAGATAATTCGGCACATTCAGGGCATAGAACCTCAATTATGCCTTAGCGTCATCGCAAATTTGTACCATCGTATGGAGGTGTGCCGCCGATATTTTGCCGATATTTTGTTCCATACATAATTGAACCATACCAATATTATCATAATAAAAAGAAATGACAATAATTTCTAATATAATTTGTGTTTTATTCAAAATCAACATCGGCCCTTAAAATTTAAACAACCTTTAGATTCCAAATTATTTCATTTAACTTTCTTATATACCAATTACTTTATTTAGTTTCAACTACTCTATAGCACATACATACCTCGAGTTTCTCTCACCGATATAACTAAAATTCCTTAAAAGACCAAAAAAAATTTTCCTCAATTATCTATCCCTAAAATGTATGCCTTCACATAAGTAGATAAGTATATTATATTTGCGTTTCAAAAACCATTATTCTATACTAAATAGTTAATCAACAAAACAACGTCCACAAGAAACTTCTCCAGTATTTTTTGTTTACTTGGAAACACAGTTCGCTTGATAACGATTTCAAATTACAGTAGCAATTGAAAATCAAGGGTTCATTTCTGTTTATTTAGGTTTAAAGTTAAGAACAATAAACCAGTATAAAACTTAATATATATGTATGTATTAAAGTAATTATCAATAACTACAAAGTGGAACTTTATGATGTCATTAGTGAAATGAATCATTTTCTTTTAACATTTTACATATTAAATATATAATTACTTGCGTTCTTAAAAAAAAAATATTGACTTTAGTTTTAAAACAAATCTGTAAAAGATAAGTATAAATTAGTCATGGCTATTTCAAAGTTAAAATTCGTCTTTAAAATAATCATTTTTATTACAAAAGTCATGGTGGAAGTCATTTGATTGTTTTTTTTTTTTTTTGGTATTATGTATTTAGATTTAACGACAATGTAGATAAAAAAAATATTTGTCATATTTATGTATATTGTTTGCGACAACCGTAATAACGATTTTTACAAAGTTTTTGAGTACAATAACGACACTAAAGTTAAGCCCTAATATGTAACAACTAGCAGAATATTAATTTTTGAATGTTAAATTATTAATAAGATTGATGCATAGCACCTAAACTTGCAAAGCAAGTTATTTTAAATGTTAACGGTCTTATTTGTAAAAAAAAAATTAAATAGGTTTATTAAAAGTTTCTGAAACGGATTTTTTGTGAAAATGTTATTACTAACTTAATACTTGTCAAAATGTATATGCATTCATATATTTCTACACAAGTTTTTATGTATAATCATATAAAAATTTTCTAGAGGTATTTCAATACCTGTTTCAAACTATGCGACATAACCCTGCAACAATATTCGTATTATCCTTTAGTGTCCCTTCGGAACGTTTGCGGTTGCAAGCAGCGCAAATAAATAAAACTTTTTTATAATAGAAACAATAAATTTTCTTTAAAATAATAACAATTAATTTATTTAGTTGTTATATAGATGTTGATATATATACAGTAAAATCGCAAACAAGTTAACCGAAATGTCCCAAGAGTTGTTAACTTCTTCGAATTACAACTTTTCTAAGCGGTTTTGAATTGTAAAAAATGCAATTATAAACACACCGAAGTTTATTTGAATGACTTAGTTTTCATCATTATAAAAAAGAAACTTAGATCTAATTTGTACCGGCTGGTTTCAAGTTCACAATTGCTCTTGAACTACAATTTATAATAAATAATTAAACAATCAGTCATGTATAATAAATTCAAGGTGCTACATCTGACGTTTCTCATGAAAGGAGTTCTTAACATATTTTCAGTTAGCAAATTTGCCAGCCATCCATTACTGGCATAATTGTCTTTTTAGGTTGCAGTAGCACGAATTCGTGCTAAGCAATTGATTTTAACCGAAAATAGCATTGAAACTCATGTAACGACAGACGGGTAACGCGGACGTCGAACGGCTACATGGCACACTAAATGAACAATTGATTGCGTTTTCGTTGCTTCAAGAAAAACATGTATACAAACTTACTTTAATAACAGCATATTTCGGGCTGTGTAATGTTTTCCTGTGTGCTTTTTCCTATGTGTTCTACAAAGCCTCAAGAATTTTGCGACGTTTCGTTTTTATTTTAGGGATGGCCACTTCAGATAAACCAAAAATCCCAAGCCAATAGATTTTCTTTAATGTATTTTTCAATTTTGTTTAAGCTCTTCACTTTCGGCTTAAAATCGAATCTGTCTTGGTTTGTTTTGTACTGATTTGTTGACATTTTTTATCAATACGCTCAGAAAAGTCAACTTAGGGTTATCTTTTTAGAGCGGCACATGGGCGTTAAATTTTGGTTCACTTAATCGTAAGATTTACTTTTACATTAGTGAACTTTTTCGCGATTCTACTGTAATACTATCTCCTTGAAATTTCGCATAATTTTCTATCTAAAAATTTCAATTACCATTACATTCCTATACTATTTGGAATAGCTCTAATCTTGTACACACTTCTTCCATTTTACTCTAGAAGACTCAAACATTTTTTTAAAAACAATTAAGAATGCAGCTGCAACGTCATTTAGAACGCAGCTACACTGGTATTTAAAACCCATTATAGGAGTGAGTGAAAATTACTGTTTCCGACATAAATTTTTTTGACATACATTTACAATTTTAATAAAATACATCTTAGTGCAATTACTAAAAACCAAACCATTTTAGTCTGAAAAAAGAGTTTCTGACTCATATGTTCCTATGCACGATAAGCAAACAAAGAAAAAAAGTGAAGTTTTCAAAAAATTACAAAAAAAAATAATAATAAATAAATAAAAATGGCGTAAAACGCGCTAGGTTTTTAAGGAGTCTAAAAGTAGAGAATTCAAATTTTATCGTGATATAAAGGGTCCGCCAAATAACTTTTTTTTTTTTTGAAAATGCTATAAAAAAAATACTGAATATTTTCTCAAATTTCTTTTTTTATTTGAAAGTACAATCCTTCCGGTTAATAATGGAAAATAATTTCATTCAAATGGCGTCATACCAAGGTCTTTATGCTAAATTCGTCTCAATGATATCTCCGAAATGTTCAATTGTTGAGAACGACGGTGAATTGACTTTCTGCCACAGCAGCAATATTCTCGGGTGTACGCACTGTTTTTGGCTTTTCACGCTTTGGTTTATCGATGAGGATGCCAGTTTCTTCCACTTTTTTCACAAGATAACGAACATACGGAGCTGACTGTGCTTCTCTTCTTCCAAAATCCGTACGCAATTTTCGCACACATTCTGCAACATTACCATGATTTTCAAAGTAATGTCGCAATATTTCCCAGCGTTGTTCAAGCGTATACACAACCATATTCGTTCAGCGGAAGGATAAAACTAATTATCTGTCAAATCAGACATGAGCTTAGTGTTACCATACACGAAATAAGCACTAGTTGAAAAAAAAAAACGTTAGATGGCGGACGCTTTATAACATTTTTAATTATCATTAAAATTTAAAATAAAATTTTTCTAAAAATTACTACAAGTAACTGTAAATATAGTATTTTACAAAAAAAAAAAATTCATTGGGTGATTCACAATGTAGTCATAAAGTTGTAAAGTCTCTTAAAATAATTACAAGAAATATATATGACTGCTGTGAGCAACCGCTCGCTTATAATTTAGATTTATACTGTTTAATTATGATGAATCAATGAACACAGCATTAAAATTTTTCTTTTGTTTGAAACACGACAATATTTTTTTAAACAATTAAACAATATTTTTTTAGGACATTTTGATGATATGACTTTATAGCACACCTTGTGAGCCACCCAAATGTAGTAAATTTATTCGTTTAGTCACATAACATATATTGTAAACCTCTCAAATCGTAAAAAGTCAATTAAAAATCATGCCAATTTACTCAACTTTCATGACTTTAACAGAGTCCCAAAACGACAAATTGTAATCAAACGACTGGAAAATTCACTAAACGATGCAAAATTTTTTTTTTTTTTTGCAATTTTTTGAGGTCTGGCAGATTTTTACTTCAAAAAACAATTTTTAACTGCAGTTTTTCATTTTTATTCGAATGATACAAAGAAACATTTAATTACAATATGATTAACAAACTTTTTTTCAAATGCAACAATGTTATATTTTGTACTCCCTTTTAAAAGCAACACATGTATATTTATACTAATGCCCGTAATTTTTACAAATAGATATCTAGCTGTGTATAGATAGATATCTTATGGTGAAACGAATTTTTCATAATTTTAGGCAAAATTAACGTTAAAATTACCAAAATAGTTTTACCGGATAGGTAAAGATAAATGTTAGGTACGAACACGACAAGATATCTCTTTGTAGAAATTACGGGCATAAAGCAATAAAATATATGCCCCCTTATTCTTACACAATATTAAGTTTAATAAAAACTTTACTTTTTCTCGAAATGATTTTAGATGCTATAATTTTATGACTGTTGAAAAAATGTTGTTTCATTTTTCATATTATATGACAATACAACTTTGTTATCTATTGGGGTATTCACAAGGTGTGCTATCATGGTTTATTGTCATAATGTTCTAACATTTTACAATGGTTTAGAAATATTGTTGTTGGTTTGTAAACAAAAAGTGTCTTAAATAAATAGAACGTTGCTTGCTATGTTTATTGTGCTGTCGTAATTAATAGCACATTAAATTATGAGGGGTTGCTCACAACAGTCGTATTTTTTCATGTTATTATTTTAAGACATATGACTTTATGACACCTTGTGAGTCCCCCATATGTATTTTCAGTGAGTGTGTTATTTATCCAACTGTTTTTTTGTTCAAAATTTTCATTAATTACACTGTGCAAGAAATTGACACTTTTTTTCGTGACAAGCTGGGCACCTGGCGTTTTAACATAATTCGGGTACGCTGAATCCAGTGGTGCTCGCGGTTTTTTAAGATTGGCTCTGGTTTTCGAGATATACCGTTATTTCGAAAATGGGGGAGGTTGCACAACATATGTTCGCGTAACTCAAAAACGTT
Source organism: Pollenia amentaria (assembly GCA_943735925.1). Lineage (NCBI taxonomy): Eukaryota > Metazoa > Arthropoda > Insecta > Diptera > Polleniidae > Pollenia > Pollenia amentaria. The sequence continues at coordinate 225,088,952 of OX031007.1, read as the reverse complement.
TTAGGTTATTGAAAAAACTTAAAAAACCGAAATTCCGCAATAAAATTTCCTTTAAGAAAAGTAAAACTTCTTTTTAATATCCGCAGTCGTTTGAGAAACATAATTTTTGGAAAAAAAATAATTTTTTTAACAAAATTTCGAAATTTTTGTTTTTTAAAAATTCATAAAAAATTGGAAAATGCAGCTATGCTTCTAACTTGCTTCTCTGCAGACGTATTAAAAATTAAATTCCAAACAAAACAAGCCATAAATGATTAAAATCTGTTTGCAACTTTTGATTTTATTCACAAAAGTCGACAAATTTTAATTAATTTAAGAATTTCATAAAACGCAATATTTGTATGGGAGCCCCCCTAAGAAGTGAAGATAAGAGGCAAGTATGTCTCAAGAAAATGTTAAGGACAAAAAATTAATTGAGGTCGGTCATACATTATATACCACTAGGGGCGACTTCTGGGAATTTATGGGACTTTTTTTTCAATATATTTCTAGTCTGCATTGAACATTTTGTATGGAAGCCCCCTTAAGGAATGGAGATAGCGGGTGGGTATGTTAGAAATAAATGATTGAGACTCGGCTGGTGATTGTTCATTAAATTTTTCGGCATGGTAATGCAAAAAATGTATTTTCAATGACATTCTAACGTTTAAGTTTTTTAATGCGGTTAGCATATTTTTGAATAAAATTCGCCAGTTGTCAGACCGATGATTTCCTAATACATTTTCTATTACTGATTTCACACAATTCCAGGCCAATTTATATTTCCCACACACATTAGAAGCATAGCTACATTTTCCAATTTTTTATGAATTTTTAAAAAACAAAAAATTATGTTTCTAAAACGACTACGGATATTAGAAAGAAGTTTTACTTTTCTTAAAGGAAATTTTATTGCGGAATTTCGGTTTTTAAAGTTTTTTCAATAACCTAAAGCGTTTTTGAGTTACGCGAACATATGTTGTGCAACCTCCTCCATTTTCGAAATAACGGTATATCTCGAAAACCAGAGCCGATCTTAAAAAAAAAACCGCGGGCACCACTGGATTCAGCGTACCCGAATTATGTTAAAACGCCATGTGCCCGGCTTGTCTGTTTCAACTAGCATAGTGTTATTGTTCTTTAGCTATTTTGCCTTATTTTGTAAGGCGTTGTCGGTAACGAGTGTGTCGTTTTTTGTAATAGATTAAAGTAACAGATAACCTGTGTTCTTTGATCTATTACAAAAAACGACTCACGCGCTAACGACAACGCCTTACATAATAAGGCCGATTATTTTTATTCATGTAATAAAAAAAATAAAGCTAAATAAAATCTTATTGGATTCGGTGTTATAAAATTGTTTTCATAAATTTCATTCGGAAACATTTTTACCAGAAGAGGTACAATACAACTTGTTTTACCTGAAATAATATTTTCAGGAATAAAAATATGGAACCACATTAAAACTTCGTTATTAAAGTTGACTTTGATTCTCAAAACTTCGCAAAATTTTATATAAAATTGTTTTGGATTTTCTTTAACAATATCAATATTGATATTATTTGTAGAAATATAAAAATCCACTTCTGTTCCGCAATAAATTTCAGGTTTTCACTAATGTTGCCTCGTCTGTGGGTACCATAAGTCCCCCTTTACAATGTGGCAGTGAGAAAAAAGTAAAGTGTGTCACACATACAGCGTCGCCCCCTTACCAACAAACTTCGTCTGTCTCCCTTTTACTTGCCACATTGTAAAAGGGGACTAAGCGCTCTTACACCACAATACTAGTCGCATATTTAAACGCCCATTACATTAACGATTTGTTGCACAACATAAATGCAATGAAAAGTACTCAATAACTTGTTTGCTATACTAAAAATTCAAAAAGGGGGAACTATGACAAATTTTTAAATTGTACCAAATGAGTCACGGTAGTACCACGGTACTTTAGAAGGTCAAAATGTACCAAAAAAAAAAGTACAATTGTACCAACTTTAACATCCCTGTTACATACCATTATGGGGGAATGAGAATTTTAATTATTTAATAAAAAGAAACAAACATAACAACTTAGACACATCTATATGAATTCAATCACAAATCTATAAGGCATATCGGTACATAAATTCCATCCAATATATCCATGCGAAATCGATCAGAAAGCGGCCAGACAGTATGTATAATCAATGACTGGCAGAAATCTGAACGAAGTCTTTACAGTACGTTTACATTTGACAGTACTGGCAAGACAGTAAGCAAATACATATTAGTTGCCAAAAACACTACTTGCTGTCTTCGTGACGTAGGTGTCCAGACAGTAGTTAAGACAGTTCACTTTTAAAAAAATTTCTACCGTGAATGTCGCAGTTCAAGTTCTAGCTAAACGTGTTTTATATGAACTTAAAAAACTAAAAATAGCATTTAACAACTATTTTTTGAGAACATAGATAACCCTTAAGTAAATCATGCAAAATCAAAGCAAAATTTATAAATTTTCTTTTAATTGTTGATTTTTTTTTTTACTTTTGCAAACAAAACTTCAAATTACTGTCAGCAAATGTCAAATCACTGTCCATTTTACTGTCTGCAAAATTTGCTAGACAGTAGACAAGACAGTTGGAAAAGTATACATGTATTAGTGAAAAAGTTTGCATGTATTGCAACTGTCTTGCCAGTACTGGCAAATGTAAACACCGTGTTAAGAATAATGTCAGACATTTGCAAGAGATGGCTGATTCAGACAACACATCGGAGTATTTTGCTGGCTGGGTTGTTACACATATTTCTTTTTTGCCTGAAAAGCAATAAGTATAGGTATGGCCAATATTTATATTTTTATTTATTTATTGCTTGTAGTACAAAAACCTGCAAGGCCTAAGCGCATTACTGTATTATTTCATGCAGGTTATCATGAATATAATTTAACAAAATGTCCGTAGACACACAATTTGTATTAAATTCTACTTTTAAGGTTTTGGGAATACGATTCAGCCCTTTAAAATTTCAGGCTAAAATGCATAATTAAAAAGCTTTTGAATAGATCTTTCTGGATATAGTTTTTATAAAATTTTACACCAAAATATTACGGAAGTGCACTAGGTAACTACCCAATAAAAAATTGAGCTTCGGGCGAAGCAGGTTTGTAAGGAAGAAACGTAAAAGTTTCGCTTACCATATCGCTTACGGAAGACATGAATTTTATATGGCGAGTTCCCACTTTGAAGCAATACATTATTGACACAGAAAGCGCTTTATGCAGTGCATTTAAAAATTGGAATACCATACGGAATGGTATGCGTAAACGGTAGTTCGAATAAGACATCATCTTTATTTAAATCAATCATATTCGTATAATCTGTACAATTAAAGTTTATCAAAGGTTTTCCGAAGACCCCAGATATGATGAAGGCTAGGTTGTTATACATTTATGTCACATATTGTCCGGAATTGTTTGCTATTGAAATTCAGGAAGATCGGTCCATAAATGGCTGAGATATGAGCAAAAAACCACGACTACCTCTAATTCCATAAATTTTCCATAAATCCCATGTTGTTGTTGTTTTTTAAATTCTTTTTTTCTGCATATCTCGAGAGCGGTAAGAGCTACGGCTTTCAGATTTAGTACAAACATGTTGCTTGCCAATACATAAACTCTCTAAAAAAATAGGCGGGATTGGAAAAGTGGGCGTGGTACCTCCCGTACAAAGACATTATTGAAAATACTAAAAATTTAAATTTTAGGGCTCTAGTATGACATATGAACACGTTTTATATACCAAAATATCAGAAATTTTTAGCAGCATATATTTCCCTTGAAACTTTTCTCCCAAAAATGGAAGAGTAATGGGTATGTTTTTAAACATACCCATTTTCGGGAACAATAGATCTTCCCGAGTCCAAGTTTTATAATCTAAGTAAATTGTTAATTTCTTCCTAAAGACGTGGGTATATAAATCTGCCAAATCGGGTAAAGAAATAATTAAGTTATTAGCAAATTACTCCAAAAATGGGCTAAAAAGCATCAACATTTTTATAAAATTTTTTAGAGCTGTTACATGACGTATGGATACGTCTTATAAATCAAAAGATCGGAAATTTTTAGTAGAACATATTTGCTGAAAAACTCGGAAAAATCGGTTCAGATACAAAACAGTTATATTAAGTAAATGGTAAATTTCTTCCTAAAAACTTCGGTGTATAAATCTATCAAATCGATTGAAAAATGCCCGAGTTATGACCAAATTACTGAAATACCAATATTTACTTTTTTTTATTTTTATATAATTAAGTTGTCTTATTTTTTGAAAAGTGGGAGCTTCGAAAATCGAGATAGACCTATGGTTCCTTCACCAAAGTTACTTAGAATTATCCATAGAATCATCCTAGGGGGCGGCTCTAATCGACAAAAAAATTGGCCCGCCCTAATATATATATATATATATATATATAGGTATATATATACATATATTAGAGCGACTCAAAAAAAAAAGTGATTTTTTTACCCCTCTGAAAATAAAGCTTGATATGTTTTATGATGATTGCCAAAATATTTTGGTTCTAACGTTGGTCTTTTTTCAGTTTTTCGAATTTTTTTGCACTTTACTCCAAGACGACATAAATAAAATTTGGTATCATCGAAAAGAGTTTTTGAAGCAGTGGTATATAAAACTTGACCACTTGCGCCTACTAATTGAGATATTAAGCTAAATACATATTTTCGTTTCGGGTTTTCATACAAATTCTAAGTATGTGGAAGTAATGTTCTGCTTTTCAAATTGAATCTGTTTTAAAATAATGTTAATATATTTTTTTTGGTAATTATTCACATAAAACGCGAAAATCGTGATATATTTTATCTCTTTTATATTTTTCATATATAGGGAATATGGGTATCAAATTGTTTGATTTTTCAATTATAATAACCTGGTGATAAGCAAAAGATCCGTTTTCAAACCTTAGATGCTGTGAGCTAAATTTAAGTTCTTAAATATTAATTTTTTAATTAAAAGCATATTAATTAATCTATTAACAACAGACAAATTTATAATATAGACTTAAAAATAAATTTCTGAAAACACTAAAAATGGATTTTTCTACTGTTCAGCTGAACAAAATGAAGCTTCCGACAAACTGTGACATAATCCAGCAATTGCCATTTTTGCGACAGCAGTGTAATAACTAGTCATATGGGGTAATATTGATGATATTCGACAATTCAATATTCCAAAAGTATTGTTCGAGTGCGAGTCCTTAAATGATATGATAAATTTGAATAAAATTGGTCGCATTACTGAATCTCCTTGTATACAATTTTATTCCCATCAGTATGTTAAAGATCCTTGTGATTCTGAAGAAATTATTGAAATACCAGGTGAAGTCACAATTTAAAAACTGTTTATAGAGATAAAATTAATTGCTTCTTTTACCAAAATCAATTTATAATCCCCATGGCATTCGCAAAACACGAAACGATTTGTTAAGCTAGTAAGCTAATCATGTCTTTCTGTTATCGAAAGTAATCGAACAGGTCGTATTTCAAACAAAATGGAATCGTGCAAACTTTATACAAAGATAGGCCAACTAATAACAATCAAAATATAGTACCAAATCAACCAATATCGAGTAATTTGAGCTATGCTAATATTGTTTCATCAAATGGTGGTAATACGGCTTCAAATGATTTATTTTCTGTTGATCAACTTAAAGAAATGACTTTTGAGCTCATTAATAGTTTAAAAAATTGTAAGTCAAAGTTAGAGCATCTTGATGTTATTACATCATTGGCCTTTAAATTTTTGTCGTAAACATGGATAGCAAAATTAAAATATTAACTTGGAACGCTAGAGGTATACGTAAAAATCTTAAAGAATTTTTTGATTATTTATTAAGAGTTGGTTCCTGCGAGTAGTACAGCAAAAGCTTCTGTTTTAGACTTTTTCATTACTAATATTCCTGATAAACTTACTGGTGGTGAAGTTCTCAATAGTTTAAATTCAGACTATCTACCAGTGCTTACTTCTATTGACTTATTTACCACACGTTCTCATCTGTTAAAACCTGATTATAAGAAGGCAAACTGGGCTACATTTAAAAACTATATTAATAGCAATATTGACACGCTTTTAGACATAGAAGTAAATGGAAATGATGACGTTGATAATTTAATAGAACTTTTTACAAAAGTGATTCAAGATGCTATTGATAGCAGTGTACCAAAAAGGATAGTGTCCAACATTTTTGTAAAAAGGCTACCACAACCAATTTTGCACCTCATTAAGTTGAGAAACCAATCTCGACGGAAATGGATAAGACATAGGATCGTTTTAGATAAGGCTCAAATGACTTTTCTAAATAACCTCATATCTGAAAAAAAAAATCCAGTTTAGAAATTCGCAATGGAACAATCTATTGAATAGTTTGCCAAAAGCTTCTACTAAATTTTGGAATATATCAAAAATTATTAAAAAGAAAAATAAATGTATTCCATCACTTAAACAAAATGGTAACGTTTATATAACGAACAATCAAAAGTCAGAAATCCTGGCTCAAACTTTTGTTTTGAATCACACTATTTCTTCTGACCTAAGTGATCAGAATACAAAACGGCTTGTTAGCAATTCAATTGATATGTTTGAAAATCAAAGTCAACTTGCAAATAATATTATAGTAAGTATTAGCTCAGTTAAAGCCATAATTAAACAACTAAAAGCAAAGAAATCGCCGGGTATTGACGGGGTTTCTAATCGTTGTTTAAAACAATTACCTTTCAAGGGTCTTCAGTTACTTTGTCGTATTTATAACTCGTGTTTAAATCAAAGCTACTTCCCTTTAATGTGGAAGCAGTCGAAGATTATTGCAATTCCCAAACCAGGTAAGAACAATAACTGTCCAGAATCTTATCGTCCCATTAGTCTGCTAAACACCTTAAGTAAAATACTAGAAAAAATTATAAAAGAAAAAATTGTTAACTTTATTGATGATAACAACATTTGGCATCACAGCAGTTTGGCTTTAGCATAATACCATACAGCCTCTTGTGAGAATAAAAAATATTATAAAAAGTAATTTTAATTGTGGAAAATCTACTGCAATGGTCCTATTGGATATTAAAGCCGCATTTGACTCCGTATGGCACGATGCACTTATACACAAAATGTTTACAATTGGCATGGATATGTCTATTATAAAAATAATAAAAAGTTTTTTGTCGAACAGATCGTTTAAAGTTCATATTGGAAACAGTGCTTCACAAACTTATAATATTCCTGCTGGTTGTCCACAAGGCTCGTGCTTATCACCTATTTTATACAATATTTTTACCTACGACTGATGGTTGCAATTCCTCAATATTTGCACTGACATTTAAGCAGAAGAAATCATTAATAACCTGGAAATTCCAGTAAAAATAGTAGTCGACTTTTTCAACAAATGGAAAATCATAATAAACCCCTCCAAAACGCAATCTATATTTTTTACTAGGAGAAGAAAGGAGTGTTTCGTTCCCCAATCTAATATTACGGTTGGAAATACAAGGGTTCCCTGGGAAACAAAAGTTAAATATTTGGGTTTTGTACTAGATAAAAAATTGCTTTTTAACGATCATATAAGCTATATAATACATAAAATAAACTTTACAACAAAAGTTATGTACCCGTTAATTAATAGACATTCAGACTTGAGCATCGATAACAAATTCTATTATTAAAAGCAGTTTTTCATACCATTTTGTTCTATGCGGCTCCTGTGTGGAGTCGCTGCCTCTAACTGTCATTTAAAGAAACTTCTCAAAATGATATACAATCTACCAAATAATTTTTCGACATCAACACTACACTCTATGTCCAACATAAAATTAGTAAGTGTTAAACTTCTAATTTTATATGAAAATTTCGCAAATCGCTGACGATACTCTAGCTATTCCCACATCAACTCTTTATGTTTATAAGTTGAACTTATAATTTTTTTCTTTTTAAACGATTTTTTTTCTCATATTTCAATGGGTTTTTGTTAACTTTTCCCTTCTAAAAAGATTATATGTTGGTATACATATATACATATATTTACTTGATATTTAAATATTTAAGGTGAAAAATTGTACAGATTAATCTCTTAACTTTAAATTAAAAAATTATTGTGAATATGTATTTCATTAAATTTTTCAATAAATGGTTTAAAAAAAAAATATTATATTTTTAATTGTATTTTTTGAAATACAAATAATAAATAAATACAAATAATAAATAAATAAGTCAAATGACGCAAGCAAGCATGGCCTTATACCAACAAAATGTAATTCTCATAAGGGAAAAAATACATTTTATATAGAGAATCATAAAAGTGCGCGTATAACGCATATTCGTAGAAATTTTTCGATTTACTTATTTTTATATATATAGATACATATAAAAAACCACCGAAAAATTTCTACGAATATGCGTTATACGCGCACTTTTATGTTAGTGTGTTTTCTCTATATAAAATGTATTTTTTCCATTATGAAAATTACATTTTGTCGGTATAAGGCTCAGCTTGAAATTTTTAAAAAAGGTAAAAACGGATAAATTCCCTAACCTCATGTTCATTAAAAAAATAAGCGGATAGGTGGCTGGTACTTTTTTGAAATTCGACCATTATGGGGAGTAAACGGGTAAAACCTGTATTTTAAAACTTTTTGCCACGCCATCTATCTGTTAAACCAATAAAAATTGAAATTAAAATATATGACATTCGTAACGTATCTAAAAAAATACAAATAAAAATTTGGTACATTTCCAAAATTCGAACGTTTAAGAGGTGAAAATCGTACCTATTACAAAGCAGCGGGTTTAAACCTAGAAACATAAACTTTGGTGTAAAAATATGTCCACGAAAGAAAAGGAGACACTAACGAAGTAGCGGGTTAAATGCTAGTATATATCGTTACCTAAAACGCATAATGCCCTAACTAACCAAAAATTCAAAATCGAATTTTTCATTGATTCTGATGTATTGCATCAACTTAAATGTCCACAAAATATTTTGAAACGCGAATTTTCGCTATTTTTGCAACATTTTTTTTTTTGTTTTTCCCCTACATTTTGTTTTTTAACCGATTTAGCAATTTCAAATATATTTTATGGTTTGTTTCCAAGTTAGCTATTTTTCGCGAATTTTAGCCATGCTCGCGAAGAAGCGATTTTTCACTGTGAATCTTTAGAGCTTTAACGATTTTTAATAATTACTAGGCTTTGCTATCATACCGCTATTAGCAAATTTTTGCGAATTTCCGCAAATTTTATGGCTTGTTTGAAATATCTAAATTTTTCGCGAAATTTCGCTATTTTTGCAAAAATAAATTTTCTCTACATTTTGTTTTTTAACTGATTTAGCGACTTCAAATATATTTAAGGGTTTGTTTCCAACTTTGCAATTTTTCACAAATTTTAGCCATGTTCCCGTTACCCAGTGGCTTCCATTTTTTTCTTCTACATTCTCCTGTTCTAACACTAAAAGAGATGCTGATCCACAGAATAAAATAAATAAATTAGCTTTTGCGCTCATTTTTACCATTTGAGAAATATATTTTTATTTTTGAACACTTTCATTAAATAATTATTTGATGCAAATATTTCTTTTAGTCTGAACGCATGGCAAACATGAATTAATTTATTTTATTTAACACTGTTTGCCAACTGTTTCATTAAACAAAAATTATCAAATATTTGAGCTTAGTTTGAATATTAACAAAATATTTTTTTGTTTCACACAGTTTGAAGCAAATATCAGAACAATTATTTTCGTTAAATATTTCATTAGTCTGAACGTACCTTAAGAAGTAAATAATTCTTTCGTACATCGGAAATAGGCAGTTAGAATATTGATAATCAAAATATTTTTTTGTTTCACACAGTTTGAAGCAAATATCAGAACAAATATTTTCTTTAAATATTTCATTAGTCTGAACGTACCTTAAGAAGTAAATAATTCTTTCGTACATCGGAAATAGGCAGTTAGAATATTGATAAAAAAAATATTTGTGAAAAGAAAAAATGTATTTTTATAAAGTTTCATATACTGACGAATTATGTTTATATGTATTTCAATTCAAATAATAAGAAGTATGGTTTTATAAAAAATTAATAATTCTTACTATTTTGCCCTTGTTTTAAAAAATTTAAATTAAGAAAAAAAAAATTTAGATTTTCCTCTTCAAAATATGATTTCTTTCGCCATACGACAATTTTTATTCCAAAGATTCTGGTAACGCTGTATATAAATATAAAGTTGCAGCCAACTTCAGGTATAATCTACGAACGAAAAACAAAACGAGTTTGTGAGTACAGCAAAGTATGTACTCCCCCGCTATGCTCTTTTCCCTTCTCTTCTATAAACTCAAGACTTTGCAAAGTAAACTTTGCTTGTCTGAAAGGGGTCTAATAACAAATTGTATCCGTCTGCTAACTTTTAATAAATCAACTCTGAATATTAATGATGCCACATTATAATACTCAAAAATGCAACACGTTTTACATTAACCATCGCTGGTTTTGCCATTTAATTTCATTTTTATTTTCCCTCTTTATATAAAAATTTGAAATGTTTTTAAATTAAAATATATTTAAAAAAGAACTCTAAAATAAAAAAAACAGTGTATTAAAAAAAAAAACAAACAAAATTATTCAACATAAAACGGCTGTTTATCACAAGTTGGCAAACGTTTGGCAGCTTGTTGACAAGAGTTTAGCAAATCTTTAGCCAGAGTTTGGTAAGTGTATTATGAGTAAATGTGCTAACTTCATGCCAAATTTTCGTTATGAATACGGCTGTAAAGGTTCATAACTCGAAAACTAAAGGCCCAACCATAATATGCATAGCCTAGCTTAACCTACGGTCAAAAATTTACAAAAAGTCTCTCAAATGTATTAAAAAAACCAAAACAAAATAAAAAAACATTTGATTCCGTACGGAATGTGCGATCAATTTCGCACTTTGCTTAAGCAAATGACAATTTCATAAAACTTAAAAAAACGTTTCCTTAAGTTCAATATGGTTTGCCTCATATGACTTACATGTATTCGCACATTTGCTGATGCCAACTTAAGCACATTATGGTTGGGCCTTAAGTGTTTGCGCCAACTTTCTTATTTTATTTTTTCGTATTATTTTTCCATTTTCTATCACCCTAGGTAGGTACTTTTTTTATTTTGAGCTGCGTCGGTAAACTAGACTTAAGCTTCGAAAACTATGCTTCTTCGAGACATTCTCATATACATAATACCTATTTTCTTCTTATTTTTAAGTTTTCTATCACCATATGCAATTTTTTTTTTTTTTGGATCTGCATTGGTAAACTTAGGCCCGAATCATATTAAACGCAGCGCAACGCCAAAGAATAACATTGAAAGCACAAACAATGTCATAAATATTTTGTAATTTTGGCGTTGCGTTGCGTTTTATGCGCCCCATACACGGTTCAATTCAGTTGTCAACGGAGTCTTTCAACTGAATTGATACTTGGCCACACACTTCAACTGAATTGAAAGATTTAAATTCAACTGTCAAACTTAGATTTTTTTTTCATCCATTTTGACAGCTGATCAAGAGACTTGAGCACACACAGTACAATCGAATTGAGACTTGAAAGTCAACTTGAAAAAATCAAAATCTTTTGATTTTTCTTCAACCAACTCGACAACCGTCAAACTAATCAACTGACAAGGCCATACACGCTTTGATTTGGACAACGTGTATGGTCTGCTTTACATGATTAGGGCCTTAATTTAAGGTGTAGTTAACCAATAACATTTAGGGCTAATAAATCAGAGCAAGTTAAACTCTATTTTTGGTTTAAAATGTGTTTAAGCCAACAAATCTATAAATCAGAAAACATATAAACCATCTTTAAACGCATAAAATTGGGCGTTTAAACTACCAATACAAACCATATGAATTTGTCTACATTTATCGTAGTGCTGCCACATGTTACTTTTTACACTACATATAATACATGGGACACTGATTTACAACTGTTGAGTTTAAACTACATATAAATTTAAGTTTAGTTCAACTAAACCAGCGTTTAAACACTTACTGATTTATTAGCCATTAATGGTTTAACTAATATATTAGTTAAACTATTGTTATTAGCTAACTTATGACTGTAAATTTGGGACTTAATGGTTGATATTTAAATATTAAACTCAAGTTAATTACTTACAATGTAAAAAAAACCTACACTGACAACTGGAAACCTTAAAACATAGCTCCACAGCAAAATCGAAGATTATGAAAATAATTTTTAAATTGTTTGCACGGTTAATAAGAATTTGTTATCTTAAGTACTTTTACTTAATTTATTTTTTTCGTATGTAGGCACTTTTTTGTTTACTTTTTAAGACACTTACAAATTTGTAGATTGGCAGTAGGAACCTTGAATATTTTTTTAACATTAAACATCTAATATAGCACTTTAATGGTTGTTAATTTCACTGACAATAGCTTTAACCTGTTCTTTTTTTTTTTTGTTTTTATTATTAATTAATTAAAAGCTTCTTAACACAGAGTACACACACATTATTAACTCTTGCCATCGAAAGAACAATTGTGCTCTGTTGAACAATGATTTCATTTGCTCACTAAAAAAACAACAACAAAACACAAACTTAACCGAACAGCTGTGAAACAGTGGTGAAAATCTACCGGTTTTTTCCCTCATAAAATCAATCTATTTTAATACAGAAAAAACGTATTTTATTTTTTTAGGCCCTAATCATGTAAAAAGCAACGCAATGCGAAAGAATGACATTGTAAGCACAAACAATGTCATAAATATTTTGTAATTTGGATGTTGCAACCTTCTCTATTTTCGAAATAACGGTATATCTCGAAAACAAGAGCTAACCTAAAAAAAACAGCTAGCACCACTGAACTCAGCTTACCCGAATTAGGTGAACACGCCATGTGCCTGGCTTATCGGTTTTTCAACTAGCACAGTGTAATTAATACTATGGAAAATTACATGAAAATGTTAACAAATTTAAAATATATGTAAAGTATTACTTAAGGACGTTTTCGAGTCATCTGCTTATTGTTTATTTATTTGTTTGTATACTGAATGTCAAGCTTTGTTTACATTTTGTGAAAAAAATAGTTAAAATTTATTAAAAATCTAAATACTTGAATAAAAAACTTATTTAAATTTTATAAAACAAAAAAAGTGAACATAAAATATAAAATCAAGAAATAAAAAGTACGTAAGGATTAAGTGTAGCCAAAATAAATATGCAATACAGGAAAAATAGGTATTTACCTTCTAAAGCAATTGTGTATATTTTATAAACAAAAAAAATCCATTGTTTATGTTTCCAACAAATAATTTTGACATTCACTCTAACTTTTTTCAAAAACAAAATACAATGTATTTTTAAAAAAAGGGATAGCTAGCATAACTCTATCTAATGATGCGGTCACCTGTATGAATTCGCCTTTGGCTGCAAGATTTGATATATAAAAAAAAAATAAAATCAAAATCAAATTACATATGCTTGTTTAGCAAATTTTAAACGTATTTTACCACTTTAAAGCAAATAGCAATAACACTACCAGGCGGTTTTTTGACCAAATGTATCTGACACCTTATCTTTATGTAAAATCCGCTGAAACCGCATATAAGTCAATATGATCAAAAGAAGAACAGTTTTCGAGATATCCAAATATAAGCAGGATTATGTATTTCTTTATAAAGAGATAATAAAATTACTAAATTTGTCATGGGTCGTTTGCAATATTGCTTGGGTTATGGGCCCAGAATAGAAAAGATCCAATTTAACCCTGAACACATAACCTTCGAGCTTACCCCTTTAAGCCTAACCATTCGTCGTTTCGATAAGCACTTTTGGGCGTATAATATCGGGTGTAAATATATATGTATGTATACGTATCTTTAACAAGTACTCACCACAAATTGCAATCTTGCATTTCGAGAATGTAATCAACCCAATTATGAATAAAAATTCCCCGGGAGTTTTTTCCCTTCCCCCATTTTTCCTATTGAAATTCAATTGTAAAAATGGGAAAATGAAAATAACTCCCAGGGAATTTTTATTCATAATTGGGCTGTATATCTCCAGAAATTGTGCTTACATGCCGGATTTGGTTGCGATATTTGTTAAAGGTTTTCGCCTTTACGACGAAGATTATATGTGCAGGGTTGAAACAAAATTAAATATAAATAGTTATTTGATATGGAAACGTAAAGCCGAGTGTGATTGAAAAGGGAACGTAAAAGGGTATAAATACAAATTAGATTCTGACTATCCTGACTAAATATAAAATTTTTTTCGGAAAAGCTTTAAATGATAAATTGTTAAATAAAAAGAACTTTGATTTCGTTTTCGAATTAAATAGTAATCCGTGTTATCAAATTACATAAAACACAAAACTAGAGCGTAGTGCAACAGTATGAAGATGGAAACAATGAAGAGTTTTTTGATGCAGAAACGAATAAGATAATACAGAAGGGGAATTGATAACCAACACAAACAATAATATTAGCAAAGGGTAAAATACCAGAAAGATTTCAAGTGCCGCAAAATTTTTCAAAGAACCAAGAACATTTTATAAAATTGTCAAGAGGAATGATAAAGATCAGTGGATGATTGCAATGAGAGAGAAAATAATACATTGCTTTCGTCAGACATCCCTAAAGGTCGTAAACCAATGAGCTTTTGCTTCGGTAATAAAATAAACATCATCTTAAATGTTTTTGACAATATTCACCCTTATTATGTACGTCGTTGTCGACGTCGACATTAATTTTTATTTGTTGTCACATCAAGTCAACGACTACATCACTTCGACGTTAATTTGGTACTTTATAAGAAAGTTGTGTCGACGTCGACAAGTTATCGAAAATCTGACAAAAAAATCCCATCTCCAATTTTGTTTCTATTATTTTTGTTCTTCATCATTAAAGATAATTTTTTAAAGGTATTTGTGCTATTTTCCGACATTTTGTTTTTTCAAGCGAATAAGTGATTTCAAATTAATTTTATAGTTTGTTTCCGATTATAAATTTTCCGGGAATTTTTGCCAGGATAGTGATAAGAGCTATTTTTTACTGTAAGTTTTCTGATTATTTATACCTTTAACGATTATTAATAAACATAAGACTTTGCTTCATGCCGCTGTTAGCAAAATTTTGCGAATTTCCGCTAATTTTGCAATTTTTACCGACTTTTAATTCATTTTATGGCTATTTTTGCAAACTTTTCCAAATTTTTGCAATTTTTTTTAGTTTTGTTGCTCTTTGAGGCAATCGTCTTAAGTTAAAAAATTTCGCGAATTTTCGCTATTTTAGCAAACTTTTCCGAATTTTAAAATTTGTTCCCATAACTTCTTTTAAATTTGCATTTTTTTATTTTAACGGGCTTAATAAATATGTTTTCATTCTACTTAAAATTTCTTTAACTTTCATTTGAGTCGTCGCAAAATTTCCTGTCGACTAAAACAGACAATTTTACTCGACGTCAACTTAAAAGCGCCCTAGAAAATATCAAGTGACTGTGAATAGTAATCGATTACTGTCAATAGGTGCGTTTGAGTACTTTTACAGTAAAATGCAGTAAATAATTTGTGGTAAAAATTTGTAAGAACTCAGTCAAGAACTGTCACTTTACGCTCTCAATTTGTGTTCTCATTTACTGTAGTTTGTGTACGCGAACGCAATTTAGTAAAATGCAGTAAAGTTCAGTAAAAAATAGTAAAAACTTTTGTGTTCTCGAACGCAGCTAATAACGACTCAGAAAATATAATTACTTTTCCGATGCCATCGACTCATGTCGACGTCGACTTTCATAACAGAGGTGGTAATTTTTTAACCAGAAAGGGGTGATTTAAACATCTTTTCTTTATGGAGAACTTAATAATGCAGTATATATGTATAAAAGAACCAATTGTTTATAAATTAGAAAACAATAAATTCTTAAAGCTAAAAAAAATATATAATTTAATTATATATTTATTATGGTCTGAAGCAGTCCGCAAAATGTTGAAATAAGAAACTGGTGAATGTTTTCTTAAGTTAAAGTTTTGAAAAATTCTCACTAATTTGTGTATTCTAAAATAAATTAAATATGAGGAATGGATATATATTTTATGTTTATGATATAATTTTTTCATCACATTGTGCTAATAATCAAATTTGTAAAAAAAAAAAAATTTCAAATCAAATTTCGAAATTTTGTATTTGGAAATTAATTGCCTTAGAATGATGACAAGACGCATATGCCTTGGTATGATGTATATACAAAAAACTAGGGGGCTACTCTCTATTGCGATGCGAATACAATTTTGATGCGAAAGCTAAATGCCAACTTGGTACTCCTATCACTTTCGCAAAATTGTTTGATAATTAAGCAATACTGGTAATAAAAATCAAAGATTTAAATAAAAGAAATAATGATGATTTCCGAAAAGAAAAAAAGAAAAAGATGCGAAAGACAAATGCGCAAACGCATTAAAGAGTACCAATTACTTGATTTGCGACAATTTTCTCTCGCATCGCAATAGAGAGTAGCCCCCCTGGCTTTAAAAGAATTATTAAATTCGATTCCTTTTACACATTGCCATATCTATCTATCTATATATATAAAAATGAAATTATGTGTGTTTGTATGTTTGTATGTTTGCATGTTTGTCGCTTTATAGACTCCGAAACTACTGAACCGATTTTCCTGAAATTTTTACAGTAACATCACGTGAGCCCTAAAAATAAAATAGGCTACTTATTTTTTCGATAGGGGCAGGGGAATTGGTACCCCCCCATAGGATGCCAATATTATACTGAACCGATTTTCCTGAAATTTTTACAGTAACATCACGTGAGCCCTTAAAATAAAATAGGCTACTTATTTTTTCGATAGGGGCAGGGGAATTGGTACCCCCCATAGGATGCCAATATTATACTGAACCGATTTTCCTGAAATTTTTACAGTAACATCACGTGAGCCCTTAAAATAAAATAGGCTACTTATTTTTTCGATAGGGGCAGGGGAATTGGTACCCCCCATAGGATGCCAATATTATACTGAACCGATTTTCCTGAAATTTTTACAGTAACATCACGTGAGCCCTAAAAATAAAATAGGCTACTTATTTTTTCGATAGGGGCAGGGGAATTGGTACCCCCCATAGGATGCCAATATTATACTGAACCGATTTTCCTGAAATGTTTACAGTAACATCACGTGAGCCCTAAAAATAAAATAGGCTACTTATTTTTTCGATAGGGGCAGGGGAATTGGTACCCCCCATAGGATGCCAATATTAATTATCGCATATCTTAAGAGCCGCTGCACGCATTTTGCTGAACTTTTTGTAGTAGGATCTTCTGAGCCCCGGAATTGAAATAAAATAGCAGCGGGGGTATAGGAATACCCCATAGGACGTCAATGTTTAACATCGCATATCTTAAGAACTGTAATAGTGAGAATGTTCAAACTTTCTAAAAGTCACTCTTATGGTATACTACACTTTTGAAAATAAAAATAAAGCGGGTAGGCGCAGGGGGGGGAAATACCTCCCATAGGATGCCAGTGTAGCGAAGCGCACCGGGTTAAGCTAGTCTTCTATATACATATATAAAAATGAATTATGTTTGTATGTTTGTTTGTCGCTTTATAGACTCCGAAACTACTGAACCGATTTTCCTGAAATTTTTACAGTAACATTACGTGAGCCCTAAAAATAAAATAGGCTACTTATTTTTTCGATAGGGGCAGGGGAATTGGTACCCCCCATAGGATGCCAATATTAATTATCGCATATCTTAAGAGCCGCTGCACGCATTTTGCTGAACTTTTTGTAGTAGGATCTTCTGAGCCCCGGAATTGAAATAAAATACCAGCGGGGGTATAGGAATACCCCATAGGACGCCAATGTTTAACATCGCATATCTTAAGAACTGTAATAGTGAGAATGTTCAAACTTTCTAAAAGTCACTCTTATGGTATACTACACTTTTGAAAATAAAAATAAAGCGGGTAGGCGCAGGGGGGGAAATACCTCCCATAGGATGCATACATTAAATATATTTTGCCAGTGTAGCGAAGCGCACCGGGTTAAGCTAGTAACTAATAAAATAACACATATTTTAAATCATTTGTGTATTCTTTATTAAAAGGTAGGTATGTGATAAAAATCAACTTTGAAAACGAAACTATTTAAGGTGCAAATTTCGTTTTCAGTATCTTTCACAATTTTTTTTAATATATTTCATTTTATTTTCTGTCTTTTTCCATCTTAAGTCAATACTATACATGTATATTAATCGAACTGTATTTTGAAACTAAAAATAAGACATTCAGAATTGGAGTTTAATATTATTCGAAACTCATTACACCTGTTAAAAACGATTGTTTTGCAATCGATCGATCTTCATCACATACCTGATCGTTTTAGTTTACTGTTTAAATAATTAATTAAAAAAAACTTATAAAGTTTCTTAAAAAATATTTGTAGCTTCTATAAATTTAAACTTTAAAATTGATTTTCTTTTTTTATATAACTTCATTCAAAAATTATGTATCAAATGGAAAAAACTAGTATTCACAAAATGTTATATTTAAAATTAAATCAAACTAAAATAAATAACTAAAATTTTTTTTATATTAAGTCTTTACAGCTTTCAAGTATGCATTAGTTGTTAACTGTCACTCACAGACCATTGTAAGCACGATTAATTGAGACTTGATCTAAGATTTTCTTTAAATCTAAGGAATTGAAAAATTTATTATTTTATAATTTTAAAATATTAAATTTTTTGTTTTTAATTTTATTACTTACCTTCTTTTTCTGTATCATCTAAATCTTTTTTAGGGAATTCTACATCAAATGTGATGTACAAGTTTCCATGTAGATTATTATTTTCATAATTTGGCATGCCCTCACCCTTCTTGCGAATACGAGCTCCAGGCCAGGTAATTTTCTCTCTAATTACTGGTACTTTATGACCATCCAAATGCACAATATCCATGTTAAAGCCAATCAAAGCATCCTAAAAGATAAGTTAGGCATGTAGGTATATTAATAAAATATTAAACTTCCTATATTTCACAACGTACGCCCATTAATAAGCGACAAAAACACATAGACCGGGAGTCATTTAAAATCTACCCGTAGGGATTATTTTGTAAAGCACTACCTCGTTAAAAAATATTTCCGCACAAATTTTTAAAAATTCAAAAAATTTTCAATGAATGGATTTACAAAATAGCCCCTACATTTATTTTGTTATCAATTAAGTTATGTTAAAAAAATGATTTCTACCAAGTCACATTGAAACTTACCTGTAAACTGATCGTAACATTTGTATATAAATCATCGCCCTTACGTTGAAAACGTTCATGAGGCATTTGAAGAACCTTAATAATTAAATCACCTGGTTCGCCATCCATATGAGGTTCACCTTCCGCAACAAACCTGGTCTCTTGACCATCAACCATACCTGGTTCAACTTCAATTTCTAAAGTACGTTCCTCATTAACCAACTTAACATTGGGACATTCATCACAGACTGTTTGTTGTATCATTTGGAAACGACCAGGACCCAAATTACGTGTAACCATTTCTTGTCGACAGTTACACTTTCTAGTACCAGAAGCCGGTTTTAAAACTGGCTTATTTCTTACAATCTCCACAAAATTACCGGAATATAATTCTTCCATAGTAACAAACATATTCATAACAATATTAGCTC
This sequence comes from Pollenia amentaria, assembly GCA_943735925.1. NCBI lineage: Eukaryota > Metazoa > Arthropoda > Insecta > Diptera > Polleniidae > Pollenia > Pollenia amentaria. The sequence goes on along the minus strand of OX031007.1, from coordinate 225,069,238 downwards.
CTTTAGGTGTATCATGATGATGAGGGTCACCATTACCAAAATGAAAACCAAAATCACCAAAGAAACTGGCGAAATTATCACCTCCATGGTCCGTCATACCATCTTTCTTTAAACATTCTTCGCCGCATCTGTCATAAGTCTTGCGTTTCTCGTCATCAGAAAGAACTTCATAGGCAGCACTCACATCATGAAATTTTGTCGATGCATCTGGATCTTCTTTATTCTTATCCGGATGCAGTTTCTGGGCTAGTCTTCTATAGGCTTTTTTAATTTCATTTTTTGTTGCAGATTTGCGAACATCTAGAATTTTATAAAAATCCCTTCCGGCAAAAGCCGAATACAGTAGACATAGAAAAATTTGTGTTAGGAAAACCACGGCTATTATTCTCATTTTTATATTTTCTGTTGCTTTTGTTAGTTGGGAATTATTGAATAGATTTCAATAATTATTATGTATATGCTTATCTTTTAAAAAAACATCATTTATTGTTTTGCTTGCAAAATTTTAAACGGTGCCTAATAGAAAGATAATTGATAATTTGCGTGGTCTGCGTTGATTGGTCAGAAAATGCTGCCTCTTATCAAGTATTCACGCAGAATGGTTAACTTGCCACGACGAAACAGCTGTTATAGCAAAAAATGCCAGAGGTTATTTTTATCTTGTCTACAGTAAGACGTCCGCCAAGATAGCAACGAAAGTTAGCAACGGCGGAAATAAAAAAATCAAGGGATTTAGTGGCAACATCGGAATTGAAAATGAAGGCATTTTTTTAATATAATGATTTTAGATATTTAGTGGAAAAGGGTTAAAGGGTTTTCTGACCATTTCGGATGAACCCACTTTTCTCAGGAATGGAAGGTTGATGTTTTTTAACCCTTTTCCACTAAATTTCTAATATCATATTCAAATTCAAATTTTCAATTCCGATGCTGCCACTAAATCCCTTGATTTTTTATTTCCACCGTTGCTAACTTTCGTTGCTATCTTGGCGGACGTTACAGTAAGGACTGTTGCCACCAGTACGTAAATTTTGCAGAATTAAATTCAAAATTTGTATTTAGCATTGTCAAAGGCATTTTCCAAGGCGAATTCAGAACGTACAATTTGTGTATTAATCTAATATTAAATATTAAATGAAAATATTAAATATTTATTCAGAAAATTTTAAAAACCTTATAAAGACTTCAAGGATATCCAAATATCTATAGTGCGTTTCCATTACACAGGGTCTCCACCTGAGATAAGATATAAGATTTTTATATCAGCAAACGTCAAATTCAATCGCAGAGAGTAGTATCTTACGTGTGGACTCTCAAATAGTGTTAGTATTAATATTATAATAAATATTATGAGACAGTTGTTATGAGAAATCTTATATCAACTATCTTATAAGATAAGCTGTCAAAAATACACATACATTAATAGATATGAATTAATATTAAGACGCTATCATTAAAATGTTTAATTTGTTTAGTGAAAATAGTGTAAATCTTGTAAAAAGTGATTGAAAAAAAAGTTTGACGGGTTTTTTTTCATGTTTATGTTTATTTTGCATTAAAATAAATCAAAACGTAAAAAAAATAATAATGAAAATGGAAGATTTTATTGAATTCTTATTAAATTATATCATATCTAATAACGATATGAAAAATAAAGCATATAATTACTTTTCAAACGCAAGAATTTTATGCCGTCACCAAGCAGAAATATGTCGGCGAAGAATTAGTGGAAATAGGGTACAGAAATATATTTTAATTCTTCTTGCGAAATCTTTAATTAGAAAAGCCCCCAGACTTTGGAAATTGGTAATTTTTTTTATGTAACAAATCAAAAGCAAATAATAAGTTTAAACGTATGTATGTGCTTAAAGGAACGATCTTCACGGTTGTGGGAATATGATTGTCAAGTAAATGGGATGAATTCTTTCAAAACAATTTTAGTATGGATCGTGAAAAATTTTCCAAACTTTGTTAAAATTTAAAAAAGAAGACACAACGTTCAGAAAGGCTATAGAAAGGCGTATAGAAAGGCTTTATTATTTGTTTAACAATTAACTCTTTGAGCAATTCTAAGTTAAGCTAAGTTAATCTGAAAACAGTTTTGTGCCGCAATTACCAAGTTTGTATACAACATTTTTACAGAATAGCTTAGTTTTGCTTAAAATTTTGGCCTTCAATGAAATAATAGTGGTATTCACCCTTTGCATTAAGTGTACAACTCTGTTATATTTAATATGATTTTATACTTCAAAGCGTGAGTGTCTTTTTCGTATGCATTGTAAATTAATGAATTTGCTAAGTGGGAGAAAGAGACAGATAAAGTTTCTTCAACTGCTTTATTCTGGTAAATTCACACATTTTGCTTACTACTGCTTTTTGTGGGATTTTTCAACCACAGCGTAGTATATTTTAGTCTAATACATTTTGTTGTTGCAGTGTTGTAAATGTTAATATTTTTACTAAAATTATAAGATTAACAAGGTCTACAAGGGACCTTACTATCAAGGGTTAATTCCGCTAATAAAAAATTCACATTTCGCCGGAAAAGTCCGAGTTTCAGAGTACGTTAAACTAAGTTGAAACTTAATCCACATTTCAAAACCCGGTCTTAACTGATTTAAGAGTCATCCTCATCGCTTTTGGCCAGTGTGTCTCAGATTTAAAAAAACATAGTCATTGCCACGATTTTTATGTTAAAAAAATGGACTATTGCCGATTTAACGATTTTTGCCCAACATTTTTTACAAAAGTTTTTAAGGACTTGTATTCAAGTTTTGGGTCTCCGGCAAATGAAACTACTTGTTTTGCTTACAAATGGTAAAAGAAAACCGATAGATTAAATGAATACAAATTTTTAATGTTGAAAGATGTTTTCAAAATTGTTTTTGTAGAATATTTTTCGATTTGCTGGTAATTCATACAAAAATACTTTTAAAAAATCGGCGCATGTTTGGTAGGTAGGTAAGAAATGTTTATCTGATTAATTTGAGGTTAAGCTAATCAATTTTTGGAAGCAAAAATTCAGTCAGCATCGCTTGATGGCGCTCGCCGTTTACCGTAACGGCAGCTTCATGCCCATTTCGAAAGAAATTAGGACCGGTGATGTCGGTAGCGTGTAAGACGCACCACGCAATCACTTTCCTTAACGCCTTGCGGATTGTCTTCTCTTCAAAAACGACAATTTTGCTTATTGACGTATCCATTTAGCCAAAAATGAGCTTCATTACTAAGCACGAAGTGCTCTATGAAGTTCACGAACAGATTTATTTTATTTCAAGATAAATTTCTACAATGTCAACAAAGTTTGACATTCTTAGCTGCCAAACCATAGTTATCGATGTTGATAGTTCTCATGCAGCTTAAATAAAACATATTTATATATATCTATATGTAGATATAATTATGTATTTAAATATATATATATATATATATATGTATAGTATTTACCAGAATTTTATAGTTTTTTTCGAACCCTCGCAATTTTGGTACCGCGTTATATTAAAAGCGTCGGGGTTTAGGCGTGTCGGCAGTATTAAAATATTTTATTTTTACTTATTTATCAATAATATGATGTTATTTATAATATGGTAATCTTTTAATTTATTAATACAAATAGATATTTAAATGAATTCATATTAAATTTTATTCATATTTTACAAAATCTCTACAAATAAGGGACTTATTTCCGTTTGATTTTTAAACGGATTTTTTAAAAATTCTGGTTTATTTTTTTTCTTTTTATTTATAACATACAATATAAGTTAAAAAATTGCACGATTTTTATTTCGTCAAAATACTTATGCCGACTAGTGTAAATATTAAGAGTTCTAAAAAATACATATTATACATATACATATATTAAGTCATTTTATAAAAAAAAGCGTAACAAAAGCTTTGCCTTAGCAACTCTATCTGCCTTAAAAACAGTCTGGCATCACCTTCAACTACCGGCTGTTATCAAAATGTAACCACTACATACGCAAATATTACTGAAAAAAGAGAGAGTGGCAATGGAAAGTTTTTTAAAGCATACTTATAGGTATGTACTTTGGTTTCCTGTTTACTCTACGAACTATGCTCAGAGAATACTAAAAAAGTCCTTTTCGTTGTCGCTTGTAAAGGAAAAGAAAAACTCTGAAAAATTTTTCTTAGACAGTTAAGATATTTTCACAGGTGTAGACGTATTTTATTTTATAAGTAATAATCTTTATTTTTAGAATTATTAATAAGTTTCACAAAAAAAGCAATAAAATTAAACAAGTGAAAAAGTTATAAATTAATGAGTCTTAAACGAAATAAAAAAGAAAATTTGTAAAGTAAAACAGGAAAATATAGAATCTATACAAAACTTTTTTTCTTTAAAACAAAAAAATATTTCGCAAAAAAACCTATAAAAATCATATTTGAAATTAAATTTTATAAACAAAATTATTATGTATGGGTTCCAAAATTGTTAATTTAGAGGTGAGTTGTAGAAAATGTTGTGTAATTGAGCTATAAATATAAATAACTTAATTATAATTTGATGAATAACTATAAAAAATCATATTTTCTTCACTGGTACATACATATACATACATTTGAAAAGATTGAACATTTTTACAAACACATACACAGTTTTCCTTACTCCTCGTTCTCTTTTCATTATTTCGGGTTAATTCTTTTTTTATTTCTTTCAAGTCCTATCAAAGCGTGTTATCGATTTTTTGTGACTTGTCATATGTGAGTGTTCTCATTTTTTGTTTTGTGTGTTTGTTTGTTTCTCAAGTCCTTCTTATTCCATTAATGTTTCTTATACTCTTCTTGCCTGACGCGTGTTTTCTGTTTAGTTTAAGTTGTTATTTTGGTCATTCTCACATAAATGACCTAAAAATAACGGTGCATGTGCTAATGGCCGTTTGTTGTACATTAACCGTTATGTCTCAGTATGCGGTATTTGGCGCTTAAAAATAAATCAAAAACGGAAATGTCTTTGCGCGTTTTAAGGCCAATTTCGTCTGCAAATATTTCGTTACATTCTAAAAAGGAAGCGTGCAATCATTCAGTATATTTATTCGCCACAATAGCAATTACCACACTTACACATTACACACAAACACACTTATACATTTAAGTATTAAAACTTAACTAGCCAATATGTCTATACTTTTATTGTCCCATTTCAACTGTATGTTATTTATTTTATAATATTTTAATTTATGGCTAAAGTTTAAAGGCTTGTTGTTGCTTGTTTGCTTATGTTGGCTTAGTTGGCTTGGCTAGTGTTTAGTAAGTGTGTTTGTAGGTTATGTACTTAGTTATATTGTGTGTTAGCGTGTCTTCTAATTGCCATTTGACACATTTATTTTTCTCTAACAGAAGTACTTTCCCTTTCTGTTGTTACTGGTTTCATGACTGGCCTTTTTTTTAACAAATCAATTGCTATTTTTCGGTGGAGTTCCTTTTTTTACAAATTAAAATTTGCATATTTGTTGGTTGTGGTGGTGTTACATTTGGCATGCACTTTACTTTTGCTCTCAAACAAAAAACAGAGTAAAAAAGTTTGTTTTTATTTCGTGTCAACTTGTAAAAGGTTGCTGATAAGTTTTGTTGATATTTCCGGTATGTTAAGAAAAGACTCCTTTATGCCACCATTTTTATAAACATTTCCGTTGGCCATTTTCTGGTGGTAATTTATAATTAACCGTATATTTAATAAGAAAAGTTTGCTGATATGTTTTGAAAAATTAAGAAATTTTGTGTTTGGAGGTTAATTTTTGGACGGAAGAAATTAGAGAGATTGATTTTGAGATATTTTTAATAAACAAATGTAATTTGTTAAAACCAAAATTATTGGCTTGGGATTAAATATTTCTCTTTAGGAAAAAAATCCATTAATAATACTTAAAACTTATTCTAGGAGAATTGTTTTAATCGAAATGTGTTAAAGTAACGGGAAAAACATTCCGTCACTTTAACTTATCTCGTGGGTTTGCCTTCTTCCTTCATCATGACACAAATACTACATATAGCGAGTAAATTTTTTTTATCAACTTGAATCCGCATCGCGCTTATAATGATCACCCTTATCGCGAATCTCTAGGGAATAATTTTTTTATTCCCATGAACAATAACTTAGCATCGCCAATTGTTAGGTAATAAAATAAACACATTTTAAGCCTTTTCATTAGAGCTTAGAAAAAATGGCGTTGGTAAGAAGGCATACTCTGCGAAAGCCTGTTCACGATATCACAAGACACGCTATCGAATGGAAGCTGCAAGGAAGCCGTAGATAAGGGAGACCATCAGAAGCGGCCAATCAAGTCAAAAGCTAGAATGAAAGGCCAATCAAGTCAAAAGCATCGAATAAGCCGAAATGGAATACATTTTTATGGCCCTACCACCCTTATAGATACTGTGGCAATATTGTCATTTAGACCGTTAGTCATTATATGAACCGATTCTTATTAGTTTTGATAGACTTTGTACTTTGAACTTTGTTAACTCATAACGATCAGTACTTTGAACACGCTAAATATAAATCTATTAATCGTGCTTATTAATTTCACTTAAAACGAACGTAAATGGAATCAGGCATCTAAATTTCTAAACTTTTTAATATTCTAACACTAAAGGTGTGTTCATTTACTTTACTAGCAGAAAATTGCAGAGAGATAGTAAATTTAAAATTTATAAATTTTTTTCTCCCAATTACTCAAAAAATGGCTTTACCAGCAAAAACTAGCAAGTTAAGAATATCAACAGTATTCAGCTGTAAGATACGAGATTATTTCAATCCGAATTCAATGGATTTGAAGTTTTTCGCAAGAATATTGTTCTTAATTTTTAGAAAAATAAATATTTGATGTTATTGAAAAACTCTTAATTAAAAATATTATGAAAATTATTTTTCTTTTGTAAACAAAAGAAAGAAACAGGTGGTTGAATATTTTTTGCTAACAAAAATCAAATATTTTCCAAAAATTGTTTAGCTCTCAACTTTGTATGCTCTTTTTTCACTCTCTTGTTGCAAGTTTGTTTGAGTACGTGAACACTTACTATTACCAATTCTTAGGTTAGGTTAGGTTAGAGTGGCCGGTCGCAAAGACCCCGCATAGACCAAATAGGTCCCTAGCGTTACCACGTTGTACGATAACCCGCAAAAGAACGTTATAAATAAGAGAGGTCATTCCGATGTGATGGTACTCAGAGTTCCACACACTCTCTTGACGAAAGCCAGGAGTCTCATTAACCCAATTCCAGGGATTTCCCCGAGATTTTGGAAGTAATGATCTCCCAGACAGTTCGCCCTGGAGCGCACGAGTGCCGGACAGTAGCAGAGTATATGTTCCACTGTCTCCTTTTCCCCTGGTACCCCACATAATCTACAATTGTCACTATTCAGCCGCCCCGCCCTCTTGGCGTATACCGCAGTCCAACAGCGACCCGTTATAAAACCTACCAGAAGTCTACAATCACTTCTCGATAGTGACAGAAGTATTTTCGTCGACTCCGGATCATAGGATCCCCACATTACCTTGGAAACCCTGTACGTTTCGGTGTTTTCCCAAATTGCCTCTGATCTCCTCCGTATAGCAGAGTCCGTATCTCTCCTAATATTCCGAATTGGAGCCGGGATGGCCATCACCCTATCGAATGGTAACTGGACCCCCCGTTTCGCCAATTCGTCCGCCGCCTCGTTGCCCTCTATGCCCTGGTGCCCGCGAACCCAGTAGATGTGCACCCTCCTATTGGTACAGAGTCTATCTATCGAGTCCCTACACTCCTGGACGATAGAAGAGTATGAAAATTTGGCGGATATCGCCCTGATCGCCGCCTGACTATCGATGAAAAAGTTTATGTGTGAGTTCCTTGTACTGGAGCTACGTGCCAAATCAGCAGCCATCTTGGCCGCAAATATCTCCGCCTGGAAAATGCTGGCGTAATCGGGGAGCTTATACGATTCCCGAATACCAAGTTCCCGGCAGTAGACTGCAGCTCCAACTCCGCCTTCCATTTTGGATCCATCAGTGTAGAAACTGAAGGTCCTGTGGCCAGATCGGTGCCCTGCCAACATGCCGTCCTCCTCCAGGGTAACTCGCGGTTTTCGTCCAAGTGACAGCCTCGGAATGGTGTAGTCACTGCTACAATCTATTCCCCTTATAATACTGCCGTGACCATAAGGTCTGTATACAAATTGTCCCGTCGCCTTTAAGCGGATCGCAGACTTCCTCGCAGTTCCTTCTGCCACTAGATGAATCGGCTGCAAGTCCAGGATCACATCCAGTGCCGCAGTCGGCGTACTTCGCAAAGCACCGGTGATGCTGAGTTCGGCGAGTCTCTGCACGCCCATTAGCATCTTCCGGTACGATATCTTCCTCAAGGCCGTCCACCACACAAGTATCCCGTAGAGTAAGATTGGTCTTGCAACCGCCGTGTAGACCCAATGTGTAAGAGCAGGGGTTAGACCCCACGTTTTGCCCAGCATTTTCTTACATGCGTAGAGCGCATTCGTTGCCTTTTTCACCCTTTCTTCCACATTCAATCTCCACGATAGTTTGCTATCCAGTATTACTCCCAGGTACTTTGTGTGGTGCTTAAGTTCCAGGGTAGTACCCCCTAGTTTAGGCTTCCTCCATGGGCCAATTTTGTACCTATTCGTAAATAGTATTAGGTTCGTCTTCTCGGGATTTACTCCCAGTCCTACTCCGGCCGCCCACTGGCTGACCAACGCCAATGTAGCCTCCATTACAGAACTAATAGTATTCAGATCCTTGCCAGCAACTATTACCGCCATGTCATCTGCGTATGCAGTTATCTTTGCTGCCCTGTCCTGAAGTCCATTGAGAAGTTCGTTGACGACAAGCGTCCAAAGCATTGGTAAGAGCACCCCTCCCTGGGGAGTTCCCCGGTGTGCTCTCCTCGTTATCCTGGCGTTACCCCACGCCGCAGATATAGTTCTGCACCTTAGCAGGTTACCGATCCAGTTTTTAGCGTGTGGGTGTGCCCCCGTACGCGACAAGCTAGCCAAAATTGCCTCTGTGGACACATTATTGAAAGCTCCCGCGATGTCCAGGAACACGCCCATAGCGAAATCCTTGTATCCCAGGGTCTTCTCAATCAGTGAGATAACTGAATGGAGCGCCGTCTCAGTTTACTCAGTTACCAATTCTTGAAAATAAGCGATAAATTTATTTTATTGAACAGACCTAATATTTTTATATTAAAAAACTTTTTTCTTTAGATTTTCCTTATTTACTTTTTTCTATTAATACCATGGCCTCATACACACGTTTTAAAACGTTTATGTTCCAAAGATAACAGTCGTTTAGTACGTAAAATAGTGCGATCCAAATGGACACCGATATTAGATAAATATCAGGTAAAAAATAATTCAAATTTACTTTTAACAAATAAAAAAAAACATTTTTTATATTTCAATCAAATCTAGGTTAAACTTCCTCTCGAATGTCCTTTACATCCATTTCGAGATATTTTTGCACCCCGACAAGATGCCAAAAAACGTGATAGACCCACACAGTGGACGTGTCGATTGTGTGGCAAAAGTTTCTATCAGGAAAAATTTTTGGATTTACATTTTGAAACTAGACATAAAACTGTTATAAATGATGTAAGATTTTTGTGGTAAAAGAGAATATATATTTTTTTGAATAACTGAAATTATAATTTTTTTTAAATAATTAGGCGGAAGATGCTGTTTGTTTGGCAGATTATTGCGATATAATGCGTTGTGAGGTATTTCAGTCGGAGGAGTCTTCATCTTTGAAATTGGGTGATCAAAGTATAGTCACCGATATTGAAGTATGGGGCGATTCATTTGGCCAAAATTCAGCACTGGCTAAGGCGAATGTAGCTTATTTAAGTTTATTACCCATCAGGTAATTAAATAAATTATTACAATTTTTATTTGCAAACAAATAGAACTTTTAAATTTTTTTGGTTTTCTTTTTAGAACTTCCTCAACTGGTGCATCAACTCGTGCAGCCAAAGTACAAAAATTGTGTCAGGATAAAATTGGCCAAACTAAATGTCAACAGACTGGTAAATCAAACATTTTCTCTCTTTTACGGAAGAAAATATTTAAGTGTTCCATTACAGATTCACACCAAAATTCAAATGAAAATCTTTATAATTATAATGGTGCCTCGCGTTCAACTTTTCCACAAGCACAGTCTTCAGCCGAGAGTTTAACTTCTTCGGCAGCCGCACATATTCATCACAGCAGCAGCAGTTCTTCGTCATCGGCGTCGTCTTCTTCTTCGGCTTCGTCAAAACCTTTTGCGCACAAACACTCTGCTGCATCTGCTACAAAACCAACAACGAAACAAGCGAATACACCAAAAGTTTCATCTGGAACCGATGAAAATTTAAGTGGGTCTAACGAAAACCAGTCTCCGGATGATGGCGATGATGATGAGAATGGCGATCGTTCGAAATCGAATGCCAATGCATCGTCAGATGACAGTAATAACAATTCTAGTGCCCAATTGACAAATATGCAAAAGATACGAGCCAATTGCAAAGCGGATGAATTGAGTAAGTTAAAAGCCAAATGTGAATATTTGGTCAGAAGTTGTATTGGAGGCCTTATACTTTCAATGACTGATCAGCAGTTTAAGGATATGGAGGGTAAGCGGAATTGTTTTTGAGAGATGCTGTGCAAAATTTTCATTAATGTTATTTTCTTTAGAGGAAATGAATAAAGCTGTGTGCTGGTATTTAACCTGCGAACGTTATTGGGAAGATGGTCCTTTAGAACCACGTGCCTTTCCTTGGGGTTTAATCTTAATCTTAATTTTTGTTTTATCTACAGGCATTTGTTTTTGTTATTATATCATTTGGATACTATTTGAGTAAGTAATTTAAAAACCTCCGATATTTCTACGAGGATGAATTGAAGAACTATTGTAATAAAATGGGGACGGCAATTTAAAACAGTTGCACATATAGAATAATTTTCGCTTAAATACTAATTATGCTTTCAATCAAGGTACATTTACACAAGGTTAATGCACATGAGAAGCCTATTATAGAAGTCTCTTTTTTGTATAAAGTTTTATACGTCTTCTATATGTTAAATCCATGTCTTATATATGTCAAATCCATATAACTGCAAACAAAAAAAAAAACAAAAAAAGGTACAGCTAGCATCCTGCTGCTACCTTCTGTAAATGTACCTGGCTTTCTATAATCTTTTTTTTTTTTTGATAATTTTGTTGACGTTCGTGTTATGTTTTTGAAAATATGCCGATCAACTTCGTAAGGTCAGCAACATAAATGAAAGGGTCTGAACTGGATATTCATTAGTGCTATATGGGTTTGATAGTATACTAATTATAAAATTTAAGCTCTTCCATTTATCCTTGTAGACATAGCCGTTTTTTTTTGTAACTAACACTAAACAATGTTGATTAAACCCAAGTTATTTGTTACAGCTCCGAAGAGACGACAATCAATGCCACAAACAATCATCACCATTTGTATATTCCCACCCACCAGCACTATCATCCACAGCATTTACAACAGCAGCAGAAACATCTTCAACAACAACAAACTATGCACCAAGAGCATTATCTTTTTCAAGATTACCCTACCACCGGCATACATCATGGTATGACCAACGTAGAGCCTCAGACCAACACCTCATATTATTACCAACAACAACACCAGCAGCAGCAACAGGCTCAAGCGCAGCAACAGCATCAACAGGCCGAGCTACTTCATCACCAGCAAGCAATGCAACACGATATATACCCAGAACCAGTGCAATACGATTATCGTCACAGTCCAAGACGCTACATAGGCGATCAGCGTCTGCCGGGTACGCCCACGATTACGATGACCGGTGGCGGTCCAATCGGCGGCGGACAGACTCCACTGCGTCATCAGCAGACGCAGAATCTGGCATACCAACAGGACATTTTAGACCGACGCGACTATATAAGTAGACCCATTGCAACATCTGTGGTAACAGGTGGCATTAATACGCATGGACCAAACTCCGGTTCGACCGGAGCCCTCAGTCATCATTCGGCACAAATGGATTGTGATAGCACTCTGCCGGCCACTCATCTGGGCAGTGCTAGTAGCAATGCCTCAATGGCCGGTGGTGGTGGTGTGAAACACTATAATACCATACCAAGACCCCTGGAGCCCCGGCAACGTTACGTCAGTGGTTCACAGCAGTCGTTGCGCGCCTCCTCCTCATCTCATGAAATCATACAAAATGAAGTTGGGCACAATGAACATTATATTTATGTAACTTATCCGCCGGATTTAAAGAAACGCTTTTTTGAAAAATATGAATAATGAATTAACGGCAGAAAACACCATTAATGAAAATACACACATACAATTAAAAAATAATGCATTAAATCGATTCTATTCATATTTTATGGATTTGTGGCTGTCTCCACAATTAAAATAAAAAAAAAGTAAACAAGAAAATTTTCACACAAAACAGCTTGAAAGTAGTTAAAGTATTAATAAGATTTTTTCAATTGATATTTTATTTTCTAATGAATGAATGAATGAATAATTAAATACGAGTACTCGCAATTTAGAGGTTGGATTATGCTTTTTTTTATTTAATAATATTCGTACAATGAATATGATTTTATTTGATTCATAAATAAATTAATTTAATACTCTTTTTTCTGGGGGCTAATTCTGGCAGTCGTGATCGAACACTTTTTCGATTCGAAAGCCATTTTATTTCTAATTCTTTAAGTCGATGCTAAACGAATCGAAATAATTTTTTCAGTGTTGTAAAGAATTTAGTTGAGTTTTCAATAATACTAAAAAAATAATTTCGATTCGTTCAATATCGACTGAAAAATATAAAAATAAAATAGCTTTCCAATCGAAAAAGTATTCTCTCACGACTGCCAGAATTAGCCCCCTGTTTTCTAAAAGCACTCGCATTATTTAAACAAACAAAATACCAAAGATTATCATTAAACAATTTTCATAAATTAAACAACGGAAATAATTTGAATCAAATAAACTTAATTATATAAATAAGTTGTTATCTACAGTCATACTTAAATTATTTTGTCAATTCTTTTTTAAGCTAAAAAAAATATTGGTTTACATAAATGTTTGATATAATTTATATATAATTATTAACAAACAAATTAAACATTATTTATTTAGGCTTATTGTAACAAACATTAAAAAAAACAAAGATTAACACATAAAAAATCGAATGAATAAATAATAAATAATAAACTTTTTATTTGTATTTGTTTAACAAAACAAACATTTTTTAATAAAAAAATTATTGTTATTAAAACAAATAAAAATAAGTTTTTTTTTTTAAATAAAAAACAAATAGTGACGTTAGATATTACAAAATGACCTATCGCTTCTAGTATCTTCCCTGGGGAAAGAGAACAAACACCAAACTTGTCACGGGACAGTTCTAAAGTAATAGTGACCGGAGCTAGAGTTCTATCACATTATATGATCTGGACTTGTCACTTTGACAAGCTTTTGGATACTTTGTAACAGGTCACTGAAATTACCTAAATGTACAGTAGGGTATCCAATTCTATTGACTCCCTTGAACACAATCGGATGTGTTCTGATGAAATTAGGGATCTGGTTCCCTATACCCGTTCGTTTGTTCGAAATACACGTTTTTTCCTTAAGCGCCCATCCTTTTGTGGTCGATTGGCCGGTGAATGACAGGGAAAATTCGTTTTTTGGCCCGAGTGTTCCTATGTGGAATAACATTCCGGCTGAAGTCTGCCCTCTCACTGTCAAAATGAGTAAATTCATGTCGAATGTTCACAAGCACTACTCCATCTTTTCTCCTTCCCATAACCAATTTTCCTAGCTCCAATACAATGCAATGCATTAGTAGGGGTCGTAGTTATTGTCCCGAGTGAACCATGTTAATATAATAGATGCCCTTGACATAAAATAATATACCAAGATAGAAATCCGAAGCTTGCATAACATGCATGGAATATAAAAAATAAGCAGAATTCGCAAATGTATGATGAACTTTCTACATTGGGCAAAATTGCCCATAAATACCACATGCGTTTTATTTTTTAGTACAGGAAAAGGGTTAAAAACTCAATTGATTTCAATTTAACTCGATTTCTATATATTGACCATGACTGATAGACGTACTTTTTAAGACTTGTTGGAACTACCAATTCGACCCTTTTGGTGACTAACAAGTTATTGTATAGCTTATTAAAGTGCTTTGGTCAAATACGAACTCACAGAACTTTTGTAACGACAGTAAAAAGTTATTTCTGCCTAAATTTTACCACGATCGTTTAAAGCAGGGCTGTGAAGCTGTCAAACGTAGATCTAACTCCGTCTCCAACCGTTAAAAATTTCAAGTCAGACTCCGACTCCAACTCCGACTCCTACTCAATTTCTCCTTATTTGACTTAAAACTCTTTTTTTAATGCAATACCTTTTAAAGAGTTAAATATAGCAAGAAAATGATTCTGTAAAATTTATAAATTGATATATTAATTCTAGCACGTGCCGCATTGAGCTTTAATATAGTTAGTTGCATATGTAATGTAAAAAAATATGGAGTCGGAGTCTCGAGTTTTTGTGGGTACTTCGACAACGACTCAGGTACAAAAACCTTAACTCCGACTCCACAATCCTGGTTAAAATATGAAAGCAAGACATAAATTGAAATAATATTTATACACAGAGGAAAAAATCCGGTATAAAAATACCAAAATTAATACTATTCTTTGTCGAAATTGTGGTAACTACGTTCAATTGCGTTCAATTTAATAACGGTTGTTGCCAAGATTTGTAAGCCACCTCGTTGAAATGTTGTTATTATTTGGTCTCATTTTGAGAACAAACTATGAACATATTTGCACCACAATTATCTCATTTAGACAGTTGTAAATATTTTAATAACACACATCGTCGGTATATTGACAACATTAAGTTGTCATTTCGACAACACATTGCTCTCAGTCTGGATGTTTATTTTTTTTATTTATATCTTGAAAATTTTTTGAAATAAAATTTACAGATTTAATTTAAAAAAAAAAAATGGCATCGTTGCATATTAATAAAATAAAACATAGACCTTACCTTATCTTAAGCTTTTCCACTAATTTTAGATTCTTTATGAAGTGTTAATAAAATATTATTTTTAAAAATACGATAACAAGATACGTTATGTTAAGTTAGGACACGAGGACGGCTCATTTGGGTCCTTATAGCGGTTCCTTATGTGATACCCTTAGCCAGTGACAAGAGTGAGCCAGTATTAACCAGACTATTCTCCAGAAGTCACTGCAGCCTCGAACTAACCCGACTCCCTGCAGAACAGAGTTAACGATTTTAGTCCAATATTAGACATATTGTCCAGGCATGGCAATTGCGGTTTCCTAAAATGCCGAAACCTAATATCCCCGAGACCGGAGCATTAGCAGAGAAAGTGAAACACCGTCTCCTCCTCATCATCATGACAACTCCTACAATAGTAATTATATTCAATATCAATTCTCGTACCGAGAGCGTTCTCGCCGCGTCATTGCCAGGCCATAAATCGAGCATCGAGTATACTCCCCCTGCCATCTCTCCTGAGCGCTTCTGTACGACTCACGTCCGATGAGAGTTTTGCAGCGAGCCATTGAAATGCCGATCAGGCCGTCGACGAACATGTCGTCCAAAAGACAGCCCTGATTGGCCAGACAGTCTGCAATTTGGTTGCCCGGGCATCCACTGTTCCGTGGTACCCATACCAGCCTTGCCCTGGAATGTCCCGCGATCTCTTTTAGAGACATCCGGCACTCCACTGATCTCGTTAAGACACCAGCCAGAGCTGCAATGGCAGCCTTGCTGCCCGCACATATACATATATCCCTCGATATACGATAGTATCTCAGCCAGTTTGTCGCACGCCTTGTGGCGGAGATTTCCGCCTGCCCAATTCCTCGATCAAGAAACCTCCACCTACTCTACTGCCTATCCTGGAACCATCATGGAATACCCTTAGGGCCGGTTCCAGAGGTCCGCGTTATCAAACCGCTACTTTGCAAAGCATCCTGCATCACCGCCCTCTACATATGGCAGGCCACCACACTATGACCCCATAGAAGAGGATAGGTTTTACCACTGCATCAAAGATCCATTCAACGCTCTGGGGCCAAGGCCCCAGCTCCTGTCCACAGATCTCCTGGAGTGGTTATTGCCACAATGGCCATCTCAACCCTCGAACGAACGCTGAGTTCCCAAGATGGTTTACTTTCGAGAATCACGCCCAAGTATTTAGCACTAATCGATATTATCAGCTCCGTGCCATTTAGCCTAGGAATCATAAAATTACCAACCTTGTACTTCCTGGTGAAGAGTACTAACTCAGTCTTCTGTGGATTGACACCAAGTCCAGGAGCATAGAACATGCAGTGCAGATTCCATACAACGGGACAATATGTCCAGGTGTTTATCTATGACCGCCACCGCCACGTCATCCGCAACCGCATACGCGATGGCTTTTACAATAACATGATGGTATTAATCATTATAAAGAAGGAAAAATAAAAATTCCTAAAATTTTCATTTGGCCATAACTTATGTATATGGTAGAAAAAACAGTTTCATCGGCGATACCAAACTAAAAAAAAAATTAAAACTTACAGGTGCGCTTTGAAACTCTATTGAAATAAAATTAGTAAATTTTTTTAAAACAGATCTCGTGTATTGATAACGAAGCAATTCGTACCACATTTTAATACTTTTACTATTATCCTTCTCCAGATATTCCCACATTTACATTGTCCTTGTATAGGAGGATCCCCCATGCTTTTCCAGTTCACTATGCAGATAATATTTTGAGTCACGCCCACTTACCTTATCACCTCAACCAAATTTTTAAGCTGCAGCTGTTGCTGTTCTCTAAATATACAGCATTTTAGTTTGTGCCACGCCCACTTATCTAATCTGACCATCTTTGACGGATCCTGTGTATTGATTGCCTTTCTTTTTGTACCAAATTTGGACAATTTTACACTTTCCGTTCTTTAAATATGCAAAATTCCATTTTGTGCCTTATCTCATCCCTTGTGCTTTATCTAATCACTTGTGCCTTATATAATCCCAGCCACTTTTTGACTAGTGTTGCGGTTTTTAACAAATTTGTACAATTTTTGTCCAACCCTTTTTCAGAATTAAATAAATCTAGTTGTTGGCACGCCCACTTCTGTAATTTCCTTTGTTGAATTCTAAGGGTGGGTTTTGAGTTATCTTAAATATGTGTTTTTAGTTTTTAAGATGAGGATTAATTACTTCTATTTGCCAGTTTAAGCGTCCAATGTTGGTGGTTTAAACTTTATCAACAAATGTCAACACATATACATGTATAACAAAAGCAGATGTCAAAATACAAAGAAAACATACATAAACATAAACGAAAAATGGATTATTCTAGTGAAGATGAAGACTTTACTGCCTGTTCAACGATGTTATTTTCTATGCGAACGTTAACGTTCCAAATCGATTAACACGCAGTTAGTGATACTGATACATATGAAAACATATGAAAAGCAATTATAAGAAGTAAATTTCTTTTTATAAGAATTAAAAGGGCGGAATTTCTTCTTCTTCTGTACAAAATGCAAAGTGCATTGATAAAAAGTTGGCATTTTAAAATATGTTGCTGCCATTTTTTGTTAATCAGTATGGCAATGCTGCGAGGCTTAGGCTACAACTTAAAAACGTCAAACCCAATTAGTCCTGAACTAAATTTATTCTCAGATTAATTAATAATAGTTTGCTGCAAAAGGTAGGATCACACGATAACCCCAAGTGCACCAATATGACACTATTTTGATTGTGCTTTATTGACGCACAATAATGAAATTGCCCCAATCAAATATTCTGTAATCACACGATTGCGCTAGTTATTACAAAGCGAAATGGGTACAATAATTGCCACAGCACAGTCACACGATTGTTCTTACTTGTGTCATCTGCGAAACCAGCTGTTGTATAAGCTTTTTATATATTTGGAAGTTCTAGTTGGTTTGCTAAATTATAAAAAAATTGTATCATACCCAGGAAAAACTTTTTGAATTTTGGTAATAGGTCGTAGTTATTTCATACGTTACCTGGTAAGTAGTTGTCATTACAATTGTCATTATTCTGAAAACCTCCATAAGTACTTGCTAGTAATGGCCTCAGTTAGTACTTTTCACTACTATTATTTTTAGTTATGAATATTTGCTTAATAATAATCAGCTTAATAACTACTTATTAGTTGTCTTGTTTTCAATACTGAATATTTACTTACTGGTAACTAGCTCCATAACTACTTATTAGGTCTGTTAACTAGCGCCAATTAAATAAAAACTAGTTATTTTTTGGCTTCTAGTACGTATATTGTAAGTACTTACAATACAACATACTGGTAGTTAAATAATAACTAGATATATTGTGACTTCTAGTAAGTGTATTGTAACTACTGAATTCTGTGGACAACTCGAACAAAAGTAAGTAGTTATTCAGCCGAAAAATAAGTAGTGTTCATATGTCTCCAATATTACTTGCTAACTTACCAGGTAAGTAAAGTTTTTGCTGGGATATATTCAAACAATTTTCGTTGAATAGTTTTATTTGACATTTTTTAAGAAAAATATATGAAATTCCAAAAATTAAATAGAGTAAAATTATATTTTAAAATAAATAAAGAAATAGAGAATTTTCCTATTCAAATTTTAAGAATACGAATTAAAAATATTTGTATCGCTTTAGTTGATTGAAATTTAGGTTTAAAATAATATTATTTAAATACCAGTACCTCAATTCTGTAACTTTTAGAATTTTACTACCGATATCGTTAAGTAACGAGAAATCTCGCTGACTTTAACGAATTTGTTATTCTCGTTTTTAACATATATTTTCTTAAAGATATATTGACGACAAATACCGCTTAAAATTTAAAAACATCAAAGTTGAAATAATTTTAAAAATGGTTAATATAAAAAAATAATATTAGTATTGTGGTTATTTTGTTGAACTGTTAATGGTTTTTAATCCAAATTTAGATATTTTTAATTAGGCTCAAGTTCACTGAATCTAATTTTCATTAAATTACCTTTATGAAGACAGGAACCCTACAACATGAAATTAATTAAAATGTCATTGATAATTTTTCATTCTTGACAGCGCTGAGATTTGAACCCAGGCTTTCACGGACAGGTTGCCCAGACTAGTTTCGATTGTAACCACACAATCTCTTCAGTGGGGTTTGCCGTCTTACTCACTCGGTTATTGCAGCCGGATGACGTCAATAGTCAAACATCAATCTTTAAACCAAATGGTATTTCATCTTGGTATATCGAAATTTGCTTTTGAATGAGATTATATATTTTAATTGAAAAGACTCAAAATTGATGACACGCACTGATTTCATATTATTGTAAATTTACCTTCAAAAAAAGAGAAATAAAGAAACCATATTCTAAAAATGAAGCTAAAAATTTAGAGTCTGAACCAGCACTTAGAAATTTGGATTTCTTTCAAATTTGCTCTAAAATAGCGTTTTAAAGATTTTCTGGATTTTATAGCCATATTCAACGATAGCTGATTGCTTTTATTTCCCTAAACTTATTATCAAAGGGAAAATAATTTTAGAAAAGCCAAAGCTATCAGCAAACAAGACTACAGAGGGAATTAGAATTACCTACAAACACTCAAAAAGTCTTTTTTGCAACGATATCAAAGCTTAAACAAAATACCCAACAATAAAACAGTGATGAGTTTATCTTTTCTTACATTCCCCACTACAATTATTTGGAATTCTCCCAGCATTAATTGTAGTTGTAAGTGGGTAAAGAAAAAACATGTTAAAAACAAAAAGTGGGAAATGTAAGAAAAGATAAAAAACTCATCACTGATTTATTGTTTGATATTTTGTTTAAGCTTTGATATCGTTGAAAAAAGACTTTTTGAGTGTTTGTAGGTAATTCTCATTCCCTCTGTAGTCTTGTTTGCTGATAGCTTTGGCTTTTCTAAAATTATTTAGGAGAACGTTTCCTGATGATCTGGCCTAAGCAACCAGTGAAATGCGCATAGGAACAGCTTATCCTCCAACAATAAATTTCAGTATTTTTTTTATCAATCATTAAAAAAAAGGGAATTAAGCACAACAAACAAAATCTTTTAATAAATAATTGTATTCCAAAAACAACTATGATAATAAAATAAAAATAAATGTATATATTTATTCCAATAAAATAAGATTAAGCTCGATGTTAAAAAAACCCACTCTAAAACACTTAACAAAACGATTTCATCGCAGTTAAATGTATTTTTTAGCTTTTAATTTCATGGGGTTTTTTTCACATTTATTATTCACTTATTAATTCTTAACTTATTAATAATTTGCAACCTTTTTTTTTTGTTTTTGTTAAACTGCTAGCAATGAGGTGAATTCGACAACCCAAGTTTGTACGCAATTGATAATGACAACATTGCGTTTTTGACAACAGAGTGTTATCAATTTGGCAATGACCCACTTTTGTGCGCCTTTAACAAATATTTAAACTATTGTCCTGTATTTTGATTTTAAACATATGGTCACCGTTAAGAACAAATAAAAAACTTACATTGTTTTGTACTAACTTTTGGGATTATTTACTAAAAATTTTACATTTGTAAAATATTTTCATACAAGTGTTAGAAAATTCGAAAAAGTTTACATCTTACAAATACCAATATATATGTATCTTTCAAAACAGAGCATTTTTATTAAAAACAGGACAGATTTGCAAATAAGGAGTAAAGTAAGGTAAGGAGTTATTTATGAATATGTTGTTTATTTGGCCAGCTATATTCGGCTGGACCGAATCTTTGATACCCTCCACCGACAGGAGTGGGTTCTATATGATAAATACATATATATATTACTAAGCTTCACAAGAACGAGCGTCAGCATTACAATTTGTTGCGGTTTAGACCTGAATTAAATTATTGACCGACAATAACAAAGTTTTATGCGTTTCTTGTTAGAACTTTGAACTGGCTTGAGTAAAATATCATGATTCGTAACAGTTTAAGCCGAACTAAAATAATTTTTAGAAGGGTAATTAGTATTGAAAATTAGTAAATTATGGACCAATCATCCCAAAATTCTGAAGAGAGATTTCTGGTATTACAAAAAATAAATTAGAATCAATTTCAATACAGCAGTGTAATTAGTTTTAGCGTCAACAGTAAATTTCACAAATTTGCATGATATTTTTTCTGGCCATATGAATTTAAGTAAGAAATTTTACAGCAATATCTATATCTGTTATTGTTTTTAGGCGAATTTAATTATTTTTAGGCGCAATAAACTGTTTTCCGAGAGTAGGGTTTATATGGGGCCTAGGGTAAATTATGGACCAATCTTCACGCAATTTGGCAGCGTGATTTCTCGTCCTATAAATCTGTGGCGTGCCGAATTTTAATTCGATAGCATTATTTATTACGGTTTTAGGCGTACTAAGCGGTTTTCCGAGAGCAGGGCTTATATGGGACCTAGTGTGAATTATGGACCGATCACCAAACAATTTTAAATTGTGATTTCTGTTCCTATAAAACTGTGACGTACCAAATTTTAGTATGCTAGCGTTATTTATTGCGGTTTTAGGCGTACTAAACTGTTTTCCGCGAGAAGGGTTTATATGGGGCCTATGGTCAATTATGCACCGATCTTCACAGTATGATTTGCAGTCGTATAAAGCGCATTCCTGTAAAATTGTATGTCATTCCCTGCATTATTCCACCATTTATGTTAGTTTTTGTATCAAAATGATAAATTTTTTTAGGGTGGTGGTTCCACATTTTGATTCATAGTTCTGATCTTACTAAACCGATGTTGCTGGATTTCAATCCCAAGCTGCTTAGGATAGCTACAAGCAATTTGAGACCAAGTTTGTTCTTTTCTTTTGCGTTTTTCGAAATTGAGCGTGTTTTCAACAGACGGACAGACGGACATGGCTAAATCGACTTAGAATTAATCAAGGAGCCAGAATATAGATACTTTATGGGGTCTTAGATGTATTATAAAAAAGTTTCACACGGAATGACAAACTTAGTATACCCTCATTCACCACAGTGGTGGTGGAAGATATAAAAAGAATAAAAGAAAATTTCAGAAAGAAATATTCATAATGTGGACCGTGTCCAAGCAACATACTAAATATAATGAAAGTTCTTTAGAGCACAAAAAATCCATTATTGAACAAAAACATTTTAAAAGAGTAAACTTGGAGGTCTACACCACGCATTTTCGCTTCCAAGCATTGCATGATTTTTTTGCTTACATGCGTTCTTTGTTTCAAGTTACATGCAACGCTTTTTATGCGGTATTACCACAAGAACAAATAAAATTTCATGTGTCAAAATCAGCTGCTTTGTTCAAACGCTGCTTGTGATGCTTAGTGCTGGTTCACAGTAAAAGCTCAAGACTTGACGAATAAGACTTAAACAGTGTGAACCAGCACTTA
The DNA here is from genome assembly GCA_943735925.1 of Pollenia amentaria. Lineage (NCBI taxonomy): Eukaryota > Metazoa > Arthropoda > Insecta > Diptera > Polleniidae > Pollenia > Pollenia amentaria. Next base: position 225,046,748 of record OX031007.1, on the reverse strand, counting down.
CAAAAGCAAAAAGAAAATCTAAAGTTCGCATTCAATGCCTCAATGCATCCTACGCTTTTATGCATGTTATTTCTTACATATAACTCCAAAGATTCTACTCTGCGTAGACAGCGAAAAGGCGTGTTGAGCGTGGTGTGGACCTCCAGCTTAAGGTGGTTTTACTCGATATGTATTTGGCAGTGGTTTTGTCAGATGTAGAATCCATATTTATTGCACATGCCTGTCAAAATACACAAATGCAGAAAGTTTATAATTCTTCTTTCCCACGTTCGATTTTGGTTTCATCTGACATAACCTAAAATCTTTCATAGTAGTAAATTATCTACATATTTATATTTTTATTCACTTTTAATTTCAGTTAATTAAAAATTTTGTTTTTAAGGAATTTGTGTAAGTAAATAAATAAATAATGATACAAGCGCGCCACAAGCAAATGACTTCCAAAACAGATGATGTCAGATAATTTGCCTGATCAAAATAGAACACGCTCTAATTGAAAAATTTTTCACTGCTTATCCGATCTGACATTTACAAATGCAATTATTTTTCGTTTACACGACATGTATGCATATTGCAGTGGGAAATTTGACAAGTACATTGCTAAATACATATCGGGTAAAATCACCTTAAAGTGGAAAATAAATTAATACCCCTATTACCAGTGTGACCATTTTGGCATTTTTGCAACTAAATTTAGCAATAAAATTTTTGTTTTAGCATTTGGCATTTTGTTAAGCATTTTTATTATTATTAAAAGCTTTTATTTTGCTTGCAATTTTGAAGCAGATATTTTGTATACACGTTCAGTTTGGATGACAATTCATGGTAAAATGTGTGACGTCATTCTAAATCCAACATGACGGCAAACTCAAGATGGCGGACTAGTTATTTTTAATGCACTCCTACAATATGGGTATCAAATGAAAGGGCTTGCTAGGAATAACTCAAAAAATAAAGTGACGTCACACTAAATCCAACATGGCGGTCTTCTAAAGCTTGAAACTCAATTTGGAGCAGATATCTTTAACCGATTGAGCTAAAATTTTGTATTCACATTCAGTTTGAATTATAATACATGGTTAGTTGTGTGACGTTATTCTAAAGCCAACATGGTGAAACACCTAAGATGGCGGACTTATTATTTTACATGCATTCCTACAATATGAGTATCAAATAAAACCCTTGCTGAGAATTAGTCGAAAAATAAAGTTACGCCACTATAAATCCAATATGGCGGACTAAGTTTTTAACGCATGTCTACAATATGGATACCAAATGAAGTGACTTACTTAGAACAGAAATGCGAGTTATAAAAAACGAGATAGTGAACATAAACTCCGTTGCTCCAATCCGTCTGAAATTAAACCTAAATACAAAATATGGTTGGTGTGTGTAATGTAAAAATGGTTGCTTAAAAAAATTAAATTTTTTATCGCAAGATAAAAATTTAAGTTAAAATGTTTATATATTTCTTGTTAATCCAACAAAGTATATGTTTGCACTAAACAGTAGAAAAAACGCCAACTTTTCCTCAACTATAAGAAATAAACTTGTCTTAAAACTTTTATTCGGAATAAAGTAAAGAAATAAAATTGTTTGTATTAAGTTCTCAATGCAAAATTAAATTTTTACAACATGTGCTATTAAGTTTGATGTTTTATCAAAATCTACCCAATTGTTTAAATACATATGTATAACCTTCAATTTTAATTTTGTTTAACATGAGCAGTGTTGACAAAAGTAGGGAAAAATCCCTACATTTAGGGGTTTTTATACTAAAATAGGGAAAATCGGACTGATTTTTTATGTTCGCTAAAATGTAGGGGTTTTTCTCATATTGGATTATATACGAAATTAATGCTTAAAAGTATATTTTTAATAATGATTCAATCACCCCTATTATGAAAGTCGACGTCGTCAAGAGTCGACGGCATCGGAACAGTAATTATATTTTCTGAGTCGATATTGACGATTACTATCGATTACTATTGACAGTCTCTTAATATTTTCTAGGACGGCGAGTAAAGTTGTCTCTGTTTTTGTCTACAGGACATTTTGCGACGACTCAAATGAAAGTTAAAGAAATTTCAAGTAGAATGTAAGCATATTTATTAAGTCCGTTAAAATTTAAGAGAAGTTATTGGCACAAATTTTAATAGTAAATTAAACACGAAAATTTGGAAAAGTTTGCTAAAATAGCAAAAATTCGCGAAAATTGTTAACTTAAGACGATTGCCTCAAAGAGCAATAAAACTGCGCAAAATTGCAAAAATTTGGAAAAGTTTGCAAAAATAATATTTCAAACAAACCATAAAATTAATTAAAAGGAATGTCAAAAATTCAGTAAAAATTGCAAAATTAGCGAAAATTCGCAAAAGTTTGCTAACAGCGGAATTATAGCAAACTCTTATATATATTAATAATCGTTAAAGGTATAAATAATCAGTAAACTAGCTGTTATCACGAACCTGGCAAAAATTTTTAAAATAGCATAAATAGCTTTAAAATATTAACTTTAAAGATGAAGAACAAAAATAATAGAAAAAAAATTGGAGATGGGATTTTTTTTGTCAGATTTTCGATAACTTATCGACGTCGACACAACTTTCTTATAAAATACCAAATTAACGTTGAAATGATGTAGTCGTAGACTTAATGTGACAACAATTAAAAATTAATGTCGACGTTGACAACGACTTACATAATATGGGTGAATATTTAAAGAAATGGAATTCTTAAGTCCAGGAAATGTTTTTGGACAAGAAAATATGAATACAAATTTATTGAAGTTAACAATGTAACTTAAGCCTGAATGATCTCATGTATGAGTGGAAAACAATCGCATACAATTCATTTTTCTGAAATTGTGAAATTAATATGTTTTGAAACATGGACTTGGAACAGTTTGGGATAAAAATAGTAAAAATGAAAAACTATAATGACGAGGTTGTATTTCCAAATTTATGGAAACTGGTACGGATTTTGTTTGCTTTACCCAAATTGCAAATGCCGATGCAGAGAGACCACCAAAAAGCGAAACAAATTGAGCCACACAACTTTCAGTTTAATTTGTATTATATACATTTCGAGGTTCCCTACTTTTTGGAAGAAAAAAAAAAAACAAAGAAAATTCCAATTTAATGGGAAATGTTTATTATCATTTGAAAGAACATTCTTTGGCATTTATTTTTTTAAGATTATGTCTATCAAATGTTGGCCGTTGCTACGTCGCAGATGGTCCATCCGTTGAGTCCAATTTTCGATGACTCGTTCGAGCATTTCAACTGGTAACTGGCGAATGACACGCTTGATGTTTTCCTCCAAGACGTGAATCGAAGCGGGCTTGCCCGCATACATTTTAGACATTTCATATCCCCACAGGAAAAAGTCTAACGGTGTGATATCACACGATCTTGGTGGCCAATCGACCGGCCCAAAACGTGAAATTATGTGCTCACCAAAGTGTTCTCTTAATAATCCGTTGATTGATGCGATGTGGGGAAGTGGCGCCGTCTTGCTGAAACCAAATGTCGCCGAGATCACGAGCTTCAATTTCAGGCATCAAATAGTCGGTTATCATGGCACGATAACGTTCGCCATTAACGGTTACGTTCGCACCGGCATAATTTTCAAAGAAATATGGACCGATGATTCCACCGGCCCACAAACCACACCAAACCGTTGCTTTTTCTGGATGAAGTGGCAGTTCTTGAATCTCTTCAGGTTGCTATTCATCCCAAATGCGGCAATTTGTTTGTTTACATACCCATTGAGCTAGAAATGGGCGTCAGCGCTGCACAAAATTTGCCTCGAAAACGTCTGATCTTCTTGCAACTTTTGAAGAGCCCATAGAGCGAAGCGATGTCGCTTTGGAAGGTCGAGCGGGTTCAGTTGTTGCACAAGCTGTATTTTGTACGCTTTCAATTTAAGATCTCGACGTAAAACACATGACAGCATAACACGACTCAGACGTGATCTTTTAAAAAAAGGCTATTGAAAAAAGTATCTCTACTTGAATCACCCACTACAATAATTTCCGCAAAACAGTGGAAGACGATGCATTAATTTCTAATGTACTTTAAGTCACTTTAAAAAATTAAGTTCAAATGAAATTGATATATACATTTTAAAATAACCTTTTGCTTTTGTACCTGAATTTAATTATTATTATCATTTAAAGATTTACTGCCGTTTACAAGAAAAAAAAATTTAATTAATAAACACAAATTTTCCTTGAAAATTTTATTTAATAAATTCTTTTTTCTTAATAAATAAATTTATTAATCGTGTATGAATATGGGGGTTAGTTCAAAAGAACTATACATATTTATTTTCAAAAACATCTTGTTTTTTCATTGGATTTAATCAGAATTATGTAAGTACCAGGGCTGTGGAGTCGTCAAAAAATACTTCCAACTTCGACTCCGATTCCAACCGCTGAAATTTTTTAAGTCCGACTCCAACTCCGACTCCGACTTCTACTCCTACATTGATGCTAAATGTATATGAGACTGGGCCTTATTTGACTCTCTTTTTTTTTTGATGCAGCACCTTTTAAATGGTTAAATATAGCAAGGACATTATTCTGTAAAAATATCAAATCGATATTTTAAATTTTGCATCGCAAATTTCGAAGAATTTTTATTTTGGAAAATATTAGGAATTTATTATTAAATTTTTTATGCCGAACAATTTTGGAGTTGGAGTCGCGAGTTTTTAATGGTACTTCGACTCCGACTCCGGTACAAAAACCTAAACTCCGACTCCACAGCCTTGGTAGGTACATAACATTTTTTTTTATTCTTGTTACTAATTTTTGTTATTAAAGCTTTACCATACATATGCGAATAAAATTAGTTTTTTATAACTTCTGTTTTCTTTCTTAGATTTTAATGATTAAAACGCGTAGAGATTTTTTAGGGAAAATTTTAACATTGTGTAGGGAAAAATCGGACTTTTTTTTAGTATGCATAGGTATTTTACAAAAAATCTTCTGGCAACACTGAACATGAGTCAATAAAATTAATTTTTTTTCGAATTAAGTTTCATATTACATATAAATAAATTTAAATAAATATTGAACAAATTTAATCATTTTCTAAATACATACATAAGTTTTAGCACTTTTTGGCCTTCTCTAATATCAGATTGAGCTTAAAAAAATTTCAAGTTCTGGATACAATGCCTATTATGCTTTAAACACATTCGAGACAGCAGACTACCGACTTCAATATGTCAACAATAGAATACATGTGTTTTAGTTTTAGCAGTATGGGTATCATTGAAAAATTTAAAGTGCTTTTCACATGGTGAACACCGATTTATTAACCCATTAAGAGCCCATTTCAAATGCTCATACTTCTTGACTGACTTTTTTTACTAAATTTGCTTTATCTTTAAATTATGTCGATATAATAATAATTATTTAACAATAATATACACATGTTACCAAAGTTATTAGGACTTTGATTAATAAAGTTTTTCTGTATTGAGGGTTTTCAGCCTTCCGGAACACTTTTCAAATATTTACATATTACTATATTTCAATATGTAACAAGTGCATAAACTATTACCACTATATATTTTAACTCAAACTTATAAATAAATTGTAAAGTTTTCCAAAATAAAATTTTTTTAACGCTAATAACTTTAAAATTTTAAATGATGGAGTTTCTAAAAATATAGCATACAAAAACTTGGGGTGTTCTCTATAACATATTATATTTGAGGAAATATTATTATACATATCGACAAAATTTTAAGATAAATCCTCTTAAGGGGTTTATAAATCGGTATATTTAATACATCATATGAAATGTGTTTCGAAAGACTTTATTATGATACCAATACTTTAAAGATTCAGATTATATTTTTCTTCCTATACTATTGATAAAGTGCTCTGAAACCTTTACCTATACCTATAAAATTACAAGTAGAATCGCGATACAGTAATCTTGCGGTCAAGTTAACCTAATTTTAGCGCTTCAGTGCCACTAAACGTTAACTCTAAGTTAACTTTTCAGATCGAATTAGTAAAAGTACTGATTTGTACAAACGATAACAAATTAGATTAAATATTAAGCTGAAAGTTGAGAGTTTAAACAAAATTGAGAAATACATTAAAGAAAAACTATCGGCGTTGTATTATTGTATATCTGAAGTTGCCATCTCAAAAATAAAAACGAAACGTCACAAAATTTTCGAGGCTTTGAAGAATACATAGGAAAAAGCATACAGGAAAACATTACACAGACCAAAATATGCCGATCTTAAAGCAAGTTTGTACAAATGTTTTCTTGAAGCATCGAAAACGTAATTGCGCAATCACTATTCTAATTTCAATATCAATAGCTAAGCGCGAGTTCGTGTAACTGCAACCTGAAAAGACAATAATATCAGTAATGGATGGCTGGCAAATGTTTAGAAAATACCCAGAATTCGCTATCTGAAAATTTCTGAAGAACTAATTTTCTGACAAACGTCATATGTAGCGCCTAACACATAATATATGACTGATTGTATAATTATTAATTATAAATTGTAGCCGGTACAAATTAGATCCAAGTTTCTTTTTTGTACAGATGAAAACTAAGTCATTGAAAAAAATATAGGAACATATGTTTATTATAGCATTTTTTTTACAATTAAGAAAAGTTAATAAATAAGACGAAAAAGTTCACAACCCTTAGGACATTTCAGTTTACTTTTTCGCGATTATACTGTATATTAGGATTTTTTTATTCAACCTGCCATGAAGATGATATTCTTTATGAGTTCCAAAAACAATAAAATTAAAATATTTTAAATGTTTTTTAATAAATTCATTTGTTTTTAAGTTAAAAAATTTATCATTAATAAGTATTTATATTTTTGTAGGCTTAAATTAAGTTTGTGTACGAGTCTGCAATTATGCATGTTGTTAAATTTATAAAACTAAAAATGATAGTGGCACCACTGAAATGTAAATACATAATTAAAAACACAGCTGTTTATATTTTTTCAATTGTAGCTGTCGTCTAAATAATAATTCAGTAGCTGATTACGCGACTACAATTGCAACCTGCAGCATTTGTAGTCGTGCATTCGTGTTGCCTGCTGCCTCGAATGTGTTTAATGCATTACTCTTTACAACTCACCTAAAGCGTACTTTACACTATCACACAAGTCTTACGTATTCCATAGTAAGTTGTAAGATAGAAATCTAATGTGTTTTGTTGCGACTGTTCAAGACTCCAATTTAAAATTACAGCTTGTATTCACACTTTCACACATGACCATGCTTTTGTTAATATGCAACCCTGATGAAATGAAAATTATTATTGTTTAGAAAAATTTCAAAAAGCGTTGAAGTCGTATGGGATGTAAAATTGGTTTTCGTAATACTTGTAATTTTCATAACACATTCTCTTCACACTATCGCACTTTCACATGTTACTTGAGTTTTTGATATTAAATAATACAAAGTATAAAAGTGTAAAGTAGCCTAAGTTGAGTTGAAACTTACCCTTCGTCTATACCCAAGATAAACATTGCGACATACATATATTGCAGTATATGTAAAAATTATGTTATCTTAAATCAAGACAGCACTTTTTGTACATATTTATTGCTGGCAGTATATGTTGCAATAATTGTTAGTCAATTTTCGTAGACAGTTATTATAAATATAAATTGTAAAATTTGGTTGTCAATTGCGTTTGACATTTAAATGAAAGGACCCCCCCCCCCTCTTCCGCAAAAAAAAAAAGAAACATTAGGTGTGTTCATTTACTTTACTAGCAGATACTTGCAAAGAGAGAGTAAGTAGGAATTTAAAGAAATTGCTCTCAAAAATACTAAAAAGTAAATGAACACTTTGTCAGGCAAAATTTGCAAGTTAAAGTAGTGCCGAATATACAGAAATATTTGAGTACCCATTAATTATTCTAAGACTTGGGAAAATTTTATACATTTCGGTAAAAATAATGTGATTTAATTAATTTATATTTGTTTATATTGAATAAAATGAATCATGCATTGGATTTTTTTTATTTATTTAGGAGGTGAAAGAAGATTTCGGGTTTTCATCAATAATAAAAGATAAAAAAAATCCTTTGTTAACAATAAAAGTATTTATAAGGCAAAACAAAACATTTAATTTATCAATCTATGTATATATAACCTATGTATATAGGTACTCGTATATTAAATTTCTACGTTACGGACTAACTGACAGATTTATCTTCGCACAGCCTTAACGCCGTGAGTTATAAGGTTTAAATTTGAACCGGATACTGGTTTCTCGCTAAATCGATCCACTAAAAATTTAAGAAATTGCCTAATAGTACGAAAATTGTGTGTGTATAGTGAACAAATTTAGTGCATTGCGATTCGCAAGAAACTAATTTCATGTGTAAATGCTAGGTAAGATGGAATTATTGGAAATTCGAATGTTTAGGGGATAAATAGCGTAAAAACGATTAACCTCATAACTCCTAAAGTTGCATGTACACGCCATGTTTTTTACATCTGACTTGTCAAATTTCTCACTGTAAAATACATACATGTCGTGTGTTACCTTTAAAACATTGCATCTGTTAAAGTCAGACGCAAAGTCATCTGACAAAATTTCAATTAGAGCATGCTCTATTTTCTTCTGACAAACCATCTGACATCAATTGTGTCAGAAATCTATGCCGGGAAAAAACCGGCAGCGGCGGTGCACTACTGACGGAATCATTAGCCGCCCGAAGTTAATATATTACAATACCGATGTATGTATGATAATTTCACCATTGAATATTAATTATGTTCATATATATAAAAAAACGTTTTATTATAATATCCTAAATTGGTTTCTTCGAACTTAAAGAAAAAATGTAAGGATGGCTGAACTCTTTTACGGCGCAAATAAAAAGTTTTGAGGCGGCAGCACGATATTTTGAAACCGAGAACTACTTTGGTTTCTGCAATAACTATGCGAAAAAACAGAGACAATGTCAGAAGCATGTTCAAATATTGTAAACCTTATTTAAAACAGCAATTTTGACAGACATTCACAATTACATGTGATTTGAAAATTTGACAAGTCAGATGTAAAAAACATGTCGTCTACGGGCACCTTAGCCTAACACTAGATTCATCCATGCTTTCCGTACAATATTTTTGTCCGAAAAATAGTTTTATTAATTCCGAATGATTCACCTATTTCTAAAAATTTGCCCGGAAAAACAAAGCTACCATATGGTTTACAGATGTAAACAGATATACAAACTGGCAGCACAATCTATAATTCTTAGTTCTGTACTGGTCTTGTGTATGGAACGACAAATAAATAAATAAATAAAAATAACGTTGGTAATTTTTTTTAAAACTTAGAAACATAAACTTTGGCATTTAAATATGACCAAGAAAGAAGGTAACGAGGTAGCGGGTTAAATTATTGTTAATTATGAAATAATTTTAGATATTCTCATTATCTACTTTATAGCATTTTTATATGGTCCAAATGCATTTCTTAGGTGTTTGTTTCATAATAAACAAGACGGTCATAAAGTAACAATGAGAATATTTAAAATTATTGTATTATTAATAATAATCTTTAATTTTGTAAATAATTTAATATGCAAACAAATTGTTTAACTAATGGGGTATTATACTGCAATAGTGGTAAGTATCGGGTATCTAGGTAACCATTATACTCACAGTAATAATAACAACACCCGATCAGTTAAAAGCAAAACAAAATACATAAGGAATTTTTTTAACAAGTTCGTTATTTTATTTAGCAATAAAAATATCGAAATATCTGTCCTAAGTAGAGTTTGTTCCGGGATTTTCAATTGTTTTCTATTCCCGCTTTCCCGGGAATTAATTGCGCGATTCCCGGGAAATTTTGAAGAAAAGCTTTTTCTTAAACTTTAGTAAATCTATGTCGGACTACTGTCTTTAGTAGATTAATCCAACTTAATATCACCACAATATTTACATTTGCTACAGTTAAAGGCTTATTAATCGTTTGAGAATAAGCTTTATATAGGGCCAATGATAAATTATAGACCTATTTTCACGAAATTTTATTTCTTGTCTTATCAAACTGAAGTGTAAATTTTACAATAATACTGTGTATAAGTTTTTGCGGTTAAGGGTGTAGTAAAGTGTTTTCCAAGATTGTGCTTTATATGCGGCATTTCAAGTAATTTTGAGTCTTATGAAAGTAGATTATGCTAAATTGCACCACAAAAGCATTATTCGTTACGCTTAAAGCCATACTTACATGATTAACGAGATTAATCTAAACATGGAGCCGTAGGTAAATTAAGGACCGATATTTACGAAATTTGGTGCCTTATAAAACGAACTTGTTGAAATTTAATGACAAAATGTGCATTCGCCACAAATGTATGTTAGTTTTTGTTGATATTTTGGGAGGTAGTTCCACATTTGGGTGCATAACTTTTTTCCTACTGAAGCGATTCTGCACGAATTCAATCCCAAACAGCCTAGAAGATCTAGAAACAATTTTACACCCATATAGCTAAATCGGCTAAGAACGAATAAAGAACTCACAATACAAATCCTTTATCGGACCTTAGATGAATATTAAAAAAATATTCACATCGAATGACAAACTTAGTATACCTTTATACACCACTGCTGATTAAGTGTTATAAAATTGTAAAAAAAAAATATGTTATTAAATATATGTAGTAAATAAAATTTTTCCTTTCTGCTGAATTTGTTAAACCGTAAAATTATTTCAGATTTCCTACTTCGTAATGTTGTGGTTTCAGTTCCTAATCGCCCTTCCGAGAACTGTATACCACTAAGACTTCAAATCTTTCATTCCAATTATGCAAATTCTATTGGCATTAAAATTACCCCTTAAGTGTCCTAAAATTACTTTAATCCTGAATTATTTACGTTTTTGGTATATAAAAGATACTAGATTTAATTATTTTAAGCGTAATAACCAGTAAGAAATATTAGTTTCATTAGAGAAATAAGTAAATAAATAAACAAAAAAATTTGGGCGGGAATCCCGGGATCCCGGGAATTCGATTTTTATTTCCCGCTTTCCCGGGAATCCAAAAAGTGCGGGAATAAAAAAACTCTAGTCCTAAGTTAAACAAAAGTATGATTTCTTATCGCATAAATATTTTTAATAATTTTAAAAATCAACATTAACTTATAAATTTTGCAAAATATCTTATTTAAAACTTCTTTTGGAAAGTTTGTTTTGTAAACAAAAACATGAAACAGCTGTTTCAAAAATTCTTGTAAGTAAAAATTTTACCAGCAAAAATTTGCAAGAATTTTTTTGTCTCTCAATTTTTTCTCTCTTTTGACGCTCTCAACTTGCAAATTTTTTGGGTTAATGAACACTTTCTAGTAACAATTGTTAAAAATTCGTAACAATTTTTAGTAAATGAACACAGCTATTGTATGCAAAAGATATTAATGGCCTGTTCAACGATTTCGTAAGAACGGCTTCGATCGCCTTCTAAGCGATTGAAAACAGATTTGAATTCAACTAACTCCATTCTATACGAGCATTCGTACGAACGACAGATCGAAAGAAAACGTAAGTACTTTCATACAAAAAGCGGTTTATCAATATCGAAGGTATTGTCAAGATTACGAACAAATGTCAAAACCACTCACTTTTTGTTTTGTTGTCGAATCGTTGAATTTAAAGAAAAACAAGAAATATTTAAGGGTAATTAAAATAAATAATAAATAAAAATGGAGAACAAATGGTAAGGAATTATGTAAAATAGAAATATTTTATTGATTGTTTAAGCGTAAAATTATAGGTTAAACAAGTAAGGAAGTATAGTTGGACAAGTCCGACCATTTTTGAGAGTGTACCCTATTTTGGACCCATTAGCAATCATGGACAATCCTGAACAATATATGTTCTGAGGTTAAGATTCATTTAAAATTTTTTTAAGCCGAATATTATTTAGATATCTTCATCTAAATATAAAAGATTTTAGGATGGGGGTTTATATGAGACTTATGGTTTATTTGGACCTACCAGGACAACATTTTGTTATGGCATATTAGCTATCGTAAAAGTCATTGTCGCCAATTTGTATTTAAATACTAACATTTGTAAGGAAGTTATGGCATTAAAAGCTATTTTCGGGAGTATTATTTGTATGGGAGCTATGGTCAAATATAGACCGATTCCAATAAAATTTGGTAAGATGATTTTGACTGCAATAAATTAGTTTGGACAAAATTTAATCTTAATACCAATATAATAAGATCATTTATCGGAACAAAACCCCTATCCGGAAATAATCTTGTATGGGGGCTAAGGCAAATTATGGACCGATTCTGCCCATTTCCAATAAGATCGGTCCTTGTGCCATTTTGAACCTATGTGCCAAAATTCATCAAATTATCCAGCCAGCCTGCCAGCTAGACGGACATCGTTGGATCGACATAGAATAATTCTGAATGATTCATAATGATTCTGAGCCGATCGGCATACTTTAAAGTATATCATCACAAATGCATAATACCCTCTCCACTATTGTGGTGTGGGTATAAAAAGTCGAGAATGCAGCAACTGCTAACGTTAGTTGAATACATGGACGAAATTTTTGAGTTGGCGAGAGGTGCACCAGTGCTTGGAGCAAATAAATTTTCGATGAACGAGCAATGGAAAAGTAGAAGCTAAAAACTAAACGCCATTGGGCCACCTACGCGCTCTATTGCAGAGTAGAAGATAGTAAACCACATTATATTATAAGGCAGAAAACCATAGGCCCCTATTATGAGTTACATTCGATAAACGATTTTCGCTGGCTATCGAACATCGACTATCGAATGTTAATTTGGTATTATGAACTGGCAGCACTGTCGAAAATTTCGTTGTGCATCGAATTTTTCAACGAAAACAAATTTGCTTTCGACGGTGTAAATAATTTAAAAAAAATTTTTTGAAAATGTAAGTTTTTTGTTAATTTATTAGTTTTGGTGTGCAAATTCCACATTCTTAATTATTTTTGGTTATTTTATGTAAGTCTAAAGTCGACAGTAGTAAGCAGCAGTTGGAAAAGCTTGTTTCCCTTATGGAACAAAATCCTTTTTTGGCAAAAGGAATTTTTACAAAAGTTCAGGCTGCAGGTACAGGCCAGTTCCAGTACGCGTTCATCTTCATCAGATGAATCATACCATAATCGTACCATAATTCCGTCGTTGTCATGATTTATATTAGTTTTATTTTTTAATTTTTTAAATTTGTTAACAAAAATTTTTTATTTAAAGTGACAGCTGATAGAAAATGTACTACGACTAAAACCGTAACAAATATGGCTAGAGAAGCCATTTTTTGCAATTTACCTTTATATCGCTATAAATCGGTGGTTTTCACGAATAATCGCGTAAGTCGGTTTTTACCGAAATTGAGATAATGATGTCAAAGTGTTACATTTTGCATTAGGTTTTTATAAGTATTAAGCTTTTTAGAATATAATGTAGTATTATTAATTTTTTTCTGCTAAAAACAACTTAAGTTAACTGTTTAATAAAATATTTTGCTATTATAACGATTTATGTCGACATACATCGCCAAAAATTGTAAAATTGCTGAATATGTTTCCAAATAAAAAGCATATGTGATGTTATGTTGTTATTCGTGCAAAAAATATGAAAGTAATTTTTGAAAATTTTTCTATTAATAACAACTAAAGTCGTAAAAATAACAACGTAAGTCGTCATGTGTGATTAAAATGATAACATTTATTTTCACAAAAAAGAACTTATGTAGAGATATGATGTTACATATGCATTTTTAATCCTTTTACAGATTGTGATCCTGTGAGGATTTTTTCATGAAAACTATGTATAATACGTAGAAAGTCACTGTTAAGAGGATAGTAAAGAAAAAAGTTTAAAAAAGCATATACAGAAGCCCCAATTGAAAAAAATAATTGTTTTTGCTCTCCTGAAAAGTTTGGTTTTATAACTTACGCGATTATTCGTGAAAACCACAGAAATAACACCATATAATTTCGAGTTAATCGGTCGATAACTGGCCATAGGTCCCATATATAGCAGCCGTCCAAAATATAATTTAAGAAACATAAAATTCTTAAAAAATGTTAATGCTGTGTTGAAATTTGGTCTAATTAAGGTTTTTTTTTAATACTACAAATCAGTCCATAGAGTCAGATAAATTTTAGGAAACAAATCTAGACCCACACCACAATAGTGGAGAGGGTATTATGCATTTGTGCTGATGTGTGTGACACATTAAAGTATTGGTCCCAGACTCACCTTAAAGTATATCGATCTAACGATGTCCGTCCGGCTGGCTGGCTGTCCTATAAACCTTGTGCTCAAAGTACAGGTTGCAGTTGTAAAGAAAATTTGGTGAAATTTGGTGCATAGGTCCTAATTGGCATAAGGACCAAGGCTATAAAATGGTGCAAATCGATCCATAATAGACCCCATACAAAATGCTTTCCGGAATAGGGTATTTGTTTGTGCCCACTATCAAACCAATTTTAATTAAATTTAAAATTAAGATAAATCCATATTTATATGGACACAAAAGCTATGCATTTTTTAAAAAATATGATCACAAGGGGAGATAGGGGGCAATTTCTGCTTCTCAGAAACTATCATACCGATTTTAATGAAATTTAATACATCGATAGATCCCTATTCATAGAGCCACATAAGCTTTGCATTTTCCAAAACTAGGTCCCAAATAGGTACACTTGCAAAAATTTTTCTTATATATTGAGGTGAAGTGTAGCATATGATCGGGCTTGCCAACTATACTTTCTTACTTGTTTTATTTAAATTAGGCAACGAAGTAAATACTGTGAGACTAGGTAAAAAGGTTCGCTTATAATTTACAGATCCCTTATAAAGACCAATCACAAAAATTCTTGAACTGTCGGTGGAGGGTATTAAAGATTCGGCAGAGCCGAATAAAGCACTTTATTCCTTTTTTAAAAATACCATTTTTTTTTTGCCTCATTTTGCCATTTTTCAACGGCAACGCTGTTCAGAAGGTTATTTATCTCCTTTGAACAGAAGCCTTAAAAACTTACCTTCATTTTATCAATATTAAATACCAATTCAAAGCAATTACTTTTCAATTTTAAAACATTGATACATTCAAAACATTTATTTTATTTATACTTTTTTTTTTTAAATAAGTAGAGAATATTTAAATTAAATCTTAATAACATAGAAAAAAAGTTGTTACACAAATGCACTTTGAAACATTTAGAGTTATAACAAATGATTTTAAAAATTTGTTTTATTTTTTAATAGTGTGTTTTAGTTTATTTTTTTTAATTTAAGAGTTATAAATACATACAATATATTGAAATTATTTGTCGCTACCTTAGACATAAACAATAATTAATAATAAGTGTCATAAAATATTTATTTTGGGGGTGTATATTAAAACTACATTTTAGGAAATACAAAAATTAATTTATTTTTTTTTATCGGTTTTATTTTAAAGACAATACCCTTAAAAACCAAATTGTATTTTTTCTTTTCTTTTAAATTGTATAAATATATTTTTTTTTTTTAAATTTAAATATTTTTTTTATAAAGACCTTTTTTCATTTTTTAAATAAATAGATTCTGTTTTTTTTTTTTTTTTTTTTGTTTAATATAAATAAAATCTTTATTTATTTTAATTGTAATTTTTTACAATTTTTTTTTACAATAAAGCCTTTTTTTATTTAAAATTATAAAGCCCTTAAACCCTAAAAAACAAATGTTTCCTTTTTAATATCAGTCAATTTATTTAAACAAAAAAAAAAAAACAACCGTTTTTTTTAATATTTCTTCTAATTAAAACTTAAGTATTGCGTAAATTTTTATACAAAATTTTGAAAAAAGTGTCTTTTATTTTTGGAAAAACTGTTTTGTACTACAAAATATAAGCGTAATTAAATAAAATTATTTAAAAGAAATTAAAACAAAATTATACTTTCAATAAATTTATAAATATTAAAATATTATGTTTTTAAAGTTTTTAATTAATTATTATTCATTTAAAACTTGGTCCTTTAGCTTTGGAATGTGTTACAAAAAGAAAAAAAAAAACATTTTTACGACAAGAAAAAGCAGTTTTTTTTAAATATTAGTAAATTATTTTGATATTTACTTGTATTTTAAAATATATTTTAATATTTTTAAAAAATTGAGCTAAAAATATTTGTATGTTTTGTTTAATTTCTTTTATATTTATCATTGTTGTTTTTTATATGTATGTGTATATTCCTGTATATAAATATTTTTATATTTACACTCTAATATATATAAATATTTAAAAATATTTGTTATTTATAACAATTATTTATTTGATTGATATTTAGTTTTCTGTTTAAATTTTTAAACTTTTTACGTCTGTATTTTGTTTTATAGAGATTTATTCAAAAGGGATTACAAAGATTTAAAATAAATTTAAATTTAAATTATTTTACATAAGAAAAATTTTGTATTATTTTTAAGCTGTTTTTTCATATCTGACTTGCTTCCTCTTTGCTTTACTAGAAAATATATTTGGGTGATTCAAAAGGTGTGCTATCAAGTCATATCGTCATATAAAAAAAATATTGTTGTGTGTCAAACAAAATAAAAATTGTAATGCTGTGTTCATTGATTCGTCATAACTGTACAGTATAAATCTAAATTAAAAGCGTTTGTCCACGGCAGTCTTATGTACAGGGTGTCCGCCGGGAAGGTATACTACTTTGTTTTGCCACCATTTTGGTAAACATTAGTCTTGACAGTTCATATTTGGCAGTCGTGAAGTAGACACGTGGCATATTTATTATGGAAAACCATTCGATAAACCAACGTGTTTGAATCGTTAAAACATTTTATCCAAATCAATCGTCGATTAATGTGACTATGAGAAAGTTACTCATAATGAGTGACGAGGCACATTTTCATTTGAATGGATATGTAAATAAACAGAATAGTCGGTTTTGGGCAATGGGAAACCCTCAAATTATTCATCAGTCACCTTTGCATCCATTAAAAGTGACAGTCTGGTGGGCAATTTGGTCAGGAGGAATAATTGGACCATACTTCTTTGAAAATGAAAACGGCGTAACGGTAACTGTGAATAAGGAGCGATATCGTAATATGATTGAAACATTTTAAACGCCATAACTGCATGCTTTGGGCTTAATTAACATGTTGTATCAACAAGACGATGCCACATAGCATACAGCCAGGATTATAATGTAATTACTGCGAGACCTCTTTCCACAACAAGTTATTTCAAGAAATGGTAATGTTGATTGGTCTCCACGGTCGCCTGATTTGACTGCTGCGGACTTCTTTTTATGGCGATATCTAAAAGGCAAAGTTAATGCAAACAAGCCAGAAACGCTCGAGCAGCTCAAACAAAATATTCGTGATGAAATTAATGAAATACCGCTTGAAATGTGTGAGAATGTAATGAAAAATATGCTCAAAAGGGCTCGCATTTGTGAGGCTAACAGAGGCGGACATTTATCAGATATTGTTTTTCATACATAATTGCCAACATTAAATAAATCATTTATCAATATAAGATCCATTCTCTTTAATTTAATCAAAAATTATAAACAAACAAAGTAGTATACCTTCCCGGCGGACACCCTGTATTTCTTATAGTTATTTGAAGACATATGACCTTACAACTTTATGACTACCTTGTGAATCACCCAAGTCTATAAATCTAAGATTTTTAAATGGGAATCAGTTAAGCATCTATATATAATTAAGTATAATGGGGAAAAAATTAATTTCATTAAAGTCTTCAAAACTATTGGGTTAATACAAGAAAAACGAAACGACATGTTTTTTACATCTGACTTGTCAACTTTTCAACTCACACGTCATTTTGTATATCTGCCAATATCGTTGTTTTACATAAGGCTTTTAATGTTTGGTCACAATCAAAATGACATATTTTCTTGTTTTTCGCCTAACAGAAAAAAATTCTGCAACATTTTTCACCAATTCAGCATTAATCAAAAATAATATCAGTTTAAATTGAAAATGTAATCAAGTGAATTAAACGTTTCATTAAGTGAATTAAAAGCTTAGTCAAGTGAATCAAACGTTTAATAGATACTATAAATTTGTTTACTGATGAAAATTTAATTAATTTTTTAATTGTATTTACACATTTTTTAATTGAAGTTAATTTTTAAAAGTTAAGCCAACGATATTGTCGCTCGAAATTTAGGGACGCGTAAGTCCACACGGAATTTATTCTTTGGAAAGGTAAGATTAGTAACTTTATGTAACCCCTTTTTCAAATCTAAACTTTTTACCGTATATTATAAATTTTACAAAAAACCAATTATTAACAAATCGAATTAAAAATTATAGGCAAGATTTTTTTTAAAGTATTTTAATCTAAACAATTACAAAATTTGTACAAAAATACAAAAATATTTAATGCACTTAAGGTGTTTCGGTTAAAAAACAAAATATGTAATAACAATTTATCCAAATTTTTTTTTAAATCTACCATAAAACCATTCAAATATCAATAAATTACATTAATTAATTTTAGAAAAATAAAACACAACAAAAATAAATATACATATTTACTAAAATGAAAACAAGAAAAAAATCTAAACAAAATCAAAGTTACTTTGACACTTTAAACTATTTCACTTAAAAATATCAAACTTATTTTAAATAAAAATCTAAATATACAAACATTTTTAAATAAATGGGTTATTAACGTGTAAAATATTTTAAAAAAAATATATATATATAAATAATCTATATGATTTACAGAACATTGAATGTTATGTTTTACAAGTAATTATCAATAATGCACAATGACAACAAACTACAACAACATTTTCATTTATACATACAACAATATTTTAAGAGACATGCAATGTTTTTATTAATTAATATCATTTTTTTTTTGTTTTCTAAAATTTAAATACTTTTTTTCATAGAAAAAAATGTTTTTAGTGGTCTTTTTTTCGAAAATGATTAAAGTTTAATTACATTGAAATTTAAAATACGGAAAGAGTAAATGGAGCTTAAAATTTAGAATTTATCAATAATATTTATGAAATACTTTAGTTTGTGTATAATTTTGAAATAATTGCTATAAAAACAAGACTATTAAAATTCGTTTATCCCAAAAAACAGTTCCGTACCGAGTTGTTGTATTTTTTTTTACACATTTTAATTACCTGAACTAATTATTCAAAAATATTTAGATTAAAATATGAGATTTCCGAAATAATAATTACATTATTAGCATTTTGTAGAAAATTCCTTTAGTTTAAAAAAAAGTTGATTTTTGAGATTCAGCTTTCAATATTTAATTACTTTTTGATTTTATTCTGAAATAGTACGTGCGTTTTAAATTTTAATGGCAGTGAATTACTTTTTTTTAGCTAAGTACCTTTTAAAATATTGTTTTCTTTTAAAACGACACCTTTTTTGGAAAAGACAAACTTCTAAAAAAGTACTTTTTAAAAAGTATTTTTTTTTTTCAATTATTAAAAAACTTTATTTTTCTAACAAATTACTTTTACTTCAAACTAAGAAATCGAACAAATTTTGAACACGTCTTTGTTTCGAAAGTTTATAAAAACATTAATACTTTGGGTACCACTCATTATTACAAGAACTACTCTTAAAATCAGGACAAGCTGCGGTAATATTTTTAAACATTTCACTAGAAATCTCGCTCGGCTTCAATTTCACTTGATTTTATAATTCAAGAACATGCCCGATTCAACTTTTTTTTTTTTGTTTAAAAAATAGATCTTTTAAGAGGTAAAAAGTACCGTATACTATTTTCAATAAAATAGTAACTTTTTGTAAAAAAAACATTTTCTGAAAAATAATTTTTTTACTACTTTTGAAAAAGTTCATTAATAAAAAAATATTATTTTGTTAAATATACCCTTATTTTTCTAAAAAAAAAAACAAAAATATTCTGAATAAAAAGAATGATTTTAAGCGTACTTTTTAAAATGGTATGTTTTGTGCCATAAAATGGAAAATTTTCTAAAAAGAAAACAATTTATTTTTCTAATAATTTCACCTTAAATTTCAAATATACTTTTTCTAAAACATAAATAATTGCAAAAAACTTGATTTTCAAAAATTTATAAAAAAAACCCGTCTTCGATAGGAAAAATGTACTAACATTGACACTTAAGTCGTGCTAGTGAAGTTACACACCGTCCAGACTATCCATTATTATGTGCGCACAAGAACAAAACGTTGGCAAAATTCCTGGCGTGCAATTGTTCATATTCTTTGATGGGGGGGAAACCTCATATAAACAGCAGCAATAATTAAGATTGCATTCATTTATATGGGAATACTGCAGTGATGTTTGACCTCGTTGTTTGAACAAAAACAAAACATCGACAACAGCAGTCTTCACTATTCAAATTCATGTGTGCACCGGAAAAGCGATAGTAAGTCTGGACGGGATGACATCGTCCAGACTTGCAATTTGTGCAATTCTTGAGTTTATTGGCGAGAGAGATGAGTCGATTGGCGAGGGGTACTCTGCAATTCTGATTTGTTTTTTTAATTCTCACACTTTTTAACTTGAAGTTGTCTTTATATGTATTTGTATTTATATTTACATAACATACAAAAAGGAAAAGAGGAAATACAAGATAATAACACAAAAATTGCAAGATATTTTTAAATTTTTAAACAGAATATTAAGACAGAATTTAAAAAAAATCCAACAACATAAATTGCAAGTCTGGACGATGACTATGTTAGTGTTACATATAACTACACAGATTCTACTTTCTTGGCAGCTGTGTATGCAGCGAAAAGGCGTGTAACGCGTGGTGTGGTCATCAAGTTCTAGCTCTATTCATGGATTGTGAAGACTTGAGGTTGTGTGGGAAAATGTACATTTTTAAAAAAAGTCTATATAAGAGATGAACATTTTTTGATAAAAGAACTTTTTGTGGTCATTATATTTTTATATGGAAATTGTACTTTTTTGACAACGATTTGCTACGTACAAAAATGTGTACTTTTTTTTATAAAATGGAGTTTTTCTGAAAAATAAACTGAAGAAAGAGGCACTTAAAAAACAGGTATTTTTTTGAAAAAGAAGGTTTTTCTGAAAAAGATACTGTTCCTAAAAATACACTTTTTCTAAAAAGGTTTTGCTGATAAAAATGTATTTCTACGATTTTTCAACATCTTTCCTGAAAACGTGCTTTCTTAAAAAACATACTTTTAAAAAATTAAGAGAAATATTTTTTTTTATAAAGTTAATTTTTGGGTTATAAAAAAAAATTATTTTGTAAAAAGCTACTTTTTGATTAAAACGTGGTTTTTAAAAATTTTCTAAAAACCTGTTTTATTTTTGAGGAGGTACGTTTTTAAAAAAGGTATTACCTTGAGTATAGTTTTTTTTTAGAAAAAGGTTTTTGAAAAAGCTAATTTGGATATGGTTCAATTAAAAAACTAACAATGTGAAAAAATCTCTTTTGTTAATTTGTTTCTTTTCCAAAAGTATGCCTTTTAAATTGTCCGCAATTCTACTGCCTTTTTGTCCTAAATAATCTTTTTTTATACTTTTTCAAAACCCTATTGGCATGATAATATTTTGATATATATCTTTGTACATATTTCTCGTGTAAATATTTATAAAATTCTTGTTGTAAAAATTTATTTAAATTTTCAGGTACTATTTCCTCATGATGTATGGTTGAGATATCGGATAAATTGTCGCTAACATTCATCTCATCATCGTCATTGATGAATGGAATTGTAACACGTTCTGATCTTGCTATAAACGGTCCATAACTAAAATCAGATTCATCATCACTTAAAATAATAACCTCACTTTCAGAATCGGAACTAATGATGTGAATTTGGGGTTCATTATTTTGTGTATCTAAAATAATCTGTACTGTATTTACTCTTTCCGTACTAGCAGCATCATTATCTTGATGCTCTTCGTTACATTCCTCTCTCGTCGATTGCATTACATTCAAAACATTTTCATTCATATCACATTGTAAAACATAAACATCATTATTATCACTATTCAAAATTTCTTGTAAATTTATTAATAACACATCATGAGCTTCATTGTTGCCGGGCGAGGGTGTATCATTATCACAATCCTCGGGATCTGATAATAGTACACCCGCCTGGCGGTACATTTCAGCAAATGCTTCTTCTACGCTTAGTTCACGTTCCACAAGAAGTGTGGACGTTGCGGTGTGTTGTCGTGCTGAATTTGTATTAGAATTCAAGGAACTATTTAAGGCAGCCCTACAAAGGTCACTTAACTTTGGTATTATTGAATAAACCGAACTTATAATATCGTTTGAAATATTTATACTATTTTCTATAGACTTATCTTTACATTCGCCGGCCAACTTTTCTTTTCTGTCTTCTCCATCGGTTTGCAGTTCTTCATCACTTTCCAGCATTTGTTTGATATGTTCTATATCATTTGTTGATACCTTTTGAACATTTTCAATGGGCAAATCGTTATCAGTCTCTTTTTCCTCATCCTCTACCTCAATTTCCGGTTGATGTTGTGAAATTTCTTTTTCTAAAGCCTCTAACTCATTTATTTCCGACGATGAGTTACTTGTCAAAGAAGTTGTAGACGATTTATGAAGCTCTCTATTTAGGGTTGGGTTATGCAGAAAACCGTCATTGGCTGCTGAATCATCGTTTAGATTTTCGATTTCTTGACGAATTCTAGTAACTTCTTCCATATCTTCGAAACCATGAAAATCTTCAGATTCATCTTCAAAACTGGATTGATTTTTGAAACCCAGAAAATCTGGTGTGACTCTTTCTTTGTTTATAAGAATTTCACTTGATGTTTCGTTAAAACTGTAACTGGAATTTTCTAGTCGATGTTTGACCGAAGGTTGGTCCCCTGTTAGAGTTTTTTCAGACTCAGATTTTTCAATTTTGGTTAGAGTTTGTTGATCGACATAAGATTTTCGTTCATTACTCAAAGGAGTTTCAATGGTATCCTCTTCCGAAATATTTGATTTCTCAATTACATTTTGAGGTTTTGGTGGACTTTTATCAACATCAACATCAAATTCTTTATTAAAATATTTGACTTTGTCTTCACACAAACAATTTGACTTTTCGTTTATATCATTATGACTTTGATGTTCAGTGTCAGCTTCTTTTTGAATACTTTCAAAAACTACAGTGTGTTCCTCAGAAACGTATGATCCTTCTTTATCAACTTCTGAACTTTTTTCCAAGTCTTCAATTAAAGTTTTGTCAGTATTCTCAATCTGATCAAAGGATTTTAGATCTTCTCTTTCAACTTCCGAACTTTTCTCTAGTCCTTCAGTTAAAGTTTTGTCAATAGTTTCAATTTGATCAAAGGGTTTTAGATCTTCTCTTTCAACTTCCGAATTTTTCTCCAAGTCTTCAGCTAAAGTTTTGTCTGTAGTTTCAATCTGATCGAAGGGTTTTAGATCTTCTCTTTCAACTTCCGAGTTTTTCTCCAAGTCTTCAGCTAAAGTTTTGTATGTAGTTTCAATCTGATCGAAAGGTTTTAGATCTTCTTTTTCAGCTTCCGAACTTTTCTCCAAGCCTTCAGTTAAAGTTTTTTCAGTAGTTTCAATCTGATCGAAGGGTTTTAGATCTTCTCTTTCAACTTCCGAATTTTTCTCCAAGACTTCAGCTAAAGTTTTGTCTGTAGTTTCAATCTGATCGAAAGGTTTTAGATCTTCTTTTTCAGCTTCCGAACTTTTCTCCAAGCCTTCAGTTAAAGTTTTTTCAGTAGTTTCAATCTGATCGAAGGGTTTTAGATCTTCTCTTTCAACTTCCGAACTTTTCTCTAGTCCTTCAGTTAAAGTTTTGTCAGTAGTTTCAATCTGATCGAAGGGTTTTAGATCTTCTCTTTCAACTTCCGAATTTTTCTCCAAGACTTCAGCTAAAGTTTTGTCTGTAGTTTCAATCTGATCGAAAGGTTTTAGATCTTCTTTTTCAGCTTCCGAACTTTTCTCCAAGCCTTCAGTTAAAGTTTTTTCAGTAGTTTCAATCGGATCGAAAGGTTTCAGATCTTCTTTTTCAACTTTCGAACTTTTCTCTAATACTTCAGTTAAAGTTTTGTCAGTAGCTTCAATCTGATCGAGGGATTTTAGATTTTCTTTTGAACATTTTTTTAATGTTAAAGCATGTTCAGCTGTTGCCATAATATCTACTGAATATATTTCTAAAACTCTAGAAGTTTCCTTAGACATCTCCATCTTTTCTTGATTAATTACATCTTCTAAATTTTTCTGCGATTCACTTTCTTGAGTGTTTTCAAATGGGGCTTTCAATGTTTCACTTTGTTTATACTTCTCTTCTAACATCATCAAGGCTGGAATATTGAGTTCTTCTTTCAGCTTCGAATTTTCAGTTAATACTTCTGAAATAGTTATTGCCTGTTTCTCTGTATCGTAGGTAGTCTCTTTAAGCTCACTTATAATCTCAGAATTTTCTCCTTTTTTAAATTCCAAATTATCTGATATTTTTGGCATTGCTTGTTTACTTGTTCCTAAATCTTCTCCTAAAGTCCCAGTATTATTTTTTTTAAAGTTTGCTGATGATTGATCCTCACAAGATAATGCTGTGATCGGTTCAATAATTGCTGCCGAGTCTTTAGTTGTGACATCATTGATATCCGATAGTTGTTCACATAAGACTTCATTATTGTCTTTTTCTTCTAGTTCTAAAATAGGACTTACGTCAACAACTTCGGTCTCCAACTTATTTTTATCACAGAGTTCTTTTAAAGTTTCTAATGGTTCTTTGGTAATAGTTGACGACATGCTTGAAATATCAATCGTTGTTTCTGATAAAGTTTCAGACTTTTCAATTATTGGTTCAACAACAGAGTCTTTAAGATCTTTTGCATCTTCAGCTGTTATTCTTTCTCTGACTTTTATTTCGGTTATTGGTTCACATTCTTCATTTATAGAATTATCAACAGATTGATTTTCAAAAGTGGCTAAAGTTTCGAAAGGTATTGTCTCTAACAAGTAGTTTTCTGAAGCTGCCGCCTCCGAGTCCAACAATTTGGATTGTGTGATAGTTAACGCTTCCGAATTTTTATTACTTTCTTTAGACAAAAATACGTCATCAAGAATTTCTTTATTCTTTAAAATAATTTCTCTTGTTGAAGATAAATATTCACATGTAGCCTTTGTATGATTTTCCGTTTTTTCACAGGTAACTTGAGGGATAGCTTTATTGCTTTCATTTAAAGTTTCAAACTTTTCGCATTCGTTGATTTCATTTTGATCAAAGTTATCTTGATCATTGCCATCTCTCCATATATTTTTATTTCTATTTGGAGTTCTGCAAATAACAGACTCTGAATTTTTTTGTACTTTTTTCAAGACCTCATTTTCGGTATTGTAGGACTCACTTAAAGGTTCTATTGATATGCTTTTTTCAATGAGTTCTGTCGATGTGTTCAAATGATAAATTTTTTCATCTGAATCAGATTTGAATTCTATATTTTCTCTTATTTGATCAGGCATTTTCAATTTTATTAAATTTGAGTCTTCAGTAACTCTTTCTGGTTCTTCAAGTAGCTTATGTTCTGTAGGAGAAAATCTTGGAGATTGATGTTGCTCTGAGAAATAGTCATTTGATGATTTAGGTTGATAATCTTTCGGTGTATTCATATTTGCTGCAATTTCTGTAGTTATTGAATTTTCGAAATTCTCTAAAGGTGCTCTTTCTTTAGTTTTATCAGATTCTAGAAATTCCTTTTCTTTTAAAACTTTTACTAATGGCTCCGACATCTGAAATTTCTCTGCTGTTTCTATTTCAGGATCAACGGCTGATATATCGTCTATTTCACCATCAGAATCTTCAGAGAAACTTGCATATTCTAAAATATTGTCTTCATTGTCTAAGTGTTTAATATCATTAATTTTAACAGATTTTAAAGACCGAAGGTTCGTAATATTTTGCTCTACACTACTATTTGCAAAATTAGAATTTTCATTATCTTTAAAACTTTCAGAAACTTGAAAAATCTTTTCATTAATGTCTTGACTAGTTGGGACTGAAACTTCATTATCTTTAGGTTCCTCTTTTGAAGTTACCTCTTTAACTTGCATTAGATCGAGATCATTTTTTGAAGTTATCGGGTCATCGTTCTCTTTATGATCCCCTAATGATCCTTCCGAGTCACTTGAAATGCTGCACTCAGTATCACTACTAAATTGATAAAGCGAATCTTCAAAATATCTGCTAAGGGTATTAGTATGCTTTGGTAACTCTTTACTAACTTTGCTATCATTAATGGATTCTTCATTTGCTTTTACAATTGGCATTGAATCTTTCGATGTTGTGATAGATTCCATTGTGTCATCGTTATCGTCAGACTCATATTCAGAATCGCTGCTACTTTCAGAATCCAAAATAATAGCTTCATCGTTTTTGGAATGAAGTTCCTTATCTATATCAACTCCGTCTTCTGACTCACTATCGGAGAGATAATAGATTTCTGTGTGTATTTGTGAAGAACTTTTAGTAACTCTTTCTTTATTAAGAGGAGCAGACGTTAGATCTGGAATATTCTTCGCATTACCATCTGTTGGGATAATATCACTGTGATTATCTTCGACATATATATTTGCCTTATTTTCTAGGAATTTGTATAAATCATCCTTTTTGGATTTCAATGCTTCGGGATTTTCCAACTCTTTTATTTCAGAAGTTTTTTCACCTTGTAAGTCAACTGCAGTTGGACTTAAGTCTAGAGCTTTAGAAGAAATATCTGAATTCTCTGAGTTGTCAATACATTCATTATTTTGACTTTGATTCTTTGTAATATTTTCCAATTCATCGTATTGTTTAGAGGACTTTTTAGGAGAATAATTCACTTTGTTATCTTCTTTAAAGGTACTTATCTTTAAAGATGACTGATTTATTTTAGACTTTTCCATTGATATGTTGTCATCACCTTTATACTTTTTTAAGTCCTGAATTCCTTTAGAACCTTTCTTTATTGAACTCAATACCAAAGGTGTAGAAATTTTTTCAGACACATTCTCAGCAATTTTTTCAGACACATTCTCAGCAATCGGTTTGAAATCAATTTCATTGTTTAGTTCTTTAGATTTTTGTGAAGCAATAAAAAATTTTTCTTGATTTAAATTTGAAATCTTTTTGGACTTGGAATCTTCAAATTCATTGAACTCATATCGAGTTTCCGAAGGCTTCTCAAATGTTTGAACGTTGTCGGACTCTTCGGGTTCTGGACTTAACATCAAACATTTAAAAATGTCTTGGGACATTTTCTTTGACATCCTTTCTTTGCCTTCCGCCTCAATTTCTGTATTATTGTCGGACTGAGCAGTTGTTTCTAAAAATTTTTCAGGAGCCAAAACTTTTTTAGAACTTTCTGTTTTTGGACCTAATGGGAAAGTTGTTGATATTGTATTGGAACTTTTATGTAATGTTACAGGATCTTCTATTTTACTTTCAGGGGAACATTCTTGTTTTGAATTAAACTCTAAAGTTTTTGAGCTGATATTGAATTTTGTCTTCAAATGTTCTTCATCTTCTAATTCACGTTCATCATTATTAAATTGAGAGCGTGGTTCCTGAGAACTTTTGGGAACTATGGAATGTTTTTTTCTATTTGGTCCCCATTTTAAAGCATTTAAATTCATTTTAGATTTTTCTTCTAAACTGTCTTCATCTTCGGATTCACTTTCTGTATAAGATTTATCAGATGATTGATCTTCAATCGGCAGGGATGGTGAAATTATTTTATCCTGTGAAATGTCGTCATCATCAGATTCACTTTCATCGTGTGTTTCTGTAAACTTAACAGAATCACATTTCTCTATAATTCCTTTTTGCTTCGGACTTAATTTTAATGTAATTGGAGCTAATTTTTTCTCCATAACAGCGCCATCTTCAGATTCACTTTTAGTACGATTTTCAATTTCAGCTTGTGACTCTAAGGATTTTCTGAAAACATTTTCCACTCTTAAGGTCTGATCATTTGGACTTAAGGATTTTGTAATACGGATAACAATCCGTTGAGGGCTTCTGGAAATCTTTTCATCGTCACTCTCACTCTCGCTGTCACCCTCACTCTCACCATCTCCATTGATATTAACTTGCATTTCCGTTTCATTATGACCTTGGTGCACTTTGTTGGAGTTATTCGGACTTTCTTTTTTGTCTTCTAAGCTTGCTGGGCTTGCTTTACAACTTTCAGTAATTTTTGTTACTTCATTTCTTTCTTTACTTATTCTGGTTGGCTTTGACTTCATATTTTCCGAATGATGTATTTGCTTTAAATTTGAATTACCCATTTCATTTTCGTTCTCTAAGTCACTTTCCACATCTGTATCACTACTATCACTATTGCTATTAGAACTCCTACTAGAATCTTCGGAACTAGAGAAGCTGCTATCACTTTCAGATTCACTTAAATAAGAGTCTTCACTTTCATTTTGTGCATCTTGTTTTGAAGTACATTTATTAGCATGTGATTCAATATGGGTCATTTCTGTTGTTAAAGATTCATGATCTCGCTCAAGTGAAGTGGGAGCTCCTGGTTCTTTATTGTCGTTAGAAGTTATTGCTCCAGTAACAGGTTCAGGATCTACAGCATTTGCTCGGCTAACATTGCTTGGTTCATTTGAGTTACCTTCTGTTCCTTTAGATTGCAAGTTATCATTTTTTAAAGCAACTTCTGATTCAGGTCTCTCAATATGTTCTAAATCTATAAAGTCCGCCTTAGCTGTCAAGTTTGTTTGATTATCAGGAGAAGTAAGAGAACTCTCATTTGGAGCATTAGTATGAAATGTAGTAATGCTTTCATTGGAATATTTAACATTTTCAATTTCATTTGAGATTATAATGTGATCCTTATTCTGGAATCTGAGATCAACAATATTGGCCTCTTCTTCTAAGATTACTATCGGTTCATTATTGTCTCCAACACATAAGATTGTAGTGGCAATAGGAATGTTTTCTTCGTTAGTTTTTGTAGTTTGTTGCATTAAAGCGCCTTCAAAACTTCCAACATCCATTAGACTTTTGATAACTTCGCAGGTTTCACAAGAAGGATCTGTACATATGTGCCTTTCCTCTGACTCCAAACAATTATCCTGTTCCCCGTCTAGAGATAACATTAAAATCTGGCGAAATTCTTCTGTGTTTATAGCCATAATACATAAAGCTTTTAAGGACTTTGCATTAAATAAGCTTTTGGTTACGTCATGACTGTAGTTCTTTATGGATTGCCTTTTTATTAAAGGCAAATGTTTTTCCTTTAACTCTGACATAAATTCTCGAACTCGTTTTACACGATATGGTCCAAGGCGTCGTATGGAATGTATAATTTTGTAGTAGATCGAAAAAGGTTTACGTTTATGAGGACTTTGTTGCTTCACTTTGTTTAATCTGTTTCTCGACTTTTTCGTATAGACCTGCGGAAAATTTGAATTGTTAACTTTGATGGCCAAATTGGTTTTCGATTTCTTCTGACTTATATTCCCTGCCTCGGCCGACTTGAGTTCATCTTCCTTTAACTTACGTTTGCGCTTATAAAATTTGGAAAAATCTTGGACATTTTGTTCAAAATCAATTTCTTTCTCGGCATCTAAGGCTTTTTCCTTGCTGCTTTCATTTGTAACTGATTCGCTGGTGATTTTATTAATAAACGTTTCATATTCCTTTTCAAAAGCTGATTCATTGGAATGACGACTACT
Organism: Pollenia amentaria; assembly: GCA_943735925.1. Taxonomy (NCBI): domain Eukaryota; kingdom Metazoa; phylum Arthropoda; class Insecta; order Diptera; family Polleniidae; genus Pollenia; species Pollenia amentaria. Next base: position 225,017,031 of record OX031007.1, on the reverse strand, counting down.
GCTACTCTCATAACCTTCTATGTCTTTAAAATATTGCTCACTTAATTCCGCGCTGTGACTGTTATTAAGGCGAGTTGTTACTGCATTATGGACGGTTTTTTTAGCAGGCTCCAAATTTAATTCTTCAAAGCTTAAATGGGTGCTAAGATTTTTGCATGGACTTAAATGGGGTGTAGTAGCGCTTTTTGAATCTATAATATCATTTAAATCTTTGGTTAATTCTTGTTGCACTGGTTTTTTAAGTTTCAATTCATCTAGTTCTTTTTCTACATCAAAATTACTAAGATTGAGGGAGGAGTTAGAAACTTCGTGTTTTTGTATCGGTAGTGGTGGGGGAGTAGGGGAGGTTAAAGGAGTTGTTATAGAATTATTTATATTATTTGATTTTTCAATATCTATAACAATATCGGGCAGGTTAACATATTGATTATCAACTGTATCACTTAATGAAGGTCCAATGGTTTCATTTTCTTTTTGGGATTCTGTAAAGTGCTCTTCATTTTTAATACTTTCCATCACTTCTGAAGCTGTATTCGCTTCCTCCTCTTCCACAGGAGCAGTTTGCAAAACCTCATCAATAACTGTATTTTGATCAAAATTTATTTCCTCATTATTTTGGTAGTCATCCTCATCATCATTCCAATTGGCTATAAAGTCTCGCAAACTTAAATTTTTATTACATTCATCCCCAGATTTATCCGCTTCATCTAAAACTTCCGTTCTGTGTGAATATGATAATGTTGAGGGGTTATCTTCATGGACCTCATACTCACCAAAGGTTGTTGTTGTCTCTGGTGTATTTAACAACTCTTGGTGTTGAATATAATAGTTTCTTGACGCTAAAGTGTTAAAACTCTCTTCAGCCTCTGTAGATGGTGGTTGAGGTTGTATGGGTTTACGATATTCCAATAAGGCACGTTTTGACACTGTTGGCCCATATGCAGGCGGTGGCTGTTGACTATGTATTCCGGCAAAAGGTGTCACACTTGGGTGTGTGTCAAGATGTGTGTGAAAATTATCAAAATTGTTTGTCGTTAAACTGAGATCATTTGTATACGATGCAACATTGGCGTTTAGGGAATCATGTGTTAGTAGAGATTCGGGCGTATTGGGTCCATGAGCCACAGGTTGATGAGCATTGTTGGTATACAACTGTTGGCTGTTATGACCAGATCCATAACCAAAATTGTGCGGTGTTAAAGTGTTGCTATATTGATGAGTGTTTAAATAGAGATCGTTCGAATTTTTAATGTTATTTCCATTGCCAAAGTCTGGCAGAACTCCACCATATTTACAGCTGGCTGATAAAGCATTCAAATGGGATGGTTGCCCTAATGATGGTTGAGCGGACAAATAACCACTTCCAGCAGCGGGTACTATGGGATTTTGATTGTGTGGCAATCGCGGTGGTACAGGATGCGAGGAAGGATAGTAGCAACTTTGTGGCTGATAGGGCTGAGAACAGCACGACTGCCGACTATTTAATGCCGTCGTTGAGTTGTTAGAAAAATAAGGTGTCGTATGTAGACCATGAGAAGAAGGGGCAGTTGGGGCTGAGGCTAGAAGATGTCTTTCATTTAGTTGTGCAAGATTAGAGGTATGTGGTGCATTCGCCCATAAATGATGTCTGTTGGCAGAGGGACTAACATATGACTGTTGATATGAAGGCGCAGCATATTTGTCATATTTTACGCCATACTTATCATGACCCATATAGTAGGGTTCTCGGGATAAAGTTGAAGGATTTGGTGTCAAATAGGTAGCATGTGTCGGAGCGACGGTGGCAGTTGGCAAATGACTAGCGGGCGGCGGTATAGTGCGACTATTACCCGAAGTATAATCAATACCCCAAGGCCAAGCGGGAGAGTTCATTGAACTCCCCACCACCGGCTTACGATAGTTGTTGACTTCAGGAAGACTTTCATTGCCCAAATGTCCTGTTGTTGAATAGCCCGTGGCTGGTGCATGTGGATACATATATTTTTCATATGTTGTAGATGTTAAGCCTAAACTACCCGTTGGCCCAGGAAAATAGTTGCCAGAATTCGGGTATAAAGATTTGCTATTTAACGCAGCCGGAGATCCATAAGTAGCTTCTTTGAGTTGTGATTTTGCGGCCGCATAATACTTTTGCTGCTGATGATATGAGGCCGCTGTGGCAGCTGTGGAATTACCGTAAGTATCGTGATATTCTAAGGGTATTTTATGCTTAAAATTGTCATAAAATGGGGTGGGATTAGAATGAGTTTGTGATAAAGGCTGAGCATAAAAAGGTGTGGCTGCAGCTTGAGGCTTTGAAGTGTTACTGCTCGTAGAATTACCGATTAAGGAGGACGATCTCTGTTTTGACGTAGTAATTACATCTATGCTAAAATGTTGGGCCTGTTGTTGTACTGGCTTGGGCTGTTGTTGCTCACTTTGTTGTTGAGGTTGCTGCTGCTGCGAATTGTAAGTTGGTAGTGGTGCATTTAATCTAGCAGCCGTATCACGTTCGTAATTTAAGGTTCCTGATAAGCTTGCAGATTTATATTGTCCTGCACCATAAGAAGAATTAAGACCAGAAGAAGACATTTCATAAGGTCCAGCTAAGCCCACGTTAAAAGGCGCGACATTTGGTGGTGCAGATGAGTTCGATAAATTATGCGTTGGCGCAGTCTGCTGATAATCGTAAGGCGAATAATATTGTTGTCTTGATAAAAACTGATGATGTTGTTGCTGGAGATTAGTTTGAACATGATTCTGCGGCAGCTGATGGTGATTCTGTTGCAACAAATGATGTTGTTGCTGCATATGCTGTTGTTCTTGTTGCGCAGGATGATGATGATGTTGTACATGATGTGTTTCCAAATTCTGTGTAGTTATGGATTCATTGTAGAATGGCGTTACAGCCGCTACAGTAGCAACTGGTATTATAGGCTCTGCTATGGCTACAGGTGTTGATGGTATAGGTGTTGTTGTTGGTGTCGTTTGTTGTAAATCATAATTATTGGTGGGTGTTGTTGTTGTGCTACCATAACCACTACTATTGCTACTTGTACTGCTACTACTACAATTACTATTGCTATTGCTGCTGCTACTGTTACTGCTACCGCCAATACTTAAATTAATGTTGCTGTTAGTGTTAATGTTGCTGGATGTTGTATTCGTCAAATTATTGCTTCCGCTATGTGTGTTTGTATGTGTGTGTAGGTTGTTGTTATTGCTCTGATTAACATTTATAGTATTTGTTGATGTTTGTATTGTTGTTGTAGTTGCTGCACTTGATGCTGGTACTGACACCACCTCACTAGCTGCATCCATTATTTTTATTATTTGTTTTTTTTTCTGTTATAGTTTTTTTTCAGAACCCATACGTTGAATTTGATTTACAAGCAGCTTGGCAAATTATAGTGTGTGTGTGTATAATTTTGTGTAGAAAATTTAATCTAAAATGAGAGATAGTTGAATCAAAAAATTAGTGGGAAATATTTATTTAAATTTTAAAGAATAAATTTAAATTATTGTAGCAGAACGAACAACAAATACTATGACTTTGTAGTCGTAATGGTAAATTTCGATAAAAGACGATAATTTTTGAGTGATTTTATATTTAAAAGTTTAGGGAAATTAAAAGATTTTGTTTGTTGTGCTTAATTCCCTTTTTTTATTTATTGATACAAAATACTGAAATTTATTGTTGGAGGATAAGCTGTTCCTATGCGCATTTCACTGGTTGCTTAGGCCAGATCATCAGGAAACGTTCTCCTAAATAATTTTAGAAAAGCCAAAGCTATCAGCAAACAAGACTACAGAGGGAATGAGAATTACCTACAAACACTCAAAAAGTCTTTTTTCAACGATATCAAAGCTTAAACAAAATACCCAACAATAAATCAGTGATGAGTTTTTTATCTTTTCTTACATTTCCCACTTTTTGTTTTTAACATGTTTTTTCTTTTCCCACTTACAACTACAATTAATGCTGGGAGAATTCCAAATAATTGTAGTGGGGAATGTAAGAAAAGATATACTCATCACTGTTTTATTGTTTGGTATTTTGTTTAAGCTTTGATATCGTTGCAAAAAAGACTTTTTGAGTGTTTGTAGGTAATTCTAATTCCCTCTGTAGTCTTGTTTGCTGATAGCTTTGGCTTTTCTAAAATTATTTTCCCTTTGATAATAAAAATAAAAGCAATCAGCTATCGTTGAATATGGCTATAAAATCCAGAAAATCTTTAAAACGCTATTTTAGAGCAAATTTGAAAGAAATCCAAATTTCTAAGTGCTGGTTCAGACTCTAAATTTTTAGCTTCATTTTTAGAATATGGTTTCTTTATTTCTCTTTTTTTGAAGGTAAATTTACAATAATATGAAATCAGTGCGTGTCATCAATTTTGAGTCTTTTCAATTAAAATATATAATCTCATTCAAAAGCAAATTTCGATATACCAAGATGAAATACCATTTGGTTTAAAGATTGATGTTTGACTATTGACGTCATCCGGCTGCAATAACCGAGTGAGTAAGACGGCAAACCCCACTGAAGATATTGTGTGGTTACAATCGAAACTAGTCTGGGCAACCTGGCCGTGAACGCCTGGGTTCAAATCTCACCGCAGTCAAGAATGAAAAATTTTCAATAAAATTTTAATTAATTTCATGTTGTAAAATTCCTGTTTTCATAAAAAATAATTTAATGAAAATTAAATTCAATGAACTTAAGTCTAATTAAAAATATCTAAATTTGGATTAAAAACCATTAACAGTTCAATAAAATAACCACAATACTCATTACTAAACATGAAATTTTTTAAATTATAAAACATGGAAAAACTGATGTGACAATTAAAAAAAATATATATATATTTCTTTAATTGAATTAATTAAATTTAATTAAAACTATTAAAATATTAATCTATGTTTAAAATTCGTTTTTCATGTCAAAAATATAAAATTATATGAAAAACTATATTTGAATATGAATTGATATTTAAATATAATTAGTAAAATTGGCCATAAGTATAAAAATCTAGAAAAAAATAGCAACGTTAAATTCCAGAAACACTCTCAAATTAGATAAATTATTATTAATTAATTCATTTATTAATGATGTGCTAATAATCCCAATTTATGATAAAAAACACTGAAATTTATTGTTGTGGGAAAGCTAGTTTCTATGCGCATTTCGCTGGTTGCTTAGGCCAGCTCGTCAGGAAACTTTTTCCAAATACTTTAGAAAAGCTAAAAATATTATACAAGTAAGACCATAAAGTGAATAAGAATTTTAAACACTCAGCTCTTACTTGTAACAATATCAAAGCTTCAACAAAGACACAACAATAAATAGTGAATTTTTTCTTTCTTACATTCCACTACAATTGGCTGGGTTTTTACCATAAGACAATTAAAAATCGAAAAAAATTCTTTAAAAGTCGATATTTGCAAATAAATTTTTTTAAAAAACGCTAAAAATATGAAACTTGCTAAAATAAAATAATAAAAATTTTAGGAACGAAAATAAAGAAACAAACAATGAAAATTTTTTATTTTAATTTTTTTAAAGCTTTTTAAATATCAAAATCGCTAAAATAAAAGAAAAGAAATAAAAACGCTAAGAAATATAAATTTTGCAAGTTAAACTTATTAATTTTAATTAAAAAAATCAAACTTCGGTTAAAAGACGCTAAAAATTAGATATCGCAAATTAAAACGTCGGTAAATTTTAAAAGTATTTAATTTCAGAAACAAATCACAATTAAAATAGTAAAATTATAATTGTAAGTTTTTTATCTTTTTAATCGACAACTATAAGCTTCAAATTAGAAAAATTCATTACATTATTAAAAAAAAAAATCTGTATCATCATACAAAGTGGAAAATAATAAAAAGTCACAAATCAACAAGTTAGAAAGTACAGTCGTTCTAGCCAGACCATATGATATTCTACACATCATAATGTAGAGACAAGCTTTCGATAGTGTACCCCATTTGGAACCCATGGGCAATCTTAGGCTCCCGTCAGAACAAAATTTTGTTATGAGATAAGATCCACGTAAAAGTTATAACACTATGCTAGTTGAAAAAACTGAGAAGCGGGGCACCTTGCGTTTAAACCTAATTCGAGTATGCTGAATCCAGTGGTGCTAACCGGTTTTTTCGGTTAGCTCTTGTTATTTCGAAACCGTTATTTCGAAAATGGAGGAGGTTGCACAACATATATTCGCGTAGCTCCAAAATTGTTTAGTTTACTGAATAAACTAAAAAAACTAAAAAATTAAGGTAAAAGTTACAAAAAAAAAAATGTCAAATTCTAGCACAGTGCTATTTTTTTGATATCTTCATCTATGTATATGAGATTTGTTTTTATAAAGGGGGTTTATATGATTATTTTTGGACCTACTACATTGTAGTTATCGTAAAAGTAATTTTCGCCAATTTTTATGCCAATACAAACTTCTATAAAGAAGTTATGACATTAAGCTTTTTTCGGGATTATATTTGTATGGGAGCGTTGGTCCAATATGGATCGTTTAAAAATTAAATTTGGTAAGATGATTTAAATTGCAATAAAATTAGCTTAGACTAGGTCTAATCTATAGTATATACCAACATTATATGATGGTTTATAGTCACAAAGACTCTAATCCGAGCAGAAGCTTCTATGGGGGCTATGTAAGATTAAGGACCGATTCGCACCATTTCAATAGGTTTGGTCCTTTTGACATTGGTACATAGGCCAAATTTCGGACGGACGGATGGACATCGTTAGATCGATTCAATTAAAGATTCTAATTCGATTGGTATATTAAGAGATGGGTCTACAACCAAACTTTTTTTGGTGTTACACAGATGAGTACAAACGCATTATAACCTCTCCACTATTGTGGTGTGGGTATAAAAATGGAAAAAAAACTTGAAAATTTTGTTAACATTTTAGTAGATCCGAGTCGAAATATTTTAAATCGCTTTTAGTAAAAAGTCAAACCATATGAAACAATTCTTAATTTATGCCATTAAGTTTTTCGATTTTTTTAATTTTATTTTATTTTATTTACTATAATCCTTATGTTTAATAATTTATTTCACTTAAAATTTCCTTAAATTTTTGATTGTTTTCTAATTCCACTTTTTCCCGATAAATTGACCTTAACGTGGATTTTACAACGCAAATGAATAAACTAAACAATATAACAACAACAGCAGCAACCACTGTAAAAATAATAACATTAATAACAATTTGGCCCAGTCAAGGAAAAAAATTAAACATGGTGGTATAATGAATATTAAATGAGGAAAATGTAAAAAAAATGAATGAAATATATGTATAGATAAAATGAAAGTGAAAAATATGGAAAATAAAGCGAACAAGTCACAAAAACAAAAAAAAAAAAAAAGCGTAAAAACCCGTTTGTCAATATTAGTAAAAATGTATGGACGGAACGAACAAAAGAGTTATAACAAATTTTATAAAAAGTGACATTATAAAAACATGATTTTATGAACTAAATAAGGACGAACGGACAGATAAACGATGAATGCACATACGTACGTTAGTAACATGCATGTGGGTTCATTAAAGGACCTGCTGGTGGATTTTCCACAAACACACACACACACAAGCAAACGCATAATTTAAATTACACCTGTACAAGCAGATAAGGAGAGAGAGAGAGAGAGAGGGAGATAGCACATACATAACCTAGCAAACATTAAATTGAATAAAAAAAATTTTAATTTTTAAAACATTTTTGTATAATTTTAAATTCAACTTAAAGAAATATTAAAGATTTTTCATTTTTCGAATTTATTCTATGAGTTAAATTTCAGTTATGTATTTTATACAGCTTTTTGTAATAGCTCTATTCCTTAAATTTTTTTTTTTTAGAAATGACTTTATACACTACCAGACTATTATATTGTAGTTTCTTGTTACATTTTACCTTAGCTTTCCGTTGGATAGCAATGAAGTATATTTATGTACAGAAAAATTTACAATTATTAGACACCAGCAGAATGTAATGCATTTTCTGGCCCGCTTCGGCCTTCGTCAGTATATGTATATGGTAGTGCAGGATTATGAAACGAATGTGCTATGAAAATTTGTTTAATAAACCTGTTATTAATCTAAAATCTTTTTTATGAATATGGATGTTAAGCTGTTTAGCTTAACCAATATTTCCCCGTTCTTTAGATATAGTTTCTTTAGAGTGCATTTACACCTACACCATAAACAGGTTATAAGTTGTTTATGATGATAAACTAGTTTAAGAAACTTGTTTATCCATACAAATTATAAACACGTTTGTAACTAGCTTTTGAGATAAACTAGTTGCAAACAACCAGTTTTTGTTAATGCAACTCTGTTCTTTTCAAATTTTGCTCTGGCAACGCTAGTGATATTTGACATTTCATAAAAAAAAAAAAAAATTAAGTTAAAAAAGTTTGCGTTAAAAAAAGGAACACATCAAGAAAAAGTTTAAAAAAATTAATTGAAAATTGTTTTATATAATATGGATAACGAAAATAAAAGGTTTGTTTATCGTATGTATAAATGTACGTGCACCAACGTTTATAAGTTTTTTTACTGAAGTCAGCTGTTTTGTGACACGGCTGTTAAACTGTTAACTGTCAAAACTGCTGATGTAAACGATATAGTTTATGAAAGTAGTGTACGATCATAAACTAGTTTGAAAATTACAAGTGTAAATGCACTATTACTTAAATACTTGGGGTTTAAAGCTACAAAACTATAGATGGCACTTTAGATAGAAATGATCAGGGCAAGTTTGATTATGCACAAACATTTTTTAAATATACATGCAAATACTCCCAAAATAAAAACCTCAAAAATATGCACGCAAAAAAAACAGCAAACGAATAGTTTTTAATTAGTTTTGTTCAAACAATTGTTTATTACAAAATATAATAAGGGTCTTCATGATATCGGCTAAAATTGGCATTTGTGCAAATGGGCAAACTGGCCGGACTCGTTTGCTGAGGACCTTTTTTTATTTTTGTGTAATTTTAAACAATTAATGTCAGTTTGTAAGAAACGTCAAAACAAAAATAATTTTTAAAAATTATATAGAAAAAATAACAATTCGAATTTGTGGTTAAAATGTAAAATTTGCTTTTAAAAAATGCATAAAGAAAGACAAAAGACTAATTTGCTTAAAATATTGCAAGAATTTAATGTTTGTGATTTATTAATACTTGAATTTTTCATTCAAAACGACGGTAAGCAATGCACAATTGAACAGCGCAAGTTTACTAGTCAAAATTGTTGGGCAAATTAACAAAGTTTGTGTAATTGAATTCTCATACAATTTTGACAGTTTATTTGTGAGAGCTTACAAATGCACGGTTTGTACAGATTGCGAGACTTTTAAGCGACATCATGAAAACCCTTATTTAAATGTTTTTTCAAGTTTTTAAATTGAAGTTATCTTTGATTGTCACCCAAAACCGTAGAAGATATTAACAACGTTCAACATCAAGTCGATGTAACTAGCGCATACTTAAATTATCTTAGTTCAAATGGGGACAGTGTGTCAATATATTCATCGGTTTGGTTTTTTTTTAAATTTGTGTATGTTGTTTTTTAACTTGGTCAACGTTTGAAGACCAACATATCGATTAAAAATTTTGTTAAGTAATACAAATATTTATTGTTATATACCAAAAATTTTCTATATATTTTGAACATTTTCTTAAACGTCTTTTATGACGGATAAACTTTCATGTAAAGCACACAAAAGAGATCGGAGTTTCAGTAAATCGATTATACGCACCGTAAGTTCCTCGAATTTCACGATAAACAGTACGCTGATTTTCGTAACACAGCTGAACAATTTTGAGACGCTGTTTTGGTGTGAGTCTCTCCATAATACCTTGCCAAACGATACTGAACAAAAATGACAAGTCCGTTTGATATGAGTCACGCTTGACCTGTAAAAAAAGCATATTGAAAATCAAACTTCACGACTCTTACTCTTTAGTATCCCATTTGATACAAAATCGTATATTTAGGCCGGGTTTTTGAAATGTGGATTAAGTCTAAACTTAGTTTAACGTACTCTGAAACTCGGACTTTTCCGGCGAAATGTGCGAAATTTTGTATACAAACTTGGTAATGGCGGCGCAAATCTGTTTTCAGATTAACTAAAACTAGTTTAAATGAGATCTCAAAAACACAGCCTTAAAGATATTGAAATCTGAAATAGTTATTTAACTTTTTTCTGGCGTTTACCATTTAGATTCTATGTTTGCTGGGTATATGAGAAAGGGAAAGGTCGACAAAAAATATTGATAAACTATTATTGATTAAATGTCAATTCTTTAAGAAAATGTATGTTACGAATATTTACGTAAATTCTTAAAGACAACTAACTTAAACATGTATGTCCCAGCAATCACAAAAACTTAACTTAAAATTAAAAATTATTTGCAATTAAACTCATTCTTAAATGTTTGGTCATATTTAAGAGACAAACATGATTTGCATTAAAACTCATTCTTAAACGTTTGGTCCGTATTTATTAATCTGTACTAAACCTTAGGTCTATTTTCTACTCTTCTTTTTTACTTCTCTTTTTCCTCTTTTCTCCTTTACTGAAAGGATTCACAATGGACCTCATTGGTCTCCGAGCGGATATGCCCCCTTGGGCGCATAATCCTTCTTAGCCTAACCTAAACGTTTGGTCATTTTTAGGAGACGGATTTATATAAATATGACTGTTATGTTTCGATAAAAGGTTTGCTAAAACAATTTAGATCAACTGAAAAAAAAGTTTGGCGCTTAATTTGTGTTTGCTGGGTTAATTTTAAATACACAACCAACTGAGAAAGTTTTTTAGTTTCATTTATAAGCTTCTTGAAATGTCTAAAGTTCTCGTTTACATTTTTGTTATTTTCAAAAATCAACCTGGGTTTTAAATAGTATTACCAACATGCAAACATCCTACCACCCATTTGTTCATTTAGAGTTGGGTCATTCTAAATGATAAGTCAAACTACTTAATAGTAGATTATAATCTCCATAAGCAAATTGTGTGCTCACAGCTTAAGCATCATTATGAAACTATACAACAATTGAATCACTTAGTGCAGAAAAGGAACTACACTGATAGAAAAGGCGTCATAACGCTGATGTATTTTGACATCAGTACTATGACAAGTGTCTTCGTTTTTGACCCCATGACACTTCATATCATTGTGATGCCAGCTTTAACATCACTTGGCAAAATTGTAATCAGGGTAAAAAATTTAAATTATGTTATCAATGGGATGACACATCGGCATCACAGAAATTACGAATCCGAGTCAGTTTAATAAAACATGTCATCAGCGCGATGACTCAGTAACATCGGAGAAAGGACTTATTAGGCTCAATTTATTGACAAACTGTTAATTAAATTGAGTCATTGGGATTGACTTAAGTCAAAGTGAGAGAATATTATTATTTTCTTAACCGTTACCTATGTTTGTTTCACCAGCAGCATGCCCGATATGGTTTTCGTAATCATTATGCTTTGAAAATTTTATGTATTTAACTAAATAATTTAAGCAATTAGAATATGGAATTTTTGCTTCTTATGTTACTTTTTTAACATAAAAATAATGTAAATAATACACAAAATGTGGCATCGAATTAATGTCACTGTAGTCATAGCATTGATGACGCATAAAATATGACAAAATTTAATAATGACGTTCGACATTGGATTGATGTCACTCATTGATGCCATTTGTAATAACATTGATGTCACAATTCTGATGTTAGGGCGTCATCATTATGAAGACGCATTTTTCTATGAGTGTACTGGCATTTACTTCATGTACCTAAATGATATTTGCTAAGAAACCAGTGTAAAAAGTGTCATCTTAGACAACTTCAAACTAAAGTCAGTGTTCCCCTCTACGATTTAAGAACATAAGACTTGCATTTATTACACTACGTAACAGTTTTTTTTTACCAAATGAATCTGACAGCTTATCTTTATCTGCTGAATCCGAAAAAGTAGAACAATTTTCGAGATATTCTGAAAATCGTTATTTGTGTTTTAAAAAAAGATGATGCCCTTAAATGCAAATATTTTCAAATACGTTAGACGGATTATGTATGTATTTCGTTTTTATGAAAGACAATAAAATTACTTAAATAACCACGGGTCGTTTGTTTGCATTGGTTAAGAAATGACAGAATTACATTGGACATAATTTGAAAATTTCTAGGATTTTTGCAATTTTGTTCTTTTGAAGTTATTTTTTTTAAGCCAAACAAATCAAAAGTTTAATGTTTTATTACATGGGACATTAGTTTATTTTGATATGAATATTTTGCGCCCAACGATACTCATTTCTGTGCAAAAATAAAAAAATAATGTGCAAAGCTACAGAGATTTAATGAATTAACCCATTTTTTGTTTTTTATCGAATAAAAAACGCAAAGGGAGTAAATACGCAGAATTTGAAAAACGAACGCAGTAAATATTAGAAACATTGAATTTTGTAGAAAAAATCACTAAAAAAAAAGCTTATGTTAATGAAAATAATGCGCGGAAAATATTTCTAAGAATGGAAAAGGGTAAAAAGCTCCATTCATTAAAGATTTTTGACAACACTGCCTTTTTTGCTGACATTGTTTTTATGGACAGCTTACAATTGCAAATTATTTGGTAAACGATTTTATTTTCTTGTAGCGTTGAATTCGATCTAACAAGAACAAAATGCATAGGGCAAAACGTGTTTTTATCTGCAAGAACAATCTAAACAAGTTTTGTTTTGCTTGTGGAGTATATAATTTTGCGCCGACTCAAATTTTTCAACGCAATTACAAAATGCATTTTGGCTGTTTTTCAAAGTCAATCCGGAAAATATTTCGAAATCTTGGACCCCAAATACTTTATGCAATTCATGCAAAACTCGTTTAACTATGTGCATGTCGGGCGCAAAGTAATTATGCATTTCTTAATTTTGTGTTTAAAAAATTTGCCTTCAGAATCTTAAGTTCATTTCCTGTACCACAGTCGGTATATGCCATTTGATTATCCTGCAATTTGGCGTGAACCTACGAACCACGACGTTGACTGTTATTTTTGCTTAGCCAAGGTAAAGCAAAATGGACGTCATTTTTGTGAAATTTTAAATTTGGTCCACTATAAGTCAGTCATTTCATGACCAATATTTACAAACGACTTGTAGTTGTTTTGGTAATTTTGTTATCTTTCAACAAAAAAAAAAAAAAAAAAAGCATATAAAAGAGCCATTGCATATTTTCGAAGATATTTTTATGAAACTGACATGATCTTTTTTAAAAATGCAAAAAGCGGTAAATTTGCAAGATTCATTTGGTCACGACTTTGTTAAAAATTTGTGACACAGTGTTTTTAATTACACTGTTTTAATTGATTATCTCAAAATGAATGTTTCGAAGTATATTCCCTTTCTGCACTTAGCGATTCAAAAGTGCGAAGTAAAAGTGAGACATTTTTAAAATAGTAAAAAAATAAAGGCTTTTGGTAGGGGATGATTATAGTATTTAATTTAATAAATTTCACATAATACGCGCAAAAATTTTAATCTAAAACTTTCTTGCAATATCGGCCCTTATTTATAAAAATATTATATATTTTTTTTGTAACCCCAGTTGGCAAAACTGCTGTCGACGACATTGTCGTCAACTATTTATGCACGACATGTCGTCTAACACTTAGGATTTGTGGAAGACAATTTTGAGGCAAAATACTCGACATTGTCTAGTGCACTGTCCTCTAAAGATGTTTATAAACAACGACATGATCGACATTGTCTTCCAAGTTCTCTTTTCCACAAAACATGACCGACATTGTCTTGTAAGGTGTCTTATATCAACAACTATACACGACAGTATGAGCGACAGTGTCTTCTAAGTTGTCCCTTATAAAAATCTATCATGTCGATTGACAACATGAAGAGCGACAATGTCTTTCTTAATGTCGTGCACAATTCTCGCCACACTTGTTCGAAAATGTCGTTGACGATTTGTTCTGGCTGTCCCTCACCAAGTTGTCTTTTCGTGCAGGAATTAACATTGTCGTACATCCGTCTTCAAGGATGTCTTAAAGACGTGGCCAACTGGGTCATGTTACACACACCCTTACCGAGTTTTACATTTTTTCTATATTTCAATCCATGGCCCAATTAGTAGGTCTGCTCGAAACGCCTGCTGATTTTTTTGTAGAGTTGTATTTTTACCGTGCAATTGTTTTTGTAGCAATTGTTTTTGACATCTTGTCCATTTATTACACAAACAAATGCATTGGGTTTTGACATCTCTAACATGATATACACAAACAAAATGCGTGTTGTTTTTTCTATTGTTGCATTGTTTTAGTTTCGCGCAGACCTACTAATTGAGCCATGTTTCAATCGAACCAAAAAATATATACTTAACACTAATGTATATTTAGCGTGTCAAATATTGAACGCAAATATTGAAGCGATATTCACCACGGTTGAAGCGATTTTCAATATTAAATTTTGTGTAAATACCAATAAGCGCTGAATATCAGTGTTTTCAATAGTAAAATTGTTTAAATAAAAGAATAGAAAACTTTTTTAATTAAAGTAAAACAACAACTTTTATATCCATTTTGGTTAATTACACTTTCACAATAAAAGGGGTGTTTGTCTAGAGGCATAGACTTTTTTTTTAATATATAACACAACAAATTTAATGTAATGACCAAAATTTTGGCTTTATTTTAAACAGTGTCTGGCACACAGCCTACGCGACAGCACCTTATGTATGCCACCCCTTTTCCGAGTATACCCGGTGTTTTTCATCATTAATGTGTCGCATGTTGGCTTCATAGTAATCAATCGTTGCTGGTTTATTAGCATAGACGAGAGATTTAACGTTCTCCTACAAAGTGTAGTCCGAAAATTTCAAATCATATGAACGAGGTCGCCACAGGTCCATTTTTTGAGATAATTCGGTCACAAAACGTTTGTCTTAACAAAGTGTTGGTTTCACGCGATGTATGACATGTTTAACCGTCTTGTTGGAAACATTTTTACTCCAAATAATTTGCAAGGTCATGAGAAATAAAAAATCAGCAAAACTGAGAAACAAAAACAATATTCCTTTGGCCGGATTTTTGAGATGTGGATTAAGTTTAAACCTAGTTTTACGTACTCTGAAACTCAGGTTTTACCAGATTTCTTCTACTATTTCATTAAAGACCAACATTTTAAGCAAAACTAAGCTGTGCCGTCAAAATATTTTATACAAGCTTGGTAATGGCGGCACAAATCCGTTTTCAGATTAAGTAAGCCTAGTTTAACTGAGATCTCAAAAAGCCAGCCATACAAGAATCCAGCTTCCGACCACAGATAAAAAACACAAAGCATTCAAAGTCTCATAACTTTTTCCCCTTTAAATTTACGAAAAAATCATTCAAGAGGTTTTTTGTGGAAAATTGATTTTTTTCAAACATATGACCATCAAAATTGAAACAATTTTTTTTAGCAGTTTTATTTGCAAAATAGGAAGAAACATTTTTTCAGCTGTAATTTATATGAAAAAACTGAAAGTCGTTAAGCGTCGCGTAAAATTAAAATATGGAGGTGATCTTGTGGGAGAGCTTTTTTATGCCTACTAAGAAGTTTTGAGATGATAGCACTTCAAAACACCAAATAAAAATTTTATTTTTGAACACCCTAATGTGTAGGGATGTTTCTAATGACAGTTAATTCTTAAAGATATTTTAAGTGTACCGAATTATATCATATTATTTTAAAAACAAAACTTTGTTTTAACTTAAAGAAAATAATAAAAAACGACAATTTTTAAGGTACAAAGTGATCTTTATGATATATTTAGAGTGCCTAGACACGTTTAGATTACATTGATATGTTTTCCTGTAAGTTATTCGACAAAATTGTAAATAATTTATTCCAAAAAAAAGAATGCCTGAAAAAGCTATTTTTTGACTAAAAATTAAAAAAAAATTGTTCGGCGGACTATAATATTGCCATATGTAGCTTAGCATTATCACAAAGTCTGAATAAGCTGTTGGCCAAAAACTGATGACACCTTTCTTCTAGGGGCCACCGCTTTTCAAAATTTTTTTAAGGCCCATATAAAAATATGTCACCACACAGAGTGAAAAAAGAAGTTAAAAAATTGTCAACCAATGGTATTAAAATGATAACAAAGTGTTGTCAATATTTTGACAACATCTGTTGACAAATTTTTACAAAATGTTGCTGAATTGGAACTAAAGAAAAAAAGTACCATTCTTGTCAAATAAAGGGTGGTTAAATTTTAAGGGCCGATGTTAAATGTTAACCGCACCTTAACATCAAGTTTTTTTCTGAATTTCATTTGACATTTCTCAATTTCAGACTAACTCAATTTGAACCATGGAAAGATGCATAATCGAGAAACGCGTTAAAGTGTTTCTGGCTTATTATGAAAATGGGCGTTCAAATCCAAATGCATATCGTGAAAATCATTTTCAGTGATGAGGCACATTTTCACCTCAGTGGATTCGTCAATAAGCAGAATTGCCGCATTTGGGCGAATGATAATCCAAGAGTGATTATCGAAAAACCAATGCACCCACAAAGAGTGACTGATTGGTGCGGTTTATGGGCTGGCGGCATCATCGGGCCGTATTTTTTCCGAAATCAGGCCGGTCAGACAGTTACTGTGAGTGGTGTTCGCTATCGTGAGATGATAACGAACTTTTTATGGCCCGAATTGGAAGATATGAATGTGGACGATATGTGCTTTCAACAGGACGGTGCCACTTGCCACACAGCTAACGAAACAATGGCTCCATTGCGCGGCAAATTCAATGGCCGCCAAGATCATGTGATTTGACACTGTTCGACTTCTTTCTTTGGGGTTATTTGAAAGAAAAGGTTTACGTCGATAAGCCAGCAACAATTCAAGAGCTAAAGGATGAGATAATTCGGCACATTAACGGCATAGAACCTCAATTATGCCTCAGCGTCATCGAAAATTTGGACCATCGGATGGAGGTGTGCCGCGGCGGCCACTTGGCCGATATTTTGTTCCATACATAATTGAACCATACCAATATTATCATAATAAAAAGAAATTACAATAATTTCCTAAATGTTTTATTCAAAATCGACATCGGCCCTTAAAATTTAACGACCTTTTGTCATAATAATTATTCGCAGTTTATCGATATAAAAAAGTGCAAATTTTTGTTAGAGAATTAAAATTTGTGAAAAAAGATAAAACATGAACAGGAAAAAATGTGACGACTATATTCGGTTGTTATGAGATTTTCTTTTTGAAGAAAATATATAAATTTTTCGACGGAAAAACTAACAAGATTCCATTTCGATGACGCTATAATCTATTAATATGGAAGTTACATATAAACATATCTATGATTATTTAAAAAGTAAGTAAAAAAAATACATTTATGTATATGGAATTTGTAGTTAATTTTACAATTCTTTTATTTAAGATGCTAATGTGACATATGAAGCTTGCGGTATACAACAGACTTAGGTGTTTTTATGAAAAAAAAAAAAATATAAGTATGTTTGTATATTGCACTGTAATTTTGTTATATATAAAATACTCGTTTCGAGGTGTTTGTAATTGAACTCCTCCGAAACGGCTTGACCGATTTTTTATCAAATTTTGCATGTATGTGTTTTTGGTAGGTATGAGGATAGGTCGTAAAGTATATTTTTGTTATAGCTAGAAGGCGTAAAGTAGGGCAAACGGGGTAGAAGCTATCCCTCCCTATATCTTCTTACCTAATCAACCGATTGTAACATCTGGAAGGAATTTTAGCCCATTACTTTTATTATTTAGGGCGTGAAATAGGGCAAGAGGAGAAAAGCCCTTTATCTTCTAAACTAACCATCCGGGTTTCTTAAAATTTGGCATGCAGACACTGTAAGTAACATCTGAAAGAAATTTAAAAATATATAGATTTTTTGGAAATTCCAACATTAGGGCAAAACGGGTAAAATATCCCCCTATCCATGTCTTCTTAATTAATTATCCGATGATAGATTCAAGTCTTGAACGAACTTCAACATTAAGGGCGTAAAAGAAAGCAGAAATGGTTAAATCACACCCCTCCTATACTTTCTTAATTAATTAACCGATTCTCTCGAAAATCGCTGGCTGGCAAAAAAAGCTATTTTTGCAGGGAAAATTGTGGACGTCGACGATTTAAACTTCAAGATACAGCAATCGTTGCCAGGTGACCTAGTATCATACAAATCGATCGATAAAGTTAGCGATGTTAACGAAGCTGTAAATTATCCAACCGTGCTTTTGAACTCATTGGATTTTCCAGGCATGCAACCACTATGACTGAAAGTTGGATCTCCGGTTATTCTACTTCGGAATTTAAGTCCACCACAAATGTGCATTGGTTCACGATTGGTCCTTATAAAATTTATGAAAAACGTTATCGGGCCACCATTTTGAATGACAAATTCCGAGACGAAAATGTGTTGCTGCCACGAACTGCGATGATTCCCCCAGACGTCCCAATTAAATTCAAACGCGTTTAATTTCCTATATAATTGTCATTTGCAATGACAATCAATAGATCGCAAGACCAAACGATGTCTGTTTGCGGCTTAGATTTGGGCACACCATGTTTTTCACATGGACAATTGTACGTGGCATGTTCTCGCGGCGGCAAGCCAAAGAGCTTATTTGTGTTGGTTATAGACGGACTGACAAAAAATTTCGTACACGCAATTGCTCTACGTAATATATATTGATTATCTTTTATCTTTGTTCGATTTTTATACTTCAGGATAAAAAATACATCACTTTTTTATGTTTAACTTTTGAATATGTAACGAACAGAAATCAAGAAATAAATGGCTACTATTTTATTTTCATCGCCGATCATGGTATAAAGCGCTGCATTATTCTTTCTGATATAGGCCCAATCCGCATACACTTATAATACATATTTTATTTTTTAATTAAAAACTAACATGTTCACTAGAAATATATTATATGGCACAACGAACGTTTGCCGGGTCAGCTAGTTAAAGAATAATTTGTAATTTTTGTTTTGTTGCTGCCTTAAAATCTAAAATAAATAAATAAATTTCTTATAATTTTTATTGCTTGGGTTTATATTCACATTTTGTTTTCAGAATGAGACCAAATCGTGGCAAAAGGTGGTAAAAAATATGGTGTAAATTTTAGTATTTTTATACCGGATTTTTCCCTCTGTGCAAAATCGCCAAACTCAGTTTTGGGTTTTACTACCCGTTGGGCATAAAATCGAATGTTTTTGCACTGTGTAATTGACGGTTCTATTTATATTAACAATTTTTATAAATTATTAATAGTTTATTACATATCATTTTTATATATTTCTTTTCCTGATTTTTGCGATTGAAACAGTGGAAAAAATACTGATTTATAAGAAATCGGTAATTATTTTTATTAAATCAGCGATTTTTTCAGATTAGTTCATTGTTAATCAGTTTGTTGAAAATGATTTCAAAATTAGAAATTTTTATTTGTTTCCAAATTTTAAAATGCAATTAGGTGTAGAGTAGTTAGTATTCATTCGGTTAACCGTTAATCAGTTAATCGATTAATTACTACCCGATTAACCGTTCGGTTAATTTAAAATTGGCTATTTTCGATTAACGATTAAACCGGTTAACTTCAGTCGATTAACCGATGTAGAAAAATTTTTAATTTTTAATAGAATTATAACATATTATTTTGTGTTTCTTTATTATTTGTTTGTCTCATATACAAAAGGTATGTGTTTAGAAAATATTTTTTCATACAATCAAAGAAGGCGTTCAGTGATCTTCATTTTAAATAAGTGTTTGCATTCAACATCTTTTTGTTTCGCGTACTTTTTATATGTATGCGTTTAGTTATTTGTTTCTTCTCATATCTTCACTTATAGATCTTTTAACATAATTAACCGAAACAATTTGTTAAAAATTTAAAAAAATTAAAACAGGACTCTAATGGCATAATGGAAGATTTTATATGTTTAGAGAAATCCACGAAAATGACTGAGAAATCAGATGCTCTGTATTATGGGTTGCATTCGATTTATTCAAAAATGGACCTGTCACTTAAATTTATACATTTAATAAAAAAAAACTGTCCCGAACGAACAATGTTAATATGATAGATCCTCTTCATATAAAGTAAAATTGTATTCACTGGTCACGGGATATGTGCTTTAAGAACAATTGACACAAACTTTCCTCAGGGAAGTGAAAGTATTTTTTCCAAGTCTAGTTTAATCAAAACTAAAGAAAACAATCGCCTAAATCCTAAACATTTAAGCCAAATTATTTGTCTAAAATATTATTTTATATGGTCTTCTTAAACTATTAAAATAATTAAAAAGATTACCTTACAGTTTATTTTTTAATTAACAGCTTCATTATATTAATGTTTTAATTAAAATATATGTATTACATATTTATGAATTATTTTTTTTTTGCTCGTTTAAGTTCAAGAATTGTTATGTTTGTTATGTTATTGTTTTTTTTTTTGTTTACTAATAAACTCCAAGTAATAAATAATTTATGCATTTTTATTCATTGAAATTACTGAGGCCCTAAACTGTAAAACGCAACGCAACGCCAAAGAATTACATTGAAAGCACAAACAAGTTAAATATATATTTTGTAATTTTGTTGTTGCTTTCTACAGAAATTCACATTGCGTTTTAAAATTTCAAACGCTGCATAACTTAAGGAGTTGAAAAATTTAAAACGGTGCATGAATTTCTGTAATTACAAAATATTTATATATTTGTTTGTGCTTTCAATGTAATTCTTTGGCGTTGCGTTGCGTTGTACATGATTAGGGCCTTAATTTATAAAAAAAACTATATTAGTCGATTAACCGATCAATAACAAAATTAACCAATTATTAACCGATTAAACCGAATTCTCGGTTAATTAATCGAATATAAGTTAGTATGAATCTTAACCAGAGCTAATGCCATTCCATCCCATAGTGCGTATTGTTAATACATATTTAGGCCAATGAAATATATATATACATATATGTATGTATATGACATATATATACTGATGTTTAAAAGTACATCATACAATCATTTTAACTACCCTCCTTTAAATTATCATTAACGATTGCCCAAAATTATGTATGTATGGTCACCACCCAACACACATTTCCGTAAGAAAGGGGAAACAAATAAATGTTCAAGAAAATTAATGAACATTTTAAATTGTACCTGTTGTAAAGGCCAACCATTTTTTCTCATTATTCACTAATACAAGTAGTTTATTTTTTATTAGGCTTTATGAGCAGGGCTGTCAGATGTGGCGATTTTTCGCCAAACGTGGCGATTTTCAAACTCTTTTGGCGACCTAATTTTCGATTTGGCGACATGGCGATTTATAAAATAGTTGGCGATTTTGTTGGCTATTTTTGATGAGCCATCTATTTGTTTTGAAATTTGTTAAATTCAAAACGAAGAAATAATATTTTTTTTATTCTAGTATTTCAATGTATGAAATTTGATGCATTCATATGTATGACCAGTATTTAAAACTAAATAATGTTGAAATGGCTGATGAAGGTAATCTTCGAGAAATTTTTTTTTCACATTTAAATGTGCTCTTGAAAGAAGTAATAAGTAGAATTCTTTAAAAATGAATATAATGAAAGCTAATGAAAATTTTTCCATTATAAAATGTGACAAATTATCACATAAAATTTGTTGTTTTTAAATATATTTTAAAGATTTTTTATGAATCCTAACTTACCCTTGGATGTTAATGAAATACAATATAAAAAATACAGTTTGTTAAAAGAAAATTGTAATGATGATATTCAATCTAATTAAGATCAGTTTAGGCCAACAATTTATAGCTACAAGGATACGGCAGGTACCTGTATTGAAATATATGGAATTATATTTATATGAATATAAATAGCACATGTTGCATTTATTTTCTGCCTTCACAATGTATTTCAAAAAAGAAGACAACAAGTTAGTCTTCTTGGTGAACTATATAGCGTTTTAGTTATATAATAGAACTGCAACTACATACAAATATATTGTACATCCAATATTTGTTTAATACTTACCGCAAAATCCTTTTTTTGTTACTTTAAGTAGACTTCTATAAAATATTTTAAACATTGCACCTTTTTTGTTAAATAAAAATTAAACAAAATATATGGCGACTTTTTTTGAATTATTGGCGGATTTTAGGGATACGGAACAAATTTTTTTTGGGATTTATGAAAAAATATTTTTAATTATTCTAAAAATACATATATTATTGTCGAAATCGAAAAAAATAAATGCTTTGGCGATTTTGGCGATTTTTGACATTGAATTTGGCGAAAAAGATCAAAACCAATCTGACAACCCTGTTTATGAGCACCTTTCTCCCCTAACTAAGAAAACATTCTCATATTCCTTATGCCTCGGCTTGATATTGGATTTGGTCTAAAAATTTATTATTTCTAACTCCCACACATTCTTATATTTTATAGTATTATTAAGGAGAATTTTATTTATTTACGTGTGGGTCTAGTGATATTTCACTTTTGTTGGCCAGTAGATAATTTTTCAAAGGCTTTAACTTAATTGAACTGCCTGAATTATCGTTTATTTTAACCTTAATTGTTTGGCTGTGAATAAAATAAAGAGTATTTGCGTATAGAGTATTTTTTATGTTCAAGCCTTAATATACAATATAAGTTAATTTAAGTTTGAGGAAAATCAACCATACAAAAAAGTCATTCAGGACAATTTATTCACATTAACTTTTCAATCCAATTTTATTAAGTGTTTTCTCGCTGACAGTTTCGATTTAGTAGTTTTTCATTATTTTGCTGTGTATGCACGTTACTTAATTTTGTAATACACGTAGTATATGAGTTGTAGTATGGTTTTGAGATACACTTTGCTACAAATCGTAGCAAAGTTAATTAAAGCAACTATGCCATAAAGCGAATTTTAAAAATGACTCGCAAAAAAACTGCGTTTTATAAATTAGCTGATTAGAAAGTAAATTTCGCTGTACAACAGCATGATACACAATACTCATTATCGCACTTATCGAAACGAAAATCAAAATTTTTGATTTTTGTACTACAAAGTATACTTCAAGGCGAATTCATTTACCAGGTGGCGTTGAAAGCACAGCTGTGCTACTTTTTTTTCTTACTTAGAGAGAGAAATGTCAAAAGTTGCTTGTGTTTTTGACATATCGATCAACGAAAGCAACAAAAAAATACATTGTTGTGTTTTTGGTGTTGTTACTTGTTGTAGTATCGACACCACCGTATACATAAATTCGCCTTGGTATACTTCATAAAGGTTTCTTTACACTATCACCAGAGTTGTCACTTTGTGGGTAAATATCCAAATAGGGTGTAATTTTTACTGTCGTGGGTAATTTCTTATCAGATGTAATTTAAAATTCTTTCGTTTTAAAACAAATAATGTACAGAGTTGATTTAAAAATAAAAAAAAATTTTTGCCATTCAAAATATTGTTGATTAAAGCAAATACGCAACCTTCTCCACCGAAGTCAAGTTTGAATTTTTATTGAATACAAAACTTCATAGTAAAATAAAAATGTTCCAAATATACAAAGCAATGTCACATACTTTAAAAAATTAAAAACGTCAAATTATGCAATCCCGTTAGAAAGGTATTATTCATAGATGTCAAATTTTTCGTATGAAAAAATTAAATGTTGCGGGATATTTTCCACAAATTGGAACAGAGTACTAGGCTTAAGAAAAGATTTCTCTCGTTTTATACAGTTTTTCGAAAGCTTGATAATATATGGCGTTAGAAGGACTCTTAGGCCCTTATCATATGAAACGCAGCGCAACGCCAAAGAGTACCATTGAAAGCATAAACAATGTCACAAATATTTTATAATTTTGTTGCGTTTTACATGATAAGCCTTTGTATTTAAAAATCATAAAATTCATCGAATCCATGGCTGATTTTTTAAGTAAATTTGGCAGCGTTTTTATAAAAAAAAAGTTAATTTTATATCAGGTGAAATTTTTTTTAAATCGGTTAATTTTTCTTCATCTCAAGTGCAATTTTGAATTTTGCTGGTGGTAGCACTGATTATGACACAAGGCTTACGTATTTTGAAAAAATGCTTCCCTGATCTAATAATTTCTGGAAAATTTTCAAAAAAAACAATAACAACTACCACCCAAATTTTAAGGGGGCTTTTACAACGTCGTTTTTCTTCATTCCCTTTTGAAGCAACTTCCAAAAATGGTTTGCGTTTATACGATGATTTTTGGCCTTTTTATTTACTGTAGGGCCTTGATTATCCGTAATTCGACTAACCGGCAGCATCAGTTAACCGGGAAATAAAAAGAATTTGTTGGCATTGATTTAACATTTTTTTTTGCAACGATTACCTCTTTTAAAATTACTTTTTCTCCCATATTATTTAAATATTTCCATTATATATTTACATAAAATAAAACACACATAAAAAATAGATAATCCAGAAAGTTGCCGGTCCCGCCTGTTATGGATAATCGAGGTCTCCCAGTATTTATAACCAGACACTTCAGAGTAAGAAAAATACTAAAACGTAGCAAGAAGAAGTTAAAAGAGAAATATAAAAAACGACATAAGAAACACAAACCAACAAACAAACAGCTGCGTCGTAAAGGCCCCGTGAAAATTGGGTGTTATAGTTGTTAAATTTTTTGTTTGGTGAAATGAATTGATATTCCACATATTTTTTGATTTTATTGTTTTTAAGCTAATAAGGCCTAAAATTTCATTTTAATTAAAACAAAATTTTTTATTACAATTTTCCCAACGTTTCGTCGGTAAATGCCGACATCTTCAGGGGTCGTCTATTTATTTAATTCATTCTCCAAAAAATGTATACCTTACAATATCTTACGTTGTTACATTAAAAAAGAATTATTTACTTATCTTGACAAGGTTGTATTATCCTCAATATACGTAAGACTTGTGTGATAGTGTAAAGTAACCTTACTTTTACATGATAAGATTATTCTCATTCTACATAATTTTTTGTAATGTCGTAATACATTGTATTACCGTGTAAACTAGCCTTAAGTAAAATCAAAACAAAATTATTAAACAGCTGTGTAAATAACAAACAAGCTGATGGTTGCAGTCAAGGCGAATTTATGTATACGGTGGTGTCGATACTACAACAAGTAACAACACCAAAAACACAACAATGTATTTTCTTGTTGCTTTCGTTGGTCGATATGTCAAAAACACAAGCAACTTTTGACATTTCTCTCTCTAAGTGAGAAAAAAAGTAGCACAGCTGTGCTTTCAACGCCACCTGGTAAATGAATTCGCCTTGGTTGCAGTTCTACATCATTAAAAAAAAACAACATGAAAATTTCCTGAGTTGATTTTGGTTGTTTTTGTAATTGTATAAAAATGTGAACACCTTCAATATCTACTGTTAGTGCTGCCAGTACTTTATATACTTTAATATACACCTCTGGTGTGATGAGAATACATAAGTTAATAAAATGGTTTAGAAAATAAACATTTACCGACCGCTTGTCAAATTTTGTATCCTTATTCTCTCCCACTCAATGCATTTTGATTTTACATGATAAGATTTTTTTTTATTTTTCATAATTTTTTGACATGTAGCAATACATTGTATTACCGTGTAAACTAGCCTTAAGTACGACAGCATGATAAACGTTACAAATTTTGTACTTGTATGCCTTGTCGTACGATTTGTAGTAACGTGTATACTCAGCATTAATTGTTGTGTTTTTTTATGAAAAAAATATAAATTAATTATAAATGTTACGGTTTATAAGAAAACAAATTTTTTACACCTAAAAGCTTAAGTACTTACACAACCACAATTGTATATGTCCGTGATGAGAGAAAGAGTAGAAGATAAAATGTAAAATAGTTCTTGCTGTATGTTAATTTTTATAGTCGTTTTATGTACAAATTGTTATCACATACATTTTTGACATTCTTGATGAATGTTGCTATTTGCATTTGTAAGTGTGAAGTGTCTGTCGTTAATTTACTTTTGAATTTCAGATTATAACAGTTTCTTATCTAAATAAATGAAAAATAATAACTCATTTGTTTTTGTTTACTTAAATATTTACCTTCAATTTATGTAATTTATTTCTCATTGAGAAGAACAAGTCAAACAATACAATATTTAAATGGTTTGTTTCCTTTATTTATGTAAGAACAGTAAAACCGTTTTTGTGGGTCAATTGTGCAACAATTTTTTCGCAGAAAAATGTTTAATCGGCAAAAAATTTTGCTTTAATTGTTGAATAGGATATTCAGAATGTTGTGATATTAACTTTAGCAGAGTGGTACTAACTAAGTTTTAAAGGATAGAAGTCAAAAAGTACTGATGTTCTCAAGATTATAGTGGATGCCTGCCATTAAAGCCTAGTGTCAGGGCAAGTTGTAGACACTTATTTACACACGCAGAGAAAACAAAAGTTTTTATACGAAACAATTTGTATAGATTTAATAGTAACTTTAACCATTTTATTCACCGGCAATCATATTATGGGGTTAAATTGTCTCCAAACATGTTGTGATTGATAGCAACAATGTTATTTATGAACATATAGTGGTTTTTCGAAAAGAGGAAAATGGTATTGATAGTCAACAAATAGTCAAAAGTACTTGACAAAATGTATAAAAAAAACAAGTTAGAGTGCTATATTCGGCTGTGCCGAATCTTTGATACCCACCACCGACATTTCAGGAGCGAGCTCTATATGATATCTATATATTATTAATTAAAATAACTCTAACAACGTGTTTTATGCGCATTAAATATGCAGTAAAAACTCGAAAATATGCCCTGAAAATCGTTAAAAATATGCCTCAAAAAAATAAAAAATTGCTCATTTAAAAATAAAAAATTTCCACAATTTAAAAACATTTGCATTTAAAAAACAAGCCTAAAATTATAATCGGTAAAGCCCAAACGCCAGAATATTCGAGATTTTACCCTATTTGGAAACGAGGGACAGTCATGGGCTAACAAAAACAAAGTTATGTCATGAGATTAAAATCCATATGAGATTTATTTGGCGAATATTATCTAGATATTACCATTCATATGAGATTTTTTGTCCCAAAGGGATGTCAGGGACGGTCGCTAAATTGCTTATTTATGTTAACATTTAAAAGTAAGTTCAAGAAATTTATAGATGGAAGTTTCGTCCTTAGTACAATTAAAATGTACTTACCAAATTAAAAAAAAAAATTATCTACAAGATTAAAACTTGTACTTTGCGTACAAAGTTAACATGGACAGACAACCAGCCAGACTGACGGATGGACATCGTAAGATCTCTTAAAAAAGTGATTCTGAGTCGGTCGGTTAACTAAAAGATTAGTCCAGATGTCTATGTTTTAGATCGCCAAAAATGTATATAATCGTTTTTTCCTTAATTTTTGCCTGTATAGGTATACAATTTGAAAGTTTAAAATAACATTTATCTTTAATGACAACCTGCTTTGGCTTACAATTTTAGAAATTGAAGCAACCCGTTGGGTATACAGACATATATTTAAAGCAGAAAACCCATAATTTTGAAAAAAAAAATTTTATTTGCTGCGAAAGCTCTTGTAAAGGCTAATTTACACGGTAATACATTGTATTACGACTTTGTAGAATCCAAATATTATGAAATTCTCTCCGTGTTTAAAAAAAGAATAAAAGTCTGTTGTAAGCATTTTTCATGTTTATATGGATGTCATAAATAAAATCAAAATAAAAATATTATACAGCTGAGTTAATAACAAAAAAGCAGATGGTTGCAATTTAACTCTGGTGTGATGAGACTACCGTTTCTAAAATGGTTTAGAAAATCAACATTTACCGAGCGCTTGTCAAATTTTGTATCCGTATTCTCTCTCCAATTTGTGAAAAATATTCAGCAACATCTATTATATCATACGAAAAATTTGACATGTATCAATATTACCCATCTCGCGAGCTTGCACAATTTGACGTTTTTAATCTTTCAAAGTATGCGACGTTGTTTTGCGTATGTAAACAAAACCCGCATTTATTTTCCTAAAAAGTATTTTTTAAATAACACATTAAGCAAATCGATAAAATAAACTATTACCGGTTGTGTTATTTATGTTTTGCCGTTCTCATTTTAATATTAAGTAAAATCTTTTTTCATTTGCTTAAAATTCCACGTGAAATAAGTGCAGCTTATAATATTTCGCAGTTGTAAAAAAATGTTGCCAGAAACATTTCGCAACTTTTTCATAAAAGAGTACAACTCTATCATAATTTCATAGAAATTCCGTACAAGTTTTTTTCGTATGAGTTTTGACAGCATTTGACGTGAAATGTTGAACAGAGTACCAGGCTTTACTTAATACATTTTGCTTTCACATGGTAAGATTTTTCTCATTTTACATAACATTTGACATGTCGTAACACATTGCATTACCGTGTAAACTAGCCTTATGCCTTAAAAATTTTAACATGTATCAAAATATGCCTCAAAAGAGGCAAAATATGCGAAACTTAAAATTTGCTGCAAAAATTATCTTTTAACTAAATTATGCAAAAAATGCTGTAAAAGGTAAAATATGCAAAAAATATTCACTAACGATGCCAAAACTCACAAAAGGCACTAAAACGGATACATATATTGTTTCTGTCTTCATTGGTCGCACAAGGAAAAAACATGCAATTGCATATTTCTGTGGTTTTCATGGGTAACCGTGTATGTCAATTTGTTTCGATTTTGAGATGTTGATGCCATATTGCTTAATTTTAAACGCTCTTTACATGGTTCTTAAAACTTCTGAAAAAATATGGACCAATTCCGATTTATTTTACGTAATGAACAATTTCAAAAAGTTGAATACCTCGCCCATAGTTCGATCAAGAATATTTTTTCCGCTTTCCTGAAAATTTGATTTTAAGACATACGCGGTTACCCATGAAAACCACAGATTTATGAATTCCCTGTTAATTAATCTTTATAAAAACGGACGTTTGTTCTCTATTAATATTAAATTGTTAACCGACAATCGGAAAGTTGTATGCTTTTCTTTTAAAAAATTTGAACTAGCTTGAGTAAAACTTCTTGATGCGTAAAAGTTTTTGCAGAACTAAATTCGTATGGTCTGTATGGTTGTTAAAACGCCCAATTTTATGCCTTTAAAGATGGTTTATATGTTTTTACTGATTTATATAGAGGTGTCCTGGAAAGCGAAAACGCAAAACGCAAGAATTTAAAAGACGTTTTTTTAATAAGATTTTTTTTAAGTAAAAGAAATACAAATACAATACAATACAAATAATTGTCTATTAAACAGAATCCCATAAAAAAATTATAAAAAAATGATTGATAGTGAGAGTGTAATAAACAGAATTTCAAAATTCTTGCGGTTTGCGTTTTCGATTTCCAGAACACCCCTGATATTTTGGTTGGTTTAAACGCATTTGAAACCAAAAAGAGAGTTTAACCTGCTCTGATTTATTATCCTTACTGTTGTCTTTTACCCGTCGTAAAATATATTTTAAAGACGTGTCCTACTGGCACCCTCTCCACTATTGTGGTGTGGGTATGAAAACCAACATTTTACAAAAAACAAATCATTTTAACAAAAAAATTAATACCTTTACACTATAAGTTCGTTATCTATATATCCATTTCTGTTTCTAAATCCGAATACATACTTTAAAACTAAAACAATTATATATTTAGATTTAAATACATTTTAGATTTAAATACATGTTGCTTAAATGTTCTATGTAAATTATAACCATTTGTATATGTATTTAATTCCCTTATGATTTCAATTAGAAATAGATAAAATATGGACTTTAATAATAGTAATTACGTGCGTGCATTTATGTATGAATGAATGTATGTACGTGTATGGGTGTCCTTAACCTTGTAAAGTGGGTGTATACAAATTTTTGCATTTACATTATAAAACTAAAATAGCAACATGAATTCAAAGGAAAGGTGCATAACTAACCATATGGTAAAAATGCATAAGGGAATTTAAGCCATAAATTAATGAAGTAAATGTGGGTTATTAAAGGCGGAAATAAAAAGATAGTAAGTTGTACATTTTACTTTAAATCAAACAAAGTTGAAAAGTTATCAAAATGATCAAAAAAAAAATTTGTAGAAAAGATTATTTCTTGAAATATTTTTTATTAAAATTTACTATCAAAGTTGTTTTTGGGAATACAAATATTTATTAAAAAATTTTGTTTGTTGTGCTTAATTCCCTTTTAAAATTTACAGGAAAAGAAAATTTTACAAGCTTATGAAGTGTTTATAAAAAGTCACTTATAGGATAAAGTTACAAAATTACAAGTTTTTAATAAAACTTATGAAAAATACGAATCAATTATGAACCATATGTTAGAATTTAACATATTGCATATACACACGATTTTTTCTAAGCTCACCATTCATTCCATTAGTTTTTTTTCTTTTCCTTCTTCTGAAAATTCATTTATTGAATTCACTTTTATACTCTGTACTTTACACACTCAGCCATATACATACATACTTACATATGTATGTAGATATTCCAACTTGAATATTAGAGGCAATGAACGTTTAACACAAAAAACTTTTAATGCATAAATAAAATGAAAAAAAAAACCATAATCAATGAAAATCACAGTAACTATTAAATCAGTTATTCAGGCGGCAAAAAAAAGCAGAGTCGTTGATTTTTTGTAAACCTTTTTCTGCTTTTTTAAAAAATCATCTAAACCGCGACAATTAAATGTTTCAATCAACACTTTCACTTTATATTAATGTATTTTTTTTTTTTTAACAAAAAACCGAAATAAACCGCAATTATTTTAAAATAATAACACGGCTGTTAGAAAATTTTTTTTAAAATTTAAGTTTCTTTTTGGATTTTTCGTAATTTTACGCTCCGTAAAGTTTTTCTTCCTCAATGCGAGTGTAACAGAAAGACATTTACACGCACACACAACTGAAAAACATTTAAAACCAAAATGTCGCAATTATTTGTTTATTTCTTGTCATTTTTCTACACGAAACAATTTTTTCTTTTTTTCTTTCCTAATGCTTTTACGAAGATGAGCACTTTTTTTTTATTTAAATACACCCATACAAGTAAAAAGGGGCTTAAATGCAAATAAACTGTCAAACACACTTACAAAAATAAACTTGTATAAAATAAAAACAAGCAAGCAAGCAACAATGTTGTTTTAACAACGTCAACGCCGTTTGACACCAAAATGTATGCTTTATGTGTATTTGTATGTCTATAAATATATGTGTTCATGTTTACATTAATCGGGTGAATAAGGACAAAATATAT
Organism: Pollenia amentaria; assembly: GCA_943735925.1. Taxonomy (NCBI): domain Eukaryota; kingdom Metazoa; phylum Arthropoda; class Insecta; order Diptera; family Polleniidae; genus Pollenia; species Pollenia amentaria. The sequence goes on along the minus strand of OX031007.1, from coordinate 224,985,679 downwards.
ACAGTTATACCAACAAAAAAAAAAAAGAAAGAAAACAGTTTATATTCCCATACACACCTACCCATCCACTACTCATACACTTACACGGAAAAGGACATACACAAAAAAAAGAAAAGTCCAAAAAGAAATAAAAAGGAAGAAGAAAAAAACGAAAACAAGTTAAAAAGCATGTTGTTTGTTTCAAGAAAACAAGTGGTTGCCGGGGTAATACGGAGTGGGTGGTGATGGGTTCTTAAGTAAATTCCCATGTTCATTTAACATGATTTCCTTAAATGTCTCACTGTGAAAAGGGGTAAATGGTAAAATGCACGTGTATGAGTGAAAAAAGTTTGTGTGTAAAAGAATTTAGTGTTCGATGATTGAAGGAAAAAGAGACAGCGAAAGAGAGAGAGCGAGAGAGAGAGAGAGAACTTTTAAGAGAATTAAGCTTAAAGAGGTTATTATACCCTTCACCACAGGTGGATTTAACGATGTCTGTCTGCCCACGTGTATTTTGAAATGTGGGTTCCGAGAACCCCAGATATGATGGGGACTAGGTTATTATATATTTATGTAACATATACCCCATTAAATTTTGCCAATTGCCAAAATTAAGCCAATCGGTCCATATATAACTGAGATATGAGTAAAAACCCACGACTGCCTCTGATTTTACCCATAAATCCTTGTTGCTGCCAAAATTTCCAAATTAAGTACAAACATCTTGGTCATCAATACACAACCTCTCAAAAAAAAAAAAAAAATGGGCGGGCCTAGAGAATTGGCCGTGGCACTTTCCATACAAAGACAATATAGATTTATGTTTGCGTGGAGGTTATATGTTATACATATATGCGGTCACCTGTATGAATTCGATGCATTAATAAAAATTTGTATTAAAAAATAAATGTGTTGTTGCCAGGTGACAGACAACTGATTGTGAAGGAAAATTTATATGAAAAGCCCTCAAAAAACAGTGGTTTTCATATAAATTTTACTACACAATCCATTGCCAGTCACCTGGAAACAGCACAACAATGTTGTGTTGTTTTTGAGTAATATTTCTTGTAAAATATAAATACCTGTATTCATAAAAAAGTTTTTTATTTAATAAAGGTTGATAAAAAAAATTTTATAAGAAAATATTACTTAATAAACGTTTGTCAAATTTAATAATTTTTTTTATGCTAATCCCGCGAAGCTCTACCCGCATACCTGGCGCTGATAGACTAGCCTACCTGGGCACCCATAATCTTTTATGAATACGGGGTTAAGTGTGTAGAATAGAGTATTTATTTAATCGGGCTTTTGATTTAATCGATTAATCGCTCTATTAATTAACCGAGGTTTTGGTTTAATCGGTTTATAATCGGTTAATTTTGTCATTGATCGGTTAACCGGTTAATAATGTGTTTTTTATAAAATAGTTAATTTCAATAAATTAATATGCATAAATTATTTATCACTTGGAGTTTTTTAGTAAAAAAAACATAACAAACATATATATTCTTAAACTAAAACGAGCAAAAAAACAAAAAAAAAATATTCATAAATATGTAATACATACTTTTTAATTAACTAATGCATAAAAATTATGTATTATTAATTTATTTATTAATGACGTGCTAATTTCCAAATTTTTATTTTTGATCAAAACACTGAAATTTATTGCTTAGGGAAAGCTGGTTTCTATGCACAGTTCGCTGGTTGCTTAGGCCAGCTCGTCAGGAAACATTTTCCAAAGACTTAAGAAAAGATAAAAATATTATACACATAAGGCTATAAAGTGAATAAGAATTTTAAACACTCAGTTCTTACTTGTAAAAATATCAAAGTTTCAACGAAGCCACAACAATAAACAGTGAATTTATCTTTTCTTACATTTCCCTACAATAGGCTGGGGTTTTCCCAATTCGAATTGGAGTTGTAAAAAGGTAAAAAGAAAAAAAAAACAAAATTAAAAAAACTAATTGCAATACATATACGAAAAAAAAACAAAAAGTTAAGGCGAATTCACACCAGGTGACCTTAGGTTGCTACGTAATCAGCAGCTGATAACTAACCATATGTCAAAATGGTATATCGTTCTGATGGTTCTGGGAAATCTTTCATAAGTTCTATAATGTTCACTTAGAATTATGAAATTTAAGGCGATTCCTAATTATTACATTTCAAAACACTCAATTTAAAATTTAAAACAACAAATTGAAATGTGACAGCATATACTTTTTACAAACAGCTAATTTGTTTACTATAGCGTTGCATTATTTCCACACCGTGTTTTACAGTATTCGTATCTGTTTTCAAAATAAGACCACCTTGTATAAATTCGCATTGCAAAAAGCCAGCAATAAATTTGTAAACAAACAAAACGTGTACACATTACACACACAAGCTATTCGGGCTGTGGTCGTGCAAATTGCCAAGCAACAAAAACAATACTAGTGAAAAGCGTTGGGTAAATTTTTTGTTGGTTCATTTCTTTACCAATATAAACAAAAACACTAAAGAACATTAATATATAATGTATGTCGACAGAACCACTACAAGCAATTGTTTTGTTTCCGAAGAACGGAAATTTATATGAGGGGCTTAAAGCACAAGGGGCTTAAAAGTTTTTTTAAATTGAGATTACATATAGAATTAGTAAGTTAAGTGCAGAGAAGTTCAGAACACAAGAGGTGAATGTTAAATTCTCATCCGGTAGCGAGTTAAGACGACCAATTCCAGCATTTATCATTAAAAAACCTGTTTCGCTTGGAGCACACTGGGTATATGAGCACTTAATATACATTTTTTAAAAAAAACACTTAAACCCCTTGTGCTTTAAGCCCCTCATATAATGTTCGCTACTTTCTTGAAAATAACTGTGAACGTTATTAAGTGTTGTGTATTAATACATAAACACTAACAAATAGATATCGTTTCAGGGTATATAATGGAAAATAATGTTCTGTTTATTTTCCTTTTAAAATTCTCAATTTAGCCCAAAACAAAAAAAAATTAAAATGCATTACTGATTCACATGGATTCCGAAAGAAGGCAGACACGGTAAATATGGTGATATTTTTTAAAATTCTTAACACACAAATTTGACTATGAAAAAAATCATATTAAAATAATTTTGCTATAATCGTTTTATATTTGGATACAATTCCCATCTAAAAGCTCCTCTGGAAAAACACTACAAAATTGGCATTTTTAAGCAGACAGCACAGCACCTTTAAATAAGTACATACAACTAACAATAAATAAATGCAACTCAAAAATTAAATTAAATTTTGTATTGAAATTACTATGTGACACAAAATTTCTAGTTTAATGTTCTGTAACTCTCGCTTCGAGAAACTTTTCGATTGAAATGCGAGAAATGAAACAAAAATGCCATAAATTAAAACAAACAACTGTTTTTCTCTCTTAACTGCTGTAACGTAAGGAAATTACTCGCCAATTAACAGAAAAATTGTGTCTGTAAAATTTTTGTGAGAAAGTTCCCGCTTTGAACTGTCAAATTAACTCACGCATAAAAACGGGATGAGAAAAAATTTTACCACTAATAATATTAAATATGCAAAATGCAATGAATAATAAGATGGAAGAGGTAAGTATTTGGTTTTTGACTGATTTTTTCATTGTTTAATTATTTTGCTTTTAACATTTTTGAAAAATATACGAATGTTTTCAAAGCTATTTTTTAAACAACAAAAATAAAAGTCACACTCTACATTATTTGCTATAGCCGGCGGTTGTATTTTGGCCGCCGTCAATGAAAATTTTTAAATTTTAATACTATTGGCCGCCGTCAACGATATGTGTTACTAGCGTTCTCAACGTCTGCAAGTTCACATCGGATTCGAGTGGAATATTATGACACTTATAACGTAACGACGTAATCTCTTTTAATAATTACTTTTCGAGAAACGACGGAATATTTTGCTTTACATCTTTTCGATGCGAGAAGTTCTCACCAAAGTTATAAACCATGGGTACTCATTTGTGTTTAAAATATAGTTATTAGATAATATCTGCAAGAGACACATCAATTGATATTTGCCAATTGTGTTCCCTCACAAGTTTGGGATATTGGCTACACATATATTTCGCGATGCGCAACTCCTAAAGACATTTACAATAAAACACCCAGAAAAACCACTCCAGTTTTTCAATTTAAAATTAAAAAAGTTATACTAAACAACAAAAATATTTATAAATTTAAGTTTTTAGAAATTTTTTCAAGATATTTTAATAATGTTCCAATATTTCATTTAATTGAAATTTCATAGACCTGCCATTAAACTGGCATTGATAATTTCAATTTAGCAGCAAATTAAGCGAATCTTTCCACTTCATTAAAGCAAGAAAAGTAGATATTACAAAAATCTAATGATAGAAATTTAGGTATTGATCAGTGTGCACAAAATAGTTTCAGGTATTTTTTAATGCTTCTGAAAATACATAACATTAGTGCTGGTTCACACTCTTCAACTCTGAGCCGTCAAGTCTTGAGTTTTAAGGATAGAAGGGAAAAGAGATGCCATTTCTTTGTTAATCTAACGAAATATCTCAAACAAATTTGTGCTGTAAACTGCTGAAAAAATAATAATTTTGATATTTTAGGTTTTCTTAAACTTTAAGAAATAAGCTGGACTAAAATTTCTTTTTATATTTAGAATCTTTTAATTCAGAGCAAAACACAGAAAAAAAAATCGCTTGTATTTTGCTTACATCAGAGGTATTGCAGGCCGCCTAAATTTGTTCAAATATTTCCAATTTTTTTTTAAATTTTGTTTAAAATTAGTTCCTAAAATTTATGTAGCTTTTGTTAGCTAAAATCTATCTTGAAAAAAATTCAGCATTTTCTAAAATCATTCTTAACATTTTATGGCCTTGTCTAGTGCAAGATTTAGCTGTAAACAAGTTTAATATCTGGTCACAATGATCAGTATGCAAGGAGTTCCTTGGTGAATCACACAAGTTGCTTTATTTGTAGCCGCGGTGCTTATAGCTTTTATATAAAAATAATAATCTATATATATAAAAATGTAACGTTACTGACTGACTGGCTGACTGATTCATCATAGCACAGCCTAAACGCCTGAAGCTAACAACTTGAAATTTGGACCAGGGTTGGTCTCTCCCCAAATCAATCCACTCAGACGGGAATTTTGGAAATTCAATTGCTTAGGGGGTAAAAACTAAAAGCGATAGAAAACAAATTTAATACTTATCGTTGTTCTTTAGAAAAATAAGCGGACAGGTGTCAGGTTACCTTAGGATAACGAGGTCCTTTTTGCACCTAAGCTACATGTTAGTTAGAACCTTGTTCTCCTAAGGTTGCGATTTATCGTTGTTATATAGATTTTTATTTAATATATATAAAATATATAGCATATATATTCAAAGATGCCAGATAAACCCCCTCCCTAAAATCTCTTACGGCTTATAAATCAGTCCAAGTTAAGCTCTCTTTTTGATTTAAAATGTGTTTAAGCTAGCAAATCTTTAAACCAGTAAACATATAAACCATCTCTATACGTATGAAACTGAGACCATATGAACTTGACAACAATTATCGTTGTGTTCCACATTATTATTTTTTCAACTACAAATTATATATGGGGCACTCACTGTTTACAGCTGTTGAGCTTAAGCTGTGTTTAAGCATTCACTGATTTATGAGCCATAAAATTCGAAAAAATTCATACTGATACATTTATTTATCTATATAATGTAATAAAACGGACTCTTATATGAATCTCAAGCTAAAAACATAATTTTGTTGGGTAGGGTGTCATATATTCTGGCTTGACCGACTATACCCTCTTACTGGTTTTTATATCTCTATGCTTACATTTAAAACATAAATGCTAGTTATATGAAATTTTGACAAAAAGCTGCCAAATATTTCGTTTCACAACAGCTCTAATTCTGAAGAAAAGTAATAAGAACCAAAGATATAAGAAAAGAAAATAACTATTAAATCGGTTTTTAATACAATTTTTGGAAGAACTCAAATCGCGACGCACGCTACAGAATCTAAAACGCAATTTTTTTTTTATTTTCTTATTATAGAAATTAAATTTTTTTATTTGCTTAAAAGGAGGTAATGAAATTGTAAAAATATTATAGACGATTTAAAAAAAAATTTATTCTACAACGCTACAATTCTTGGACCTGACATTTCACACCTAATATCAATCTTTCCAAAATAGTAAACAAAATAATTTTGTACCAAAATTTAAATGAATTGAGTGAATAAAAATATAGCCTACAATCGGACCATCTATATTAACAATAAAGTATTTTTTTGAACACCTAAAAAAATTTTAATTTCATGCATAACATTAAGAGATCTGAGGTAGGGTAAGATTTGTTTATAATTTTTGTATAAATGATCATCGAAATACATTTTTTTATATTTCTGAAATTATACATCTAGTCCAATATTACATTAAAAAAAATTAAATTACATAGATTAATATGAAAAATTTTCGATTGGGGGAAAGTTTCTGGGATTTGCCCATATACACATATGTATAGATCGTACTTGTTCAACAATACTGTATTAACTCAAAATTCAAAAATTTTCAGTAGAAGCAAAACAATTTGTATTTTACATTAAAGTCATATGAACAAGAATTGTAAAACCAACCGTTTCATTACCAAAGAGTAGACAAAATAGCACAATAGTTTTACAGCTGTGTTAGACATGAATATTACGTGTCGATTTTTTCCCAAAAGCGAAAAAAAGAATATGTTGAGTTAATAAAATATTGTTGAACAAGTGCGATATGATAAAAAAAAAAAAGTTTTTTAAAAAAAAATAAATTCTTAGGGGAGGTGCGGGAACTTTTTTGATAAAAACGACCTTAGTGATAAGTGATTTTATTATCAATTCAATGTTGTTTGGGTTTTAATTCTTATAAGAATGTCATACCTATACGACATTTACAATTTCATACCAATTGTTGCTGTAGAAGAAGACTTAATTTCATATATATTAAAATAGTAGTTAATTTTAAAAAATATCATTTTCATTCATAAAAGGGATGTTAAATGGGGTTTTAAATTTTGTACCAACTTCCAAAAAAAATGTACTTTTTGGACCTTCAAGGTACCATTTTTTTTTAATTTATTAACACAACAAAAAAAGTACATAAAAACCAAACTATACATTAACATACATTAATGCATGAATAAAATAAGGTATATAAAAGTCTTATAAATATATGAGATCAAAATCAGGCACTTATTTGTTTAGTTAATAAACTATTCAAAGCAGCATGAATTTGTCGATCGATAATGTTGGCACATACTGTCTGATAATGTTGGCACATGTAGTTTGTTTCTTTCCTTCCTTTTATTATATTTTGACAAGAAAACTTTTTTCCACATTTGCAGACGAATGTGGAATGGATAAAATTCCAGCAACGACTCTAGAAATATCAGAAAACATATGGACAATCATCTATTTTTGTAAATTTGCTACTACCGACCAAAAACTACAAATGTTTTCAGTTTTTAACGACTACAGTTGCTTGACATGAGCTAAAGCTCTAAATTAATTATTGATTGAATCACACTTTGCAATTTAATTCGGAAACATTTTTACTAGAAGAGGTACAATGCAACTTGTTTTACCGGAAATAACATTTTCGTCTGTCTGTCTTTCACTTGCCACATTATAAAAGGGGACTAAGCGCTCTATACACCACAATACTAGTCGCATATTTAAGCGCCCATTACATTAACGATTTTTTTTCTTCCTATACTAATCCCGCGAAACTCTACGCTTGTCTGCAGAAAAGAAACCAGAGTCTCTGGTGGGAATCGAACCCGCAACCCCGGCGCTTATAGACTAGCTCACTACCAACTAGCCTACCGGGGCACCAATGTTGTACAACATATGTAAATGCAATGAAAAGAACTCAATAATTTGTTTGCTATACTAAAAATTCAAAAAGGGGAACTATGACAAATTTATAAATTGTACCAAATGAGTTACGGTAGTACTATAGTACTTTAGAAGGTCCAAATGTACCAAAAAAAAGTACAATTGTACCAACTTTAACATCCCTTGTGCTAATTCTAGTAATAAAAATGCTAAAATGGCATCACCGGCTGCAATGTATGTACTTCCGTTTCCCTTGAGAAGTTACTGCTGGAGAGAAAGAAATCAGTTTATTATTGAAAAAAACGAGACATTTGACAAGACAAGAGAATTAACAATTTAAAGAGTAGTTTTTTAACATTGAATGGCAGAATTTGATTTTAAACTTTTTTTAAAAGAGCAAAAAATTTTACGTTAAGTTTAAATTTAAAATAAAATGTATAAAAAATTTTTAATTAAAGCGATTTAATAACCCATAACGAAAAAAAAATTAAAAATGAATTCAAGAGTTGGTTTTTTTTTTATAATTTAGCATGATGAATAAAAAATTTAAATGCAGCAAAAACTAAAGAATTCATACCTATAAGAGAAATAAAAAAAAGGAATGATTAAAAAAATGCGAATAAAAGCTTAAAACAGAATTATCAGTTTTAGCAAAAAACTATTAAGTTTTAACAAAAAGCAAAATAATAAAAAACTAGATAACATGCACACTTATGCAAACTTAAATGCTTACTGTCAGTATTTAATAGATACAAAATAAAAATAATAAAAAATAAGTAAAACGAAAACAATCAAAGAAAAAGATAAAAAAAACAAACAGCATTTCAATATAATAAAAAAAAGGTGAAATGTAAAGAAACCGTAAAAATAATAATCAAATCGTCATATCACAGAAATACGAACAAGACAAACAGACATACTTTTTTTAAAATTAAAATAAACACACGTCAGAAACATGAGAAATAAAAAAAACTACCAAAAAATAACAACAACAAGCGATTCATATGCAAAATAACAACATTTCAAAATCATTATTGAACCCGATTTCGTTTTGTTATATTGTTTTGTGTCGAGTTGTGATTTTTCATTGTTATTGTTGTTGCTGTTATTGTTTACCATTAGCTAAATATAAAAGCAATAACAACAAAAACAATAATATCGCCATAATAATATCATTTGGTAATGTCATCATACAAAAACAATAACACAAGCTAACAGACATTTATACATAGAAGTTACGTATATATACATATACATATGTACGTATGTATGTATGTACTCGTATATATAAATTTGTATATACGCATGCTGTATATATATACATACATATATTTTCTTTTATACAAACAAATAAAGATGTACATATGTATGTAAGTCGTCTTTACATTTATACATACATAGTAAATATACAAAACATAAGCACGCGCTTATAAACAAACAACATTTACACAAACACACACTTCCTTTTTTTACATGATAACCGACATTTCTATACACACCTACTGATAGAAAAGTACACATTTGTATATATAATTAAAAATTTATATGTATGTATACTTTTATGTATATGTATGTATGTATGTATATAATATTAGCAGGAAAAAAACTTGTAAAGCAATAAACAACAACAATAATAGTAGGAAAACTAGAAGAAGCCTAACAAAACACTTCAAATACATCCAAAAGTAGATCAAAAAACAGAAAACCCCACCAAACATTGTAAATGGTTGTGTGTGTGCGTGTGTGTGTCAGTCTGATTGCAGCGGTAACTGTTCATTTGCACGGTGTGCTTTTGTCATGTTATTTTATTTATTGCACTATTATTGGTTAGGGTTTATATTCGAAAAAGAATTCCCGAAGACGTACATTAATATTTTTGAAATTCTTATAAATTTTTAGACGGAATATTTCGGGAAATTCTTTCAACATTTGTTTTATTTTTCGAATTTATTCTATGAGCTAAATTTCAGTTATGTATTTTATAATAGTTCTATTCCTTAAATTTTTAGGAATAACTTTATACAAAAAAATAACTTTATTAAAAAAATGTTGAATATAATAAAGTTGATTATGAAAAGAAATAATTCCCAGATTCTATTTGGGAAATTCTTTCCAAATTTCTCGTCCTAAATTTTTGTGATATTAAACGAGGTTTTAACTGCCAGGGTATGTATGTCGAATGAAATCAAAGAATCAAATTTTTCGACCGAAGGAAATGAAAACGTATCTTAGCGCAATTCGATAATCTTTTTAACCAGTTATCATAACTGGATCAGGCTTTCACATAATTTGAAAGATGCTTATCATTTACTTAGCAAATCTAATCAAACACAAACCGTATGAAAAATAATGGGAAACGTGAACGTCCTGACTTCTCTTAAAAGACAATCAGCCCTATCACGAATAAAAATTCCGCGGGAAATTTTTCTCTTATTACTAATGGGCATAATAAGCCACAGAAATTGCTTGTCAAACATGCACTTTGTTTTTGCTTCTGTTTGCCAATAAACAGCACAATCATATTTCGTACAAACATTAATTTTTCATTTTTGTTTTGCATTCAATGAATGCTGACGACGATTGTACTGCGACAATTTTGCTCGCTACTTGTTTAAAACGCAGAAAAAGTAAAGAAAATAATTTGTAGTTAAGAATACTCTAAACAAAAAGCTGTTTTGGGGCAAACAATGCCGCTAAAAAATTAGAATTTACGGCTGAAAATTATTTTATTGCTTCTTCTTCTACATCTTTACTCTGCAAAGTTTTCGCTTAAATGATTACTTTTAGCACTAGACACAACAAAAAGTTTAACAAACATCCAACATGTCTGCCAAATGTTAAAAATGCTTCAAATGTTTGTCCAAACAGCAAAAACCTCAATTAACAGCACAAAATATTTGTACAAACGTAATATTTTGCATGTTTGCCAAGCATTTTATGTGATTTTTTATGCCCTTAAAAATTTTTTCAAAACTTTTTGATTTTTAATCAATTATTTATTAATATTTTTAACAAAAAATTCCTAGCAATTCCCGAAAATTAAATAAAAATGTTATGCTCTCGCCGAAATCAAACAGTCGGGCAATTTAGAAACCCTAGTTAAAGGTAAGAGTAAAAGTGTTTAAGCTTAAGTAAAACAGTGTCCCCCCAGTCATATGAGACTTTACACCTTTTACAAGGAAGTGTTTGGAAGTGTTTCTAAGCCATAAAATACTTATAAAGGCTAAAATAAAATCCATTCACAGCAAGTTTTTAAATTTATATTTAATTAATGTGATAATTGAATCAATAATTATTTTAGTTGATAGAAAATTAAACATATAATTTTGATTTAATTAACATTTTAGTTGTTTTGAAATACATTTTAAATTTAAATAACAAAAATTCTTAATTGAGTTTTTTCGTTTAAAATAAAATAATTTAATTGTTGTTGGGAATTGTCAATATTTAATTAAATAAATTTACACATTGTTTGAAATGGCAAAGTTTTTTCATAATTTTTTTTAATTCAAATTAAAAATATCATGTATTGAAAAAAAAAATATTCACAATTTTACAATTTTTAGTAATCAATATAATCATTTTAATTGGTAATAGGTGCAAAATCAACAACTTGTTTGCTTGATATTATGAATTTGGTACAAATTTAGTGATTAGCGACAGTTTTTAATTTTTTCTGTGTTCTTTGCCACAAAACTCTGTTTAGGTTCGCATTGGATTTGTTTCGAAAAATGTTTCAAATTTCGAAAAATGTTTCGAAGGTGAATTGGTATTTTCAAGAACTTAATCTGAATGCATAAAACTCGATATGTTTTGTCGATGTCCAGCGTGTGTTTTTCTGTGGTATGCAAAGTAAAAATAACCGCATGTTTTTAGAAAATGAAAGAAAAAATTTCTGTCCTGTTTTCACCACACAAGTGATTGAGCGTGTAGTAAAATGTATATGAAAACACTCGAAAAAAAAATGAGTGCTTTTCGTATAAATTTGACTTCACGTTCAATCACTTGTGTTGTGAAAACAGCACATTCGTTTGAAAAATTATAATGAAAACAACAATAAAAATACGAAAACTAGTTTTTGGTTTCAAAATAATTTCTCACATAAAATTTTACTTTCATTTTCTAAACGCAGACATTAACAGCCGTATTCATAACAAAAAGTTAGCCACAGTTTGTACACTACGTACAACGAGCTGCTAACTAGAATGCCGATTAAGATTAGCAGCTTGTTAGCACAGAGTTTATTCATAACGAATTTTATCCGTCTGCTAAGTTTTAATAAATCAACTCTGAATATTAATGATGCCACATTATATTTCTCAAAAATGCAACACGTTTTGCATTAATCATCGCTGGTTTTGTCATTTAATTTAATTTTTTTTTATTTTTTTTATTTTCCCTCTTAATATAAAAATTTTAAATGTTTTTAAATTAATATAAATTTAAAAACGGACTCTAAATTAAAAAAAAAATAGTGTATTAAAAAAAACAAACAAAATTATTCAACATAAAACTGCTGTTTATCACAAGTTGGCAAACGTTTGGCAGCTTGTTGACAAGAGTTTAGCAAATCTTTAGCCAGAGTTTGGTAAGTGTATTATGAATAAACTTTGTGCTAACTTCATGCCAAATTTTAGTTATGAATACGGCTGTAAGTAAATAAATTTTCTGTACATACAAAATACTTCATTGCTAACCAAAGGATAGCAAAAGTGAAACATGTAACAGGGAGATACAGGATAGTCTGGTAGTGTATATAGTCATTCCTTAAGTCGTGTCAGCTAGTAAATAAATAAAAGAAACGTGATAAATCGGCAAAATTAATAGACCTGTTTCTCAATGGCCAATTTCATTAATTCTATATAAATATCAATTTAAATTTAAATATAGTTTTTCATGTCATAAATTTTTTTTTTTTTTTTTTTTTGACATGAAAAACGAATTTTAGACATAAATGGATATTAAAATAAATTGGTGAAATCGGCCATTAAGGCTATGTCAGATAAAACTTTTTCTTCACGTTGCCTTACAGATTTGCTTTGACATATAAGATGAGATATACATACTAGGGTATTCATTTAATCGGGCGTTTGCTTTAATCGGTTAATCGCTCGATTTATTAACCGAGGTTTTGTTTAAATCGGTTAATAATCGGTTAATTTTGTAATTGATCGGTTAACCGATTAATAAAGTTTGTTTTCTAAATTAAGTAATTTAAATAAATAGAAATGCTTAAATTATTTCTTATTTGGAGTTTATTAGAAAAAAAAAAAACAATAACATAACAATTCTTGACCTAAAACGAGCTAGCAAAAAAATAATTCATCAATATATAATACATATTTTTTAATTAATTCATATTTTATTAAGTCATATCGTCATAATATCCTAAATAATATTTTAATAATTGCTTAAAAAAATATTTATGTGTTTCAAACAAAATAAAAATGTTAATGCTGTGTTCATTGATTCGTCATAACTGTATAATATAAATCTAAATTATAAGCGGTTGAGCACAGCAGTCATATATATTTCTTGTAATTATTTTAAGACATATGACTTTACAACTTTATGACAACCTTGTGAATAACCCAAATATGTTAGATCATTTTATAAGTTATTTCAATAGTTTAAGGAGATCTTATAAATAAGCTTTTAGACAAATAATTTGTCTTAAATGTTTAGGATTTAAGCGATTCTTTTCTTTAGTTTTGATAAAACTTGACTTGGACAAATTTCTTTTATTTGTCGTAGACGTTGGGGAAATCGAAAGCACACATAAAACAGAATATCTAATTTCTCAGTCCTTTTCCTGAATTTCTCTAAACATATAAACTCGTTCATTATGCCATTAGATACCTGTTTGAATTTTTTGAAATGCTAAACACTTCTAATGGTTTCGGTTAATTCTGTTAAAAAAATTTAAGAATAAATGAGAAAAACAAATATCTAAACACATACATATAAAAACTACTTGAAACAAAAATCTTTTGACAGCAAACACTTCCCAGCTAGTATTTTGTATCACAATCGAATCTTTTAGGAATTAGCTTCAAGACCAAAATAACCGCATATGAGCACATTTTTCGATGATAAACGATACTCTCGTTGTGAGGAAATGGTTCCTACCGATTAATCACCTCAAAGAATTATTTGTGATACAATTTACTGATTCTTGTAGTAAGTCAGTTTTAAATTCAAGACACTTAGAAATCATTATTTGAACATATGAATGAATCAATTTTCAATCACTCAAGCAAAATGAAAAGGCTCATGCAGGTGATTTTACAAAAAATTATCACCTAAATGCTAGCTGGGTTATTTAAAATAAAGATCTCTGAACACCTTTTTTGTTTGTATGAAAAAATATTTCCAAAACACATACCTTTTGTATATGAGAAGAAACAAATAATAAAAAACACAAAAAAATATATTATAATTCTACAAAAAATTAAACAATTTTGTAACATCGGTTGACCGGTTAATCGACTGTAATTAATCGGTTTAATCGTTAATCGAAAAAAGCCAGTTTTAAATTAACCGATCAGTTAATCGGGTAGTAATTAATCGGTTAGCCGATTAACGGTTAACCGAATGAATGACCTAATACATACTAATAGGAAACATGTCACATAAAGTACTTTTAACGAAGAGCGAAAAGATAGGCAACTCTCATCTTTTTGTGTGCTTTAACAATCAGCTAGTATAAATTCTATTTTATTTTATATTTTTTTTTTTTTTTGCAAAATTGAATTCCAATAAATCTTCTAATAAAACGTTTAACTTTTATTTTTATAACAAATAATTAGGTGTTTAATTTACCAACCGCTTTTATAGGTAACCAAACAATGCGTGAATGTTGTCAAAGTTTTTATTGTGTCATAAACCTTTTGCTTTACGCTTTTCTGTCAAAGTTAGAAACGTCACAAAACGCGACAAAGTTGTATCTGACGGCTTTTAAGGCCGTGTCAGATACAACTTTGTCGCTTTGCGTGACGTTTCTACCTTCGGCAGAAAAACGCAAAGCAAAAGGTGTATGCCACAATGAAAACTTTGACAACACTCACGCATTGTTTGTTTACTTATAAAAGCGGTTGGTAATTTGTACATTTAATTATTTGTTACAAAAATAAAAGTTAAAAATTTAATTGGACGGTTTTTTGGAATTGAATTTGGCAAAAAAAAATTAAAAAAAAAAGAAAATTATACTAGCCAATTGTCAAAGCGCGCAAAAAGATGAGAGTTGGCTAACTTTTTGTCTCGCTCTGCTTTGAAAGTACTTTATGTGACATGTTTCGTATAAGTTCGTATATTTTATCTTAGATGTCAAAGCGAATCGGTAACGCAACGCGAAGCAAAAGTTTTATCTGACATGGCCTTTAGTGTGGAGACGTTTGCGCGATAAACAAAGTAGCACGAAATGTAAAATCCAGAAATAATTTGATGTTGCTTTTTCTTTTTTGAAATTGGAATATAATAATTAGAATTGTGGTTATTTTATTGAATTGTCTATGGTTTTTACTTAAAATTTTTTAATCTTAAATTAGGCTAAAGTTCATTAAATTTAATATTCATTAAATTATTTTTATGTAGAAAGGAATTTTACAACATGAAATGAATTAAAATTTGTTGATAATTTTTCATTTTTTTGACTGACCGGGCTTAAATACAAGAGTTAAACGTCAAATTGTATCTTGTGGCTTGCAACTAGAGCTTGTTCCCGGGATTTCCCGAATCGGGTATTCCCGGGATTTTCTATTGTTTTCAATTCCCGCTATCCCGGGAATTAATTGCGGGATTCCCGGGAAAGTTTGAAAAAAATCTTAGCCAACTGAAGTGTATATTTTACAACAATATTATAATGTTTTGCGGTTAAGAACGCAGTAAAGTGTTTTCCTAGATGGTGTTTTATATGCATCATTTCAAGTGATTTTGATTCTAATGAAAGTAGAAAGTAGAAATTTGTGTGCATTTCGCCCCAACTTTTTGTTAGTTTTTGTTTAGTTTTTAGGGAGGTAGTTCCACATTTGGGTGCATTACGCATTTCCTACTGAAGCGATTCTGCAGGAATTCAATCCCAAACAGCATAGAATATCTAGAAACAATTTGACGCCTAAATGGCTAAATCGGCTTAGAATTAAGGACTACTAATACAAACACTTTATGGGACCTTAGATGTATGCATATTAAAAAAAAAGATTCAGATGGAATGACAAACTCAGTATATCTTCATACACCACTGTTAAGGGTTATAAAACTGTATAAAAATTACGAACGAAAATGATATTAAAAAAATCCAAGTTTATTGAAATTGTTGTTAGTTTTTTCCTTCTTTTTATATGTTTTCAAATATCCAATTTGAAAACACAAAAATAATTTAACTTTATATTATTAATTTTTCAATTTATGTATATGACAATACGGCCGTAACCGGCGTATGAAATATAATTAGATCTATTTCGACGTACGATGTAGATACGCTTTTACGTTTGCGCCAACGTTTGCGTGCCTTTCTATTAAATATCACAAGTTTTTATTAAACAACATATCGACGTCCTACGTTTATACGGTAGGTCATTCTAATTATGCAAATGAGCTCTGAATTTGACAATGTATATACGTATATTGATTTCTATGATCCTATTGGCATCAAAATAACCTCTTAAGTGTCTTAAAACTATTTTAATCTTAAATTTTTTACGTTTTTATTCTATAATAGATACTAGATTTAATTATTTTAAGCGTAATAGCCAGTAAGAAATATTAGTTTCATTTGAGTAATAAGTAAATAAATAAATAAATAAATAAACAATTTTGGGCGGGAATCCCGGGATCCCGGGAATTCGATTTTTATTTCCCGCTTTCCCGGGAATCCAAAAAGTGCGGCAATAAAAAAAACTCTACTTGCATTAAAAATGTAAGACTTCCAAATGTAAATTTTATGGGTAAAAATTGGAGGCATTCGTGGTTTTTGCTCATATCTCAGCACATTAGGGACTGATTTGGCTCAATTTTAAAATACATACATAAACAAATTCCTGACCAGATGTGATACACAGACAAAATTATAAAATTTCTTCAATTACCAAATTTATACCAAATTCATAATATTAAGCAAACCATATTGATTACTAAAAATTGTAATATTGTGAATATTTTTTTTCAATAAATTGTATTTTTAATTTTAATTAAGAAAATGATCAAAAAACTTTGCCATTTCACACAATGTGTTAATTTATTTAAATAAATATTGACAATTCCCAACAACAATTCTACATGTTTAAGCTATTTTTTTAAAACGAAAAAAGTCAATTAAGATTTTTTGTTATTTAATTAAAATTTTCATTGAAAATTTATTTCAAAACAATTGAAATGTTAATCAAATCAAAATTAAATTTTTTATTTTCTTTCAACTAAAAAAATAATTTATTCAATTATCACATTAATTAAATTTAAATACTTTTTAAACCTTTTTTTAATTGATAAAACACTTTTTTCTGTGTATTAATAACAACCTAATTAGTTCCCCTCATATTTTGAGGTCCACGGAAAACAAATTTCAACATACATACAGACCGACGGACATAGTTACATTAGTTTTGCTTCTCATAGTGGCCCAGATTATACATAAATATATACTTTATGGCCTAAGATCAATAACAGACGGAATAACAAATTAATATACACCTAATCCTGTTGTTACACGGTACAAACGTTCCAGGAAACACTTTCCGTCCGGCTGGCTGATTGCCTGTCCATCTAAACTTTGTACGCAAATAACATTTCGCAATTTTGGATACAATTTGAGGAAATTTCTTGAATATGCCAGTCCATAGCTTCGCCTTGCCTCCACACAAACTTACTTCCGGAATAGGGGCCTATGAGCCCACAAGCCATTTGATTATGTTTGTATTTATATTAAATTTATTCCCAAAAATATTTTATTGCCCCTATACAATTTTACGAAAATCAGTTCATATTTTTTATAGCTCCCATATAAATACCACTGCCGAAAATAGCTTTTAATTAGGGATGTAAAGATACGACTTTTTACTGATACGATACCCCGACACTCAAAATAAAATATCGCCGATATCGATACCTATACGCATATTGAATTTGAATTCAAGTTAAAATTAACAAAACTCAAGTAGAGCAATTTAAGTTACAGTGTAAGAGATAATAAATATATAAATTTTAATAAGATTTAAAAAAACAGAGAATGAAATTTAATTTCATGATAACATCAACAAAAAACATTTTTTTACAAAAATAACAGCGTAAGAAATAAATTTTTAATATTTAAAAGTGACATTTAAAGATTTTTGTTAAAAAAACAAAGTATTCTCAACTTTTGCAGAAATTGACGATTCCGCAAGTCCGCTTGAACCAGACTTGCAGTGGAAAAAAGTCTCTCAGATGCGACAGAACTAATTTGAAGACTTAAGAATTACTGCGCCACTTTCTTCAAGTTTGGGTATAACATGTCATTTCGCCAGTTAACAAGCGGATCTGCGTCTTTAAAAATATTAGAAGACCTACGGATACGCTAGGATAATCAAATTGTTCCTGATGAGGTGAACTTTTGCATCCCGGAACCTTTCTTTGGTGCGTGGTACGCGACACATATAGGCGCACAACAATGCCCTGTCGGTTGTAGATACTTTCCATGGACCGACCCTAAAGGTATATAACGATGGTTCGAGGAAAGGACTGACCGGGTTACCAGATATCAGCTGAGCTGGCCAAAAGAGGTAGTCGCATGGATGACACATCCATTGACCAATTCGTTGGCCTTCCAATGGCTTACTGCAAATCACTTATCAAGCGCAAGACTTAGAGAATTGCGCAGATAGGTTTGACCTGTGAGTCGACCTGCTCCATATCCAGGGCGCCATGGCCTGGCTGAAAGGAGAACTAACTCTCTACTAAGGTCTAAAAGGGTATAAATTGGAACAGTGGTATCAGTTGTAACTGGGCACTGGCCTGTGCGGACTCATGCTAGGAGAATAGGTCTGATATTCAATGACTATTCTAGAAGTTGTCATGATGAGGAGGAGGAGGAAACTGTGCTTCACTTTTTTTTTGCCAACGTCCTAGGATAAGGGGCATCAAGGAAAAATACCTGGGAAAACCGGTGTTTGCCTGCATGGAGGGTCTATCTAGGATAGAACTTAGGTCGCTTCTACTCTTCATTAGGAAGACGAATTGGTTGAATTCTGCAGTGAAGCCATCTAAGCAACTGCTCTATAGGATGGGCATTGGCGCTGGGTATCACAAAGGGACCACTGAAGGACCTAAGTGAGCGGTCTCTCGAAGGCTGCTAATGGAACTTAACCTAATTAAGATATCTTTCGACTTCTCTTTTAGCAGAATCACAGCATTGGATGGTAACAGGCTAATCCTCCTCGGACTCTCTTATAAATTTTTTGCAAACGCTCCAAAGGCCAGTTCTTTTAGGCTTATCGGAACTTGTACCACCTGTATGGGTGACCTTATTTTTAACACGTTCGGAGTGTAGAGACATCTAAAGTAGCTCAATAAGGCATTTTTTCGATATCAGGGCAGTCGTCTGGCTCAAGTTTCCGCTAGGGTTCGAAATGATCGCAGATCCAAACGAACACAAGCTGTAAGTGCTAATTTGCAACCACCTTCCAACCCGCCTCAGCAAAGGGCACAACTACGTTTGCAGCGCTTGAGGCAGCGCCTTCGTCGCCAGCAACAACAACTTCAAAGGCAGCAACAACAGCTACAACAACAATCAAGAGGACGGCAGCGGCAACCTCAGCCCTCTCCAGCTCTTACTGAGGTCCCGCATACCACCCAGGGGCTCGTAAATCAAATCGTCGCGGCTTTAGGACAATTAACTGGCTCAACAATTGCACCAGTGCAAGGGGGGCGGCATGTTCAGGATCGATCAGCCGTTATCGAAGACGATCTTATCGATCTTGAAGATGATTTTATCGACTTCGATGACGGCCTTATCGACTTTGACTGACGGCCTCCAAACACTTCCATAACTAGCCTTCGGGGCGATGAAAAAACCAAAAACGAAAAACGAATGAAGTGTGCGCGCTCGACAGCTGCTCCTTTTAAATAAAAACCAAAATTAAAAACCAAATTAACAAAAAAGAAAAACCCCGCACTCCCGGTGCAACAAAAAAAATATTGTGAAGTAATAAAACCCCAATTAATTTTTAAACCCAAAACCCCCCGTGTTTTCATAGAGAAAAAACCCAACAAGTAAGTAACAAATAAAATTTCTCTTGTTTTATTTGTGCCTTATTCAACGCTGTTGTTGAATTACCACAATTTCCAAAATAATTAATTGGAATTTGTTCAATCATTGAAGTCGATTGTCTTTGAAATATTCGAGCATTGTATCGAGGGTCAAGAATTGTAGATAAACACTAGATTTCATTATTTTCTAAAGCCTAAAATCTTTTATTTATAGTTAACGCTTAGTCAGCCGCAAAACTTTGGTGCTATCCTCCATCCTCCATTAATTTATTTATTATATCAAACAATTTCATTATTCTGTTTCGATTTTTTGCTCTTATTTTTAATGTGTTATTTTTCTTACATAGTTGCTAAGCAAAAAATAAGTATAGCAATTTAAATTTTTTGTTGGAAAATATTCAAAAAAAATATATATAAAAAGTATCGTCGCATCGACAACAAAATATTGGCGATACTGATATATCGGAAAATCTGAAGTGTCGCCGATATATCGTTTTCGGTATTCGTTACATCCCTACTTTTAATGCCATAACTTGTTTATAAATACTGCCCCTGCCCCGGAAAAATTCCATATACATCGATCTTAATATCTAAATAATATAAATCGTCCTCAAAACATTATTTAGTTTTTGGGGTCCCATAGTACACTCTCAAAAATTTGCATGTTTATATGTACTGTAGTGTAGGGTCTCAGAGGGTCGGGTTTGACCAACTTTATACTTTCTTACTTGGTAACCTATTAACCAACCTAGTTCTACCGAAGCCCTTGAAATGTATGATAAACATTTTTAACAAAAAAAAAAAAAAAAAAAAAAAAATGCTTAGAAAAGTAGTAAACATTTCCTATCAATATTGACACTTAATTGTTTAATATTAAATAAAAAATTATTTTGTTTATTTATGTTTTATTGTTTACTAGATTAGAATAAACAAAGTATTAAATTTGATGATCAATAAAATGTAAACAATTTTGAGCTAGGTCGTGTTATCGTCAAATTGAGTTCAAAAAAAGAAAAATTTGTATTATAAAAGTGAAAAAGTTTTTTTTTTAAGTATTTGGTAAGGAAACTATTGATTTGTAAATTAATTTTGAAGTTAATATATAAAAGTTTAATAATTTAGTTAAATTTAGTAGTAAAAGTACATATTTTCAGATTTGATATAACTTAAATGCAGATCTGTTGAACATTAAAGTAAAATAGACAAATAAATATATAGTTGGCTTTAGAAAAAAACAATAAAATTAGAAAAACCCGCTTCAATTTATTAATTAGCCTAAATCTCTAAGATCAGAAAAAGCTCTCAAGCTAAAAAGAAAATAATTTTATCGCAAAAGCAGATCTGGTACACGTTTAGAACAAAAATCCCAATTTAAAAATAATGTCTGCAATGAAGGGTTTCTACACTGACCACAAAATTTACCGGGCAGCTCGTAAAAAATTGTTCATAGCTACTTACATTAAATTACAGAAATAATATGTATCGCAGTGTGTAAAAGTTGTTGACGGCTGCAGAAGGTTCTTCCATTTCGAAAAAATGTGCTGTCTCTGAAGTGCCACATACACTACACAAGCAGTTTTATAACAACAATAACAACATGTTTTTTCATAAAAAATAAAATAGAATTCAAGCGTATTTTAAAACTAAATTTCCATACAAATTTTTCTTAAAACAGATTTCATATTCATTTTAGTTTTTTTATGAATACGGCAGTTAATATTCAACCTAACAAGCTTTATAATTTTTTATAATATATTAAGTTCACTTAATGAGCGTGGTCCCCCCACTTTTATTGGTAGCCCCCATACATTGTGAAAAAAGTGTTCTGTAAATTTGACCAGATCCACCTACCTACATGTATATCCACGTGCTTAATCGGAATCTGAGGTCCGTTTTGGCTCGTACACCCACATAATTTAATTGTAAATTGCGAAATACCGTTAAAATAGAGAAAAATTTCAGTTTTTCGCAATTCACTCAACATTTTCCAAACTTTTTATTTTTGTGTTCCTTTTTGCAATTTGAAGATGGCCAAAATATAAGTATGTATTTAACTCCATGTTTATGTCTGCACAATTTATGAAAAAAAAAAATATTTTTTTTTCTTTTTTTTTTTTAATTTAAACTAGACCATCTACTATTTATTCTGGTGCAGAATGAGAGTGAAACTCTATAAAACAATTAAGCCCTTTTTTTAGTTAAAATTGTATATACATATATTTTTTGTTCCTTCCTTTTATTGAATATTTACTTCATAGAGTTTATGACTAAATTTTATATATGTATATTACCATTCCTTTTTTTCTTCTTATCATCATTATTTTGTAGTATTTGTACTCCTGCCTGTCACATATAACAAAATCAACAAAATTGGAGAACTTGTTTTTCTTACTTTTGGCCACTTAAAACCGCAAAAAGCCACACTGTGCATTTGAGTTAGGCCAACAATCTTTAAAAAGTGTGACTTATAAAGTTCCTGAGTGAAGATACATATTAGCGGAATTCACCCTTGATAGTAAAGTCCCTTGTAGACCTTGTTAATCTTATAATTTTAGTAAAAATACTAAAATTTACAACACTGCAACAACAAAATGTATTAGACTAAAATATACTACGCTGTGGTTGAAAAATCCCACAAAAACCAGTAGTAAACAAGTGTGTGAATTTACCAGAATAAAACAGTTGAAGAAACTTTATCTGTCTCTTTCTCTCACTCAGCAAATTCATTAATTTACAATGCATAGGAAAAAGACACTCACGCTTTGAAGTATAAGATCATATTAATTATAACTGAGTTGTACACTTAATACAAAGGGGGAAAACCGCTATTGTTATATCCTGCTATCGCAATAATTCGTAAGATCTAGAAATAATGACCTCTACATTAGTATAAAGGTCAAAGAGTACAAATCGGTTTCTAACCCGATCAAAAAATATTCATCAACATAATATTCATGTTCAAATAAACTTTATAATATGTTGATTAGTTTTATCGAAGACCGTCTGCACATGATTTCAGTTTTAATTGGAAACTATCACTCAATGTTTTTGGAATAAATAGAATTTATAACATGAAATAAAATATGGTAATTTTTCATTCTGGACTTGAACTCACGGACAGGTTGATTTGACATGTTTATATAGTAACCCCACTATATCTTAAGAAATCTTTGCCGTTTAACACTCACCATCATGTTTCGTAATTTAATAATTAACTTACAAAATTTTGATTTGGTATGGCCATGATATACAAGTGATTTTAAAAATTCAAAAACAAACGTTTGTACGTATTTTTTTTGTCCATAAAAACCTCTAAATCAATGTATAGGACGCCATTAAAAAAATGTGTACAATTTAATGCAAATATCCGTAAAACTAATAGCGTTTTCTTAATCTATTTAAAGAAAAGAATGTTTTCAGACTATAGTGTTATATATTATAAACGGCAGACGCCGCAGTAGCGCAAACGGTAGAACGGCAAAGACTTCTGATGGGAATGTGGTTATTCTCGAAACATGTAAATTCGACTCGATTTCAATAACGTGTTCAGTCGAGAATAAAAAATTATCAATAAATTTAAATTTATTTCATGTTGTATATTCCTTCCTTCACTAAAAATAATTGAATAAAAATTAAATTGGATGAACTTAAGCCTAATTTAAAATACGAAAAACTTCTTACGGGCTTATTCATAAAAAAAAATAAAACAGGTTTATTAAATATATATGAAACGAAATTTCTTTGAAATTTTTTTTTAATAATAATTAGAATGAGGGAGTTAACGGTACGCCTTTTTGCCGATACGATACCGATAATCATAAAGAAATATCGGCGATATCGATACCGATACGAATATTAAATTTGAATTTAATGTAAAATTGGCAAAACTCAAGTAGAATAAATTTTTTATTATACAAAATCAAAGTGTAAGAGATTATTAATATTTAAAATGGATGTAAATATGATTTAAAAACCAATGAATTTGATTTTATGGTAATCTTAAAAAAAGCAAATAATGTTTTTATAGAAAAGAACAGAGTAAGAGATTATAAATATTTACTGTCGTATTCATAAAAAACTAGAATGGATATGAAATCTGTTTTAAGAAAAATTTGTATGGAAATTTTGTTTTAAAATACGTTTGAAATCTATTTTATTTTTTATGAACACGGCAGTTAGAATTTAAATGTATAAGATTTTTGATAAAAATACAAGATATTCTTAAGTTTTGCGGAGATCGCAAATTCGTTTGAACCAAACCTGCAGTGGAAACTAGTCTCTCAGATGCTACAGAGCTTATTCGAAAACTTAAGTATTTCTGAACCAGGTTGGTCTGCGTCTCTAGAAATATTAGAACTAATGTACGTAAGTCGCCAATTTCTGGGCCACTGAACTACTCTCGATCTCAGTTTGTTCATTTATTATATTTCCTAATAATCGTCAAAGACTGTTAACTAGCGGAATAAATTGAGACAATGTAGCAGTGGCCTTGCTTATGGATTTTGTATCCTCTTCGAAGTAACCCAAAATTTTCAGCAAAATGATTTTTATTCTCACAAACACCTGATTAAAAATAAGCATAAAAATCTAAAAATTTTAAAAAATAATACAACAAATAAATAAAATATTTAGCAGTGGGAGAACATTTCACTACTTTGGTACAAAGGAAAACAACTAAAGCTGGAGGTCCACACTACGCGATCGTTGATGCATTTAGACATCTGTCAAAGAAAGAGAATCAGTGTAAAATGTTATTGACAAGTTACACAGCAAACGCGTATAATGCATATACGTAGATAAATAATTAATTGCGATTATGGGATGCGTCTCAAAAAAGGTCAAGAAAGTATCAAATGCATAGAACGCGTGATGTGGACCTCCAGCTAAAGAATTAAAAGAAACAATTAATTATTCTGTTTTGATTTAATCAGCCATGTCGCAGAGTACAATTCCGTTCGGAACCAAAGAGAACATATTTGTTTACTGATAGGAAGTATATGTTGATAGTTTTTTGGGATTTAAGATACAGAAAACTCCCATTCCGTTCACGAAAACAAAAATGGTGTCATTCCGCAAAGTTTTTTCGTAATTTTCTGAAGCACCAAAATACGGAATGAATTCCGTTTCCGAACGGAATTTTACTCTGTGACATGGCTGTATGTTCTGCTTTTAAATGTGTTATTTCTTTTAGTTTTTATGCAAAAATAAGCATGAAAAATTTAATTGTTTCTTCAAAAAACTTTAAAATAAGTATTGGCGTATCGACACTAAAATATTGTCGATACCCATATATCGGCAAACCTGAAGTATTACCGATATATCGGTATCGGTATTCGTTACATCCTTATTTCAAACGTACCTTAAAACTTAATGTCTATAAACATTTTCCTTAAAACAGATTTCCAATCCAATTTTTTTTTATGAATACGTAGGACTTTTAATTGCTAATTCCAAAAAAATCTAGAAAATAAACAAAGACGCAAAAATTTTACTTGTAATAAAAAAGGGCTTAAAGTCGAAAAACAAATAAGATTTTTAAAATAAAATAAAGTGAGTAAAACGGCAAACCCCACTGACGAGATTGTGTGGTTACAATCGAAACTAGTATGGGCAACCTGTCCATGAAAGCCTGGGTTCAAATCTCAGCGCTGTCAAGAATGAAAAATTATCAATAAAAATTTTAATTGATTTCATGTTGTAAAATTCCTGTCTTCATAAAAATAATTTAATGAAAATTAAATTCAATGAACTTAAGCCAAATTAAAAAAAATATCTAAATTTGGATTAAAAATAAAATCGCTATAAAAAAAATATAAAATTGAAAATTAATGAATTTCTCAAAAAAAAAAAAAGCCTTCTCCGGCAGAAACAAAAGAATCTGATTAAGACTAAATAAAATTTTATTTTCATAGTTACAAATACATTATTTACTTATTTATTTTATTTATTTAATGTAGATACACCTCCAGCTCATTGTAGTAAATCAGATCATAGTTTTTGGAAAGAATTGAATCCGCAACCCTTGCACAGATAGGTTAGCTCACTACGAGCTAACCAACCGGTAATCCCAACAAAAATATATGTTTAAATAAATTAAAGCCTAAAACTATTAAAATTGGTAAAAAAAAATGTACTGATCCCTTTTAAAAATGACGAATAAATACAAAAGTATATATGTAAGTAGTGTTTAACCCTAACTGGCGCGGGTTCCCCGGTACCCGAATGAACTTTAAAGTCAAAAATCTTTTAAACAATAAATTATACAAAGTTGAGGTTGCGCAAGTTCCTTCAGCTAATATATTCTTAAAGATTTTTATAACTTTAAGCTTTCCTGATTTTTCCTGGTTGGCTGTGAAGCCACCGAGAGTCAAATAGTCCTTACCCTCCTGATAAGGGTACCTGGGTGCTCGTATACAAGTAAAAGCATTATGTATAAAATAATTGAAGATAAAATTCGTATTTGAGTTTTATTTAATTTAGATGTTATAAATTTTTATATCTTTGTTACAGGTTCAAAGTTATATGTATATGAAAAATTTTTTTTTCTAAATAAAATAAAAATCGAAAACCAGTGTTATCTTCACTTGTTCTATACAAAATGCTGTACCTTTTATATATAGGCTTTGTTCTGACGAAGGGTACCGACAAGACTTATTCCTATCATTTAAAGCCGATCGGCCAAAGGGATTGACGTAAAAAATTATTAGTTGTTATATTTGATTCTATTGATTCAAAATCAGATCGCAAAACACGTGATGGCTGTAAACGGTCAATGTGCAACACGCACTGCAAAATTATTTCTCCACGATCCACAAAATGTTAATTTCCTAAAATTTATTTCATACAATGATACCAGTTTAAAGTAATATGTACATATATAAACAATTTTTAATTCTAAATAAAATAAAAAATCGAAAACCAGTGTTATCTTCACTTTTTCTATACAAAATGCTTTAACTTTCATACGGGTACCCAGGTACCCTTATAAGGATTCTACGTATAAAAATGTTGTCGGTTTGGGTTAAGGAAATTTCTTATTACAATAAACGTTTCTTGGTTAGAGAATTTTTTTCTGCGAGATTTAAATATGCATACATGTGTACATCGGTTTTTAACTTAAAGTTCTGTTATGAATAAAACAAAAAAAAGTTATTTATAAAATTTATTTATAACATATGGGAATTTCCATGTCATCGTTCGTGACATTTGTACGCTTTTAGAGAGGTAGAGATTTTCATTCAGAAGGCACTAACGTATTTGAAAAAAAAATCACATTCGGAACCCTGTTGTCCAAAATATCGAGTGTATATCGTACGTGACATAAAACGGAAGTTATTTTAAGGTGAATCTAAAAATCTGCGAGTTGTGGGAGTTGTTTTTTTTAAAAAAAAAAATTATATTGGTTTGTGTTTTAATGAACAACATTTAATATCGTTCATGACATACCGTACGTGACAGATTTGTCTCTTATAGTATTTATAATATATGAAATATATATTTTGTTAATATATGTATACAAAAACTTAAAAGAAACAAGGAAGAAAGTATAGTAGGTCAAGCCCGATCACATGATACACTACACCATAGGATTTAAAAAATGTTCGAGACTGTACCCTGTTTGGAAGTCAGAACAAAATTATATTATTAGATTGAGAATCATACAAAAATTATTTATGCCGAATATTATTTCGATATCTTCATCTGTATAAGATTTGTTTGCCTCTAAACTATTGAAGGGGCTTATAAGGGACATATCGCTAATTTTGGACGAACCAGCACAACAATTTGTCATGACATAGTACCTAATGCAAAAGTTATTGTCGCCAATTTTTATGTCAACACCAAAATTCATAGGAAAGTTAATGCAATAATAGCCATTTTTGGGAATAGTATTTGTATGGGAGCTATAGTGTAATATGGACCGATTCCAATAAAATTTAGGTAAATTATTCAGATTGCAATAAAATAAGTTTGGAACATTATAAGATGATTTGTTGCATTTGTATTACTTACAAAATCGTACGTGACGACCTTTAAGAGCTTTTAAAGTTTTTATTATAGCAATTTAAAAAAAAAAAAAAAAAATGCGAACAATATTTGTTTGCGACAAATATCTTGCTTTGAACTTGAAACACTTGTGACTGATCAAATACAAATAATATAGATAAATGAGGTTTTTGCACCACATACATGACACTAGAAAAGCATCCAAAACAAACCAAAAAATGTACCGCTTATTAATATATATATTTGGTCTTTCCCCACGGATCATGTTCATTGTTGCTGAAAAATTAGTTTCAAAGTATAATTGCAATGTTACTAATACCGAAATTTAATCGCCAGAAAAGGGAAAATAGTTTATTCGATTTCTAAAAATTAATCAAAGACAAAGTTAGATTACGCTTTTATTTTTTCTCTTAAAAAAATGTTATAAACTTTAAGAACCTCCTCCGCATACTAAAGTTTGAGTGTTTTTCCTTCCTACCATATTTAAAAAAAAAAAGTTTTTGCAGTCATGGCTGCCGTTCTCATGGAAAAGTCCATATGTGAATAAATGAGCGACTTTGCTTTTCACTAAAGGTTAAAAACCCAACGAAAGTGTCAATTGAATTTCAATTATATACCTACATATGGCGAAATTCTCAACAAAAAGAAATTACAAATAATATGTACAAATAAAGAAATAATTAAAAATATTCCGTCTTCAAATCTGCAAAAAAATGTAGAATAATAAGTATTTATTTAAACACTAGATTTCTTAACAAATTTGCAAAAAATTTAGAATAATAACAAATTTGTTTAAAAAACACTAGATTTCTTAACAAATTCTTTATAAATGCAGCCCACTGTTGTATACAAATTGACAGACAGCCAGGGTCCGATATTTTTCGGTTGGTCGGATGGTAGGCACAACCTAATTTTGGTCGGTTTGAGAAAATCTACCATATTTAATTTAACAAATTTAGAACAAGTGTCGCAAAGCAGACAAGTACAAATCTAATATCTTTTTTAAAAAAAAACGATTTTTTTTTTTTTTTTTATTGTTATTGAAACTATGGATGCGGTAATGAAATGAAATGTATTACTTTTGTAGCAAGTTACTTTGATGGTGTTAGCTTTATAAAGAAAAGTTTTGTCATCTTATTTGAGCCTTTTCAATTTTTCTTCTTATAAAAACCTTTATCAACAAACAATATTGTTTTAGAAAATTTGATCGGAATGGCAAAAATATTTTGGTTCCTTGTGGTAACATTTAAAGTTTTTTTTCGCATATTCCCAAAAGAATACCATCAATTAAAGAATTTCAGGAATACTGTTCTGTACCACCACATAAGAAATTAGGTGTTTCTTATAGAAGATGGAGTTTGGATGGACATATTGTAAGAATTATAGAACAGTGAGATGATTTGATACTGTATTTTCTATCATGTTTTTATAAAGCCCATGGTATAAGAGCTGCAGAACTTGCAGAAAGTATGGGTTAGTTCCAAAACGTTATTTGCAGAACAGCTAGTTTTTGAATCATTCTACAATGCAATCGTGTAGAATTTTACATTGTTATCCGTCCCAAAGTGAACAATAAGCAAACTATGCACTGTTAAACACTTTGATACATTAGGTGCGTTCATTTACAGAAAGTGATTGCTTATTTTCAATAATTGTTTCTAATAAGTGTTCACATACCCGAAAAACTTGCAACGAGAGAGCAAAAAAAGAGCATAGCAATTTTAGAAACAAACACATGGCCCAATTAGAAGGTCTGCTGAAAACTACAACAATGCAAACATGTCAAAACCCAATGCATTTGTTTGTGTAAGAAATGGACAAGATGTCAAAAACTATTGCTACAAAAACAATTGCACGATAAAAACACAACTCTACAAAAAATCAGCAGGCTATTCGAGCAGACCAGCTAATTGGGCCGTGGACAAACATTTTTGAAAATTTCGGATAGTTTTTTTAATACAAATTTAGATATTTTAGTAAAATTTATATCAGTAGGGATGGACAAATTAAAAAATATATCGTATCGATATTTGTTAATTACAAATATCGATATATAGATGCACTGAACTTATTAAGCTGAAATTATTACCAAATTTAAAAACTTAATATATGAACCTATGTCAAACATATTTACATATATCAAACATATTACTTGTAATTCCAATCTAACTTTTTATTGTTTCTTTTAATTTCAAATTTACTGCCTGTTCCTCGATTTCGAACGAAACTTTTATTCGCTTAAATTTTATTTAAAGCAAAACCCAATTTTAAAATTTGGTTTTTAAGGTAAGTTATGCGAACGAAGTTTTCATTTGGAATCGAGAGACCGGCAGTTAATTCAACAATAAAAAAAATTCAAAAAAAGTAAAATGCAATCTAAAAAAAAAATTAATTGGGATGATATAATGTCGGATTATATGCTGCCGGTAAACGAAACTTGTGACACATACTGTACAAGTAAACTGTGCAATATTTTATTTTTAATATATAAGAAAAGCGCCGTTATTTTCTTAATATTAGTTTAAAAAAAACTATGATGCAATTCTTAAAAAAAAAAACAACAGTATTGTAAGCAGTTGAGCAACGGTTGAATTGTTGAATTTTATTATAAAGAGAACTTAAAATATCGAACGACTATCGACGTAGATAAATATCGATATATGGGTATTTTTAATATTGGCGATATATATCGATTTTAATTTTTTTAAATATCGATATTTTGATATATCGATATTTATTGCCCATCCCTATATACTAGCAAGCATTATTCAACCACCTGTTTCAAGTTTTTGTTTACAAAACAAAAATAATTTTAATAATTTTTTAATTAAAAGTTTTTTAATAACATAAAGTATTTATTTTTCCAAAATTTAATAACAATATTCTTACGCAAATAGTTGAAAATAATTGAATGTATTAAGAAATAATATCGTAACTTTCCGCTAAATAGTGTCAATACGCCTAACTTGCTAGTTTTTGCTGCTAAAGTGTTCATTTACTTATTTATTTTTTTGAGTAATTAGAAGAAATATTTTTTAAATTTTAAATTTATAGCCTATTTCTGATGTGCGAAAGAATTCTTTCTTTCGTATAACTACATTGAAAACAAAAACAAATCTAAAAATTTTTAGAATTTGTTTTTGTTTTCAATGTAGTTATACAAAAATTTTTAGATTTGTTTTTGTTTTCTATGTAGTTATACGAAAGAAAGAATTCTTTCGCACATCAGAAATATGCTATTACTCTCTCACACACCTATTATTACTTTGTTTGCCTTTGTTATGTTATGTTTTTTTTTTTCTGAAAAAAAAAATGTTTTTTAATTTTGGTTTGTTTTCAATGTTAATATTTTTTGCTCCTCCTGTTAAATTTTTTCAATGTAACTTAAAGCTTTTTTGGAATTATAAGACGATATATTTGCTTTCAAACATCTTAAAAATTTGGTCGGTTTCAAAGGATTATGGTAGGTTTTCCCGAAAGTTATGGTCGGATAAAAGTTTTTAAAACGGCAACCCTGGTGGGCTCGTATGTTTATAACAGTAATATATACATTGTTGCGAGTTTAAAAAATTTTCCGCGAATTAAGCGTGTTTCAAGTGCCCATTGCGAAAATATGTGATTGTGTTTTGAACGTAAGCAGTTAATTTAGAGCATATTGAATTTTGTTTTTACATACTGACTACTTAACAATATCGAAAGACCTCTTAATTTCGTACAACAACATTTGAAACAAAAACAATTTCTAAGATTTTGGTTTCGCTTTGGATGCAGTTGCACGAAAAAAAATCCGAAATCGTTATCATGAATCCGTTCTTTTATTGTGTGACGAAGAAATAGAATTTGTGTATGTCTTAAATTTTTTACAACAAATACTCATTTGGATTCTATGCTGACATAGATGCGCAGTGGAAATTTTTTGTGACGCTGCATGCGCAATCTTGTGTTTTTGATTCATGGGCACACAGAAAAAAATTAACATAGATTTATATTAAAAAATTTGTAATACTAATTAAAAATTTATTAAATTTGCATCAGTAAATAAATTAATAGTATTAATTAAACGTTTAATTTACTTGATTAAAATTTTAATTCAATTGATTAAACGTTTATATCACTTGATAAATGCTCTAATCATTTAAAACGCAACGCAACGCTAAACAATTACATTGAAAGCACAAACACTGGCATAAATATTTTGCAATTTTGTTGTTGCTTTCTACTGATTATATTTATGATTACCTAATGCTTTAATTGGTGAAAAACTTTAGCGAATTTTTTCCTTGCAGTTATTATATTTTTATACTAAACACGAGTGGTGAATAAAGTTACAATAAGATTGTCATTCTGTGTGCAACACTAAGAACTATCCACCAAATACCCCCATTTAAAGTCATTAAGTAGTTCTAAGACGATTTAGCCATGTGCGTGTGTCTGTTCGCCTGCTAAAAATACGCTGACTTCTGAACGACTATTTCTAGTTCTCCGAGGCAAGTTGGAATTAAAATTGGTTAAATAAAAAACGAGTTATAGACCCAAATGAAGATTAACCTCTCGAAAAATTGATATTTGTATTCTGTGTATACAGAATTTACTGTTTAGAACCCAAACAAAAAAAAACCAACAATCGTCGCTACATCACAAAAACCTTGATTTCCTGTTTTCACGCTATAAAATACAAAAAATAACAATATAAAAAAAATGTGTATGTATCGGGTGATTCATCGTGAGCTTTGATTTATACTGTAAAATAAACACATAAACTTGGAAGTGAACTTGAAATTTTTATTATCGGTTAAAAGAAAAATTTACGGCATTTACTGTTTGAAAATGATATCATGTTGGTCATAGCTACGTCTGATGTGGTCCATTCGGAAAGCAACATTTTGGGCGACTCGTTCGAGCATAGCAAATGGTATCTTGCTAATAACACAAGTAATGTTGGCTCCTAAAGCGTCAATGGTAGCAGACTTATTCCTAAAGACATATCCCCAGAGAAAATAGTCTAAAGGTATGATATCGCACCATTTAGGTGGCCAATTTACCGTAGCAAAACATGAAATAAAGTGCTCACCAAAATGATTTATTAACAAGGTCATTGTTTAACACACAAATTTAAGTAGTCTGGCTTAAATTCTTGCACAAGTTGAATTTTGTACGCTTTAAGGCTGAACTCCTCACGTAAAATACGCTAAGTTGCCGAATACGATAAGCCAAGCTGCTGAGAATGATGACGAATTAAATCGTCATGGTCTTCGCCTACACTCTCAGCTGTGCTATATTCAATTCACTAAGTGCTGGGTGTGGTATGCCCGATCGATTATATAAACTGGGTCTGAAATTTGCAAATGGTGTTGGCAATAATGATTTCAGTAAAAACATTTCTCACAGAGCGCTGATTTTCGTTATACAGCTAAACAATTTGAAGGCCCTGTTGTGGTGTGAGTCTTTTCATGATGACTTGCCAAACGATACTGAACAAAAATGACAAAGCAGTTTGAAATGAGTCACGCAGTTTGATATGAGTCACTCATGATGAAAAGCATATTGAAAATCAAATTGTGTTCAATATGAATCACCCTCTATATTGAACACAATTTGAACCACAAAATTTTTCTTATGTGGTCGCTTTAGTGCCAAGATCCTTATTCCATATATCCTTTTGTATATGCGCAAAGTGAAATCAAACGTCAATTTGGCAGATTTTTTCGCACAACTTCTTTAATCAAGTTTGTTTCGTATGGACCCCTAGTACTTAGACCCTAAATTCGGAAGGACACTTGTAGTTGAGCCGGTGAAATAATAGACAAAATTGGCTTAAGTTCAATATTTAATTTTTCTTATATAAGAAATACCAGAGCGCGGCCCTCCTAGCTCATAAGGTATGGGCGCTATTGTATCAAAACCATTATTTCGGGAAGAAAAAAGGAGTAACTGATCTATAAATCGGTCAATTAGGAGCAGTATTTTCGAAGGCTTATTTAAGGTGAAAATTAAATACTTTGCCATTTTTGGCGTAAAGCTATGGCAGTACTGCTATATAGAAATCATGCTTTGTTAGAACTTCCGATATTAGCAACTGTAAAACTAGCTGTGTGAAAAACTAGCGCTTGACGTTTTTTCAACATATTTTGGCAAATAAAAGTTTAAAAAAACACACCAGAACAACGTCTATACGTCTAACGTCTAACGTTTATGTGAACAAGCAGAGTTGTCGTTTTTGGAGAGAGCACAATCCTCATGAGACTCCATTACATCCCGAAAAACTCACTTCAGACAAATGATTCGGCATTCTTTTTATTCTTCATGTCATTGCAATTCATACGGACGAGAAATGCTTTCAAATAGATGGAGCAACATGAAATACAGCGCGTGAAATCGTTATTTTGTTAAGCCAAGCATTTGGTGACCGACCATACACATATCAAAAAATGGCCATCTCGTTCGTGTGATATGACATTTTTGGACTAATTTTTGTGGTGGTACGTCAAATCTCTGGTCTATACTGATAAACCAACAACGATTCATAACAATTCTAAAGTCAATATTCGACGCACTATTGACGAAATAAAACCGGGTATGCCTATGTAAGAAGTAATTTTATTTGTGTGCTAACAAAGTCAACATTTTGGTTATTCCATTGAATTTATTATGTTTTATTAGTAAAGAAAGTTCTATGCCTCTAAAAAAAAACCACCTCTTATAACAATAACAACCAGCTACTATGTAGGCAGAGCTGCCAAATGTACCGATTTCTGTGGTTTGTCTTTTAATCAAATTTTTCAGGAGAGTCGAAAAATCATTCAAGATCAAACTATGGGCTAGGAATTGAACTTTGATACTATTAAGTTAAAAAATTAGAATTGGTCCACCTTTTTCAAACATTTTTAGAACCATGTAAAGAGCGTTTAAATTAAGCAATATGGCATCAACATCTAAAAATCTAAAAAATGGACATTCGCGTTTGCCCATGAAAAACACAGGTAGTAGCCTTTTGCAGATTTTCGAAGTGCAACCCAGTCTTGCGGAATTTTACTTAACAGTACGTTTACATTTGGCAGTACTGGCAAGACAGTAAGCAAATACATATTAGTTGCCAAAAACACTACTTGCTGTCTTCGTGACGTAGGCGTCCAGATAGTAGTTAAGACAGTTCACTTTAAAAAAAATGTCTACCGTGAATGTCGCAGCTCAAGTTCTAGCTAAACGTGTTTTATATTAAATTAAAAATAGCATTTAACAACTATTTTATGTGAACATAGATAACCCTTAAGTAAAACATACAAAACCAAAACATAATTTATAAATTTTCTTTTAATTGTTGATTTTTTTTTACTTTTGCAAACAAAACTTCAAATTACTGTCAGCAAATGTCAAATCACTGTCCATTTTACTGTCTGCAAAATTTGCTAGACAGTAGACAGGACAGTTGGAAAAGTTTGCATGTATTGCAACTGTCTTGCCAGTACTGGCAAATGTAAACACCGTGTAAAGCAACAATTTACAACTTAAACTCCCTTTTTTTTACAACTTATCGTCCCTTTTGTGAACGATTTCCTAAAAAAATATAAATAATATTTCATGTATTTTAATAATAGAAAATTTTTTTATTTTTTTTTTTTTTTGCTTTAATAAAAATAAATCAAAATATTTAATTTAAATTTTTTAATTTAAATATTTAATAATAAATTTTTAAGAAGTATTTTTCCATAAAAACATTTTTTTTTTTTGGAAATTGTCAGTTTCTTTAAATAAAATTATGGCAACACTATTTGTAGGTAAAAATAATACATAACAACAAAAAAGTAAAATAAAAAGAATAAATACTTTTTTTATATAAATACGAGTACAAGTAAGAATATATACAGATAAACATTTATACAAACCAATTTTTATTTATGTTTATAGGCTTGTACAAAAGTTTGTCTGTGTGTGTTTATAATTTATGTATGTATGTATGAATGTATCTTCGTGTGCATGTTGATTTTTTTTATATAAAATGCAATAATAATGGAAAAAAGTGGAGCAGCAAGTAATCAATGTTTTTATTTTGTTGTTTTTCTGCTGTTGTTATTATTACTTTTTGTAGCTGTTGTTGTTGTAATTGCTTTAAAAGCAGAAGCGGCATAGAAATAAAATAAAAAAAACTTATTGATAGACAGACTGGTACAAGTAAAAAAACGAGTAAACGTCAACGGTTGACAACATTTTAGTTGATTTTTATTTTTTAATTTTTTGTAACAAGCACGAAAATAATCAACTATACCTATACAATAACAAACCAACGGCAAAAACTACCTTTTAATAACAATAGGCCACGGGAGCAAATGTATGTATGCATATAACAATATATACCTATTAGGTATGTGTGTGTAAATTATTTTATATGTATGTATTGACTTTAAACACTTTATGTAAATTTTATGAAAGTATGTATGTATGTATGGATATGGAAATAACTAAAACAGAAGACAACACTTACAAAATGACAATAAATTTCAGCAAAATTAATATACAAAAAATTTTATATGTATGTATGTATATGTATGCACAATGGCGTTTTTACAAGAAAATTTGTTCAAAAATATTGCCGTCTTGGCGCTGAGGCCAAATCGAAATTTGTAAAATTTATAATGTCCAAATAAAATAAACAACTACATTTAACTGTAGTTGTCAAAAAAAAAAAAATTTATTTTTGCCTTGAGGGACAAATAAACTCAAACGGCTTGGCAAACACACAATTTCCTTTTGCCAACAAATTATTATATTATTAATTTTTCAAGAAATTCATTACAAAAAAGTTTATTCCCTGTTTTTTATGCTTTCTCTTGTCCATATTCACTCAAAATGTTCCCTAAAATGATTGAAAATTTAATTTTTTTTCAAACATGCTTCAAATGTTTGTGCAAGCAAGCAAATCCCCCAACTAGCCGCGACGTTCCCATGACAATCGGTTCTACGCACACCGAGACGTCTCGGAGTTCAACAAACACCGACCAAGGATTGTCCACTCAGCAACTCCTGTTCTTCAGGTCTCGCTGCTACAACAACAACAACAACTAGCAGCGCAAAAGCTTTGTATAAGTAAACTTTTGGCTTGTTTGTCAAGCTCAGCGTTGCCAAAAGCTTTGGGAACAAAATTATAGTTCGGCGGAAAAAACTCATATTTTAAAGGTAGAAATCATAAAAATTTTTAAAACAAGGGAAAAAAGTAAATACTTTTAATTTTTTACAAAAACATCATATGAAATCTTATTAATTCTTAATTAAATATAAAACTATTTTTGATATCATAACAATAAACCTATTTTGAGAAAATTACATATAAACAAAAACTAATTGAAAAATATGGATTTTTCTAATAGCCAATCGGCACTACAACGAAATCTAGTACTTACGCGATATCAAGCCAAATCTGGTTGTTTTCACTAGATTTCCCATAGAAAACCAAATCTACTCCGTGACTAGATTTGGAATAAATCTCCCCAAAATCTAGTAGTACTTATGGCTAATAAATCAGTAAGTGTTTGAACGCTGGTTTAGTTGAACTAAACTTAAATTTATATGTAGCTTAAACTCAACAGTTGTAAATCAGTGTCCCATGTATTATATGTAGTGTAAAAAGTAACATGTGGCAGCACTACGATAAATGTAGTCAAATTCATATGGTTTGTATTGGTAGTTTAAACGCCCAATTTTATGCGTTTAAAGATGGTTTATATGTTTTCTAATTTATAGATTTGTTGGCTTAAACACATTTTAAACCAGAAATAGAGTTTAACTTGCTCTGATTTATTAGCCCTTAGTGATGCAACAATGTTATTTCCATATAGCACTAAAAAATACTTCCCTGCACAAGAAAAAATGTCATTTTAATAAAAACCGAAACAAAAACAATAAACTTAAAAAACTGTTAAAAAATTAAAAAAAAAATTGTGAAAATAGTAAAAAACAAAAAAATGCAAAAGCCAAATAATATTGACAAAAAAATTAAGTTGATTATAATAAAAGGTAATGCCTATTTCTTTTTATGTATGTATGTGTTACACAAAAAACTTTCGGTCGGCTGTTTTTGTTATGAAAACCAAATCTGGCTTATGTCCAAAAAGTATAATCTAAACGCACTAGATTTTGAGGAAGATTTCAAACATAATCTACTAGATTTCGTTGAAATGTAAACGCCCTATAAATAAGTTCCTAATAGGATAGTTTTTGAATTTTGCTACTTATTTTAATACTTTGTTTAAAAATGATCATAAACATGGAAGATAGAATTTTCAAACTAAAAGCTTCTTGAATTCCATTAGTTTTGCTTTTAGGTACTAAGAACTTGAAATATTTCGTTCTTAAATATATGAAATTTATAAAAATAAATAAGTAAATAAAAATTAATCGAGCTTGAGGTCGCTGTTTTTTTTTTTTTTTTTTTTTTTTTTGTTTGGAAATAAATATTCATTTTTATTACCTTCCAATATTTCAATCTTCTTTGAAGATCACCATCAGGGATTTTTTCAGTGAATTATTTATAAACACAAAAACATAAGACTATGTTGTGTACCCTTCGACATCTAAAATTTGTGTCATTTACAGCCATACCTAAACACGAGCGGAAGGCGGAACGTTTTCTTACGCGTAGCTTTTACGTTTATATGCCATACCCAAACAAGAGCGTCAGCGATGTGTCACAAACAGTATTGCTAACTTTCGTGCTTACTAAACCCCTCACAAAGGAAAAAAGAAATGGAATTAAGACCGTTAGTTTGGCCTAAAAATAGGTAATTTGCCATTATTTATTATCAAACGATAAAAACAGGGTCGTCAAAACCACAAATATAGCAACCCTGCTTATTTAAAAGCGCTGTCAAAATCGAATTTTCCAATTGCAACACGTTGACGCCGCGCTATTTAGGAAAGCCTCATACAAATTGTGTGGGCATGAGGATTTTTGACAGCTAGAAAACGCGTGACGCTCTTATTTAGGTATGGCTGTTAGTTTTAGTGTTATTTAAAATCGAAAAAATCGATCTAGGATTTTACATAAAACACTATGGGGAAGACTAAAATAAACTGGAATTTTTTGTAAGAGAAAACAGGAAAGAAATTATTTTTACACTCACAGCTCTCGAGATCAAGTCTTTTCTGTACTTATGAAAAATTTACAGCTGAAAGCGTGTAGAAAAAAGAACGTTTACAATTAAAATTAAATGCCAAATAAAAATGCTGAGTTCGCTTCTTAAGTACGCCAACCATCTTCCTTATCGGTCTGGCCACGTTCTTCTACTACAAAAATGATTAATCTGCGGTTTCCAAATGACAGGTACTGATTGTGTAGTCAAATTTATATAAAAACCACTATTTTTTAATGATGTTTATATTAATTTTACTACACAATTACTTGCCTGTTATTTAGAAACAGCACATAAGTCATTAAAAGAATAGGTACAAACAATTTTGAAAACACTGTTTAGTTTTTAGAACATTGTGCACTACGTAAAAACAAAGTACAAATTTGAAATTCTATACTTTAAACAGGGTATATTTATATGTACATAAACGTATATAAATGTCAATATGTGTGTGTAAATAATCTGTTTAAAAAATCAACAACAGCAAAAATTGTTTTAAAACAATTACATGTGCACTTAGTTGGCGTAATTAGGGAGAGAGAGAAAAGATGGCTCTATAACAAAAATTTAAAAAAAAAATTATGAACGATTGACAGTTTTGTTTTGGTAATTTAATGAAATTTATAAATAATTTACAAAAAAAAGGAATAAAAAAAAATGAATTATAAATGTTTTATACGAATGACGATTTGATATTCATATAAATTAATGTTAATCATTTTAAATGCAAACACGAGTGCAAAAAGCAGAAACAAAAGTAAGCATTTAGTGCTGTATTATGAGCAAGAGTAGGCAAAATTCACTAACACACTCACATGTTACTTTAACATATTCCCACCAAACACGCAAATCATTCAAATAATTTTCTATTTGAAATCAAACCTTTTCTCAAACGGAAAATGTTTGAAAATGAATTGAAAATCATGGCATTCTCAACAAAAAGTGGAAATTATTTTTAAATTGAGAAATGAATTTATTTTTAACTTGCTTTCGAACGTTATTCTCAAATGTGGATTGTAATCAGGGATGTAGAGTCGGAGCAGCTGTATTTTTTACAAAGTCGAAGTATCTACAAAATCTCGCGACTCTGACTCCAAAATCACTCAATATTTAACGCGCATAA
Source organism: Pollenia amentaria (assembly GCA_943735925.1). Classification (NCBI taxonomy): domain Eukaryota; kingdom Metazoa; phylum Arthropoda; class Insecta; order Diptera; family Polleniidae; genus Pollenia; species Pollenia amentaria. The sequence goes on along the minus strand of OX031007.1, from coordinate 224,945,313 downwards.
GAAATTAAAAGAATTTTTTAAATGTTTTCCAAAATAAAAATTGTTGGCGACATAATATTTTACAGTTCACTATGAATAAGAAGATTTTAATTTATTATATGGAGGAGAGTAAGTTCATTCAAGTACTTAAATTAAATAATATAAATAAATTATTTTGGTATTTATTTTTTATAATTGCAGGCAAGAGTCTAAATTGCATTAAAAGAACTTATACTCGATTATTAATCTAGTTATGAAAACAGGGTTGTGTTTTTTAAGGATTGTGGTTAAATTAAACCGTTCGGTTGAATTGCTGGAATTCCAGTCATTCACTTGTACTTAAAGCTCAATTCACCCATGCGTTTCGAAGAATATTTTTGTCCTGACAAAAATTTTTTTTATACAGAAATTATTTTGTTCGTCAAGCTTTTATTCTTGAATTGGTTTAATTTTAATTTTTGTTCAGAAAAAAATGAACTGAAATGCCACTTTTTTTGAATTTGTACATAAATGTTGAATTGAGCTGCCACATCATATAGTGTTTTTGCATTAATATTACAACAATTGTTTTTTGCTAAATAGTTAAATAAAAAGATAAATATAATTGAAAATAATAAAATCACTTTCCTTTTTTGTCCTATTTCTGTAACACACTTTTAGAAAACAATTCAATAAAAGTAGCTTGCTAGTTGTGCTGCCATTTTTTTTGTTTACATCTGTAAACCACTTGGTAGCCTTGTTTTCTCGGAAAAATTTTCCGAAATGGGGGAATCGTTCTGCAGAACACTCTCAGTAAAAAATATTTTTTACGGAGAAAATTATTGTTCGGAAAGCATGGATGAACGAATCCACCTTAAGTAAGCTAATTACGAAAATTCTCGCTAAAAAAAAATCTAATTTTTTAACTGCCAACACTGAAATTTGTTTAACATTGTATAAAATTAGTGTTGCAATAGTGCTTAAATGAGATCTTTCTTCAAATTTAACAATGAAAGCTCAATTCCAATGTAACCTGAGAACATTAAGAATGCTGATCTGATCGTCAGGCATTCTCCATAGAACGATTATTTTCTGCGCTCTGAATCATCAGATCCGATTTGAGAGCATCAATGAAGCCATATAAATATTATTGAGTCTGTACTTTTTCTTAAGACAAATGCAGATAAAAATATTATTTGAAGTTTTATTATCTTAAGTGTCCGATAAACTAGAATTTTGCTTATTATTAAAGGAATTAATCAAAATAAATTAAATATTATATTATATCAATTACCCACAGAATTTATATTTGGTGGAATATAAATGAAAAATATTTTTTTTAATTTAAATTCATTGTTCATTTAAATAAGCTGTCAGCTAAATATTCGGCACCATAGCTGCTGCTGAAAGATCAAATAGCGTTCATTCCGTCCTCAAAATCTTGAAAAGACGAAATACTTGGCTCCTTTTTATTTTGTGGATTTTCTTGGCTCTTAGTAGCAGAGCAATCGTTCAACAAACTTATAATTTCTTTACTTTCCCGTTTTATTTTAATTCGCGTTCTTACTAATTTTATAAAAATTTTTTTCCCACAAACAATTTATATTTTTCGCAAGAAATTAGCGCTTTCTAAAGTCGAATTCACTTCAGTTAATAAGTAGTTTTTCTGTAATTGTAAAACACATTTAGCTTTAATCGCCATTTTTAATATTTTCATTTATTTTTCACTTTATTCTTGCCAAGCTTTTTTTGATTTGAGAGTAACACTTGATAACAATTTAATATCAAATTGATAAAACATTGTTGAAATTCAAATTATTTTCAATTGGTTTCAAATGTTAAAATTAATAAGGTTTGATATTAAAGGTTTGCCTCGGTGTTTGCTGGGATATTTAAATTTTTTTATTTTGTCAATTATGTGTGTAACTTGAACATGCACCTTGCACTTGTTTTGCTTTGTATTGCTGTAGTATTAGTATTGTCTGTTTATTTTTATTGAGAATGTTTGTTGTGGTTGTGGTGGTTCATAAATAATTATTTGAAAATAAAAATAAAATCACGCACTTTTTCAATTTTGATTTCGTTGCTTTTAAACAATTTTTTTTAAACTTTCTTTAAATAAGTATTAATAAAACTCTCTTTAGTTATTTTTGAGGTTTCAAACTCTTTTTTTATTTACATATCTTGTATTTTTAGATAAATAAAAAGCAAGACAGAAAACAAATGAAAGCAAAATGTCTAGAGGGCTTTTTTGCTCTCTGCCACATTGTAAATAACGGTTGGTTATTTGAGAGCGGGTAAGAGCACGACGGGGGAGTGAGTCAATTTAATGGGTGATCTTTTTTTTTAGAAATTTCTTTTCAAGGTGTTTTGTTTGATTTAAGGTTTTTGCTTGAGCTTTTAGTTTTCTGCTACGTATTGTTAACTATTTGCTTTAAATGCTTATCATTTATTTGTTATTTTTTTTTTTGTTTTTTTTTTAAATAAAACGGTATGTAAATAAATACATTCATAGGCTTAAAAATTTTTTTTTAATTTAAATATGGTACTTACATTAAAATTTGTTTTAAAAGACACTTTGTTAAATTTGTTAATTCAAACACTAATAAAAATTTCATTTAATATTATAAATATTAAAATTTATTTTCCTTTATTTTTTTAATTTTATTTTTATTTTAATAAAAAATATCAAACGTCAGCATTTTTCTTTAATTTTGAAATTTTAAACTTCGTTTACGTTTCTCATACTAGCGCGGAAAAAAATCAGAAACACCAACTTTTATAAACATGTTGTTCTCCAACGAAATCCAAACACACACACGTTTATTAAAAGAGAAAAATTATTTTCTATTAAAAACTTAAATAGTCATATTCTTTTTGTATTTTAACTTTTGCTTTGAGTTTAAAAATATTTATTGTTTATTTTTACACAAAGTCAGAAAAAATTTTATAAAGTTTTATTTTAATTTTTGAGGCATATTGCAAATAAACTGCGTAGCATTGTAATTTTAATAACAATAACAAATATAGAAAAAAAGAAAGAATTAAAAAGAAAAACTTAAAAACAAAACACGCGCGTTTGTATATGTATTTCTTTAATAATTGTTTTTATTTTTTATATAAAAAAAAACAACTTAAATTTTTAACTATAGCAGCGTTCAATTAAGATATACTTTAAACAACAGACGTTACGTGAATGAGCTTAAAATGGCAAACAATATGCTTTTTAAGTTAAAGTTTAATAAAAAAAGCACGCAGCTAAAAAAGAGAGAGAGAGAGAGACAAAAGAGTACACAAAACCAGCAAATAAGTACTAGATACTCTTATATGTTTATACTCCTTATTTAAAACACAATTTTATTTTTAAAATAATCAACTTTTTATTTAAAAAATTAAGGAAATAATTTTTATTTATATTTTAGTTTTTTTAATTCTAAATTCGCATGTTGATAAATACTTATTTCATTAGCATTTTCTATTAAAAATAGAATTTTTATTCAATATAACTCATACGCCCTCTACAAACAACAAACGGATATCACCAAAAAAGGAAAAGGGAAACAAAACCAATATCCTGTTTTTAGTACTGCCAGATTAAAGAAACTATTTCCAAGAGAATACCCTACAAGAAACAGTGCTACCATTTAAGCATATTTTCTGCTAGATTTAGCAGATTGAGATGGGGAATTGGATTTTTTTTTTTAAATATGCTTACCAGTGCTGCCATGTCTAATAGAATTTGTACAACCAAAATTTTTGCAAAAGTTCCCACATGTGAAAACATATAACCAAATTAGAAAAACTTTAAAATTTATTTTAAGTTGCATTGTAAGACAAAGGTTTGTTGGACTTAATAGGAAAAAATTAATTACAAATTAAGAAAACAAAACAAGAAATGTAATTCTTGTACATATTAAGAAAATAACGAGAAACTAAAATTAAAAGTTTTTATTTATTTGTGTCTTTTTCATAAAAAAAATTTTTATTTTATTAGAGTTAAGCTAGTCAAATTTCAATACATAATTCGGCATATTGAAAGATTGTAAATTGAATTGTTTTGATTATGTCCTTTACAATAAATGAAATTTGTATTTCACATTTATAAATAACAAAAAAAAAAGAAAAATTATGGGTATATAAAATGGGTATACATAACTTGTTTCTCTTGTTTGTAAATTGTATTTTAAATTTATAATTGTTATTATTACTGTTTGAAAATTGTTCTATATGAATTATTTTGTGAATCATTGTAAAATATTTTGGCCAATAATAACATATACGTATTTCAGAACGTACATTCAATGGGCAAAAAGTACATGATAACTGACAGTCAAACGTTCTTTTTTCATTAATTAAAAAAATTGCTAATTCATTACCTAAAAAACCTTAAATATTATACATACCGACAAGTTACTCATAAAAAATATTTTAGGTTTATAGCAGGTTATTGAAACGAATTTTTCAAAAATCCTTAAAATTTCTATGTGTATTCCAAAATATTAATATACTAATGGAAATAATGTAAATTTGGAACATTTTACTTATATTCAACTAATATTAAGAAACACCAAAATAAAATCGGTTCCAATTTCGTCTTTAATACTATTAAAATCAGGAAAAACTACGCTAATTTAAAAAAAAATAAAGTCTTAATCGATTTAAACTTCATTTGATTTCAATTTCAGAACATGGCCGCTTCTAATATAAAAATCACATTTGGTAATTTTTTTCTTAACAAACCCAAAAGCAATTTTGCTGGAATTAAAGTATAAATCAAGGTTAATTAAAGGTCCTGTTTTTTAAATAAAACTATATGAATTATAAAGCTTTTAAGGCTCTAGATTCAAATCCGTTTTTAGTCACTCCTATAATGTCTAGTTTTTTTTATGGGCTAGACAAATATATCGCCCGAAATAAAGCGGCTTTGCTAATATATTTTATCATACATTGAGAACGATTTGTGCGATTGTGATCATTTACAAAATGATTAGGAATAAAATTTCCTTTTAGTCATCTAAATAATATTTTTCTTATTTTTAAACTTAACGCTACTAATTCAGAAATTTATTTTCAAAAACTCATTAAAAAAATTATAAGGAAAAAAATTTTACAATTTTATCATTTATCAGAAATCCAGGTATATTACGTATAAAATAAGCCATAAAATCATAAAAAACAGTTAACGAAATGATAACTAGACGTGATTGAATCAAACTGTGAAAAGATTTGGATTCAGCACGGATAGGTCAATTAAAATCACATAATAAAGTTCTCTCTCAAACGACTTTTTTTGCTGACCAGTGTTATTAAAACATTAATATTTTTACAAAGCTTTTTCTGATATTTCAGGCAAAGTAAAGAAATATAATTAAGAAATGACTTTATACACTACCAGACTATTAAATGTATTTTGCTGTATAAAGTCATTTCTGAAAAATTTAAGGAATAGAGCTATTACAAAAAGCTTTATAAAATACATAACTGAAATTTAACTCATAGAATAAATTCGAAAAATGAAAAATGTTGAATATAATAAAGTTGCTTATGAAAAAGAAATAATTCCCAATATCTATTTGTTAAAATAGTTGAGTTAAATACATTCAATTTATAAAATATCACTATCCAGTGTGACACAAAGAATGCTGACGAAGGCCGTAGCGGGCCAGAAAATGCATTACACTCTGCTGGTGTCTAATAATTGTAAATTTTTCTGTACATAAATATACTTCATTGCTATCCAACGGAAAGCTATGGTAAAATGTAACAGCAAAATACATTTAATAGTCTGGTAGTGTATAAAGTCATTTCTGAAAAATTTTAGGAATAGAGCTATTACAAAAAGCTTTATAAAAATAAATATAATTAATATGAAATAAAAAGTAAAATAATATCGAATAATATTGATCATACAAAGAAACACTTAACAAGCAATTTCAAAATTCTTGAGCTCTTTAAAATTTAGGTATACAAATTAGTCTTCTATATGAAAAACAAAATAAAATATTTTGATATAAATTCCTTAAATAGAACGTGCAGCATAACAATTACAAATATTAATATATATTTTTAATTTTACATTGTTCATATGCTTCATAGCATAAAAAGTGCCAATTTCGTAAATTGTGGATATCAGGCAATGATAATACATTTGAAAGTTCGAGATATACACAAAATGGATTAGGGACTTAAAAAAAGGACACACATTTTATATAGAATTTATTAATGTCAAGCGGCATACCAATAACCACCAGACGATTTGTATGTCGTTATATAGTATTCATTTCAGTAAACTATATATCATAAGTATTTGAAAAAACGATAAAAAAAATTTAGGCCCTAATCACGTAAAACTCAACGCAACGCCAAAGAATTTCATTGAAAGCACAAACAATGTTATAAATATTATGTAATTTTGTTGTTGCTTCCTACAGAAATTCACATTGCGTTTTAAAATTTCAAACGCTCCATTGCTTGTGGCGTTGAAAATTTTAAAACGGTACATGAAATTCTGGAGAAAGCAACAACAAAATTACAAAATATTTATGACATTGTTTGTGCTTTCAATGTTATTCTTTGACGTTGCGTCGCGTTTTACACGATTAGGGTCTTAGTTTAATGTGCCTTAATTTTAATGTATGCAAATAAGAGTTCAAAAATTTTGGGTATCTATAATTTCAAAACGCGCTAATTTAGCGCTCTTTTAAAAAACTCGCCAAGGGAAAAATATGCCCCTTATTACAGTTAAAAAGCGGTAAATCTGGTGCATAAAGCGCTAAATTGACAACTATTTTTTTCATTTTTCTCTTACCTAGCATTTACACATGCCACTGCCAGTTCGAAAAACTCAACACAATCACAAGTTTTTACTAATACACCCACATTTTTCGCAATGGCAGCTCCAGTGCAACAAAAATTGCATGCGAGTGGAAAATTGGCACTTGCATGCCACTAAATGTCAAAACGATTAGCAATGTTACCCTGTTCACCATATAATGCAAATTTACTGGATTATTGTCGAATTTTAATTAAAGTTTTAACTGTTAAATGAATTATTATCATTCATTTTTTGAAACGCCCATTAAAAAAAGCAAGTTTGTTAATTATAGAGCATTAATTTTGCTAAAATAATGCTAATATAAATAAATGTAAACTATTTCCCCAAAACTAAAACTATGTGATGAAGACGGTAACTCCTTTTTGTTTTCTGGTACTTTTTTTTTTAATTTGAGAAGTAAACAAATTATCTCAAGTTGACGCTTCGACGACATTTTGAAAATGAACTGGCAGTGGCATGTGTAAACAGAAAAGCAAATGGCATGAGATTCGACTATTTCGAACCCTTTTTCGTTGATAATATGTATAGAACACTGGCATGCCACTACTAGCATGTGCAATGGCAACGTTAATAAACTAATAGAAGCTATAATCAATATATCGGTTAGCACTACCGGCCATCTTCTAGGGTAATTTATTACGTTCTATTTATTTTTTATTTTGTTCAGTGCTGCCACTAGTATATTAAATAATAACACAACTGTTGGTCAAACATTATTCAAAAACGTACGAACTTACAGAACAAATAAAAAAATTGTTTGCAATTATGCATTTGGCTGCTGCGAAGAGTAATGAAATTTTGTAAAAAAAAAAAATAATGTTATGAACAAGCTTTGAAGTCAAATTGCCTAACAACGCTGTTCTAACACTAACAAAACACTTCTATCAGCAGTCTACACCTTGTAATATCTTAGTGTTAAATGTTAGTCCCTGTTCAGACCTGCAATATCTGTTGCAACAATTCTTGAAAAATGTTTACTGACGAGTTGGCCTAAACAACCAGTGAAATGCGCATCGAAACTAGCTTTCCCTCAACAATAAATGTCAGTGCATTGATAAACAATAAAAATTGGGAGTTTAGCACGACATAAAAAAATTTTATTAATAATAAATTTTGTATTTCCAAAAATAACTTTTGATAATTCTTGAGGTTATTGGTATGAGTAGCGAGAAGAGTTGGGAGAGGTCCACAGTTTCATGTTCAGTCTGTTTTTTTTTTTTTTTTGTAATTCTTACTTTTAAACATGAAGTTGGTTGTACGTGTATTTGTATTTATATATAAAATATAAAAAGGAGTAGAGCAAAGACCGTATAAAAATACGTAAGACTTGTGGGATAGGTTAAAGTACCCTTAAGTCACTAAAAAGGCAACACTGATTAGTTTATGGAAAAACATATAATTAAAGGGTAATTAACTCTATCACACAAGTCTTTTGTATATAATTAAACTTTACATCTTGTATTCATACTCTTGTCACATTAAAAGTATTATTATTTAAATTGCTAAATTTTAAAAACGCTGTAGTCGAAAGAGACGTGATTTTTTTTTCGTAATACATACTTGTCATTTTCATAACACATTACATTCATACTATCACTCTTTAACATATAACTTGAGTTTTTGACATGTCTTAATACAAAGTATAATAGTGTGTAACAAGGCGCTTACATTTTCCAGTTCTGGCAAGACAGTAGCAATACATGCAAACTTTTTCACTTACACATGCACACTTTTCAACTGTCTGGCAAACTTTAGGTGGAACTTGAATTGCAGCATTCACGTTTGAGTTTTTTAAAAGTGAACTGTCTTAATAACTGTCTGGACGCTTACGTCCGAGGACAGATGAAGAGAAATGGCATTATCTTTTCCCTTCTCTCCTAAAAGCTCAAGATTTGACCGCTAAAACTTGAAGAGTGTGAAGCAGTACATAGAAGTGTTTTTGGCAACTAATTTGTTTTTTCTTACTGTCTTGCCAGTACACTATCAAATGTAAACGCTGGGTAATATACTTTAAACCAGATAACAACCTGTATATTACAAAAAAAAAAAAAAAAAAAAAAAAAAAAAAAAACTTACCTTAATGACACAGGTAAAAAGCTTTCAGTGTTTATCATTTAAAATACATCATTTTTTGAATTTAAAGTATTGCATATTTACAAAACCAAAGAGATGCCAAAAGAGAAAAAAAAACTTTTTTCCCGCACTTTAAATTTCATTAAAATCTGTTAGATATTTTCGGAGAGGCAGAAATTGCCCCTCACCCCCTCTGGTGGTGGTAGTTTCCAAAAATTATATCGCCTAAACCCATCTTCACAAAATTGCCTTTCTAATGAAACTGGTTTGCGGCACATCCGTAGGATGGTTTCAAAGTCTATAACTGACATAGGTAGAAACAATGTTTTTGTTTTTTAAAAAATCGTATAGCAAAAACGTAAACTACATAAAATTCTTAGAAAATTCTCCGAAGAAACCATGTATCTAAAATAAAATCCTAATCCGCGCTCCTCGAGACTTGAAAATATTCACCCAATTATTAGTTGTTTTTGTTTGGCTGTAATTCCACGTAAATAAATAAAATAAAAAATAAAAATTCGTGATATTTTCGTTTTTTATATTTTTATTCTTTTCCCAATATTTCGGTAAGCATCGCTAACCATCTTCAGGGGTCTGAATAAATAAATACAATAATAATTATTAACATTAAACAAAAAACAAAACATAATATTACAAAGATAATTACATGTAAACAATTAAAAATATAATAAACACAAAACTTCAAAATAACACTTGTGCCACTTCTTATTAGATTTTAGGTGCGTTTGAGTACTTTTACAGTAAAATGCAGTAAATGAGTAAACTTAAAAATTTGCTCTCACAAAAAGCTGTTGTCCAAAAAAGTACGCGAACGCAAAATTTGTAAAAATTCGTAAAATAAAGGCAACAGCTGATGGCAAATAATTGAAGTGTTTACACTTTTGACTACTTAACTCGTTTTCTTATCGGTAATCGATTAAATACTTTTTATAACACGAATATTTTTGGAAAATACAAACAAATTATTTTATGTAATCTTTCATATTTGTTTGTTTTTTATTTTATTTGAATTTGCTAATTTGTGTCCGGCTAAATTTGATCAATAGTACACGAATATGTTTTTTACTATTGATAACTTTAAAAACAAGGACTGTTCTAAGTACCTGAGTACTTGACACTTTTACAACTCCAAAAAATTAACTTAACAAAACAAAGTTTCAAAAGTTGATGTTGAGCCATATAAATTCTTCACAAAGAAGTTTAATTAATTATATTCATTTTTTGTTTTTATTTTAGTTTAATTTTAACTTTTCTTTTTTTAAAAAATTTTTTCCCAATTTGTATGCCTTTTGTTTTGCTACTTTTGTTTGTTTACCTTTTGAAACATATGTTTTTTTGTTTTACTAAATTTTAATGCAAACATTTCTACAGTAAAAATTTGTAAGTACTCAGTCAAGAACTGTCACTTTACGCTCTCAATTTGTGTTCTCATTTACTGTATTTTGTGTACGCGAACGAAATTTAGTAAAATGCAGTAAAGTTCAGTAAAAAATAGTAAAAACTTTTGTGTTCTCGAACGCAGCTTTTATTAACTAAATCTATTTTATCGATCGTCTGTTTTTGTTTATTAATTGTCTGTATATGTGTGCACAATTTTCTGTGTCTTGTCGGTAATTTAGACGAAGCTGTGGATTAACATCAATAATATGTAGCATCTCTAATGTAAATCTCCTCGAATAATTCCTCTCTTCATGTAATATTTTTACTCCTTCAAAATGTGGTTTGTGATTTTTCAACGTACAGTGGGCTGCTAGTGCAGTTTGTTGTTCAATAGGTTTGTCAATAGCTTTATGGTCAGATTTGTGCGAAGATATTCTTGTCTTAAGTTTTGTTTTTGTCGTTCCAACGTATACTTTATCGCATATATTGAGCCCGTCACCACTACAGGGAAATTTATATACTACATTTGACTTGTCTTCCTTTTTAATTTTTGATTTTGTTTTACTAAATAACTGATTCACAGTGTTGTCCGTTCTAAATGCTAGTTCATATTTTTCTTCGTCATAAATATCTGAGTTTTTCCATCTTTCCGAGAGTCCAGAAACATATGATATGCTTTTATATCTTTTTGGTTCTCTTATCACCTGTTGCCTGTTGTTTTTTGCACGTTTTATAAGATTTTTAATTGTTATTATTGGAAAGTCATTCATGGTTAAAATATTCGTTATTTTTGTTATATTGTTTTTATAGAATTCCGTGTTTAACTTATTTAAAGAACTCGTCGTATGAAATTCGATGCTGTATTTATAATAATTCTTCTGGGATGCTTAGAATAAAAATTTATCAATCGTCCCGAGGCTGTTGGTTTTTGATACCAATTAACTTTTAAATTGTTTCCTTTTCTAATAGCAATTGCGTCTAAGTATGGCAGTTGGTTGTCATTTTCTTCTTCCATGGTAAACTGTATTTGTCCATTAAATGAATTTAGTTTTTCGATGTTGTCATTTATTTTGTCCTTTTTTACTATTGCAAATAAATCATCCACATATTTTATAATTATCCTCGGCTTTACGTCCATTTTAGCCAATGATATGTCAAGAAGTTGTTCCATAATTATATCAGTTATGACTGGTGAGGCTGGAGAGCCCATCGGCATTCCTTTTCTCTGTTCATAGATTTTGTCATTATACATTAAATATCTACTCTCTTTGATACAAAACCTCACAATGTCCAAAAACAAATCCTTATTATTCTTTGTTTTATGCAAAACGCAGTTTAGGTAAAACGTGTTCTAACTATTTTTTATATAGAACGCAAACCAGAGGAGATGCAAATTGGGGTTCAACTGCTTTTTTGAAATTTTAATATTTTGATTAGTTTCAAAACAAAACCTGTATTGCATAAACTATAATATAATAAATTTTATATTAAAAAAAGCGTGGCACAAACTAGAATCCCGTGTATTTGAAGAACGGTAAGAGTAAGATTGGCTAAATTACAATAAGAATGGCTATCAATATCTAGACAGCATCTGTAAGTAATGTGAGGGATTAAAAAGTAAACGTGCATCAGACTAGATTTCTGTATATCTAGAGAACAGCCACGGCTACAATTTACAAATATGGAACAAATAGCTTGGTATATTTATATATGGTTGATTCTGAGATTACGGGCTAATTTGCTATATTTGTATTTAAAAGTGAAGGAAAGAAATATATTCCACTTTATTATTTACTTCACAGCAACGTTTTAGGTCTTTTGCTGTCTCTGAGATAATTTTTCCTAAAACTGTTTTTTTTTTCAAAAAATTTCCTGCTAAAGTGCTAAAAAGTCATTACCCTGGCTGTCCCTAACAATAATTTTCTTAAATATGTCTAAACTTTTAACAAAATATTATATAATATTTTAATAAAATGATTGTATAATAAAAAAATAATATTAAATGATCTCGTTTTTCATGTAATATATATTATATTTTATAAATTAATATTTTAATGAATGATAATATTTTGTCCCTCAAGTTTCACGTCATTCCCCTGTAAAATCGTATATTTGTTAAAACTTAATTTTCCGAAACATTATTAATCTGCAATAATTTAAATTTGAAAGAACATTATGTTTTCTGCGAATACATGTTGCAGCATTTTCACCAACAATATTAATAAAGAGAGCTCAGTGCCATTTTGCCGTTCGTATCGAGCATTCACACTTGCGTTGGTCATTCCCCGGTATTGTTTAAATAACAAAATTCTGAATATTTTACAATATTTTATGTTTTTTTAAGTTCATTTTAATTATCAGCTTTCAAGTCAGACAAATTTATTTAGAGGTAGGTACTTCAATTATCAGCAAATACAATTTTTTTAGATATTCGTCATTCCCCTGCCATCATTCCCCTGTTGATTCTTAAAATACAAGAGAACATCAAAGGACTATATCAATACTTCATCTTTGACCTATTCACGAAAATATAGATTTGACGCAATAAAAAACAGGATATCAGTACAGGAGTTTCTTGAGCTTGATATTAACAGCCGGATTTGTCCTGGCAAGCGTGAGTTTGTCCGAAAAGGAAAAATGTCGAAGCAAAAACGATTCTTAAATGACACCTTAAAGAATTTGCATAAGAAATTTTTGAAAGAATATCCAAATACTATCCTAAGTTATGCAACGTTTTGCACATATTGCCCATTTTGGATTCAGCAAATGAGTGTTAGCAACTGCGAAACATGTAAATGCATACATCAGGCCAACTTCGAATTCTTGGTTGAATCACTTTTTAATAACAACGTCCTCAATGAAAAAAAACCAGGTGATGTTATAAGATCTATTTGTTGCAGAAAGGAAGCAAGATGCCTCTTAAGGATGTGTGATTTGTGTAAAGAGCTTAAAGTTACTTTTAAGGATTTTGTAGGCAAAGAACCTACATACTACTTTAAATGGGGATGTAATAAAGAAACATATTTCGATAAGCGAAGCAACCAAAATAAAACTGTGACAAGAAATCTAAAACAAAAAATTGAATGCCAACTGCAGGATATAGTACGCACTTTTGAAAAACAATTGCCTCTGTTTCTTAATCACGAAGGTAAGAACATGCATCAGTTTAACGAAATCAAAAACTTGAAAGAAAATCTTAAAGAAAACGATGTATTAATCCACATGGACTTTAGCGAGAATTATAATCTGAAGTATGCGGAAGAAGTGCAAAGTTTTACTTCGGTGGATCGCGCAAGCAAATAACTCTACACACCGTTGTTGTTTATACAAAAAGTGAGAACGGCACTCCGAAAGTCGAGACTTTTTGTACATTGTCTGAGTCACTCCTTCACAATGTTTTTGCCATATGGGCTCACTTACAGCCAATTTCGGATCGCATAGCTTCAACAACAAAAGCGACGAATATACATTTTTTAAGTGACGGTCCAGCGACACACGATTTTTATCCTCAAATGAAAAAGTTTACATGGAACTACAGTGAATCTGGTCACGGAAAAGGTGCTCCCGATGGCATTGGAGGAACTGTTAAACGAACCGCGGATCGTCTGGTTGCGCAAGGTACCGATTTGGTGAATTTCAGTATGTTAGTGCAGAAACTGGAAAACAATTGTCCGGGAATTCTTTTTTTTTTTGTAATAAAAAATATAGACATTGAGGCAAAGTTAAAAAAAATTGAGAACAAAAATATTTTACCATTTCCTGGCACTTTAAAAGTGCATCAAGTTTGGATAATCATCTGTCTTGTCGCTTAAAAATGAAAAGCTTAAGTTGTTTCGGTTGTGAAGATTGTCATCACTTTGAATTAGGAATTGTCGATTGTCACCAGCAAAGGACAAAGCTTAATTCCTGCCGCTCACATGATTCTTTGGCAATTAATACTTCAAAAGCTTGGAAATACGAGGATGTGTACAATTCCAGTGAAGATGACAGCTTAGAATAAGCCTTTTTTTATAATTTTCGTTTATTACTGAATTAAAATAATTGATTTTAAATGAAATAAATTGATTTTATTTGTCATCGTCATTTCACTGTCCAAAAAGTCATTACCCTGGAGGGACATATTTTGTAATTGCACATAATTCGGTTAATCATTAAGAAATTGATGTGTACCTACGTTAATTAAGTAGCTTTTCTTTGAAGGATTAAAGCTACATACTTGAAATACTAAATTCCGCAAAAAACTTAAATGCCGAAAAATATGTCTAAATTAGCCGGTAATCTCAGAATCAGCCATATGTAAAAGGTCCATTGCCTTATTGAAGACATAGGCGGGACAACTTCAATACAAATACCACATAGATTTCTGTGCAACTGGTGAATGGTAACACTAAGAGCATTCAAACTTGGTACAAATAACTTCATAAGCAATGCACGATATCTGTGTTGAAAAAAATAAATATTTTCTTTTAATGAGGGTAGCGAAGTGCACTGGGTTAAGCTAGTATATATATATTTGGGTGGGTCAATTTTTTTTTTGTAAATAGGCGTATAGCAAAAATGTAATCTACAACACATTCTAAGAAAACATAACTAAGAAACTATGGGTCTAAAATCAAAACCTAGCTCCCGCCGAGAGACATAAAATAGTTTTTATATCAATTTAGAGCATATTGCTTACTTCTTCCAACGTCATCTTTTTCTCATCAACCACTTTTAAAACTAGTTCCCGCATCTTGGAAATTTGGGAAAATCGTTAAATTTGACATTAATGTTTCTATCTCAAAAAGTACTTAAGATGCAGATCTCAGTTGGGTTTCAAATAATAGGATAAGAGAGCAAAAACCTGGTTTATGTAAAATATACCCCATTTTTCAATAATGCTGGGCCTAATTCTGCTTCACCTTTCCAAGCCTTATTTAAGACACCTTTATTTAGAAAATGTACCTAAAAACTTAAGTTTGTACTGTTACTGAACAATCAGACAGAACACATTTTTTTTTTTTTTTAATTAATGTTTTATTTTTAAGTCTTTCTTACAATATATTCAGTGTGCTTGGCTCTGATTAGTCAGAAAACTTGACCCGGAATTGACATGGCTGATGATTCCATAATTTAATTTGAAAAGTTTTTTACAAAAAAAAAATTAACACACGCTTGCTTTTTGGAATTTAACTATAAAGTGCATAAATCAATCAAAACAAATGTTTAACACCACGTTTTTTAAACTTTTATAGCAGATTACTTAATTATACTGTTTAAAAGAGAAGAGCGGAGCCTAACAAAATCATTATCTTTTTAAAGCTTCGTAAATCGTATAAAATTTAAAGCATAATATCGATGCAAGACCAATGTGTCATATTTCGTGAGCAATACTTAGTGGGAACATAATAATTTATTTGTTATCAAATAAGGTTTAAGAAAAAATGTGATAAATAGGTCCAAAAGTGAGATATACCAGAAGTTGCTAGTTTTTTATTTTTCATAATCAAACCATCGGCGCACTGTGGCTGAAAATTGAATTTCATCGGCCAAAAGTCCAATTTTTTGTCATCGCCGATTTCAAAAATTTTAATGCCATTCGATAGCAAACATATTAGAACTAAGGTATCAAAAAACTAGATTAAAATATTCGTAATTGTGGCTGTGGCATGCTGCTGGAAACAAATATTTTATTTTGTTTTAGAAAAAAATTAATTTTTGTAAATTTGATCAGAACTAAATTATGATTTCTCGCAAACCGTTATCAATAATTGGTCGAATTGGATCATTACATCAATGTATCATTTATACCTGATGTGTTATTAAATGTTTCCCCAGGTTCTATATTTTAGTTAAATCCGAATTTTAGAGGAGTAGAACTTGTTAGGGTCAAAAGGGGTCAAAGAGATTTTAGTACCATCAGAAAGCTGAAGGTGTCCTCTTTAACCCCATATATACTTGTTCAACTGTTTGGAACTGTCTGTTGAACACTTATTTCATTTTAATGAAATTACTCGCAACATTTTTTTTTGCTCTTTTTATTTAAGCTGCTCATATGACTGAAATATAACACAATAGTTTACGAGCGTTTTGTTTTCAAAAATAATTTTGCTTCTAATGAACGGCTGAACATATTTGAATGAAATTTGAAACTGTCATGGCCGGGTAGCTTTTGTGTTGAATTGGAAGAACACGGGTCCATGGAGGGTCGGGAGAGTGACTTGCGGACCTCTAAAATTGTTAACCTCAGAAATTCAAACTTTTAAAAATTTCACCAAAAATATATTTATGGATTGCAAAAAAAAAATTTAACTTAAGCTGAGTTACAAAAAATATGCTTAAATGTTTAGGTCATCTCCTTTGCTTTTGGAGATATTCGGATAAAAACGGATTTTTTGGCTTGATTTTTATTATGTTTTATGTCAAACTGTTATCAATAGTGGGTTCAACATTTTTTATATTGGTAGTAAAGCAGTCTTTAAACAATGTTATGTTGTATTACTGTACCGATTATACAGTATTTTCTATATTTTAGTCAAATTGAAGTTCAGAAGAATAGAATTTATGAGGTAAAAAGGGGTTAAAGAAATTTTACTAGCTGTAGGTAGGTGAAAGTATCCACTTTAAACCCAAATGCACTTTTGTACCTGTTTGGACCAGCCTATAGAACACATTTTTAGTTTGTGTAAAATTATTCGCAACATTTCTTTTGCTCTTTTAATTTTACTTATTCATATGACTGAAATATAAGTGTACCAAGCCAATTTTTTTATATTATATAATTACCAATACCTGTGGGATTTTAAGCGTATCCTACTTAAGCCCATTTTAGTTCTTTATTCTACCTTATACAGCTCAGCGTTTACTACAACCACTTAAAGGAGATGATTTGAAAAAATATGGGAACTGCAAGTTAACTCTCTTTTGCAAATGGGGATGTGATGGTTCTTCTGGACAAAAACAATACAAGCAATCTATATGTGAAAATACTTCAGATACAGATATGTTCATGGTATCATTTGTTCCATTGCGATTGATAAAGAATTTGGAACACTCGGAGCCTTCGACCAGTACGATGCAAACAAAGGATATTTGGAAAAATCTAACACCATCTTCTACAAAATACTGCAGACCAATTAAATTTGAATTTAAAAAGGAAACTGCTGTTACCATTAAAAATTAAACCAGTTATATAAGAGCCCAAATTGCAACACTACGGCCATTAGAATTAGAAATAGATGGCCATATAATTGAAGTTAACTATCAATTAGTGCTAACGATGATAGATGGAAAAGTAGGCCAGGCTTTGACTGACACAAAGGCTTCATCCAGCTGAATCATATGCCAAACCACATCAAGCAAATTAAACCAAGTCCCGGAAAAATCAGAATACGAATTATGGAGCACATACTAAAAATCAGTTATGATTTGGGTTTTGGACCTACAGGATCAATAAGAAACAATAACACCAACAAGGATTTAAGAAGTATAAAAAAGAAGCATGTTCAGGATGAATTTCGCAAATGTGGGTTGATTAAAGACCAACCAAAACAAGGAGCAGGCAATACGAATGATGGGAATACAGCAAGAAGGTTCTTCTCTGATCCCAAAAAAGCATCTGAAATAACAGGTGTTGATATAAGTCTTATATCAAGATTTAAAAAAATCATTGATGTATTTGCATGCAATGAACAAATTGATTATAGAAAATTTGGGGATTATGCCAAAGAAACAGCACGAATATATACTACCAAATATCCATGGAGAAATATGTCTGCAACAGTTTATAAAATCCTTTATCATGGAGAGGACATTAGGCATCATTTAGTACCACTAGGAGATCTGTCAGAGGAAGCCCAGGAAAAAAGAAATAAAGATTACAGATTTTATTGGGAGCACAATACCAGAAAAATGTCACGAGACTTTACAAACGAAGATCTGTTTAATATATTGTTGGCAACGTCAGATCCGCTCATCTCTAGCATCTGTCAGAGGAAGCCCAGGAAAAAAGGAATAAAGATTACAGATTTTATAGGGAGCACAATACCAGAAAAATGTCACGAGACTTTACAAACGAATATCTGTTTAATATATTGTTGGCAACGTCAGATCCGCTCATCTCTAGCATTCGAAGTCAATGGAAAGTAGAACATCGGGACTTAGATGAAGAAGCAAAAGGGCTGCTACAGGACAGACGTAATACAAAATTAAATATGGAATATTTGAAGGCAATTTTCCAACCGAATGAATAGTAGATATAATTAACTTTTATTGTTATTTAAGCAAAAAATATGTTTTTTTTCCTTATTGTTATTTAAATAAAAAAGAAAATAAACATTTAATAATTTACACTTATTTATTTTTTTAATCTAAAAAGTATTCCAGTGGAACTGGTTCCAGTTGAACCTGTTGTAGAGTTGCTAATGTAGAAACCTATTCACAAAATGATCATAGGTATTATTACATGCCTATGCATTTCTTTATACCCTCCACCACCACTGTGGTGAATGATCAAAAATGGGGATGTTTTTCAGTCCACTGTTTTAAGAACTTTTTAATCTACATAACTGCCAAAATTCATTATGATACCTTTATTCATGTTAGATTTATAGAATGTCAAACATTAAAATTATTATTTATATAGTGTAAATGAATAAAAGGGCTTTAAGCATGAGGAAAAAATAATAGTTTTAAGGTTTGACATTCTATAAATCTGACATGAACAAAGATATATTAATGAAATTTGGCAGTTATGTACATTAAAAAGTTCTTAAAACAGTGGGCAGCAAAACATCCCACTTTTTGAATAAAAAATACCATAATTCTCAATCTCAATCATTAGCATTTTCATACTAAATGCTAAAAAACATCAAAAGTTCAACTTTGACCTTAAATTTCTCAACAACTACAGAACCGATTTTAACAAAAATAACACTGAACTAACAAAAAAGTTCAATAAGTCTTCTCTCCTGCAAAAAAAAATTGCAAAATTATCTCTATCGGTTCAAAAGTTACAGATTTTTGGCCGATGAAAAACGATTTTCAGCCAATGTGCGGCGGGAGCTAGGTTTTCATTTTAGACCCCTACTTTCTGTGGGTAATTTTCTTAGAATTTGATGTAGATTTCGATTTTGCTATACGCCTGTCACGTTTTTTCTCACCCGAACAAATTGACCCACCCTAATATATATACATAAAGATTGAATTAAAAAAATTAAATAATTAAAAGAAATTAAAAACATTTATAAAATAAAGAATTGTAGCTTTTGTAAATGACCAAATTTTAATGTGAAACCCTTAATCACTGATTATGAGTCAAATTGCTAAGATATTTTTATTTGTTGTAGACCGGGAGTTAGAAAAGTTATCGTATAAATGTCTCCATAGTTTACCAACTCTCATCTAGCGTTACCATTTGTGCAGTTTTCTCTTTTTTTGCAAGTTTGTTGAAATGTAAAAAAAAATTTTAAATATATTGGCTAAAAAACAAGTTTTTTGAAAATATAGAAAGTTTTTTCAAGTTTTGCATATATACATAATTTAAAATTTGTAGAATATTGGATGAAAATAAAAGTTGATGTCATTAAAGGATCTTCTATTTTCTATTTTGTAATTAATTATTGCAAGTTCTTAATTCTGCTTACTCCAGAACTCAATACTACATACCTTCAAGATTCCAAATATATTTATTTTTAATTGCTAAAGTCCTTTTATCAAGAGATCCATATAAGTTATCTGAACATGAGGAATTCTACTTTAGAGTTCATTGGTTAGAGTTTTATGTTGAAGTTTGTAACGGTCTGTTAAAAGAGTACGGTTTTTTAACGGCTTCCTAAAACACGTTAAAGCTTGCGAAGCTTTTAGTGTAACTAAAGGTAACCAATTGAGTATTTATCAATTATGTGGCATTATGCCCAAACTATGTTCAAGAAGTTGATAATTAACCGTGTGAGCTACTATTTTTTAGTTTTATTGAATTGGGAAAATATTGAGAATTTTTGGAAGGAGTGTTAAAAGTAAGACGTTGTCATGAGGTTGAAGTTTTCCCATATTTCACAAACTAAGCTTATTGAAATTTGTCGTTATCTATAGCAAATGTTGAGCGTATTTTTTTTTTAAATGAATTAAACTAAAAATATCGTAAGCAACAAGTTCGAAACACCAACTTCGTACAAACTTTAAGCAGTCGAAAGAAATGGCTTTAAATTTTAATAAAACAAAGTACAAATAAGATATGTATGTATTAATATATCGCCAATTGTTGTAGCAGCGTTATAAGTCAAAATTCGCAATTTTTACCTAATATCACTTAAGCAATGTTCCCACTTATTAAATATTTGACGTGATACAACTAACCAGTTTTATTTAAAAACTAGCTTTATTTAAAAAATAGTTGCTCTTGTAAATCGTTTGGCTAGTTCAAACATCATTTAACAGTTTCTTAATTACAATTTACAATTATCTTCTTACAAATAAAGCTTAGTAAATCAATAGACATTGTTAAAAATAAAGCTAAAGTTTGATCAATTTAAAGGTCAATTTAATGAATTTTTCGTGAATTATTTGTTAGGTCTGAACATACCTTAACACTGCAGTTACACGTTATAATTTTTCTTGATTGTTTTCTACATATGTATATTCCCTACAAGAGGACTACTGATTACTAGTAAAATGACTGTTAGTGCTAACCGATATATTGGTTATATTTTCTATTAGTTTATTAAGAACAAAATGAAAAAAGTGACCGAAACCTTGTGTACATGCGATTTTGCCACTCTCTATAACTCATTATCTCTCTCTTTCTCTCTAACCCACTAATTCAATGTAAAATTGGTGCGTGTTAGTAAAAAAAATTTTTTGTTTTAGTTTTGGTTATTCATTGCTTTTAGGGCTGTTTGTCAAAATTTGCATAAATTCAAAGATGTGATGTAGGCTGCCCGCTATATTAAAGCAAGCAAAGTAAATTAAGCGCCTAAAATCAAATAAATCAATTTTTTTTTTTAATTTCTTAATACAAAAAATTTTGTGATAACATATTTTAACCAAAAATCAATTTCAAATAAACAAAATATCGAATCAAATATAGTTTTATATAAAAAAGTTAGTTTTCAGTGTCTAAAAAGTGCAAAATATGTTGAAATTTAAATATTTGCAAATTAATAATATTTCGTCGCTTGACATTACATGGGTAAATAATGACAACACTCCCTAATGAACATACCTGGTACTTATTATACTATGACTCCAAATACATTTTTGTGTTATTTTTTAAAATATTGTCACTTTTTTAGAAGAAGCTTTTTTAATATTTTTTCCAGAAATTCAGTTTAAGCAAAAAAAAAAAAAAAATATATGGTAGCGCTGCCAACATTTTTAAAGTAACCATTGCTCAAGTACTGACTATATTGCCATCACTACACTTCAACAGCTGAATAAAATTTTTGCCCTTGCACGGTAAACAAATTACGAAAAACTATAATAAAATAATAATTTGTATAAATTGTGTCTAAAAAAGTAAATTGTGTCAAAAATAAGTGAAATAAAAAAACAAAATGAGTGAAGAATGGCAGTCACAAAAATTTCGGCAAAATGTTATTGCAAAAATGTAAGCATAAAGAAAAAAAGGCAAAATTGTCATTTTGGTCTAAAAAGTCTTATTAAATTCATATATTTTTATTTCCAGTAATGATATGTTACAAAGTACTGGACAGGATGGCATCAAAAACGCCAGTGTTATGGAAAATCACATATTTAAGAAATCGAAAAACAAGGATGAATATTTGGGTTTGGTGGCGAAATTGTTTATGCATTTCAAAGATCTTTCATCGCAGAGTAAGAGGAATGTTTAAGATTTTATTTTACAATTATACATATTTTTTGTTCGTTAAATAGGAAGACACCAACAAGCACCGCAACCCAATGCTGAGATGGGCCAGCAGAATATGATGCAGGACCCCTTAAATGCTTTACAAAATTTAGCCAGCCAAGGCAATCGTAATCCACAAATGATGTCAATGCCCGGGGGTCCCAATGTCCAGCAAGGCACTGGACCCGGTGGTCCAGTCCCAGCTTCAAATCTTTTACAAACTTTAAATCAACAAAGACCGGGACAACAACAAATGCAGCAAATGCAAGGTATAAGGCCACAAATGGCCATGGGTGCTGGTGGTGTTCCTGGTCAGCAACAAGGTAATATAGTAGGCCAAGGACCGGGACAACAACAACAAATGATGACTCAAATGGGTGGCCCTGGGGGTTTACAAATGAATGTAATGGGTGGTCAAAGTGGTGGACCCAATCAGCAAATGGTGGGTAATGCTCAACAAATGGGTGGCCCAACTGGGGGTCCTGGAGTAGGCCCGGGAGGACCACAAGTTATGCCAGGACAAATGAATCAAATGGGTGGACCAAATGCTGGTGGTCCAATGGTCGGACCCGGTTCTAGTGGTCCTGGAGGCCCTAATCAAATGCAAATGGCTACAGGAGGTCAAATACAAGGTGGCCCGGTAGTCAATGTTAATACCATGAATGTTCAGCAGTTGCCTAATCAAATGCAACAACAACAAATGCAGCAAATGGGTATGCAACATCCTCAATTAAATCAAATGATGAATGCTCGCATGAATCAAGGTGGGCCAGTTGGTGCTATGAATGTTGGGGGGCCCAATGCGAGCGGTAATCAGGGAATGCAAGGAATTCCACCAAATATGCAGCAAAATCAAGTTGGTAATGTGGGAGCTGGAGGCGCTATGCATCCAAGTAATGTAGGAAATGCAGGTCCACAAGGACCATCAGGAGGTATCCCTAACAGCACAGGACCTCAAGGTAAGTTACCGCTGGTTAACTTTAAACACAGTAAACTCGAAAAAACGTGAAGTAATGTTTACCAAAAGTGTTACAGTCAGCCATATATTTTTTAAGAAACTTAGTTCTGAAAAAAAAAACTAAAAAAGTTCCAAAATATTTAAAAGAAAACACACAAATTTATTTGGAACTTATTTTGTTCATTGATTTTGATTGCTTAAAGTTTGCACAATCGATGGTGTAAAAAGCCAGCGTATAATTGAGAAATACTCAATTTGTTACCTTTTATGAAACTAAAAGGTCCTATAAATTTAATGTGTCAAAAACTTCGTTATTAAAATCGAACTTTTTCAACAGACTATTACAAATTTAAATATAAAACTTTAAACAATAAACTTTAAAGTCTATTTCATCTTCTTCAGATAAATAATGTAAATCTAGTGCTAATGATACTTCTGCTTCTAAAAAAATATATTTGGGATATTTAAGGTAGAAAGGAGTACCCACAATTAAATAAATATTTTCATACAATAAACTGCAAATTTTAAATTATATTCTTATAAAAAACTTGAAAAACCTTTAAAACTTTTCTTCATCTCAAAAAACGTGCAAAAAAGGGAAGACTTTACAAATAGCAAACCTGATCAAAATTCATGAAAAGGTTTTATTTTTAACTTAAAGTATTTAATAGCTATCAAATGCTTTATGTCTTTTTGTCTTATAAACCACTTTTTAAAATTTGTATTCATTAACGTACATTTACCGCTTTTTAATTAATATTTAAAAAAACTCATCTGTATTTGCCCCTGAAAATATTTATTAAAATCATATAAATATTTTTCAAATATTTACCAATATGTATCTATAACTTTAAATAGAATGTCTTTAATAATAAAAAAATCTGTGAAATATATTTAACACGTCCATATTAATCATAGTTGTTCAACAACAGCGATGCCAATTCAGAGCGTTTTAACTAAGCAAATCGAGCTTCTACTAGTCTTAGTTAAGTCAATACAAATGTTAAAAATCAAAATTTTCTTACTTTTGTATTGCTTACCAAAATTGTCTTAAGTTTTATCACTAACAAAATATAGATAAATCTGAAATATTTTGGATTAGGGTCCACAGTTTTTAACAGTCTGTTATGTAAATCCTTTTCTTAAGCTGTGTTAATTTACATTAAACTAATTAAGTTATCCATTTCTAAATGCAGAAGTTGAGAGATTTTTCAGTGTAATAATTTATTTTAAGACAAAACTAAGAAATAAAATGTCACTCAACACAGTCAATTCTTTAACACACATTAACTGCCTAGCCCAGAATGTCGACAAGAACACTTCTTTCGTATATTTATATTGAAAAAAAAAAAAAACAAATGGTAGTTTTTTATTATTCTTTTCAATATAAATATGCAAAAGAATTGTTCTTGTCGAAATTGTGGGTCTGGCAGTAAATCTGGCTTTAGATAAAAAAACTGTTGTTGTGAAAATTATGGTATTGCATTAGATGTGGCCAGAACATAATCCAGATGTTATAAAACATACATGTTTTTTTATTGACGACGATCAATCTAAACTCTACTTTCCGAACTAAGTTTTATAATGTTAAAAAGACCTTTATTAAAATATTAAATCATTATAACCTTTGAAATTAAAAAAACAGCTATTTATTTAATATTTGACTGTACGTAACCCAGTGCAATTTTATGTTATGTTTTAAAGATCCAATTTGTTATTGATATACGAAAATAGTATATACGTTTTGTTATTATTTTACATTTTGTACACTTTATACCTGACTGAAATTAAATATTGGATTTTTTAAGAATATGCATTTATATAAAACTAGCTTAGCTTAGTCTGATTCGCTACCCTCATTAAAATAAAATATATAAGATTTTTCAAATCAAATCTCGTGCAATGTTATGAAGTTATTTGTACCAAGTTTGAATACTCTTACTGTTACCATTCATTAGTTGTACAGAAATGTATATGGAATTTGTATTGAAGTAGTCCCCCCTATGTTTTCAATAAGGAAGTGGGCCTTTTACAGATATATATACCAAGCTATTTATTCCATATTTGTAAATTGTAGCTGTGGCCGTTCTCTAGATATACAGTAATCTCGTTTGATCTACGCCCATATCTCCAATCCAGTACATTTCTTACGGATGCTGTCTGTATGTTGATTGTCATTCTAATTGTACCAAATTTGGACAATTTTACACTTACCGCTCTTCAAATGTACGGGATTCTATTGTATGCCACGCCCACTTATCTAATCGCGCCCACTTTTTGACTGATGTTGCGTATTGATCACGAAGCTATTTGTACCAACTTTGGAAACTTTAGCTATTACCGTTCTCTAGATATACAGAAATCTCGTTTGCCACGCCCACTTATCCACTCCCACCATCTTTTTTTTTTTAAAGATTTTGCGTATCGATAACCCAGCTATGTGTACTACATTTGGACATTTTTGCTTTTACCGTTCTTTAGATATAAATAAATCTATGTTACGCCACACCCATATCTTCAACACCGCCCAAATATTGTAGGAGTTGTGTATTTCCTACCAAGATGCTTTTACCCCATTTGGAAATTTTGGCTCTTGCCGTTCTCCGGATAAAAAGATATCTACAATCTCTTTGTATGGAAGGAGCCACTCCTACTTTTTCAATCCCGCCCTTACTTTGTCGGATGTTGTTTATTGATAACTAAGATGTTTTACCTAATTTTGAAACCTTGGCTCTTACCGTTCTCCAGATATAGAGAAATCTATAATGTCTTTGTATGGGAGGTGGCACGCCCATTTCTCCAATCCCGTCCATTGTTTTAGAGCTGTTATATATTGCTTACCAAGCTATGTGTACCAAATTTGGACAACTTTTCTCCTACCGTTCTCTATATATAAAAAAATCTATTTTATACCACGCCCACTTGTCCAGTCCCGCCCAGATTTTGTAATGTGTGTTATATTAACCAAGATGCTTAAACCTAATTTGGAAACTGGCTTTTGCGTTCTCTAGAAATACATAAATCTATAATATCTTTGTATGGGAGATGCCACGCCCACCACTCCACTCTCGCCCAGTTTCTTAGGGAGGTTGTGTATTGATAACCCAGTTATGTGTACCAAATTTGGGCAATTTTTCTCTTGTCGTTCCTTAGACATAAGTAAATCTATTTTGTGCCACTTATCCAATCCCGCCCAAATGTTGTCAGTTGTTGTGTATTGATTACCAAGATGCTTGAACCAAATTTGGAAACTCTAGGTCTCTCCGGTCTCCAGATGTACAGAAATTTATATTGTCTTTGTATGGAGGTGCCACGCCCACTTAAAATTTCAAAAAAATATGTAGCCTATAGTTCATTCCAGACCATCAGTAATATACTGTACAAGTTTCATAAAGATCGGTGCAGCGGTTTAGGTGGCTTTAAGGTACAAACAAACAAATACATACATTCATTTTTATATATATAGATAGATATATAGATATAATTTAGATATAATTTTGGCTCTAAATATTTTTCAACGATGTCATTTAGCGCGTTTTGATAAGGGCAGCAGCGCGTTTTGATTGTACAAATTGAACGCTGATGAATAGAATAAAAAAATATTTTGTTTCTATCAGAGACCGTATTTTAATACAATTAAAGCCATCTTTTTTCATATAAAATAAATAACAATTGTGATCAAAAAATGTTTGCTGTTGCACAGTTTGTATTGCTTTTATTCTATCCTGCAGATAGCTTAAGACGTTAGCATAAAATGGAACTCTTTCCCCATACTGAAGTTGCTCTAAACTCTCTTGCACAGAACTGCATTCATTTAGGCGAATATTGATTGCAGCTGCTTTTTCCTTCAGCTTTTTATATTTTCCAACTAGTGGATATGAAGAAGCTTATTCTCAAACTTTTGGAGAATAATAATCATTTAGAAAATACATCATGATGATAACTCGAAACGGCTGGACCGATTTTCTTCAAACATATTTAGGTATTTAGGTGTCGGTTCTGACATATACTCCGAGTAGCTAAACTGGAGCATTCCTATAAGGCTACCGGATCACTGCAGTGTCAATGACCATCTACACCGCGATGGTAGAAATTTTAAGCGAGACAAATTCGGTACGGTGAAATATCTGGCGGGAATATTCACATTATAACCGATAGCAAGGCGGCCATAAGATCCCTGAGAATGTGTTCATTACATCGAGAATTGTCCAAGAATGCCGGATGTCTCTTGAGAAGATAGCGAGACATTCAGTGGTTCCCGGACATAGGCACATACATGGAAACTGCATGGAGGACTCGTTAACGTATGCAGGCAACACGGAATCAAAACGATTCAACATATGATATAGGTATTTCACTCCCAAGGAGTAAGCAACTTATTTCACACAAGTTTCATCTTATTGCCGGTCAGAGATGGCTTGATGAAACTACCTGTGGGGAAACCAGAAAATTTTACCCATCATAGATGAAAAAAGGACTAGGCGGGCATTACAGCTGTCCAGACATCACCTCAGGAACCTTATTGCGGTTATAACGGGCCACTGGCCCTAGGGCTCCCTTACAATGACTTATGTAGAAGTTGCGGTGACGAGTAGGAGGAAGAGTCATCGGAGCATCTTCTGTGTCATTGTCCGGCCTTCGGAGATCTGAGACTTAAACTGTTTGGTCGAAGAACCCTTGGAGACAAAACGTGGCTCTCAAATATTGATTTAAACAGGATCCACTCCTTTATTGAATCGACTGGGTGGCTGAGTGAGAATATCAGCAGCCAGGTAATATTGGACCCTTGGGAGACGGTGTGACATGGTAACACAACTGGAACTAATCAATGGACCCAAGTGAGCCGTGCTTAAGTACGGCTGCCAATGGAAACTAAGCTAAATACATAGGTTAGAAGATTTTAGATAGTCACCTTTCGAAAAACCAAAACTAAATTAAAATCGATATAGGTGTTTGGGAGCTACGGTGACACAGGCACACATATTTAAGAGGATACAGCTAGAAAAGAGTAGATAACTTCTAATCGATTAGACCGATTTTTCTTAAAAATAAAAGTTAAAAACTCAATCGCCACCTTTCAAACAAACAAAATGTTTAAAATTTGAAGAAAACTATTTTTTCTGATATTTATCGTTGAAGAAATTTTATTTTTTCATAATGGAAATAAATATCAATGTTTTATTTTTTTCAACAAACGGGTTTTCTGTGCCCATGTTCTGTAACTCTCGCTTCGAGAAACTTTTCGATTGAAATGCGAGAAATGAAATAAAAATGCCATAAATTTAAACAAACAACTGTTTTTCTCACTTAACTGGCGAGTAATAGCTGTCACGTAAGGAAATTACTCGCCAATTTACAGAAAAAGTGTGTCTGTAAAATTTTTGTAAGAAAGTTCCCGCTTTGAACTGTCAAATAAACTCACGCATAAAAACGAGGTGAGAAAAAATATTTCCACTAAAAAAAATATTAATTTAATATGCAAAATGCAATGAATAAAAACATGGAAGAGATAAGTATTTTGTTTTTGACTGATTTTTTCATTGCTATACGAATGTTATCAAAGCAATTTTGTAATTAACAAACATTCAAGTCGCACTTTATATTTTTTGGTGTAGCCGACGGTTGTATTTTCGCCGCCGTCATTGAAAATTTTTCAATTTTAGTCATTTTGGCCGCCGTCAACGATATGTGTTACTGGCGTTCTCAACGTCTGCAAGTTCACGTCGGCTTCGAGTGGAATATTATGACATTTATAACGTAACGACGTAATAGGTAGGTATGTAGGTAGAAAGGCTGGTGTGAAGTCTCCTTCACACCCTCACCCAGAGACCAATATGGTCCATTGTGATGCCTTGTTTATAGATAAATAGCGTAAAAAGAAGGTGAAGAGAAACAGCAAAAGCATTAGAAAAGATAAGGATAGATAAGAAAAGGAAGATCTGACCAAACCCGAGAGAAAAGCCTCACTCAACACAACACCAATCCGCCCTATGTGCGGTTAGCTCACAGTCTCCTGCTGCGCAGCCAGGCCATCCCAATTACGAATCCTATTAGACTCTCGAGCACACAGCCCGGGACGTCCCCTAATTCGCCTAGGAATCTGCTGCCCAGCCACCTCAGCCTGCTGCACTGTAGCCTGGGACAGCGACACAAAATGTGTTCAACCGTCTCCAGCTCCTCCGGGTCCTCACACAACCCGCACATATCCGACACGTCGGATCCCAACCTCATCGCCATCCTGCCTATCATGCAATGACCCGTGATGATTCCTATTATAATCCTCACGCAGACCCTACTTCTGCCCAGCAACAACTCCGAGTCGGACTTCCTAAGCACCGGCCACAGCGTCCGTGATACCCGGCAGTCCGTTCGGTTCCCCCAGGCCCTATTGGTCGCGTCCAGAATCCATTCCCTAATTACGACGACGTAATAACTTTTGATAGTTTTCGACATGAGTTACAGATACACTTTTTTCTCACTTTTCGAGAAACGATGGAATCTTCTGTTTCACATCTTTTCGATGCGAGAAGTTCTCACCAAAGTTACAGAACATGGGTACTGGTTTTAATTTCCAATTGATTGATTTTTCCAAATTAGATACAAGCATTTTGGCTATCAATATACAGCATCCGACAAAATGTGGGCGGGATTAAAGAAGTGGGCGTGGCACAAAATATATTTATTTATGTCGAAAAAATGGTATTTATATAACTCTCTGCTCTTGTCGCACTTTGGTGAAGTCTCGGCATAGCCGAATGTAGCACTCTCACTTGTTTCTAATCAATTTTTTTATCAAAACTTCTGAAAAAGTTACATATCGTTACCTTTGTCGGTAACGATCCATTTTTTTCAAATTATTCAGGAGAGATAAAAATTGTTTAATTTTTTTTTAGTAGACTTTTTAATAATCTATAAATACAGTTCTTTTCTTAAGTCCATCCTCTTAAATTAACAGTAGTCGTAGGATTTTAAAATAAATCATTTGCGGACTTATAGGCTTTTTTGGACTTAGCACAATGGCTCTTTTAAATTTCATTTCATATTTTCCTTAAATATGTTTAGTAACTTTGTTACTAACTTCGTTAAATAAAACGCCGCAAAGTTAAATTAAAATTTAGTAATTAAGTTTATTCTAATTATAACTTAAAATGAGGATTATATTTTTTAATGCGTGTTCGCTCTTAAAGTTGAGAAATAAGAAGAAATTCAAAATGGTAGTTATTTTGTGTTGTACGATATAAAAGCAATCGGTACACGGTAATAAGTAATTGGTACTTAGCTACAGGGCGCCACATTATTCCCCCCACTGGAAGAGGTTCACCTGAACCTTAGAGGGACTGTTACCGGTCTACCACTTGAAGTAGTTCTTGGTTGCAGCACTTCAGGCGAAAAACTGACAGCTGGGCTGGAATCGGTTAATGTGTGGTTGAGATCAATTACATTAGGAACTTGTTGACTTTCTGCAGACGAAGCAGGTACATTCGGTATTGTAGAGTTGAGATCATAGTTTGTGACAAAGGCAGGTTTGAGCCGATCGACACTAATATTACTTTTACGACTTCGAGTCAAAACGGTGTAAAATTTTTCGTGTCGTTTTAATACTAAAAAAGGACCATCGTACGGGTGAGTGAGGGAAGGTCTGATGGAGTCGTTGCGGATGAAAACGTGTGTCGAATTCTGGAGGTTTTTGGAAACAAAAGTTTGAGGTTTAGAGTGATGAAATGTGTCGGTAGGCTTGAGTTTTTGCATGGCTGTTCTAAACTCGGATACAAAATTACTGGCATTTTCAGAAATTCTCTTCTCTTGAAAAAATTCTCCGGGAATAGTTAAGGTAGAGCCGTAAACTAACTCCGCTGGTGACGCTTTCAGATCGGGCTTAAAGGCAACTCGAAGTCCAAGCAATATGATTGGCAAATGATGCACCCATTTTGCTGGATTGTGACACAAGATTGCGGCTTTGAAGGATCGGTGCCACCTCTCAATTATTCCGTTAGCTTGAGGGTGGTACGGTGTCGTACGTAGATGATTCGCTCCAATTACGTTTACCAATTCGGCAAAAATCGACGAATCAAATTGACGACCACGATCGGAAGTAATTCTTGCTGGAACGCCAAACCTGGATATCCACTGAGCTACAAGAGCTTTTACAACAGTCTCGGCAGACATATCAGGAATAGGAACCGCTTCTGGCCAGCGAGTAAAACGGTCCATTACTGTGAGGCAATATCGTTGTCCTTCACATAATGGAAACGGACCAACGATATCGATGTTTATATGCGCGAAGCGCTCTGTTGGTGGTTCGTACTTAGCGGGAGATGATCGAGTGTGTCGCTGTATCTTTGAACGTTGACATTGGAAACAGTTTCTCACGAAGGCAGCAGAATCCTTACGAATCCCAGGCCAACAAAATCTACCAGTGACTAGTTTGGTGGTTGCTCGGACGCCTGGGTGTGACAGATTGTGAACCGTCGCTAAAATTTGTGTACGAAAGTCCTTTGGGACATACGGGCGTACCCGAGATGTCGTTGTGTCACAGATAAGTTGGTCGTTGCAACCTGGGATTGAAAAAAATTTTAGTTTTAGCGAATTCATTTGCATACCTGAATTTTGAAGCATTCTCTGAAGCTCCTCATCATTTCGTTGAGCAACTGCAATTCGGGAGTAGTCGACAATTTGGTCAATTGATCCGATGCGAGAGAGAGCATCAGCGGTTGCGTTTTCCGGGCCAGGCGTATGACGAATATCGGTAGTAAACTGACTGATGAAGTCGAGTTGGCGAATTCGACGAGGCGAAGCCTTTTCGAGTTTTTGTTGAAAAGCGAAAATCAGCGGACGATGGTCTGTTACGATATAGCACCTGCGACCCTCAATCATATAGCGAAAATGACAGACGGCTTGGTAAATTGCAGATAATTCTCGATCGTACGTAGAGTATCTTTGTTGCGTATTAGTAAACTTCTTTGAAAAAAATGCTAAGGGCTGAAGACTGCCATCCATTTTTTGATGAAGGGCTGCACCGGCTGCTGTGTCGGAAGCGTCGACGTACAGTGCTAATTCGGCATCGGCAGCAGGGTGCGCTAAAAGTGTGGCGTTGGCTAGCTCATTTTTACAACGGTCAAATGCAGCTTCGGCGGTCGGAGTCCACGTAATGGGAGTACGGTCGTTTTTTCTGTTGCCGATAATAAGTCTTTGTAATTCGCTTTGGTACGAAATCGCATGTGGTAAGAACTTCCGGTAAAAGTTCAACATTGCGATGAATCTCTTAAGCTCTTGAGCCACTTTCGGTTTCGGGAAATCACGTAAAGCTTCTACTTTTTCAGGCAATGGGCGGATACCGTCAGCGTTCACCAGATGACCCAGAAATTTAATTTCATTTTTACCAAACTCACATTTTTTTACGTTGATGGCAAGGTGGTTTTCCTGAAGGCGTCGGAAGACTTCGGCCAAATCACGACGATGTTGTTCAATTGAAGACGAGGCGACACAAATGTCGTCGATATAAGGGAAAACAAAATCCAGACCGCGTAACACCTCATTGATAAGCCTCTGGAAGGTTTGGGCGGCATTACAAAGGCCGAACGTCATAAATTTAAATTGGTAAAGGCCGAACGGGGTACTGATTGATGTTTTCGGAATGTCATCCGGGTGGATTGGAACCTGGTGAAAAGCTTTTTGGAGATCAATCTTAGAAAAAATTGTCTTACCTCGAAGGTTTGTGGTAAAGTCGGTTAAAAACGGCAAAGGATAACGGTCTGGTAACGTCTGAGCGTTAAGGGCACGATAGTCGCCACATGGCCTCCAAGTTCCGTCACTTTTCTTGACTAAGTGCAACGGACTAGACCAATTGCTGTTAGACGGCTCACAAATCCCAGTTTTCATTAAAAAATCAAATTCTTTTTTTGCGGCAGCGAGCTTCTCCGGCGATAAACGTCGAGGGCGACAAAACACAGGTTGGCCTGTCGTCTCAATTTTATGTGTAATCGTAGATTTCGTCGTTGAACCATAAGGTGAAAGTTTGGTGACGTCAGAAAAAGTTTCCAAAATGTCCGCGAAAGGCTCTGATGCATCGAAGGTCTTAATGGCAGCTGCTTCATGTAGTGTAGATGACGTAAGCTGGGAAATAAGACCCGTGACATTGTCGATGAGTCGGTTGCGTCGTAAATCGATGAGTAAATCGTAAGATTTGATGAAATCGGAGCCGATGATAGGTGATGTCACGTCAGCGATTACAAATGACCAAAAAAATTCACGGCGTAGGCCAAGGACTAATTTTATACGCTTTTCCCCGATTACTTTAATTGGGGAGCCGTTGGCGGCGAATAACCTTACGGCAGTTGGACGGACATCGAACGACTTCGAAGTCAACGGCAGTACGGAAACATCGGCACCACTGTCGATCAAAAAAAATTTTTTAGAGTACCTGTCTTTGATTTGGAGACGAAATATTTGGCACCTAGTGGGGGATCTTTCGTCTGAATCCTCCACCGGCTGGCGAAGTCAATTAGACGAAGCCGTGGATGTGACGTTCACGTGACGTTGCTTGTGTCGACAGGGACTCCGACACTTTTGAGCACTGCGACCATATTTTTTATGGTACCAGCACTCGTCTCCAGATGTGTTGTTGTTGTCATAAGCAGGTCGATTATTTGATCGGTTGCGCGGCGTAGTTATTCGTGACCGTGAACGGGAACGAATTGAAAAATTTTCAAATTGTTTGGCAAGTTCGACGACGGCTGCACGTAGCTCATTAATCTCATCAGATGAACGGGCATTAACGTTGTTTATTTGGCTAGATGACATGGCGTCTACGATAGAGTCGGCAACTTTCGTGAATTCAGCTGGTGTACCAGTTGAAGCCGCCACCACCGGTTGAGCAAACTCCGGCAACCGCTTTGTCCACAAACCTTTCAATGCGGCATCCCCTAGAGTGTTGCCGGCAACTCGCTTCATCTCGAAGTACAACTCGGATGGTTTTTTGTCACCTAGGGGAAGCTCTGAGAGAAGTCGATTGAGGCGTCGTTGTTCGCTGTCTGCGAAGTGTTCAATTATTTTGGCTTTAATGTAGTCGTATCTTTCGGTGGACGGCATGGACGCGATGACGTCGGCCAGTTGCGCAATTACGTTCGGATCAAGGGCTGCTAAAACGGTGGCCATTTTTTGCTTGTCTGCGACTATTCCCGATGCGGTGAACCAAAAGTCCATTGTGGTGAACCAAGCCTCGATGTTGGCGCTGGACACTTGAGGAACAGGCAAACGAGCGTATACGACGCTAACATTAATGCCACTACCGTTGCTACCCCCTGCATTTTCCGAAGACATGCCGCTATCATTAGGATTTGACATCGTCGTCGAGAAGTTTCAATAAAAATCAAGCAAAAGAAGATGGCGGACTAAAGTACTGCTGGCCGGTCACGTAAAAATTTTAAAGTTTTTTTACATAAAAAATACTTTTATATAAAGAACACCTGGGGTCACCAGTTTAGTAACTTTGTTACTAACTTCGTTAAATAAAACGCCGCAAAGTTAAATTAAAATTTAGTAATTAAGTTTATTCTAATTATAACTTAAAATGAGGATTATATTTTTTAATGCGTGTTCGCTCTTAAAGTTGAGAAATAAGAAGAAATTCAAAATGGTAGTTATTTTGTGTTGTACGATATAAAAGCAATCGGTACACGGTAATAAGTAATTGGTACTTAGCTACAGGGCGCCACATATGTTTTCTTTTATTTCTGAAATTTAATTTAAGGAATGGTTCCTTATGAAGCATAATTCGTTACAGCGGTGTTCGCTGTAACTAAAAAAGCTCAATAAAACTAATAAAAAAGTAAATGTATTTGGTATTTACCAGAATGTAGTTATTTTATTGGTGTTGATAAACAAAATATTTATTGGTTAACAATAAATAAGAATTAATAGTTTAAAGAAAAGAAATAAATAATAATAAAATGGTATATTTTTGCGATATAGGGAACCTCCAATTGCTTAAAATTATACGATAATGTTGAATTCAATAGTGTATTTTTTTTAAGCGGAAGCTTCCTATGTTAAAAAAATAGGTACAGAATATTTAGAAAATCAAATCATAGATGAGGTAGATCATCATAAAAACGGTGATGGTCCTTGGGTAAAGTCAGTTTTAAAAATTGCATTTCTTCATATTTTCTTGCCGTTACTTTCCTTCTTTCATTATAGAGTGGTTCCAAACTCGAAAAATAAATAGGTTTTATATTTTTATTTATTTTCTGTGGTAAATTTTTCCACTCTTCGGTGAAACGAAGTTTATACTTTGTTTCACAATTTTTACCTCTTCCAGGCCAATAAATAATACAATACAATAAATAGTTACCTTCGGCGTCAAACAACCGTATAATTATGGTATTTTGCAATATTTTATATTTTTTAAAATTCACAAAATTCGACTGAAGACAGTAAATACTTAAGATTGTATTTAGATGTGTGGTTATAACAAGGACGAAGAAAATATTGAAAATAACCAAAATTCTCAATGCCTGCAAAAGCATTTAAAACTGTAATCACTTCCATATAACAAATTATATGAAATGCAAAGTAGATATTTAATATTGTAGATATTGCCAAATTGCTGTAATTCTTTATAATCCAACTTGAAAAGAAAAGACTTTATTAAAAAAAAAAAAAATTTGTTCCTTTCAACTGGACTTGGCATATTTTCTTACTTATTAAAATTTTTTTTGGACTTGGCATATTTGCCTACCACTGCATTCCAGCAAGGAAAAACAAAATAATGGTATTGATTTTGCTTGTAAATGATGTATGTTGAATTATACTAGCAAGCTTCATCAAAATCTCAATTTCGACAAAAAGTGGACTTAGCACTTTTTCCGACTAAGGTAACGATATATTAAATTTTTAGTTTCTAAATTTGTATGTTATTCATTTCACAAAAAGAGGGAAAATTGCTGAAGTCACCCATAACTGGCATTAAAAACGTCGTTATTCTTCTTGATTTGATTAGCTGCGTTCGAGAACACAAAAGTTTTTACTATTTTTTACTGAACTTTACTGCATTTTACTAAATTGCGTTCGCGTACACAAACTACAGTAAATGAGAACACAAATTGAGAGCGTAAAGTGACAGTTCTTGACTGAGTACTTACAAATTTTTACTGCAGAAATTTTTGCAGTAAAATTTAGTAAATCAAAAAAACATATGTTACAAAAGGTAAACAAGCAAAAGAAACAAACAAAAACGATACAAATTGTGAAGAAATTGTTTGAAAAAAAGAAAGAGAAATAAAATAAATTGTTTTTATTTTCTTAAAATTTCGTGTTATAAAAAGTATTTAATCGGGTACCGATAAGAAAACGAGTTAAGTAGTCAAAAGTGTAAACTTTTTTCAACACTTTAATTATTTGACATCAGCTGTTGCCTTTATTTTACGAAATTTTACAAATTTTGCGTTCGCGTACTTTTTTGGACAACAGCTTTTTGAGAGAGCAAATTTTTAAGTTTACTCATTTACTGCATTTTACTGTAAAAGTACTCAAACGCACCTATTGTCAGCTTTAAAAGCTTTTGCTTTAAACATAAGGCCGCTTGCATGCAAGTAAACAATTTGAAACGGGTTTTCTCAAATTTTTACAAGCTGTGAAGAAAGTAGGGTCTACCGTTTTGCAGGACCGAAGAAAGTGTTGTTAAAGCATTTACGAATGTATTTTTTTATTACTTTTTAAACAAATCCGTAACACATGACCTTTTCTTTAACATCATTGTATGTATGTATGTAAAAGAAATTGTTTGTCATT
Organism: Pollenia amentaria; assembly: GCA_943735925.1. Lineage (NCBI taxonomy): Eukaryota > Metazoa > Arthropoda > Insecta > Diptera > Polleniidae > Pollenia > Pollenia amentaria. Next base: position 224,908,455 of record OX031007.1, on the reverse strand, counting down.
AAGCTGTGATAAAATTGTTTTGTGAGGATTCCAAAAATTAATTAAAATCTACATAATTTATTGCAAAAAAAAGTTCTAAATAAATAAGCTCACGTTTTAGAGCCTTTAGACTTTGTTCACGTTTTAGAGTAGTCAATGTAAAAATTAAAATTTTCATGTTTTTAATTCATGTTTCTGCGAGTTCACTACAAAAAAGTATATTCACATGTTCCTCGAAAATTGCCTACAATAACTGTTTCTTAAAAATATAATTTATTTTCAAGGTAATCTTAATCAAATGTTAAATATGCCGCCTGGCATGCAGAAAAATCCTAACATGACTATGGGTCAAGGTCAACAAATGTTCAATGTCAATCGTGGTGTAGTTGGCCAACAACAATTTTTACGTCAAAGCCCTTCGCCTAGTACAGTTCCTTCGCCGGCTGGCTTAAATGTGCAACAACAGCAACAACTACAGCAACAGGTTGTCAACAGCCAGCAGCAGCAACAATTGCAACAGGCCAATCAAGCTGGAGGACCCCAGGGACCGCAAACTATACCAAACCCCCAAATGATACCTAGCCCAGCTCTAGTACCCTCATCCAGCCCACAAATGCCAGGTTTAATGCAAAATCCCAATCAAAGGCAACAAATGCGTCAATCGCCAAGTGCTCCACTTAATACTCCAGGCCAAGTAACACAAAATAGTCCCTTTAATCCACAGGAAGATCAATTGTATAGAGAAAAATACAAACAACTGACGAAATATAAAGAAACCTTGAAACGTATGGTGGCTAAATTTCGCAATGATGGTAACAATGCTGAATCTTACACTAAAATGAGTAAATTATTGGAAATCTTAAGTAATCCTATGCAAAGAGTGCCGCTGGAGACTTTATTGAAATGTGAAAAGGTTTTGGAAAATATGAAAATCTCACCATTTTGTGGACAAACATTTGGGGTAATTTTTTTTTATTTAAACTTATTGCAAATAAACTAAAAGTTATTAACTATTAATTTGATTCTAGAAATCTTCGAATCCCTTAATGGAAGTAATTAATACTACTTTACAAAGTCCCATTGCCAATCATACTTTGTATAGAACATTTAGACCCAGTCTGGAGTTGTTGTTTGGTACAGACATTTCAGCGCCTGCACCACCAAAAATGGCTCGCATGGCTGAAAAGCCTGCCGTAACCATCGATATAGAAATACCACATGTTTTGCAGGGAGAAATAGCACGCTTAGATCAAAAATTCAAAGTAACTTTGGATCCAACGGCTCAAAATAATAATAAATCCATAAAATTGATTTGCTGTCTCGATGACAAAAAATTACCGATTGTACCACCAGTTAGTGTTAATATACCAGGTAAGTTATTTTATTTTTATACAATTTACAAGTTTAATTTCACTCTTTTACTTGCAGAGGATTATCCCTGGGCTTCTCCTGAATGTTCTCTTATTGAACAAGATTATACGGCTACTGCGTTTCTTAAGGCAGTACAGAATGCTTTAATGTCGCGCATTGCTAAATTGCCAAAATTATATTCTCTTTCTCATTTACTGGATACATGGGAAATGTCTGTACGCCAGGCTTGCTCTCCAAATGCTGTCAAGCCTGTATGCGAATTTACGGCTTTATTGGGCATGTAAATTTATACCATAAAAAATCATTTTCATTTGCAAAATTTCCATTTTATAAAACAGTTTATTAATACATATTTATTAAGCCTCCAGTTTTTTAAGAATAACAGTTTTTATAAAAATTACATTTTAAAGGTATAACATCAAAGAATTTTTTTGTTAACTTTGTATTTACATGGTAATTTGTTTATTTTGTAGGTGTCAAATTGTTCTCAACAAATTCAAAATACATACAAAATTTTAAAATACCCTCAAGTACCTAAACATTTGATTTATGAACTGGTAAGTTTGTTGTAGTTTTGTTGATATATTTTTTTTCCTAGAAATAGTTTTTATTAAATTTTTATATTTACAATACTTAAGGGTTTTACTTTGGATGGTTATACAAAAAAAAAAAAAAAAAACCGCGACTTTTTTTTTATAAATTACATACTAGTTTAAACATTTTGATGAATTAAAGAGAAATTATTTATTCTCCTCGCAGCTTTCTCAATTTTAAAATTATTCTATACAATAGTATAATAGCAGCCGCCGTATTCATAACGAAATTTTTGCATGAAGTTAGCACAAAGTTTATTCATAACACACTAACTAAACTCTGGCTAACGATTTGCTAAACTCTTGTTAAACTCTTGTGAGAAACAGGCGTTTAATGTTGAATAATTTTGTTTGTTTTTTTCTAATTCACTTTTTAATTAAGTCCTTTTTTAAATTTATTTTAATTTAAAAACATTTAACATTTTTATATGGGGAGGCAAAAACAAAAAATAAAAAAAATTATGAAATGAAATGACAAAACCAGCGATGATTTATGCAAAACGTGTTGCATTTTTGAGCACTATAATGTGGCATCATGATTATTCAGAGTTGATTTATTAAAAGTTAGCAGACGGATAAAATTCGTTATGAATAAACTCTGTGCTAACAAGCTGCTAAGCTTAATCGGCATTCTAGTTAGCAGCTCGTTGTACGTAGTGTACAAACTGTGGCTAACTTTTTGTTATGAATACGGCTGACTACAGTATTATACCATGTTATGTACTAATTTTCAATTCCAATAAATATTTATTGGTTTTTACTTAACATTTTCTTTTCTTAAACATACACAATTATCACTCTATGCTGGCTCTCAATTTTTTGTATAGAATTTTGACATTTAGAATAACTTTGTTCATACTTAAAAAAGAATCAGCATTATCATTATCACATTCGGAACTTTGTTGTCCAAAATATTTTGGGGTGAATGTAAAAAATGCAAAAATCAGCGAATTGTGTGAGGTTTTTTTTCTTTCTTAAATTTTTACATTAAACCAAATATTTTTCCTTTATAATCCGTAATTGGAAAATTTTTTTTTGGATGGTTTTATACATAATGAAATATCGTTCGTGTCATATCGTACGTGACAGACTGTTCTTTTATAGTATTTAAAAGTTATGAAATATATTTTTTGTAAATATATGTATACAAAAACTTAAAACAAACCAGTAAGTAAGTATAGTCGGTCAAGCCCGTGTAGGGTAGCATCTACACCATAATATTTAAAAATTTTTTTGAGAGTACCCTAATCCAATCATGGTCGCCAGAACAGAATTATGCTTTAAGGTTGGGAATCATATAAAAGGTTTTTGTGGCAAATATTATTTATATATTTTTATCTACATGAGATTTGTTTGACCTACCCGATTTAAGGAAGGGGGTTTATATGGGACATATGGTTAATTTTGGACCTTCCAGCACAACATTTTGTCATAACATAGTACCTATCGTAAAAGTTAATGTCGCCAATTTATATGTCAATACCAACATTTCTAAGGATTTGGACCCGTTTGTTATGCAGACGATGTTGTAATACTTCTAATGGGCAAGGATCTAAACTACTTGTGCAGAAGGGCTGAGGAGGCCCCTCGGCTATTCTAAACCAAGGGGGCTAAACGTTAATCCAGCGAAGACGGAAATATGTCTGTTTACAATAAGTACAACAATTTATGCCTATACGGAACCTCGTTTCTTAGACAGGACGATACCAGTGACCGACACTTGGACGAAATCCTTGATCGGAAACTAAACTGGAAACACCACGTAGAGGAGAAACCAACAGGACAAGCCGATTTTGGATATACCCCTGATCATAACTCAGGTGAGGTATGAAGTGGTACTCGCAGGTGAACTGCTCTTATCTCTCGGCAAATTATATATCGGTGATCACAGGGAAAGTCATCAGTGCATATTAGATACATAAATTGGATATACACGTCTTCGGGCATGCCCGCCCAAATACCAGAGACGGAAATATGTGGGAAACTGCGAGACTTTGATCCATAATAGGCGATCTTGGTCGAGTGGAACTTTGGAGCAAACGCCTGTGGGGATCTGTTGCTACACAGACTGCTCTAAACTGGGGAATAAAACGGGCATGGGGGTCTATGTTGAAAACCCAGAAACCGAAAGATATTCCAACGTCTTTCGGATCACAACAGAAGCTTCCAGGCGGAAGGCCGTGATATTACGGAATGTGTGAGATGGATTTAATCGAATATGGGGCAGGTAAACGCTTACATATATACCGACAGCCAAAGGCAGTAAGGGCGATATCAGCTAATAGAGTTTAGTCCAGAACCTTATTGGACTGTAGGAGAGCCATTCCCGAATTTTCCTCGGGCAGTGGGATCCGTATCATATGGGTGCCGGGCCACTCGGGGATAGTCGGTAACGAAAGGGCCAATTTACTCGCTATCGGGGGAAGAGAACTCGAAGCAGTTAACCTGGCGACTGCGAAGCCGTTTGGGGCAACGAAAGCAGAATTGAAGGCGTTGGCTAGGAAAACCCACACGGCCAGTTGGAATAATTAGACTGTGGGTAATATCACTAAAATTTCATGGGGTAACACAGACAAGAGGAGAACAAGAAGCCTCAATGGAATCAAGTCCGAAGTTTGTATGATGCTGCCTTAAGGAACTACGTCCGAGAAACTGGGTTTCTTAACCGCCTCCCTATGATGGTGGTAGCACTATTTACCTAAATTCCCATGTTTCTTTCTTAAGGAGTGCACAAAAGGCACGGTAGTGGCCTAGGTGTATATCGTACTGATATGAGGTTGCTTCGTCCTCTTTTCTTTGATGCTTCGTCCTCCTTTCGACCTAACCTAATTCCGATCAATACTTTTTTGCGACAAAAGTCTTACCTTGAACTTTTTTTGAAACACTTGCGATTGATCAAATACAAATGACATAGATAAATGATGTTTTTGCACCACGTAAGTGACATGAGAATAGTATCCAAAACAAACCGTTAATTAATTCATTTATTAATGATGTGCTAATAATCCCAATTTTTTTAAATGAATGATATACCGGTAACCGAACTAAATATTTGGTCCTTTCTCAAGGAAATAAAAACAGAATTTTAATTTAAATGGTTTAAAATTTTCAAAAGCCTTCAAATAAAAACTCAAATTTGTATGTAAGTTTTGAATAAATTGAAAAATATATATTGGGTTATTTATTTACCATAATGTAATTCCCATTGTTGATTATTTTAAAGATAATATTTTCTTTTTCATATTCTTTTTTCATGTCTCTTGTTTAACAATATTTTTACATTTCTATCTAAATTACACAGTGAAAAATAGTTTTTTTTTTAACAATTTGTGTCTAATAATAGTTAAAAAATAAATTAGATTATTTTTTTCTTGATTTTAATATTTAAAATTTTATATTCTTTAATACAAAACAAAGAACTTAAAAATTAATTACATAAAAAAAACAAAAAACTTAAATATCACAGTTTATATATATTTGTTTAATTATAAAAATATAATAAAAATTAATTATGTAAAAAAATTATAACATGCTTCTAAAAACAAATAAAAATGGCTTTTGAGAATTTAGTAAATAGGGAAATTGAAAAAGTTTTTAGTATAATACATTTGTTTTTTATAAATAAGCCATTTTATTTATTTATTTATTTTTGAAATTTGTTTTAAGGCAAAAAAAATTAGTTTTTTATAAAATATTTAAATTAATTTCCTTTCAAGCTAATCTAGTTATGTATTTCCTTTAAATTAGTAAATTTTTTAAGAATTTATATTTACATAGTTTGTTCTTTTTTTTAAGTGGAATGAATTTATTTTTCAAGTTTGTGTTTAAAAATACCTTTTTGCCTAATTTTTGTAAAAAATTTAGTTGTGTTTGAAATGAGATTTTTTTCTTTGTTTAAATTTAGTGCTGCTGTTGCAGTGTTATTGCTGTGGCAGGTTGTGGTATTAGATTAGCAAAACTTGCCACCTGTTGTAAATTCAACAAATCTGTAGCACTGCAAATTTGCACTTGCAACTGGGATATTTGTGTTGGGGGTATTGTTGAATTTTGTACTGTTGTATCTAATGGGGTGGCGGGAGCTATGGGTCTTAAATGTTGCAGCATTTGCCCGGGTATATTAACAGGACCTTCCATCAGAGTGGGCAATTGCGTGCTGCTTGGACCAACCAATTGTCTGCCAACATCTTGACGTTTCGAGGCATGTCTTTTAACATGTTTGGACAAATGATCACTGCGCATAAACTTTTTGTCACAAACACTGCAAACAAATTTTTTCTCTCCTGTATGAGTACGCTTATGACGTGACAACTCATCTGATCTAGAGAAACGCTTGTCACAATTTTCCCATTTACAGATAAAAGGCCTCTCACCAGTATGAACCCTTTGATGGGCCTTTAAGTGGCTAGATTTGAAATAATTTTTACCACAATCGGGATGATTACATTCATAAATGCGTTTGCGTTCAGCTGCAGGAGTAGAGGAAGAATTTACCGATTTTTGGCTGCTATTGTTTGTGGTGATGGCAGGGTTTGCATTCGAGTTAACTGTAATGGCGGGGTGGGCTGTAGTTGTTAAACTATGTAGTAAAACATTAGGATTTAATAGCAGGAATTGGGGGGGCATGAGATTTGCTGAAGCTTGATTTGTTTCCGTAACCACAAAATTTGATTTTGGTGCTATAACTTGATATTTCTTGCAGGTATAATCATTACTTGCCGGAACTTTGGCTGTGGCTGTTGTACAGGCGGGTAAAGTAAAACGAAACTGAGGTACTTGTAACATTTGCACACTGCTACTGCGTATTCTTTCCCCCTGTTCCTCTTCTTTAACTTGACTCTCATCTTTGGTTTCTAATACTTGCTTAGCCAATAAAGGTGGTGTTGTTAATGTTTCACCATCTGATGACTCTGTGGTCTCTGTAGCTGTTCTTTTACGATTCATTTTAAATTTCAAACTACGCCACACATTTGTTTGTGAACAATCATCATCGGTATTGTATGATGATAAGGAATTGGAAAGCGATACAGAGGAGGTGGAGGGTGTTTGTGATATACTGGATATGGTAGAAGAGCAGGAATTTTCATCTAAAGTCGAGCAGATCCCCGAACTGTTGACATGCATTATAACACTGGCTCTTTGTTGTTGTTGCTGCTGATGTTGTGGGGCGGGTGTCAAATTTAATTTTTGTTTTTTACATGCTGGCTGTACACAACACTCCATACCATCATCTTCGGTATCTGAGGGTTGAGGTGTAATAATACCATTTTGCGTGGGTACTGATTTACAATTTTTCAATTGCTGCTGATGCTCCAATTGTAATTGAAGTCTAGCTTTTAATAACTTGTCATCTAATTGTTTGCAAGCCGGAGGATGACACTAAAATAAAAACAAATTAAAAAATAAAATGAATTATTTTTTTAATTAAAATATTTTTTAAATTAACTTATAAACAAACAATGTATTGTGTATATTAATTATATATATTCGTCTCATTGCCTCAATAATTAGTATTACCTTCCCTGGCTCATTGTACCTATCTTGATAATTAATAATTATAATTAATGACTTCCTTCCCTAGCATTTTAAATTTGGTTTAAAAAACCTAATAAATACGTACAATGCACGTTTTTAACAGGCAAACAGATAATTTAGTTAGTTCTCTGTTTATTATTAACATTTGCTGTTATATTTACTTTTTGTCTCTCTCATTCTCTCCCTTTTCTTAATCGCTTCTATAATGGCCGCTCTCGAGGGTAAATAAAAATGTCCCCCATTTATAAAACAACAATAACGAAAAGAAACTACATACCTACTCGTTTTTTTTATTTACGTGAGATTTTGTTTGCATGTGTGTGTTCGTATGTGTTTTTATTTTGGTTTTACACGCGTTAAGTGCATGATTTCTGGCTCGGTTGTGTTTCAAAGGTCTACGTCATTGCACATTAAAAGATTTTTTGTTTATTTTTAAACTCAATATAAAAAAGAATTTATAGAGCAGCCATCACAACTACAACAACTGTAAAATAAACACTCATATTTGTTTGTGTATTTTTAAACAACGTAAAGGAATTTTATAAACGGGCTTGGTTCATGATTATTTTTTTCATTGATATCAAACAAAAAAGGAAAATAAAACGAAGAGAAAAAAAGCGCCAATTTAATAATACAAAAACAAAGACAAGCAACGAAACACTCCCTCTTTTACGAAATTAACAGGTACTCAGACAATTTTGCTCGTGAAAACTAGTTACTACGTCAACTTTTTAAGAGATTTTCTTTCACAACATAATTAAGACATCCGTAGAAATTACTATACCCCCAATTTAAAGTAAAAATAAATAAAAAGAAAAAATAAAATAATAGCAAAAGCCATATTTTTATTTCTGCTTTTGCTGTTATTGTTTTCGTCGTTAAGTCCAATGTACGGTTTGTTTTTCGCTAGGTCGTTTGTATAAATGTGTATGTGTGTATGCATAAACAATAACATAAAATCACTCGTCTACTTCATGATTGTACATTCAATGTTCACGTGAACAGCAGCTGATACCAGACTAAAGACTGCGTGATCAATGCCTCTATATAAGTTGGAAAGAGATAGAAAACATTTGTTTTCAAAGTTTCTGTTAGTTAAATAAAGATGCCTGCTATTTTAGAGGTAAAATCCAACAAAAGTAGATGAAGAAGATAGGTAGGTAAGTATAAGTTTTTTTTATTATTTCAAAATAAATTTAATTTAAATAAATGTGTTTTATTTTTATTTCTTTGAAAAATTTATGATTCGTCATAATTTTTTTTGTGCGAATGTTTGCACATTTTCTTTTTTAAATTTCTTTATAGGTATGTACACATTTACTTAATTTTAAAGAATTAAGCGTGTCGGTTTTTAACTACATACCTACTTACATATAATAAATTATTTTTTTTTAGTATAATTCAGTTATTTTTAGCAAGATTTATAAAGATTATAGGTATTTAACTAAATATCATAAATAAATAAAAATCAAATCTTTTTTCTGATTTAAGATAAAAACTGAGTCATAATTTTCTCTGAAGGGTCCTGGAAAAAATTAATAGGGGCGTGTCTTTAACAATAATTTAATTTTGTTTACAAATTTTTTTTTAAAAATAAAAAGGTTTTTCACAACAAACTTCCTTAAATATGTTTAACACATAATTGACCTACATTCAATATTTATCATCTTTTTTGCCTTGCTTATAATTATCCTAAAATGAAACAATTTTGCCTAGACTTAATAAAGCTAAAATAAATCTTAAAAATTCTGAAGATTTTTTTCAAAAGGATAACTTAATAAAATATACTTAAAAGAAAATCCTAACAGTTCTCTAGTTAGGAAATTTTTAAAATTTGTTATCTTTTTTAACTTAAAAAGCATAATTTATTACGTTTTTTGTTAAAAAAAACTTTCAAACCCTACATGTTCTTTTTATAAAATTTAAACAAATTTTTTAAAACTTACATTTTCAATTTTATTTTCACACAAAGGCGGTGTAGCGGGTGGTGAAGGTAATAAAGTAATATCCATTTTTCAGTGCTTTTTTGTTAATTTGATATTAATTAATTAATTAGTAAATCTTGTTTAGTTTCAAAATAATCCTTTTTAGGTTGTTATTAAAACTTTTCACTTGTTTTTAATTGAAATCTGTTTTATTTTGTAACTTAATAAATTTCTCTTTTAATTCTTTGCATAAAGTTACTTTATAATCATTTGTATAGTTTTCTTTAAAAATTCTTTTTATTTCCCTTAAGTTTTTTCACTTATTTTTTTTTTTCAATAAAAATTTCTTTTTAAATAAATATATTTTTTCCCAAAAAATATCAGCGTCTAAATAAAAAACGCTTTTAAGCAGCCGTTCCGTTGGACAATCAACAAACGAATGAAAACACTTTTGAAATTTATTTTAACAAGTTAAGTTTGCTTTTAGCTGCCACTCATTCAGCTAACACAGGCAGCAGCAACAGCCAGCAACAAATCTCATTGAAAACAGAAAAAGAAGGCTCGTTTGTGAACTACAACACAACACACACATCCATAAGTATGTATTTGTATCTAGATTGTTTTTTCCCCCACTTACTATATAGTAAGTGAATCTGACAATTGTTTTCTTTTAGCTGTCGTTGCGGACTTTCTGTTGGGGTGTTGTATTAACCACATATACATACATATGTGCATAAATACATACATACATAATATGTTGAGGTTTTTCTTGCATTTTCGGTCTGGAATGGAAAAAAACTCAAAATTTGTTAAGAATTAATCGCGTATCGTCTTGGTTTCAATGAATAATAACAGTGTAGGTGCCCTTTTCTGACAGCATTGGAGTGACGTAGTATGGGTTCTATTTTTTTTCATTTAAAGCAAAAAAAAAGTTTCTAGTGATAACTCCAAGGTTTTAGTGATTCTTTTTGGGCAAACACAACAAATATTTTAAAATGGCTTTTTTCACATCAATCCTGGCTTATAATCCCTAGTAATTTTCCTTTAATTCCAAAATTAAGATTTTTAACAATTTTCAAAAACGGCGGAAAAAAACATTTCTGTACTGAAAATAACGTTTTGTGCTAAAAATTACGTCATGTACAAAGCTTTTACAAAGAAAAAACTAGTTTCTTTTTACTAAAAATACATTTTTACTAAAGACAATTTTTTTTCTAAAAACTCTGTTTTTTTTTCCTAAAAACTACGTTTCTTACTACAAACTACTTTTTTTTTACATCTACATTTTTTTTTTACTAAAAACTACGTTTTTTTACTAAAAACTATTTTTTTTTACTAAAAACTAAATTTTTTACTAAAAATTAGGTTTTTTTTTACTAAAAACTACGTTTTATTTTACTAAAAACTACTTACGTTTTTATTAAATCTACGTACAACTTTTTTTTTCTAAAAACTACGTTTTTTTTTACTAAAAACTACTTACGTTTTTAACAAAGAACTACGTTTTTTACTTAAACCTACCCTTTTTACCAAAATCTACATTTTTTACTTAATTTTGCGATTTTTACACAATTTTTGGTCCAAAATATGCGGGGGTGTTCTGGAAATCGAAACGGAAGAATTTGAATGTCGTTTTTTGATAAAATATTTTTAGTAAAAGATATACAAATGCAATACAATAAAAATATTCCTCTAATTAACAAAATTCTAAAAGAAAATTTAAAAAAATTTGATTAAGAGCGTATTAAGAACAACTTTAAAATTCTTGCATTTTCGATTTCCAGAACACCCTTGATAATTTCTAGCTAGTAAAAGGCAATTAATTTCCTGTATTTATAAAAATATTTTATATTTAATAGACAATTTTCTATGAAAATAAGTGTTTGTTAAATTTAATATTCGTTTATGAATATGCGGAAATATTTTTAGTCTAAAATACAGTTTTAAGCAGGGCTGTGGAGTCGTCAGAAAAAAGTACTAACTCCGACTCCAAACGCTGAAATTTTTTAAGTGCGACTCCGACTCCTACTCTAACCTTGATGCTAAAAGTGCATGAGACAGGTCCTACTTTTACTTTAAACTCTTTTTATACCCTCCACCCATAGTGCTGAATGAGGGAACACTAAGTTTGTCATTCCGTTATATATATATTCTAGTTTCTTGAGTAATTCTAAGTCGATTTAGTCATGTCCGTCTGTTGAAAACACGCTCACTTTCGAAAAACTCAAAGAATAAGAACAATGTTGGTGTCAAATTGCTTCTAGTTGTCCTAAGCAGTTTTGGATTGAAATCGTGCAAAATCTGATCAGTAGGAACAGAGTTATGAATCAAAATGTAGAACCACCACCCAAAAAATTGACAATTTTGTTATAAAAACTAACATAAAAGATGGAATAAGGCACGGCGTGATATAAGATTTTGCACAAACTCCTTCTATATGATTAGAAATCATACTGTATGTCTAAATCCGTAAAAAATATTGCTATCATGAACCGGCATGGACAGTTACGATCATGATATTTTATACAAGTAAGTTCAAATTGCTGGAAATAAAAGCATAACCTTGACTGATTGTCGTCCAATTGGTTTAAACCGGAACCAATTTTTATACTGACGTCCGTTTTTATAAAGACTAACTGCCGTATTCATAAAAAACTAAATTGGATATGAAATATATTTTAAGGAAAATTTGTATGAAAATTTAGTTTTAAAATACGTTTGAAATCTATTTTATTTTTTATGAATACGGCAGTAAGTAACAATTTACAGCTCTCATATATTCTAACTGTCGGTGGAGGGTATGTTTCTGTAAAAATTTCAGATCGATATTTGAAATATTGCATTTCCAATTTCGAAGAATTTTTATTTTGGAAAATATTAAAAATTTTTTTTAAATTTTTATGCAGAAAAATTTTGGAGTCGGAGTCGCGAGTTTTTGTGGTTACTACGACTCCGACTTCGGTACAAAAACCTCAACTCCGATCCCGACTGCACAGCCCTGGTTTTAAGTAATAGCTCTTTGGCCAATAATATGGTATTTGTGTAAAAAATTAAATCTTGTGCAAAAACAGATTAAGAGAAAACAATACGGGTTTAATAAAAAAAGCATTAAACCATATATTTTTATATAATTAAAAAATGTTTTAGATTTAAAATTATTTCAAAATTTCATAAATGTACAAGCTTATTTTATCTCATCTATGACAACATACAGGTGTGTCTCTTTATTACATTAAATTTGTTTTAAAACATTTAAATTTTTTTAAGTTCTTTGTTAAAACTATATATTTTTTTACATTAAAAAAAATATGTGGTATTTTTTATTTATGCATAAGTATTTACTCATTTTAATTTATCTTTTTAAAATGATATTGGTGTATTCGTTCCTTCTGTAAAATATATTGCTGCAAGCGATTTTTATTCGTAAGATTCAACATTTAGGGTTTTGTTGATTTTTTCTTATTTATATTTAAAGTTAAGACCTTGTGCCTCTAGCATTTACAATACTGACCTTAAATGACTCAAATGTTCGTTTTAAATAAAAAAAAAGTTATACGAGAATCAGAAAACAATGAGAGTTGTATGACGAGCGCTATTAAAACAGATTTTTAGCAGAATAAATAAATAAACAAGTAATCATGCAGTCTTAAAACAAATTTGTTGATTAATTTTAAAAGAGATTTATATAAAAAATAAAATAAATTCATTGTATTTGCCTTATTGGTATACAATTTATTGTAGACTGAGAGTTAAGATCGAACATAGTTTTCAGTCAAAAATCTTGTATGTAGTTACAGACGAAGTCTTATTTAAATATATAGTTTGTAGTAAAGAACGAAAATATTAGTGAAACACGTAGTTTTAAGTAAAACTTACCTAGTTTTAAGTAAAACTAACGTAGTTTTTTTAGGAAAAAAGTGTTTTTTTTTAGAAAAAAACGAGTAAAAAAAACGAAGTTTTTAGTACAAAACGTAGTTGAAAGTAAAATATGTAGTTTCTTAGTTAGTAACAAACTTATTTTTTAATAAAAAAACTAAATATGTGGTAAATAACGTAGTTTTTAGTAAAAAATTTAGTTCTTTAGCTAAATAACGCAGTTAATAGTAAATAACGTAGTTCCTAGTAAATAACGTAGTTCTTAGTAAAAAAAAGTAGTTGTTAGTAAAAAAACGTAGTTCTTAGTAAAGACGCTAGTTTTTAGTAAAACACACAAATTTTTTAGTAAAAAACGTGTTTTTAGTAAAAAACAAAATTTAGTAAAAAAAACAGTTTTTTGGTAAACAATTTAATTTTTAGTAGAAAATATAGTTTTAGTAAAAAAACTTAGTTGTTATTAAATAACGTAGTTTTTAGTATATGACGTAGTTTTTAGTAAATTACGTAGTGTTTAAGAAAATAAAGTAGTTTGAGGAAAAAACGTAGTTTTAAGCAAAAAACGTAGTTTTTATCAAAAAACGTAGTTTTTAGTAAAAAACGTAGTTTTTAGTAAAAAACGTAGTTTTTAGTAAAAAACGTAGTTTTTAGTAAAAAACGTAGTTTTTAGTAAAAAACGTAGTTTATAGTAAAAATGTAGCTTGTAGAAAAAAAACATAGTTATTAGTGAAAAACGTATTTTTATTAAAAAACGTTGTTTTTAGTAAAAAAAAACGTAGTTTTTAGTAAAAACGTAGTTTTTAGTAAAAAAACATAGTTTTTAGTAAAAAAAAACACGTAGCTTTTAGTAAAAAACGTATTTTTTAGTGAAAAGAAAGCGTAGTTTTTCTTAACAAAGGCAGTTTTTAGTAAATAACGTAGTTTTAAAAAAATAACGCAGTCTTAAGTTTATTCCGACTAGCTTCATTAGATTAGAAAACACACTACTATATAAAACAAGAGATCAATTCAAGTTATACGTATGAGTTGGCGAGACTGGGCTCGGAAATGGAGGATCCTGACTGTTTGGAGGCAGCCAGGCCCCCATTGGGCTCCTATTTTTAAAGAATAAGGAAATGGATTCTGAGTGAGACTAATCAAGTCTGGGAGAACCACACGGACTCCAGGATATCGCGTGTGCTGTGGCCGGTGCTAAGGAACTCCGATTTGGATTCGCTGCTGGACAGGAGTAGGGTCTGCGTCAGGACCATAATAGGCATTATCACGGGCCACTGTATGATAGGCAGGATAGCGGTGAAAATGGGATCTGATTTATAGAGCGTTTTTCTCTTTATTAGGGTGTTCTTGCTTGTTTTGTCCGACTTTTATCTTCCACTGCATTCTCTATACTTGTGCTTTCACTCTTTATTACTTCTATTCTTTTCTTTAAGAGTTCTATCACGAACTGAAGAGTCACAATGGACCATATTTGTCTCTTGGTGAGGATGTGAAGTTGATTACCTAACCTATACATATAAAACATACATAAATATTTATATTTTGGACATTTAATTTTAATAATTATATTCTAATTACTTCGAACCTTTTTCTATTAAATATTATATATTCATATATTTTTCTCAAGCTCTAGATCACTTTTTTTTTAAATTAATTAAAATATTGTTTATTTTTCAATATTTCGATTTCCGTTGGAAATCTTCTTCAGGAAATCTTTTTAAATAATATAAAAGTACAAATTTGTTTTTGACAATAAATGGAAAAATAAATTTAAAATTTCAATTAACAAACTTAAAATAAAAAGAGGAAACCAAACAAACCTTAAAAATATTCGAAACCTAAAGCCTATTTTAATTTTCCTTTCCGTCAATCTATTTATTTTTATTTTAATTTAATATATTTATCAAATTCATTGTGGTGGCAATGATAATGAACAATGTAGGAAAATATATGTAGGTACAACTAGGACAAAACTGAAAACTAGATTAGCAGGACATAAACATGACCAAAAATATAGAAATTATAATTCAGTCCATGGAACGGCATTATTAACACCTTGAAGGGATTTTAATCATTATCCTGATTTTGAGAACACGTCCATTTTGAACATAGAAAATTTTAAGAAACGTAGATATATGCTAGATATCTTTCAGATTAATAATGTTCCATTTGAGAAATGATACTGAGGGATTAGCTCGGATTTATAGACATTTATTGAATAAAAATAAATAGGTTGATGGAAGGGAAAATTATAAATAGGTATTTGTCTTTGATTATTCATAAAATTTAGTTCAGATGGCATAGCACAGATTGAAAATATATGTATATTAAATTAAAATAAAAATAAAAAGATTGAGGGAAAGGGAAATTAAAATAGTTTTTAAGTTTTGAATATTTTTAAAATTTGTTTGGTTTCCCCTTTTATTTTAAGTTTGTAAATTAAAATTTTAAATTTATTTTTTCATTTTTTATTTTTCCATTTATTTTCAATAACAATTTTGTAATTTCATATAATGTAAAAAGATTTCCTGAAGAAGATTTCCAACGGAAATCAAAATATAGAAAAATAAACAATATTTTAATTTATTTTTTTTTTTAAAAAAAGGGACCGACCTAAAGCATTTAATTTTCTCATTTACACTAATGTGTCATATGTAAAATTACAGGTTGTATATTTAGCCTAAAAAGGTATGGACTTTAGAACACCTTGTGACTTGGCTAATTAGCTAATTAGACTCGGTAAAAGCGGAAACAAATTTGGAATATTTCTGGATCCCAGGATTCTCGCTCTAAAGAAATATAAAATAATTTTATAGTTTTTAAATTTTTCAGAGATTTTGTGAATTTAAGGTAATTTAACATATGCATATGTATGCTTTTGACATCAAATGTTAAATTACCTTAAATTCACAAAATCTCTGAAAAATTTAAAAACTATAAAATTATTTTATATTTCTTTAGAGCGAGAATCCTGGGATCCAGAAATATTCCAAATTTGTTTCCGCTTTTACCGGGAAGTGAAAAAATCCGGGAAAAAATAATTTTCTAGTAACTATGATTTAATTGACAACGAATTTGTACTTAATCTTATGCTTTGTACTAAAAACGAAATTTTGTAGGTTTTTTTTTAATAATTCAGAAAATAAATTGCATGTTTTTGTATTAAGTACATCCCCTTAATTTTTTGGTTTCAAATGGTCATGCTTGTTTTATGTAATGCCACTATCTGATGTAGGGTATTGAAAATTATCTACAAAATCTCGTTGGTCGTATATCATTCATGATGTCGTTAAAATGTGTAAAATCAAATACAAACAATTTTTTTCGTATCTCATCTTTTTTTAAACATTTTTAGAGTGTGTTTGTGTGTGTATGCGAGAATTCAAAATTCCAATTTGAATTTCAAAACAAATCACGCCGAGAAAGCGTGATTCAGTATGTATAAAAAAAAGTAGGCAGGTTGGCGGGCAAACAGCCAGATTGATAGTTAGATACGAAAGATAGTCAGACATCGAACTAAAAGAATCAACCAGTCAGCCAGCCAACTATCGGTAACTGTAGCATAGAGAAGAGGCCAGTCAGTATTAAAATAAAAAAAAAATATTTCATGATAAACAGAGAAAGGCTAAACAACAGCTGAGTATTTAAAAAAGCATTTGAGAATATTTTTTAATACAATTGTTTAGCGAGCAGGAGAGAATATTTATATACAAACATGAGAAATGCGAGAGCATGATGAAAAGTCTTCTTAAAATCTAAACTGCTTGGTTTTGAAATGGGGTTTTACATTATTCTTTTGAAAAAATAATCTAAACAACAAGTAGTTAAAACTTTGGGGCTAAAGTACCAGTTATTTTTTCGGGGTTTATTAATTAATTACAATCGGAGGATTATTATTAATTAATTGTTAAAAAATGGCTAATCCAAGGCGAATTCATATCAGCTGCCAGCTTAAAGCCAGCTGACTTTGATAGTTTCAGCCGTTTGCTTCGGCTTACAATGTTTTGTTTACTTTTTCATTCGAAAAACTTCTCTTTGCGGGGAAGCAGTTCGTGTGTCTTTGTCGTTATTGTTTTCGTTATTCTAAAGGCAAACACACCGAAAATTAATCAGCCTTAACTCATTAGCGCCCAATTTCTGTATTCGAAAAATTTAATTTTATTTATTCAATTTACTCAATTATTTGTGCATGTTCCGAAATGGGACCATTTAGCGCTTTATAACTATACATACATACATATAGATTTTATAAAACTGACAGCAACTTAAGTTTTCGGTGTTTAGTGCAATAAAATGTTTCCAATTTTCTAGCGAGATGCATTGTAAAGATATTTAATAAAAATTGTTTGTCTTAACGTTTTCAGACCGCGATGCATCGCTTGTGCGGGAGGGTTTCGATGTCAATATTTTCGCTTCTATTTGACCAACGTCAAATAGACCGGCATGTATCGCGTGCGCTAATCGTACTTTGGGTTTGTTTCTCACATTATTCCGCTGTTCGCTTTACCGTTACTGGAATTCATTCAAAGATCTTGCATCACATTTCAGTTTTATCAAAACGAGCCGCAGACGCAGTAAGTTGTGTTTTCAATTTCAAAAGTACTGATCGTTAACAAATAGTGAAGTTGGCATATTTTAACTGAAAAAATGAAAATTTTAATGTTTTAAACCAATTGAAGTCGTTTGATGCAATAAAAAGCCGTTTAAGCTAACAAATTTAATGAGATGCATCAATTGTACGTGTCTTGAAAATCCCTGCTGGATTTACAAATGGTAAAACATGAACATTGATATAGAGACCATATATTCCAAAAATTATGAAAAAATTCCTAGTAGAGTTAGATCTGAAAGGGTCAAAATACAGAGTAATTGTAAATAATTTTTTAATAGAGTTGGTCGGTTCTAAGTCAAAGCTGCTAACTGATTCCTACTGATTCCAGACTTAGAGGCACTGCTTGGTTTTTATGGAAACTGCTAGTTAAAACGAAATAGCCTCAATATTATTTAAAATTTTCTGAATGTTATGGCACAGGAAATGTTAAAATTCGACAGAAAATTTTTTTCCTTTCCGAGAAGTTTTAAACGAGAGAGATTAAATTAAATGTACATTTTAAACGAAAGAGTCTATATTTAAAGTGATTGGATTAACTTTTAAGTTTTGGTTAGTATTATTAGGAGCAGAAGATTTAAGGGGTTAAAAGATTTATTGAAAAATAAAAATAATTCCTCTTTATACCCACACCACAATAGTGGAGAGGGTATTTTGCGTTTGTGCTAATGCTTGTAACACTTAAAAATATTTGTACTTGATACACCTTAAAGTATACCGATCAACTCAGAATTGCCTTCTGAGTCGATCTAACGATACCCGTCTGGCTGGCTGGCAGTCCATGTAAACTTTGTGCGCAAAATACAGGATATATTTGATGAAATTTGGTACATCGGTACATTAAACCTTACTTCCGGAATTTTGTATTTGTGTCCATAAACCATTTTATTATAATCGTATTTAGATTAAATTTGGTCCTAGCTAATTTGATTGCAATTTAAATCATACTACCAAATTTTATTGGAATCGATTTGACCACAACACCCATACAAATACTACTCTCTAAAATAGCTCTTAATACCATAACTTCCTTCTAATTGTAGGTATTGATATATAACTTGGCGACAAAAATGTTTAAGATAGCTATTAAATCATAACTAAATAATGTGCTGGCAGGACCAAATTAACCATAGGTCCCCTATAAGCCCCATCCTAAAATATCTTATGGGGTCTGTACAAGGTAAAAATGCTTGTCAAGCAGGCGAATTCACTCGTGTACGTATGCTGGACGTAATATTCGCCGTCATATCTAAATTTTTTTATTTTGCATCCAGCGTCGGTGTCAAACATACAAACACATTCTCACTAATATTACCATTGCTCTTGACCGTGTACATAGCCCTTTAAAGGACATTAATGAATCTTAATAATATTCTGCACAAAGAACTTTTAAATGAATTTTAATATGGCAAGTCCAAGATTACCCATCGGTTCCATATATGGTACACTTTCGAATTTTTTTGTAATACTGTGGTGTAGGGTATCATAGTAGCCCTTGAGGTTTCCTGTTTAACCTTATACAGTAATCTCCTTCTGTCAAATGTTTTCTTTAACAAACATTTCTAACTACCCTCGTATGTTGGGCTGGAATTGATAAACTGTAGCACATTGTTGCTAACGGAAGTACGACAGAAATTTTCAAATGGAATTATTTTATGTTTTGCTAACGAAAACATTATGATTATAATTTTTATGAGTGTGTGATGGTTCAATGTTTAGTAAGATTGATCACACTAAATGACCGTGTGATTATTATAAAAAAAGTGCAAAATTAAAAAAAAAAACTTACAAATCATTTAAATGAACATTTTTTATTATTGGTTTGACAGATTTTTATTGGTTTTTTAAGTGGAACGATGCGTCAATGTTTTGGCTGTATCATTTGCAATATTATTGTTCAATAATGTGTGTACTATTAGGTGGTACAATATTTTGGATAAAATCAAAAGTCTTTGATTTATATTTCGAAAAAGTAATATTTTTAAATCTGTAGACAATCTTACAAATTGTATTGGAATCGGTCCATGTTTAAACATAGCTCCCATACGAATATTACTCTCCGGACTTATAATACACATTCGAATTATTATAATATTCAAATTTCCAAAATTTCATTTCCGGAATGAAATTATTTATTGAATAAAAGACACAAATTTTAAAAAATTGATCCATTAGATTTATGAAGCATAATTCTTACTGTGTAGGTCCAAAATTGACAATAAGTCTCAATAATTAAAGACGAAAAAATTGCATAATGATGTAAATATTAAGATAATATTTGGCACAAAGAACTCTTATATGAATCTTAACCTCATAATAAAATTTTGTTTGTTTTGACATGGCCATGATCACCCAAGGGTCCCAAATAGGGTACCATCTCGAAAATTAGTTTTTGAATACTCTCGGGTAAGGTATCATATGGTCGGACTTGACCGGCTATACTTTCATACTTGTTTTCAATATGAATTTTCTTTTATTGTTTATACTTTTAAGCTCGTGTTTCAAATGTGCCTGTTTTAACGCTTTTTTTTTGTGTCGTTTTCTGTCACCAGAAACATGGCTGCTGGTCCGCTCTTGTTTTTTAGTATAGAATATCTGGTTTTATGGATTTTAAATGGAAAACTGGGTTGATGATTATTTTCAACTTGTATTTTGTACATTTTTGCTTTTTACAAGTTTGTAAGATAAAAAAAACATTCTGTACATGCGCCTTTGACAACTGTTGAATATTGGGACATATTTTTGAAACAATTTTTTTGTATATCGTATATTTGTAATGAGAGCGTGTTTACGTTCTTGTGTACATACAGATATAGTAGTGTGTATGAATGTGTGGGTAAGAAAATGGAGGTAATGAGCATTTTTTTCTGTATAATAAATATCATTGCCAGATTAAATTTTTACATAAGTTTTTGATTTTGTACCGGAATCTACATTTTAGGATATAAATATCTGGGGTGTTCTGGAAATCGAAAACGCAAAACGCAAGGATTTTAAAGTGCAATTTTTTATAATTTTTTTTTATAGAATTCTGAGATTGGGAAATATTTGTATTGTATTGTATTTGTATTTCTTTTACTACAAAAATCTTATTAAAAAACGACTAAATTCTTGCATTTTCGATTTCCAGAACACCTCAGTATATATATTTTTATTCCCTTAACTCTCAGTAAAGCAAAGGGCGCCAAAGATGAACATTTTATTATAATGAACGTTTCTAAATAATTTCTATGTTTATGACCAATTTTTTGTTTTAAATTAAATTGTTTTTTATCTAACAGCTATGATTTTTACTAATATATATATATATTTGCTTAAAACTGAATCAAAGCCATGTTTTTGAAGTAAGTCAAACTTGTATTTTACAAGGTTGGCAGCCAATACCGTTATTAATACCGATACCGCTTTAATACTGTTTACAATTGAATACCGGTATTGATACCGATACGGAAATATAAAATAGCTTACCGAAATTCGTTTCGGCTGCCAACAAACTTATTTCCATTAGCAGAAGTCTTCAAAATTTTAATTTTTTTTTTTTTTTCTACAAAATTTATATTTTTTTTTTAACTATAAGCTCTGCAAAGATAATACAATTTACAATTTTTTAGAGAAAACTCCCTTTAATAACTACCACCATGTATAAAATGTGTCATCTTATATTCTTGTTTGGTTTCGAGTTTTCACTGTTTTACAGGAATTTTTAATTATATGTATATGAATGAATTTACCTGAGAATAAATTCAGGAAAAGATTTAGCTAGAAGAAGAAAAATTAAAAATTAAAATATTTTAAACTGAATTTGGTTTTAAGCCAATTAAGTCCCAATATAATTCATTATACTCACACCACAATAGTAAGGAGTATTATGCGCTTGTGTTGATGTATGTAATAATAAAAAAATATTGGTCCTACACCTTTAAGTATAACGATCAGATCAGAATCCGTTTGTTGAAATGGGTATTCCGAAGACCCCAATGCTATATATTTATGTCAGATATGCTCATTTAAATTTTGCTATTAAAATTTAGCCCGATTCGTCAAAAAAACTACGATTGCGTCTTATTTTACCCATAAATCCCTTATTGTTGTGGGTTTTTTTATTTCTTTTTTCTTAATATCTGGAGAACAGCATGAGCCAAAGTTTCCAAATTAGGTACAAGCATCTTGGTTATCAATACACAACCTCCCAAAAAAATAGGCGGGATTAGATAAGTGGGAGTTGCATTTCCCATACAAGCACATCAAAGATTTCTTTATATCTAGAGAACGAAAAGAGCAGAGTACCGAAACGCTCGCTCATTCTTCATTCATGAGCGAGCGTGAAAATTTAAAAATTTTTCTGAAAATTCATCTTCATGAGGGTGAGGAAAAAAACTATTTTGATTTTCCTCGCTCATGAAGAGTGAGCAAAAACAAAAAATTCATATGTGATTTTTCAGATATGAAAAATTTGAAAAAATTCCCGTTAAAATTCTTCACAAGGAAAAAAATGCGATTTGCCCAACCATTTCTAGCGGGAAAATCAAGTGGTAAAGTGGCCTTATAGAAGGCCTTTTTGCAGACATAAGATCTCCCAGCCGCATTCCAACTTTATTACCACTTAGCAAGGTGTGTCATTTGAGACCAACACCTTGCACTTTTGCATCTATTTTAAACACTTCTGGAAGGGCTTCTAAAAAGATTTAAGAATAAAGCTCTATTCAAGTTTAATTGTTGTGGCTAATAATACGAAATGAGTAAATTAATAACTAAACTTGCAACACCTTCTAACATAACTACTAATAAAACGATTGCGACAGGCCTTATCTTAGAATAGAAAATTTTAATTTGTAAAATATTAAATAAAAACCTTTCTAAAAGACCTTTTCAAAAAAGGCAGAGTGGAATAAGTAAAAGTTTACTACAAATTCAATTGTAAACATTCTTAAAGGCCTAAAAAGTGATTCGCTTGCAATTTTCCCCGCTGGGCAGCACGTTTAGTCTGTGTGTATTTTTTTTGTAAAATTATTTCTTGACTTGTGAACCAAAATGTGTGTGTTGTTTTTTATTTTTGTAGGCAAATATTATTGAAAAAAAAAAAAATAAGAGAACTGCACATATCGTCATCTTAAATGCAGAATATTGTAAAATCAAATTTCATAAGTTTACATGAGAAGCAAAAAACGTTGTAAAATGGAAATTATATGAGATATTAAAGTAATATTAAATATTTAGAATAAAAATGCGATAACCAGTATTTTTTTTGATAGAAAAAATATTATTTTTACTGTTATTTATTTAGTTATGTGTGTTACGTTATTTTAATTTGTAATTCTCTGAAGCAAAACGACGAATCATCAACGAAAATATGATAGTATTAAGTTAAACAATCATTTAAAACATTAAATAATTAAATATTTCTGTTAAGTTACAGGTATAATAGAATATAAAGATAATGTACATGGTTATAAATGCAATACTGCGTTTAAACAATAAATTTAAATATGGTTAAATGCACATATAAAAATGATAGCCACACAATTAATATGCAGCATCATTAGGAATGCGTTGACATGGTGAAATAAGTTTGCTTTTCTGATGCAGTGCAGGCAGTACTGCATTTGAGAACGTAGAGATGTTATATTATTAGAGATATTATTATGACATATTATTTATAGTTTTTTATTTCTAATTAGAAGTGGATTAAACTAAAAAAAAGTACTTCATTAAATTTAAATTAATTTTAAAAATCCAAAGTTTCATTTATAACTAACGTGTATTTTGATGTCCTTATAATGAATTTTCTCAATTGAATTTTCCTTAACAATTAACAAGTTTTGTAAAAAATTTGACTCATATACATATATGCATATTTGTCTCCATATAAGGAATTATTTCGAAAATACTTCTGCAAGAAGTAAATTTTAATTAGTTAATTTCTGAAAAATGTTAATAAGAAGAATGAAAGAGGTTTTCAATTAAAAGTAGTATTGATAGCAGCCCGCGTATTCAGTGAAAGAAAATGTTGTATAAAGAAGCACTTATCCTAAAAAAAATACTATTAGTATTTAATAAAGCCGTAAAAGGATTAACACAAAATTTAGCTAAACAATTTATATTCCAGCACTTTATAAGAAATGCTATTATTCTAAAGATGTAGAAGACAAGTAATTTATTATTTAAAACCAAAGGCTTTATAACAGCCTTTTTGAGGATATTGATGAAGGACGACTTGGAAGAATGCAATCCTAACAAAAATACCAGATTATTTTAAATAAACTTTAAAAAAAATTTTCTATTGTATTATAAACTTTCTATATTAATAATGAAGATATATTCTGATCCAATAGCAACAGATTCATTATAGGGAAATTCGACTGTATTAACATTTATTAAAAACTATATATGTACATATATAAACTCATAAGGTTGGAAAACGAAATAAATGATGGAAAAATCATATAATAAAAATAATGGCAGTCTGCTGGAAGCAAAAAACTAAGGACCTGCAGATGGTACTATTTATTCTTGGAAATTCATAGCGTATGGAAGTGCAATGGGTTAAGCTGTGAAATTTCTAACAGTCCAATGTAGAAGAAGCTAATAGTCATACTTAATATAGGTTTTTCAATACATACATATATATATATATGGATTCGGTTTATATTAATTTGACAGCACTGTTTTTCTTTTTGCTTATGCAATAATGTGCAGTTTGATCACTTATTCCACTAACACGTTCAGAGTATGAAGCAGAATACCCATTTTTGACGTAAAAAATAATGAATGTGTTCGTAAAAATATATCAAATACTCTGCTAATTTTTTTTTAATTAAGATTATTCATTATGTTTTTTAAGGAAATTATTTACTTAATGATAAGCCATTTTTGATTTTGTTAATAGCTTGGATATTTTTTAAGGTGGAAGTTTAAAATTTTTTTTAAATATTTAACGTGAATCGTAATCAATAAACAGTCTATTTCAAAATTTTCAATGATACATTGCTTTGCATTTTAGCAAACGATATTTATACTGTTGTAAAAAATTCTTTGATGCTTTAAAAAGGGTCGGTCCTTTTCTTAAGCAGACATAAAGGCAAAACTTATTGGAAAAAAAACTCCATGAGCAAGTATAGAAACCTGAGCACTGTTTCTCAAAACTACAAATTACAAATCTACAAGTAAAATACATTTGAACAAAAACCAAAGTTGTAAAATTGTTGCTTTTTTAACGTAAATGAAGTGATTTTATGGTCCCATGCAGATATATTATAGGGAAGTTCGATTGTACCTGCTGTCACATTTGTTTTTACACATAATTTTTAGCAAAACAAGCCTTTTTTATTTTAATTTCAAATATTTGTTACCTACTTAAGAAAAATGTTATCAACGAACAACCGTTTTGGTTGGTAAAACCAAAACTGTATTACAACAACAACACGTATTGAGTACTTGGAATTTTTTTTTCAATGAGTTTTGCCTTTATGTCTGCTTAAGAAAAGGACCGACCCTTTTTAAAGCATCAAAGAATTTTTTACAACAGTATAAATATCGTTTGCTAAAATGCAAAGCAATGTATCATTGAAAATTTTGAAATAGACTGTTTATTGATTACGATTCACGTTAAATATTTAAAAAAAATTTTAAACTTCCACCTTAAAAAATATCCAAGCTATTAACAAAATCAAAAATGGCTTATCATTAAGTAAATAATTTCCTTAAAAAACATAATGAATAATCTTAATTAAAAAAAAATTAGCAGAGTATTTGATATATTTTTACGAACACATTCATTATTTTTTACGTCAAAAATGGGTATTCTGCTTCATACTCTGAACGTGTTAGTGGAATAAGTGATCAAACTGCACATTATTGCATAAGCAAAAAGAAAAACAGTGCTGTCAAATTAATATAAACCGAATCCATATATATATATATGTATGTATTGAAAAACCTATATTAAGTATGACTATTAGCTTCTTCTACATTGGACTGTTAGAAATTTCACAGCTTAACCCATTGCACTTCCATACGCTATGAATTTCCAAGAATAAATAGTACCATCTGCAGGTCCTTAGTTTTTTGCTTCCAGCAGACTGCCATTATTTTTATTATATGATTTTTCCATCATTTATTTCGTTTTCCAACCTTATGAGTTTATATATGTACATATATAGTTTTTAATAAATGTTAATACAGTCGAATTTCCCTATAATGAATCTGTTGCTATTGGATCAGAATATATCTTCATTATTAATATAGAAAGTTTATAATACAATAGAAAATTTTTTTTAAAGTTTATTTAAAATAATCTGGTATTTTTGTTAGGATTGCATTCTTCCAAGTCGTCCTTCATCAATATCCTCAAAAAGGCTGTTATAAAGCCTTTGGTTTTAAATAATAAATTACTTGTCTTCTACATCTTTAGAATAATAGCATTTCTTATAAAGTGCTGGAATATAAATTGTTTAGCTAAATTTTGTGTTAATCCTTTTACGGCTTTATTAAATACTAATAGTATTTTTTTTAGGATAAGTGCTTCTTTATACAACATTTTCTTTCACTGAATACGCGGGCTGCTATCAATACTACTTTTAATTGAAAACCTCTTTCATTCTTCTTATTAACATTTTTCAGAAATTAACTAATTAAAATTTACTTCTTGCAGAAGTATTTTCGAAATAATTCCTTATATGGAGACAAATATGCATATATGTATATGAGTCAAATTTTTTACAAAACTTGTTAATTGTTAAGGAAAATTCAATTGAGAAAATTCATTATAAGGACATCAAAATACACGTTAGTTATAAATGAAACTTTGGATTTTTAAAATTAATTTAAATTTAATGAAGTACTTTTTTTTAGTTTAATCCACTTCTAATTAGAAATAAAAAACTATAAATAATATGTCATAATAATATCTCTAATAATATAACATCTCTACGTTCTCAAATGCAGTACTGCCTGCACTGCATCAGAAAAGCAAACTTATTTCACCATGTCAACGCATTCCTAATGATGCTGCATATTAATTGTGTGGCTATCATTTTTATATGTGCATTTAACCATATTTAAATTTATTGTTTAAACGCAGTATTGCATTTATAACCATGTACATTATCTTTATATTCTATTATACCTGTAACTTAACAGAAATATTTAATTATTTAATGTTTTAAATGATTGTTTAACTTAATACTATCATATTTTCGTTGATGATTCGTCGTTTTGCTTTAGAGAATTACAAATTAAAATAACGTAACACACATAACTAAATAAATAACAGTAAAAATAATTTTTTTTTTCATCAAAAAAAAAAAAAAAAAAAAAATCGGTTATCGCATTATTATTCTAAATATTTAAAATTGCTTTTATATCTCATTTAATTTCCATTTTACAACGTTTTTTGCTTCTCATGAAAACTGTGATGTTATAATATTCTGCATTTAAGATGACGATTAGTTTTTTTGTTTTAGTTTTTTTTTTTTTTTTAATAATATTTTCAACACACACTTTGGTTCGTTGCCTTTAACAAAAACAACATACACACAAAGGCATTTCGTGTTGTGGTCATTCAAACTGCTGAGCAACAACAACATTACTGGTGAGGAGCGTTAAGAGCTGTTTCCTCATTTTTCATGACTGAGGAAAGGCAAAAATTTATTTTTCCTCACGCTCATGAATGAATTGGCAAAAAAATTCACAATTCATTAATGGTTGTGAAAAAAATTACACGTTTTAAATTCCTCATTCATGAAAAAATTCATGAATGGTTAAATATGAGCGATCATATATGAATTTTTCGGAACTCTGGAAAAGAGCCAAAGCTTCCAAATAATGTAAAAACATCCAACTTCTCGGTTATCAATACACAACATCCCACAAAATGTGGGTGGGATTGAAGCAGTAGGCGTGGCACCAAATATTTAGTTTTTTTAAATCTAAAGAACGATAAGAGAAATATTGTCCAAATTTGGTACACATGGCTGGGTTATTAATACACAACCATTTTAAAAATATGGACCGGACAAAAAAATTATAGATTTCTTTATATCTGAAGAACGACATGAGCCATAGTTTTCAAATTAGTTACCATCATCTTGGTTTTCAACACACAAAATTCCACAAAATGTGCTTGGAATTGGAGAAGTGTGCGTGGCACTTCCCGTACAAAGACATTATAGATTTAAGTATATCTGGAGAATGGCAAGAGCCAAAGTTTCCAAATTAGGTACAAGCATCTTGGTTATCAATACACAATAACCGACAAAATGGACGGGATTGGGCAGTAGGCGTGGCACAAAATAGATTTCTGTATATCTAAATAACGGTATTTATATATTTCGCTGCTTTATTGCACCATGGTGAAGGGTATATAAGATTCGGCATAGCCGAATATGGCACTCTTACTTGTTTTCATATAAATCGATTTCATGAATAAATTCAGAAATCATATCTAAACTAAAGCATCATTTTCAAATTTGAAGAAAACTTTTCTAAATAAATCTAGTCACTAAATGGCTGAATGGGCATCACTGAATACACAATAGTTTTGACTTAAAACTGTGTCTTTGAAAATAACATGTCATGACCAATGCGAATTCAAATACAGCTGGTGTCGAAACGCCATCTGATTTTGACAGTTGGAACCAATATGTTTTGATTTGTTAGCGTTTTGTTAGGAATAGTTGACACTTCGAACCGCAAACACTAAAAATGCAATGCAAAAAAGCCTATGTTGTTTCTGTTGTCTTGGATTGTAGTATCGGAACCACCTGAAGTTGAATTCGCCTTGGTCATGACTTTAAGTTAATTCCCTCTGTGTTGCCTAAAATTTCGGTTTTGAAAATTATGGATTTTAAAACAACGTGTTGCTTGCTGTTAGCATATAACAAAAAAAAGTCGTAACTTAAATAAACATTCTATCTGGCAATACTTTAAAAAGAAATTTCTTTAAATAAGGGGCTCGTCACAACATGCAACCAATAAACTTCAAGGTAATTGACTTACAAAAATATACTAAATTCAATAAGAATCTCGTACAAAAATATAAAAATCACTTTACTATATCTAAGAGACTAACAAAAACATGAGAGCACCCGAAACACCTACTGAGAGATTATGTATGTATGTATGTATATTAAAATCGTCATTGTGTAGTTAAACTGGTTTGTTCGTAATGCGGGAAATACACATTCAATCTCATCAATTGTACGTACTTGTAGATACAAAATAAAAATAAACACACAAAACTGAACAATACAAACATGTTTTATGTAGTATAGATACTGTGAAATTCAAACATACCTACATTTTGTTATTGTATTATTTTCACAACCAACAAGCGAGCCAGCCATCCAACCATCAGTAGCAGCAGCAGCAGAAATTGTTGTTCACGCGTTGACCTCATGATATCGGCTAAATGTTCACGTGAACAGTGAAAGATTATAGCATTGCTTTTGAAAACACAGTCAACCTCACACAAATTCAAACAGATATCAATTCAGTCTCTCCTCATTGACTCGTTGTTGGGTGGGGGAATGGACGGGAGTACCTATTTTTTTTATGTTCGAGGGTCTTTTTATGTGTTGTTTGCATGTTATAGCGGATAGAGTACAGCAAGAAGCGTGACTTTGTTTATTCGAATTTACTATTGCAGATAGTTAGATAGAAGTAAACTTTAAAAGGCAAATTTGGTTAACCGAAGTTCTTATGTTGGAATTGGCATTGTTTCGGACAATTTTAATCAAAAGTTGCGATTTCCACAAATTTTAAAAATTGAATTTATTAGTTATGAACAAGGCCCTAATCATGTAAAACGCAACGCAATGCCAAAGAATTACACTGAAAGCACAAACAAAATTATAAATATTTTGTAATTTTATTGTTGCTTTCTGCAGAAATTCACATTGCGTTTAAAGATTTCAAACACTGCATAGCTTGAGTCGTTGAAATTTTTAAAACGGTACATGCATTTCTGTAGAAAGCAACAATAAAATTACAAAATATTTATGACAAAGTTTGTGCTTTCAATGTAATTCTTTGATGTTGCGTTGCGTTTTACATGATTAGGGCCTAAATATCTTTGCGAATCATAAAATTTGAAGTAAATGTGTATCTATTTGTTAGTGCATACGCTTGCATAATTTGCTTTAAATGCATATTTTTGCATATATTGCTGACATTGCATATTCTTGTTGCATTTTTTGAAAAACAAAAGTTATTTTATTTGTATTTTTTGCGATGCACCGTGTTGCAGCAGAGATAAGAGGCACCTGCGATGATATTGATTTATTGATTTCTTATCGGAAAAAATATTTTGCAAAGCATACCTCGCGACTTACCGCATATTAAGAGAAGAAGAATCGGGATTTATTTCTTCCTCCACAGCCTTTTACAACCAGGTGGGTATCGTGATTAAAAGCAGTTATGTATTATGCTGAACATTTTGACCAAGGATGTGATGCAAGGTTTCAATGATGGTTATACAGTTTCACCAAAAAATCAAATTTATAAAATATAAAAGCTCAGATAATCATCCCTATCGTGAGTCATTTTTCCCTCGTAATTTGTTCCCTTTTCACGTATTTGAGATCATGAAAAACTCCCATGAAAAAAAATTAATTCATAGGAGAATAATAACGTGAAAAAAATTTTTCACGAAAAATGCGTAATGGAAAATTAATATACCACAAGGGAACTTTCAGCATTTAATCATGTACCGATCACTTCCGTCGTGTTGAACTTTTATTTTCCATGTTTAAAGCTTTTTGAGGCCAAGCTGCCTTAACTTTACATTTGAAAATTTGTATTAGAGATGAGCGATATTTCTGTACCTGTGATTTAATCACTGTTACTGAAAAATCACGAATCACAGTTGTGACCAAATTTGTCAAGTAACAGGTACTTTCTAAGTCGTTCTTTTTGTATTTTGTTACATATACAAATTTATGATATTTCACTGTTTGTGTGGGTAATAGCGTTTTTTGAATGAAATGTCGAATGATATTGCTGTTCATTTCATTCTCTCTTCTATCTTATTAGAATTTTTTTATGCCAAAATTTATTTGTTCAAGTATGTATGTATGAATATGAAAGTAAACAGATTTGAAAGCTCTTACAATTTGTTGTTGTTTATTTGTTAAGTGCTTACAAAAGCTCTTGCAAAAGCTCACGCATTGTACATATAGCTTGGCCGCAATTGCTATAAAAGAACAGAAAACTGATAAACCGTGATTACAATCGCAGTTTAAAGAAGCAGTGATTTTTAAATCACATTCACTAGTCACGACGATCTTTAAAAATCACGGGATCGCTCATCTCTAATTTGTATTAAAAAAAATTTTATGTATTTATATAAACAAAATTTTTTCTTATTGTTCGTTATTCATTTTATATGCAGGTTCAAATATCTCTCCAACAAGTGACTTAATTTATATGATTTTATTTAGCTTTTGGGTTTTCTTTATATTTTTGTGCTTCACTTAATTTTAACTTCCACTTTTGTTTTTATTGTTCCTTATTTTTGTTTCTGAGACTATATTTTTACCGTTTTATGTTATTTTTGTTTTTCTTGTTATATTATTTTTTTATCATTAATAAATGTGTTATTTTTTAATTTTAAGCTTATATTTTCCAAATTTCTAGCGTATATTTTTCAATTTATAATGATTGTTTGATGCTCATAAAACGCGATTTGAACTGCATAAAAGTCCGGGCCTTGGTAACAAAACTTCTTTCTTTCGCATCTCAATATTTTAAACGTTTTTAGAAGAATATGCATAATTTTTTCCTTTTTTTGACAAATGCCAAAAAATACTGATTTCCTTTGTGTGTGCAAAATCGACCCTCTCCGATTTTGGATTTAATACCAGACTATCTGCAAAATGGACGGAGCTGTCCTGAGAGCATTAACTATTAATACATTTGCAGGTCTTAAGTTAAATCTTTATAGCATTTTTGATGCTGTTCTGCATTAAACTTTTTGCTCACTCTTATTTCGTCTTGCATCTTTTCCTTTGCAAAAGCATATAGCTCAGTGCAAATTTTGTTAACCTGGGATGCAAAGGCTTTTATAATACATAGGCCCTGCTTCTCCATACGTTTGGATTCCATACGGTTTGGAGTTTTCGATTAAACAAAATGCAAGCACTCCACTAAAGGGGCTTGAATATAAATCTTGTAATGAACCGCGATTTTGGATGCAAACAAATAAGAATTATAAAAACTCCTTTCAGCAAATATTAAGTCCTCTTTTAATTGGATATTTGTACAGGTCTTAACAAAGCGAGCACACTTTACAGGTGGCGTTAAAAACACAGCTGAACTCCTTTTTTCTTACTTAGAAAATGAAAATGATTTTGTACTTGATGTGGTATCGCGGCCAGTTGATACATAAATTCGTCTTAGGTATTAAATTGCACTGGAGTCCACAAGGATTTGTGAATGGCTAACAAGGATTTTTGAATGGCCAGCACCAATTTTGACTTTTACACGTTTGAGAATATTTCTAAGCCATTTTTTAAAAGGAAATTTGTTTATGGTAGATTTTGATTAGGGATCATCTTAAGGATACTATTTCACCTTTTCGTGTTGCATCATTCGTGGCATAGTCAGGTGTATGCATACCTCGGATCCGACAAATTCCAAAATGACAGGGCTCTTGAAGTAATTTTGAAACCGAAGGCTCACCAGCGATCCTATTTATCTGATGCCATGGAAGTCAGTAGCCACCGGTGAGTGCAAGGCACCGGTCTGACTTTTGATTGAGGCCCCCGTTAGTAATGCTTCTTGCAAGAAATGTTTCCTCTCTTTCGGGATAAATGTCTTTGCCGAAGCTTAATCTTTCTGATAATTAGTCCTTCCAATAGATAAAGCTTACGTACCTTAAGGTAAGGGGTTTAACGAGAGTTATTTTTTGACGAAGGGATGTTTTCGTGGATCACGTGCTGGCTGTGGCTTATACCCAAAACCGCGGGAAGAGAGATTTCCGCCTGATTTTTTTTCACTCTTGTGACATGTTTTCTGAGATGGTCACAGTGGGTATTTCCTTTGGTATTTATAGTATACTGCAGATTTAGTAGTGTGTTAGTAAAAAGTAAGGTCGAAGGCCTGGTTTTAGACCAGTGAAGACTCTGAAATAAGAAGTTTGTACCCTAGTAGTTAAGATCCACCATGAGATTTGGCCATATGGCAGGTGCTCGTGTTAATTTTCACATTAGATGGGATTAAAATTTAATCTTTCAGACGAATCTTCGTTTTCAAGATTTAGAATCTTCGATACTCTATAGAATTGGCTGTGTAAAATAAAAATTTAGAATTCACAACAGATGCAGTATATTTTGATTTTTTCACATGGGCTTCGTCTTTAATAAACAATATGGCGTTTTGAAGAATCAACGTATGCGGGGCTCAGAAGAAGTGAAGACAAAGAGCGCCCAGGAATGCCAAAAATGTCGGAGATGATAAAAATAAATCACTACTTTTTGAAGATCGTTGACAAACTCAAAAAACTTTTAAGTTATACATCTAAAATTCGGATAAACGGATTTTTTTTTATTCTTTTTAATTATCTTGGGACCAAATTCTTAAAAATTCCTCATGTTGGGGATAATGTAACTATCTAGTTAAGACTAAAAGCAAACAATCGAAACAAAAATATATTTAGAAGTTTAAGCAAACCTTTGGTATTACAGAATAGAAATAATAAGTTTGTGTGTTTTTGAATTTTTTTCTAAGTTTCCCTTCCAAATCATAATCTATTCCCATATCGTGTGTATTCAAAATGTAAATACGATTCAATAATAAAATGTTATAAAAAGTACACAAACCCTCACTCTCTAACAGTATTAACTAAATATTTTAAATAAATAAAAGAGAAATAATGATAAAGGAGAAGAAGAAGAGACAATTAGAAAAAAAAAATAGAAATAATGGGGTCTGACTGTTTGTAGCATAGGGAAACGACTAGAGTAGAAGCTCTCTCTAAACAAAATAAACAAATTCTATCTCATAATTCATAGAGTTAAGTTTATTTTGAGAGCTAATTTAAGTTATTTTCTCTCTCTTTCTATTCTAGTAATTTTCTATGGCTTTTAGGTGTCTGGCATGCATTTTCTTCTTATGCTGTTGTGGATCTTAAACAGTGGGTATTTAAAAAAAAAATCGGGGCGGTAAGGTAGGGCTCTCAATAGAAAACCACGACGTGCCATGACATGCGTATGTCTTATTTTGTACTTTGAATTTGTTGCTAGATTTCAGTTGTTTGTTTGCAAGTATTTTTAGCGTATTAAATAATGACGGAATTTGTTGTTATTTGTTAAATTCTAATGTTTTTTGAGGCTAAGTTTTAAGCTGAGTTCCCTTGTTTTTGTTGTTTCTATGTGTTGTGTTTTTTGTCTATGCATTAGTTCAAAGTTTTTGCAAGAAATCAGCAAAACATAAAAGAAAGTAGTTTTATGCTTTTCTTTTTGAAGAGGGGTGTGTTTGGCTGGCGTGTTTACGTATCTGCATTTTGTGCGAATATTTTGAGTTCATATTTTTTTGTTTCAAGAAAAACCCACCGTGGCTTGAGAAATTATCAAAATTTGAAAAGCAAATAGGTATATTGATGATGCAATATTCATATGTACAACAAAGTTTTTTTTTATAATCAACAGTTTTAATTAACGGATGTAACGAGAGTAACATGGCAGGTCTAATGGAGTAGAGTAGCCAGACGCACAGATTACACACAGTTATGTAAAAAGTGACGTGTGAGAAAGGCCCAAATCAGTTGCGAGGGCAGCTTTCGAAGAAGGAGACAAAAAGCGTTTTTTGGTAGTGAAGCGGCAATGTGTAAAAACAGGCCGGTACAATTAACACAAATTGCGTGATCAAAACAAAAATAACAAAACACAAGCCACATTTAACATACGCATTAGTTCAACAAACGTTTTATTTTGTGCAAAAAAAATGTACCTATTTAGAAATTTTGTTTTATAATGTTATTTACTTACTTAAATATTATTTACTTGTGTTTCGATAAACTTAAAAGTAAATTTTTATAACAATTTTGCAAATAAATCTCAACTAAATAAATTTGTGTTCATTGTATTCAGCATAAAAGATGGTTCAAAGAGATGGGAAAAAAGGACAGCTTTCTAAGAAAGAGACAAAAAATCTTCCGTCTCGTGACATATCTGTGTGTAATATGTGGCCAGACGTATGTATGTCTTAAGTTCTGATCTCGAAGTAGACACTTACGACCTTATTTATAAAAAATAAAACAGGTTTATAAAATGTTTTTCAAAAAACAATTTCATACAAAATCCGTTTTATAAGCCCTTTAATAAACTGTTTTATTTTTATCCAAAGTACGGTGAGTACGGATTTTCTTAAATCAAGTGCAGAAAGATTGATTCAAGTACGGATTATTCAATAGCGAAATGCTCAACTAATCCATATTCAATCCTGAATTTGTTTAAGTAAAACTGAGATTGAATCAAGCTCAAAATGCGCTTGATTCAAAAATTATAAAGTTGATTTAATCCCGAATTCGGGATTATTATGGCAGATTTACTTACCCGTTTCACACCTTACAGAATTTCAATTTTAAAACACCATCATCATGCTCCATATGGTTTTTACTTCAAAAAGTTAATGAACATATTTAACTAAAAATATAAACTAAATGAGAGCTCTTGCTTTCAGTTTCACTTTTTAAACATGTAAATTATGTGAACTAGAAGCTTTTGTTTTTGTTGTTTCCACAAACAACAAGAAAACCGTTTTTTAACTACTTGTGTGGTGTTATTGTAGTGGCTACAACAAATTTTGATAAGTTATATGACATTAAAACGCTAATTTTGTAATTTTATTCTCAGAGTGACACTACCAACGAAAAGTTCAATCTTACTTGGTTTTAGAATTTTATACTTATTTTAAAAAATTTCGGGATTGATTTTCGAAAGTTATTCCATTTAGGATTGTTCTGAGTACGTTTTAGTGCTATTCGTACTGGAATTTTTGAGTACGACTCGTACTTAAAATAAGTATAAAAAGCTTAATTTATCCCGAGTGTTTTTCCTGAGTCTCGGGCGGGCATCGAAACTACATACCCCGCACTGACAGATTAACTCAGTACTAACTAGCCTACCCAGCACACATACACGTAGAGAAAAAATATGTTTAAATATGGTCACCTCCAACAAAACTATTTTTAAAGAAAATTTTAAACATATTATGTTTAATTTTACAATATTATTGTCACCCGACAGCCATATTATTGTTAAATGAGTCCTCCATCAAGAAGCCACAACCATACTATGGTTGCCTCTAAACTTGTTATGGTTAAATATGACAATAATTTGTTTTTAAATTAACAATACTATTTTCCTCTTTTCCAAGAGCAACATTCTATGGTTAAAAATCAACCATGGTATTATAAATGTTAAAAATATTTTAGTTATTATTAACCAAAACATGTTCGGTGGTAACCATAATATGGTTGTGCCTTCTTGATGGAGGACTAATTTAACCATAATATGGTTGTCGATGACAATAATATGGTTAAAATAACCATAATATGTTTACAATTTTATTTAAAAATCGTTTTATTGGAGGTGACCATATTTAAACATATTTTTTCTCTGGGTGTATCTTTCTAAAAATGTACATTTTTATTGAAATTAAAAAATTTTTTTTTCCTGCAAAAAATAATCTAGTAAAACGCGAATAAAAAGTAAACAATTTTTCCCTCGAAATTTTTTTGTTTTCCCCCCCCCCCCCATGCTTTTTGCAGGGAAAAAATTTCGAAGGAAATTTTATTTTCGGTAGGGGTAGAAAGTGATAAATTTTTCTAAACAGTATACCTTTTGAAAGATTATTTTTTTACTACTATGAACTGTTTTTTTTAAAGATATTTTTATTAAAATTAAATTTTTCCCAATGAATTTTTTATTTAAAAGGTACTTTTTCTGATTTTTTTTTTTGGGGTTTTAAAGCATTTGTTTTTACTATCAATAAAGACTTATTTCTAATAAGGTAGTAGGAAAACTTATCCAAATCTTTTACAAAAAGAGAAAATATTTACCAAAAAAAAAATACTCAATTCATATAAAGCTATTTTTCGGAAAGGTTAAGTTGTTCTTTAACGTACGTTTTGTTTAAATAGGTGATTATCCAAAAATGTATGTAAATCTTCTGAATTTAATGATACAATCATTTCATAGCAGAGAATGGCCACATTGAGTTTTACAACTTATTTTAAATAGTACTTTACTAAAGAGGGCAAAAAACTCCTTTTTTAAAAGATGTTTTTTTTTAATCTTGTGGTACATTTTTAAACATTTTATTCTACAAATATTTGGATAATGCGTTTATTCATACTGTTAGGGAAACCTGCCAAATTTGATGATGCAAAGTATGGTCACCCTGATTTTTGCACAATGCACAAGCCTTTTTTTCGAAATCACTTAACCGCCGCTTTTTTTTTATTATGAACAGTAATAGATTTTTATATACACAAATAAAAACACTTTTTTATTATCTTTCATTCCGCGTAAACAAAAAAAAAAAAATTATTATAAAAAATAAAAGCTCTTGGGTGGGTGTGTTTTAACAAAAAATGTATAATAAAATTTAAATTTCTAGCTGTAGCTGTACATTTTTCAAATTAATATATTTATAATACGCTGCAAACAATGTAGTACCCAAAGTTGTTATTCACGTATTTCATGACTTAAAAGAGAAAAATTTAAATATTATGACTTTTTAACTCTTTTTCTCTCAATTCTTTTTTTGCGTTAAATCATATAAACGTGCATTTGAAAAGGCATTTGACTTGAAAGGCATGTACAAATTGATATTAATCCCAGTCTGGCTTACCCTAGTAGCTTTTGCAGATCTACTATTGGAAATAATTTCCACAGAAAACGGCACAACAGCATTTGCCATTATTTGTATGCTCTATACACCCAGAGAAAAAATATGTTTAAATTTGGTCACCTCCAACAAAACTATTTTTAAAGAGAATTGCAAACATATTATGTTTAAATTTAACCATACTATTGTCACCGACAAACATATTATTGTTAAATTAGTCCTCCATCAAGAAGGCACAACCATATTATGGTTGCCTCCGAACATCTTTTGGTTAGTAATAACTAAAATATGTTTAACATTTATAATAGCATGGTTGATTTTTAACCAAAGCATGTTGCTCTTAGAAAAGAGGAAAATACTATTGTTAATTTAAAAACAAATTATTGTCATATTTAACCATAACATGTTTAGAGGCAACCATAATATGGTTGTGGCTTCTTGATGGAGGACTAATTTAACAATTATATGTTTGTCGGTGACAATAATATGGTTAAATTTAAACATAATATGTTTAAAATTTTGTCTAAAAATAGTTTTGTTGGAGGTGACCATATCTAAACATATTTTTTCTCTGCGTGTATTAGCGATCGGTATTGAAATATTTTAGAATTTTAACCCGGTAGACAAAGTAACTAGTATTAAGCTAGAACATTAAAAATTGTCTCTAATCACCAAATAAATGGAATCAAACAAACAATTTGTTGATTTTGCACCTATTACCAAAATGATTATACTGATTACCAAAAATTGAAAATTGTGAATTTTTTTTTCTCAACAAATTTTATTGTTAATTTTAATTAAAAAAATTATCAATAAGCTTTGCCATTTGAAACAATGTGTTAATTGATTAAGTTAAACATAGCTCAGGTTTTGAAAATTCACAACAACAATTCTACAAAATTAAATTATTTTATTTTAAGCGAAATGATCAATTAAGATTTAATGTTATTTAATTAACATTTTAATTTAAAATTTTTTTCAAAACAACTTTAATGTTATTTAAATCAAAATTATCGGCCATGTTCTGGAAATCGAAATCACGTGAAATTGAAATCGAACAAAATTTTAAATTTATCCTGTGTTTAAAATTTATAAAAATATTTATTTTTATGTTCCTCATCATATTTTGAGGTCCATTAACCTTTACCACTACCTCTTTTCAAATCGGGAAAAGATGCGTTCAATTTAAAAAAAATTAATTGAAAATATCCAACGATTGTAATTTCACGTGATTTTGATTTTCAGAACATGGCCGTATATTTAAAATTTTATTTTCAACTAAAAAATAATTGATTCATTGAAATAATTTTCAAACAATTTTTTTAATTGATAAACAATAACTGAAATTTTTTTCTGTATTTTTACTTTAAACTAGTTGTACTTTTGATTTTTTTTATATATATCAAACTATCGTTTTTAACGTTTGGTTGTCATAGGAGCCCAACTAGTTCATTTTTATGCATTTTTAAAATAGTTTTAAACTAGTTGCTTTATTTACAGTATAAGTATTAATAAAAGCAAAACTAAATTGGGCGATTCCCTTCGAAATTTTTTGCATACTAAATTATTGTTTTTAGGACATACACTTAATTTACAAGATTTTAGAATGATGCAACTGCAGAGAGAATATTATAATGCATTTTCCCCTTACACCATATTGTTAAATTTCCCTTTTTTTTAACAGAAATTTAATAAACTAGCAGAATGCCCTGATATAATTTTCGTTGTAATTCTATATTTGATGTATTTAACTAAATACTTTTAACAAGAATAATACGGGAATTTTTCTTCTTTTTATTGATTTTTTTAAACATGAAAATTATTTGTCAACTCTAATGGCCATTTTCTTAATGTATCGAAAACTGTCTGTTACTAAATGGCGACATAAATTTATAAGACCTATAAACTGTCCGTTAACGATTTTGGTTTTCTCAATACATCGACAAAATATATTCTTTTCAGTTAGCAGCACCTCTCAAAATACATTTTCAAGTTGGGAGTCAGCTGATTGGATTTATCTTTACGTCAAATAAATGGCAAATAAATAGTTGGCAGCTGAGTACTGGTTAACTTCGCGACAGAATAACAGCAAATGAGACACAGAAAACGAAACTTCTGTAACACAGAAAAAACTGTTTTATCAATTAAAAAAATGGTTTTAAAAGTATTTAAATTTAATAAATGTGATAATTGAATCAATTATTTTTTTAGTTAAAAGAAAATTAAAAATTTTATTTTGATTTAATTAACATTTTAGTTGTTTCTAAATAAATTTTCAATTAAAATTTTAATTAAATAACAAAAAATCTTAATTGACTTTTTTCGTTTAAAATAAAATAATTTAAACATGTAGAATTGTTGTTGGGAATTGTCAATATTTATTCAAATAAATTAACACATTGTTTAAAATGGTAAAGTTTCTTGATCACTTTTTTAATTAAAATTAAAAATATCATTTGTTGAAAATATTTTTTCAAAATTTTAAAATTTTTAGTAATCAATATAATCATTTTGGTAATAGGTGCAAAATCAACAACTTGTTTGCTTGATATTATGAATTTAGAACAAATTTGGTGATTGGAGAAATTTAATAATTTTGTCTGTGAATGTAAAGTTTGTCGTTGGGAAAAAAAGTAATTGAATAATGAGAAAACGGCCATAAGACTTTTATGGCCGTTTTCTCATTAGGAGATTATTTTTTTTTCCAACGAAAAATTGCACATTAAAGAAACGACGTTTTCTCAATGTCTCATTTGCCTCTGTTCTGTCGCAAAGCTCAACGGAACTCATCTGCCAATTATTTGTTTGCCGTTTGGCTGCCGTACAGATAAATTCAATCGGCTGACTCCTAACTTTTACATGTATTTTGCGAGGCGTTGTCGGTATATTGAGAAAACCAAAATCGTTAACAGACAGTTTATCGGTTTAATAAATTTATGTCGACATTAAGGAACAGGCATTTTGTCGATACATTGAGAAAATGGCCATTAGAATAAAACCAACCAAAAATGTAATTTTTTCCTCTTGTAGTGTTGTTGTTTCTACAACAGACAAGTAAAAAAGCCTAACTAGTAACGACTTTAGCTGCATGGAAGTGACATTAGGGATAAATATAAGCAGTGTTGCCAAAAGACTTCTATTGTAATACTTAATTAGTGGAGAAGTCTTCAAAAATCTGTTGAAAAGAAAACAAAATTGTTTTTTATTAACGGCTCCCAAATGGGTTCTGCCTTCTTCTTGGGGCTAGTGACAAATCTCGTCTATTTAAAATATATAAAAATATCGCAAAATGGCAACAATGAACAATTTAAAGTACGAGTAGTTAGTTGAATTTTGATTTCCTCAGGGCCACCGTCAAAAGTGCCAAAAGTGGAACAATTGTGCCACGTTTTGCATCGCTGTGATGAATTAATGTGTGCGCATAAGAGTTGAGATGTTAAGAAAGAGGAAAGTAACGATGAGCGTATTTAATGAACCGAATGATCTTAATATCTTTGATAGTCCTAAGGCGAATTCACTACAGGTCGTGGAAGTCAACTATCTAGCTTAGCGTAAGTCCTTATACGCCTAAGGAATTGCAAGGACGTTTTTGCTTAAATCAAGGAAAATACGAGCTAATAGGATGGACTTTGAGATTATCCTAAAAGAAACCACTTATCCTTCCTTTTTAGGAGGTATACGTGAATTTTTTTATATTAAAATTTTTAATTTGAACTTTAAACGGTCAACT
Source organism: Pollenia amentaria (assembly GCA_943735925.1). Lineage (NCBI taxonomy): Eukaryota > Metazoa > Arthropoda > Insecta > Diptera > Polleniidae > Pollenia > Pollenia amentaria. The sequence goes on along the minus strand of OX031007.1, from coordinate 224,866,998 downwards.
TTTTTATTAAAACGAGTTTAAAAAATCATTACCTTGACCTAAGCATTATTTAATTTTTATTTATTTAATAAACTCTAATTATTTGCCTTTTGTTTCAACAAAACTGTCTTAAAAATAAATTAAATTAAATTTTTCCAGGTATTTAATTCACTAAGGAATAAAAAACTTTAGTACCTTGTACTTTCCCCAGTTCACGTTTTTCATGGTCAATGTTTTTCTCATTGACATGGTATTTATTCATTATCATCGTCATCATCGTCAGGGTAACCTTTTCACAAACGTGTGTGTGTACCTGTGTAGGTTGTCTAGGCAGTAAACAACGTCATTCGTATTTTCATGATTCGGTCATTTGGTATAAACTGGTTCAAAACAAATCCCTGAATCTGAAGAGGGGGCTTACTGGAGTAACTTCGTTTGGTTGGTTGTGATTTACATGTAGGATGCGTTTAACTTTATTTTCATAGAATAATAACGGGCATGTACACAAAAAAACTGGTTCAGATATTTGTGTTTTGTGTGATGTTTTTGTATTAGAAAATTTTATGACGTCAGTACTGTTGCATTCTCAAAAATGTGAATTATAGGAATTCTAAAAGCCAGTCAATTCTTAAAATTTGTGTTATTGTTATTTATATAATTTAAGGCGAAGTATTTTGTTTGTTCAGTGTCGTCATTTGTGTTCTTTTTTTTAACAACAATTTCAATGGCAGGTTAGCCTTCAAAATAAACGTGAAATTCGATGAAGGTTTTCAGAAAATGATAGCATTTTGTTGCTTAACAATTTAAATTTTTTTTATTTGAGCCCTTTTCCGTTTTAGTATATACGGGGGTGTCGCTCTGTAGAAAGCCAAAGATGCAGAAAGCCTTTGCTTTTTTATAACGTTAAATCTGTGCTTCTCTATGGCTGCAAAACGTAGATCATCTTTGAACGCAAAATGAAAAGTTTGCAAGCGCTAATAAATATTACGAATATATTGGCCAGTTACTATTACCAATCTGTGATGCGAACTAAACCCTTATCGGGCTAGATTAAGCCCTTTTTCGCTCTATTTTGATATTTTATTTTGTCTCGACATATCGTCGGCTGATAATTTAATTGTCGTATGTGGATTCCGATAGTTTCGAGTAAATTGAGTTTGAACACATAATTTTGAAAATTGCTTCCGCAAATACCACATACGACAAACTCAACTCTCCATATCTCGAAAACCGTATGAGGTATCGAAAAACTAATAAGGCCAAAACCCTAAGGAATCGATCTTAACTCAAAACGCAAAAAATCCACATACGACATTTAAATTATCAACCGACGATATGTGGACAGCCAGGCGGCTCTTAGGGCCTTGATGGGCTGTTATGTGAACTCCAGGCTAATGAACGATTGCAGGAGGGCTCTAGGAGGAATCTTAGGGAATAATGCTGTGAGGCTCTGCTGGGTACCGGGAGGTATCCTGGAGGATCCTGACGGTTTGTAGGTGGTCAGGCCTCCAATGGGCTTTTACTTTGGGAGAATTAGGGAATGGGCTCTGAGCGGGACTAATCGGACTTGGCGGGGCCGAACGGACTGCCGAGTATCGCGCACGCTGTGGCCGATGCTTAGTAGGTCAAATTTGGACGCGCTGCTGGGAAAGAGTAGGGCCTGCGTCAGGACCATGATAGGCATAATCACGGTCCACTGTATGATACGCAGAATGGCGGTGAGAATGGGGTCTGGCTTATCGGATATACGTAGGCTGTGTGTGGACCCAGAGGAGTTGGAGACAGTGGAGCACTTTCTGTGCTACTGTCCCAGGCTACAGAACAGCAGGCTGAGATGGCTAGGTAGCAGATTCCTGCACGAATTGGGAGATGTCTCGGACTGAGGGCTCGAGAATCTGACGGGACTCGTAATGGGAATGACCTGGCTGCGCGGCAGGAGGCTGGAGACTGGAAACATGTAGCGCAGTTTTCCTGTTTGGTAGGGTTTTCGCTTGTTCTGTCCGATTTCTTGTCTTCCACTATCTACCTTTTCTGTACTTTCACCATTTACTTCTCCCACTCTTTCACACTAGATTTCTTTCACTTCTTTCCTTCGTTCATTTATGCGTCACAATGGACCGAATTGGACTAGGGGTGAGGGTGTGAAGTTTGCTTCACACCAGCCTTTCTAACCTAACCTAACCTTCGGCTCGTTATTGCTTTTGCTATGGTACTCGTATGCCTAAATTTTTTGTTTTTCTGGCTATATCGAGTTGTGAGAACTATCTAACAAATGTAAAAAGGTGCAAATAGAAAAACCTCGATAGCGAATAAATTTTGGATAAGTTCGCAATTGGTAACGATCCATTCATTAAACTTTATATGTTTGCTCGAAATATATTTATATTTCCCTTATCAACAGTGTGACCAGATTTTCAAATAATATAAAGATAAATCATCTTTGAAACAGACCTAAGAAGAGCTAAATTAAGGAACTTTAAAGCCAAAAAAAAAGCAAATTTTTTTATAGCTTTCAAATAGTAACTTTTAATTATGTCAATATTATTCATAGATTAAATAGTGCTTATGCAGGTATATCTATATATCGTCACTTAAAATGCAAAAGGGCGTAACAACGCTTTTATTTTTTTTGCAGGAGAAGAAAACACTTTATAAAATCAATAACAACAAGGTGTACTTGGCGTTTGAATTTATTTATAAAGTCGCCATTTTTTTATCGCAGGGATCTAAAATGTTTTGTGAACATGAAGTTGGACCGGAGATTAATCTCACGCTAAATCGATCCACTAAAATTCGAAGAAATTGCCTAATAGTACGAAAATTGTTTGTGTGTGTGTGTTAGTGAACAAATTTAGTGCATTGCGACTCGCGTTTACACTAATGTGTAAACGCTAGGTAAGATGGAATTTTTGGAAATTCGAATGTTTAGGGGATAAATAGAGTGCAAACTTGTAAATTCGTTAACCTCATAACTCCTAAACTTACCGTGGATTCATGCATGCGTTCCGAACAATTTTTTTGTCCGAAGAATAATTTTTTTACTGAGATCGTTCTTCAGAACGATTCACCTATTTCGGAAAATTTGCCCGGAAAAACAAAGCTACCATATGGTTTACAGATGTAAACGATTATACAAACTGGCAGCACATCTAGCAAACTACTTATATTGAATTGGTTTCTAAGAAAATGGACGAAAAAAGGAAAGTGATTTTATTATTTTTAATTATATTTATTTTTTTATTTAATTATTCAGCAAAAAATCCATTGTTGCACAATAGCACTATATCGATACCTTCCCATAAGAATGTATTAAGCGACATTTCTAAAATTGTGTAGGAAACGAAAAAAAAACGTCTCATTTAGTTATTTATTTGTGTATTTTATAATACAAAACTTGAAATCATTGCAAAACCAAAATTTTTATCAGATAAACAATTTTTGTCGCTTAGTACATTTTCGTGGTCAAGACATTGGCGCTTGATGCAATGGTAAATGGCGCTTAAAACATTGACATTGACACAAAAATAAAGGTTTGAAATAAATTGTGTCATTTAATTCATTTTTTATTTTTTCTGTTAAACAATAAAATAAATAAAAATCTATATAAAAAGTAACAAAACATTTATTTCAAAACAAAAATTCAAAAATTACACTTAGAGATCAATAAAGAAATTTTAAGATTATTAATAATAATTTTGATTGCCAGACAAATCATCTTCTTCGTCTGTTCTTGTATATATCGTTTCATAGAAAAATTTTTTAAACTCAAAGACAATCATAATCTGGAGTGTTATAAGCGACAAAAATGGATCAAGTTCTAGTTGGATGAGTGTGCTAAGCGACAATTTCGGTTAAACTAAGCGACATCTAAGAAAATTTTTGTGTGGACCTTTTGTTGCTTACGACAATTACATTTTTAAAAATGTGGCTTAGCATAATTTCTTTGGAGGATAATACAAATTTCAAGGAGCAACATTATTCCAGTAAGAAAACTTGACGGTTGATACAATTTTATTTTCTCTCTAGTTTCCTTTGCATCCATGATAGGGCAGCGAAACCCAGGCCAAAATGTGGCGCTTAACTTCTAGTATAGTTCCACATCAAAAAGTAATTTTCGAAAAAAGTGTCGCTTAATACATTCTTATGGGAAGGTATCGATATGATCTGCCAGCTCAAACAAAACATTTTTCTCCATTCTTTAGAATATACGTTCTCAATTATGGGCTTACACTACAATAAAGAATTTTTTTTATATTTAAATGGGGAGAAAAACCAAAAAAAATGGTGAAATGCGGGAAATTAAATGTCTTTGTTTTACTTTATCGTTCTACAAGTGGTACCTTTTTAATTTGCTAGAATAGATATTAGAAACATAAAATTATAGGTGCAGGGTCCTGGGTGAATGAGAACCTATAACGTTGGTAATTTTTTTTACAACTTAGAAACATAAACTTTGGCATTTAAATATGACCCCAAAAGAAAGGTAACGCGGTAGCGGGTTAAATTATTGTTAATTTTAAAATAATTTTAGATATTCTCGTTATATAATTACTTTATGGCCGTTTTATTTGTCCAAAAGCATTTCTTTGGTGTTTGTTTCATAATAAACAAGACGGTCATAAAGTAAACAATGAGAATACCTCAAATTATTTTATAATTAATAAGAATTTTTAATTTTGTAAATAATTTAATTTGCAAAAAAAAAATTTTAACTAATGAGGTATTATACTGCAATAGTGTTAAGTATCGGGTATCTAGGTAACGACTATACTCACAGTACTAATAACAACACCTAACCGGTTAAAAACAAAACAAAATACATAAGGGATTTTTTTAACAAGTTCGTTTTTTTATTTAGCAACAAAAGTATCGAAATATCTGTCCTAAGTTAAACAAAAGTATGATTTTCTATCGCATAAATATTTTTAATCATTTTAAAAATCAACATTATCTTATAAATTTTGCAAAATATTCTTATTTAAAACTTCTTTTGGAAAAGTTTGTTTGTAAACAAAAACATGAAACAGCTGTTTCAAAAATTCTTGCAAGTAAAAATTTTACCAGCAAAAATTTGCAAGAATTTTTTTGTCTCTCAATTTTTTCTCTCTTTTAACGATCTCAACTTGCAAATTTTTTGGGTTAATGAACACTTTCCAGTAACAATTCTTACAAAATCGTAACAATTTTTAGTAAATGAACACAGCTAATAATGATTTCATTTTGTTTTAAACGACTATTTAAAGAAATGAAAATTTATTTTTGCTCTTTTAACGTATATTTAAATGTGCTCTAAAGTCTTGCAAAATTTTTTCAATTGTTGTAATTACGATTATGTTGTATTGCTTCCAAACTTCTTACTTTTCATTTGGGCTCTGCAACTTCATCTGACGTTTCATCTAAAAATGTATCTTCGAAACTATTGGCATGTAAGTTTTCCAATTCAATAGCCTGATTTGTCTCTTTTCTAAAAACGCCGAATGATCGTATACCTTTTAAACCCTCGAAAGCTCTATAAAGACCGCAAATCTTTGCAATTGAATCATCTTTAGATGAAATGTACTGCTTGCTATTAGTACTACCACCAGATGCTGACGGACAATTTTTTGCGAATGCAGGCTTTTCAATCATCCCAAACCTTTTTTGAAGCAGAAGGATATTTTTCTGAAGGACCCATGGAAGTTAGTTCTCTTGCTACGACCTTCCATATCTAATCCAGCAGGGTGATAGGGCGACCCTTATAAAATCCTTTAACTAATCCAAGGTTTTTTTCATGAACCTTAGCATAGCCTCGTTTTGTTTCGAATTTTTGTGCTTCTTCCTTAAAAACAGAAATAAATTCACCATAAAGAAATTTACGTATAAAATTTTATTAATTTACTCACATTTTATTATTTTCGCAACAAATAATAACAATTTTAACAAAAAGTATTTTCTTTCACGCGGATGTTTGCTTTCAATTTGAAATTACATTTTTTTGGAGTGAAAATTATTTGTAGAGCACAAAAATTCCTCTTAAAGCAAACTGGAAATGAAATTTTACTTTTCATTTTACTTTAACGATTTTAAGAACACAAACTGAGTGAAATTGTCAATTTCATTGCATTTGGCAAATGTAGAACACAGGCGTATGTATTGAAATTGCTTAATTTAAAATAAATTATTAATCGGTTGACCGATCAATAACAAAATTAACCGATTAAAATAAAACTCGGTTAATTCATCGAGCGATTAACCGATTAAAGTAAAAGCCCGATTAAATGAATACCCTACTAGCAACACAACTGAAGTTGTTTTACCATACGCAATCGACCCGTAAGTATTCAGCCTGACTTTATATGTTGCCTGGCTTAATGTGTGTATTGATTGATTTATTCAGCTGTGAAATTTACTGTTGCAGGGTGTAATCTATGTATTTTCTTTTAAAGGTAAATAAATATGTTTCAATATCAAACCTTTTTGGGTTTGTTTTGTTTTATTTTTCAATTAAAAATGAAAATGAACACAGGTTTTGTTGTCAACTTTGTCCGGGTCGAATCATTTGATTTTACTTCGTTTTTTCTTTTTTTCTTCATTCCTTAACAAGCCACACACAAAACTTTCAACGTACTTTTACTCTGGTCACGCCTAAAACACATGATTTAAAAAATACATTTAGCATTTTTTGTGTTGACATATCTGTGCTACAGTGTTTATCTAACATTTCAAAGTGATTTATTTATAACATAAGCCGACCGTCCGACTGAATGACTGAGTGACTTTATTTTATTTTTAAGTACATATAAAATTAACAAACCGAAAAAACCAACGTCAATAATTAAATCACTTCAAAATTAATTTCAACAAAATAAAATTATAAAAAAATATAACAAGTCATTTGTGTGTTTCGGTGCAAAATGTAGTGAGTGGTAAAAGCGGCCCCCATAATCATCACAAAAGATAAAACAATTATTGTGTATGACGTCAAAAAGTACCCGCCTTAAAAAAGTAAATCACCTACAAAATCAAATCACTCATTTAGTGAGTGAACACAGAAAAGTAGGTTGTTTGTTTGCATTTATATGTTGTTGTTATTATTGCTAGTGTTTTTCTTGTTCATTCATACGATTGTTAATTGAGGTAGTGGATGGTCGACGGACATGCTACACAAATCAAAAATATTTCATAATTCTGTTGTTGCTTTCTACAGAAATTCATATTGAATTTTCAAATTTCAAACGCTGCATATTGTATGGCGTTGAAAAATTTTAAAACGCAATATGAATTTCCGTAGAAAGCAACAACAAAGTTATAAAATATTTTTGACTTTGTTCTTGCTTTCAATAGCGGTATTCAGTGTTTGGTGCGTTTTAGGTTGCAACTGTTTGTTATTGCAATAATTTTGTCATTGACAGAGAGCGGTATATTAAGCAACTTTGCAATTTTAGATGCAAATTAGGTAACAGCTGATACATATACAGAATTATTGGTCATGAAAACTTGAAAAAGGGGTTTGATTAATTGTTTTACGAAAAAATATAAAAAACCGCAGCATTAGCAAATTTGTTTGATGATTCTAAATTATTGTTTACAAATGTCAGCTGTTTGAGTATCAGGGTTGCAAACGCAATACACGTATCAAAAAAAAGCTATACAGTTTTAGTATTGCGCAAAGGCAATGTCTGACAATTGCAACTCTGTGTATTTTGTTGTTGGATTGCCAACAAAAGCTACAATAGTTTCCATTTGCACTTTCGCAAGACCGTTCGCAAGACCGGCGTTGCGCTGCGTTTTACACAATAAGGGCCTTTATTAAGTATAACTCAGGTTTCGACAATTCCCAACAACAAAATTCTATATGTTTAAATTATTTTATTTTAAACGAAAAAATCAATTAAGATTTTTTGTTATTTAATTAATATTTAATTAAAAAATTATTTCAAAACAACTAGAATGTTAATTTAATCAAAATTATATTTTTAATATTCTTTCAACTAAAAAATAATGGATTCAATTATTACATTAATCAAATTGAATAATTTTTAAACAATTTTTTTACTATGGCACTTCACAACTTAAACTTATATAAGGGTCCACTTTTTATACTCTTATGTTCGAATAGTCTTACACAGTATAACACATGATTTTGGGACACAATTCTGACAATTGCACGTGAAAGTAGCCTCAAAAATAAGAACTTCTGCATCATTAGTTTGGTCAAGTTGGCTGCATTAATAATTTAATTACCATGCGAATTTTTTTTTTTGCTCAAGGTGGAGTTTTATCACTTTTTAACACGGTTATATCTCGGTATACCGTACAGAATATTTCTTTTGTGTCTGACGCAAAGTTGTAGATATTGAATAAGGCATTATCGGGTTTTCTTTTCTACAAAAAATCTGACGTTTTATTAAAAAAAATGCACTTTGGTGTTCGTTTCTTAAAAATGCTTCGCTCTCTAAAAGCGTGGCTTGTTTTATTCCAAAAAATTGCCCCCTTTAAATGGCATAAGGCATTGCACTTTACGCCCCGTTTAAATCGACAGTGTTGATAATGCCCTGTAAAAAGATGGCTTCTGCTTATATAACCAAACGAAGTTGGAAAAAAATCGCCTCTAATCAGGACAGCAAAAATTTTAAAATTGTAATAGCTATTTTGGGTATTATTTAATAGTACAGTACACGCTCGAAAACCACCACTTTGTTTATAGGACGATTCGAATTTCCGAATTAGTTGAATTTCTGGACGGGGTTTTTTATTAAAAAAATGTAGGTAAATTTAACCATAAAGATGAAAAAAAATGTTTTTTTTTTCATTTTAGTTTATTTAACATAAAATCTATCAAAAACTTAACGAAATATAACAAAAAATAACAATTCAGTTCATTTGACTTTAGTCTGTATAATATAAATAGTATACATACTTATAACTAAATTAAAAAATAAACATTTTTAAGAAAAGTTAAAATTATACATATTTTGAATTCTCACTCAGTTTTTGTTAATCATATAATCAGTAATATTAGTCTGTTTTTTAGGTTTTTGTATTTCCGACAAAACAATATCATCACAGAAATCTAAAAGTGGAAAATAATTCACTGCTTTTGCACCACTGTATTTAATTATTTACACTTGCAGTAGCTTCGGAATAAGAAATATTAGGTGGAACTTCCACACCACTATCTTCATCCGTGTCTAAAGACAAACTTTCGCTGTCAAATATATGGAAAGGTTCATTCTCAAACGCATCTTCATTCCATCTTTCGATTTCTCTTACAGATATAGAATTATTCGGATCAATTTGCGTCAAAAGATTTTGATTATATTGATTTTCTATTCGACTTAATATAGCTAATGGTAGAAGTAGTTATGTACTTTAACGTCCAATGCTAAACGCTTTCCTTGAACGCCTTTGTCAATCTTTTCCAATATTTTTAATTTGTCTTGTGAAGACAAAGTTTTTTCTTACGTTTGTTTGGCATTTTTAGTCCACTTTTTTATCTTAATAAATGTTTAACCGTATACATATACAAACAGCAAAAAAACTGACTTTTAAGCTCTAATGCCATCAACAAGAGCTGTAAATCATCTATTAAAATGGAATTCCCCTTTTTACTTTGTATTTGGTTAAACTAAATTGTCAAAATTTTAGTGTTTACAATAAAAAAGAAAAAAACTGCTCGGAAATTCGAATTTTGGATTCTACATGTAATGTAATTACTGATTCGAATTTCTGGAAATTCGAATTTCTGAGAGTTCGAATTTCTGAGCGTCTACTGTAAAAACAAAAAAAAAAAAAGCATTACATTGTTAAAAATAGGTTTTCAGTGATATAAAATTAAAGCGGATTCGGTGCTATAAAATTGTTTTGAAAAAAAAACGTCAAATCAAGAAATCTGAAAAACTTGGTGTTAATAAATCGGCAATCTGGCAAAGGCATTTTCTTGTTTACATCTCTACATATATAAAAATTACGTGTATGTTCGTGATCGCTAAACTTTAAAACTACTGGACCGATTTTGACCAAATTTTATATACATGCGCTATGGGCCGTGAGTAGTGTTTCTGTGAAGTTTGAAGTTCGTCGTGGGAGTCAAACGAAGAAAAATAACTTATTAAATTGAAGTTTAATTTATTTAAATTATTAAATATTACATACATTTTAATAAATTACCCCAAGGTGTTACTGAAAGCAAATTAATTGTATTATTGAAAGCTATTGAAGAAAGTAAACAAGCAAAAGGTAAGACAACAAAGGGCAGCCTTCCTACCCCAGCAATAACAAACAAAAAAAAATTAATTATAAAAAACGTATATTGCAGTACAAAATGCCACGCCCACGTGCAAATATTGGTCGCCGTGCACGGCACACAAATCATATGAGTGTGCTGCGCTCACAGCAAACACAAGAGGAGCGCGCAGAAGACAACGAACAAGCCAGGAATCGAATGTCACCTTTACGCCAAAATTCTACACAATACCAATCGCATTTCTTTTATGCGTCTTGCATTTAATTACGATCCGACAATTGATTATAATGTACATCCCTATATTAATATCGGAAGCATGGATCAATTATGTGTCTATTGCAAAGCATTTTAATATAAAAAGGAAACACCTGGCTTATGCTGCGCAAATGGCAAAGTAAAGCTGCCACAACTAAGCCAACCACCGGAACCATTACTTTCATTGGTGTCTGCAACAACACCACAATCAAAACATTTCCTAACCCATATACGAGGTTATAATAATTGCTTTCAAATGACTTCATTTGGTTCTGACAGTATAGTTAGTGGAAGTTTCATGCTAAGATTTAAAGTCCAAGGACAAATATATCACAAAGCAGGATCCTTATTGCCTATTCCTGATGAAGAATATACATTTTTGCAGATATATTTCTTTGGCAATTCTGAAACAGAAGTTACCACCAGATGTGCAATTGCTACGGGACTACGCCGCAACATTGTAGAATCATTACAAAATTTATTCCATCAGCATAACGAATTGGTGAAATTATTTAATGTTGCAATAGACCGAATGCCATCCACTAATCACAAAATAGTTATAAAAGCTGATAAAACACCAGTAGGTGAGCGTGAGGGCAAAACAACGTTTGCCGGGTCAGCCAGTATTTTATAAAAAACAAACAAACTAAAGAAATTGCAATTTCGTCATTCATTTTGTTCATTTATTTTATATCAATATATTAGCAAATTTTGGTTTACGTATAGGTATATTTTTTTTTTATATTTTGAAGAACCAACTTTTTTTCAGCTGCTAGAAACAGGGCGGTCCAATTTTGTGTTTTGTTCTCGTCAAATAAAAAATTGCATTATTACAGGGTCGGCAAGTCATTTTATACATGTACCTTTTAGCAAGGTGGTATTTTTTTTGTAGAAAAAGAAACACCATTAAAAATCGGAAAAATTAAACTTTTCCCCCATTTTTCACCTTTTTTGCTCAATAACTGGATTACAAATCTACAAATATGCTGCTTTTTTAATCAGTCAATTGGTTTGACTATTTTGTGTTTCACGTGCAATTGTCCGAATTGAGTCCCAATTCAATGAACTGAAAAATGTACTGTTATACTACCACACTCTTATACTCTTTAGCTTCCTACATACGCTAACGTTGTATAATTTGAAGCACATTTTTATAATTCTTCTATCTATGACTTATATTTTCAAAAAACATTTTTTTTTTTTTGCTATTTTTAACAAAATATTAATATATTTGCTTAACAACAAGACACTCTAGCAAAATAAATAAATCTAGTTAAAAATATATAATTCTTTGTATTAAAAATTTTATGAAATTTCTGTATTAATGCAAATACATTTTCATGCGAAAAGAATGACGTTTTTTATTTAATTAGCAACACATGTGACCTGACATTTATCTATTTATTTTTATTTATTTAATTTCTTTGTTATTTTATTAAATATTCTACACTGAGAGCTCTGCTCTTATTAATAATAATTGTATGTGAAAATGATAAATTGTACAAGTAAATAAAAAACCATTTCTAGATGATACATTTTTTTTTGCTGCCGCCTTTATTTATCTGGATTTTTATTCTTTCTTTCTTAAGTTTTGCTCAAAATATACAAACAGAGCTAAATGATTAAATTGTTTATTTGCTGTTGCAATTATTCAAAAACAATATATTTTATCTATTGATCTTATTGCGTCAATAATTTGAAAGAAAATGTATATCTTTGAAGGAAAAAAATTAAATGCTCAACTATAATATGCATGAGCTTGCTTAAGCGACTGCCAAAAATTAACAAAAAGCCTCTCAAATTCATTAAAAACAAGTAAGAGTACTATATTCGGCTATGTCGAATCGTATATAATCGTATATAGTTATATAATACTGTTCTTTAAACATAAATAATTTGCCACGTGCACTTTTCCAATCCTGCCCACATTTTGTAGGATGTTTTAAATTGGTAACCAAGATGCTTGTAACTAATGTGAAAACTTTGGCTCTGGCCGGTCTCCAGATGTGCAGAAATTTGTAATGACTTTGGATGTGAAGTGCCACGCCTACTTCTCCCAAATTTTGTCGGATGTTGTGCATTGATCACCAAGATGCTTGTACCTAATTTGGAAACTTTGGATCTTGCCGTTCTCCAGATATACAGAAATCTATAATGTCTTTGAGTGCCACGCCCACCCGTCCAATCCCGCCCAAATTTTGTTGTTGGTGTTTCGATAACTTCGATTCTTGTACCCAATTTGGAATCTTTGGCTCTTGCCGTTCCCCAGGTATAGATACGAATAAAATAAAAATACAACAATAAGAGATTTTTGGGTAAAATTAGAGGCAGCCATTTGTGAAGCGATCTGGCTGAATTTCAATAGTTAATAATTCCGGAAAATAAGTGACATAAATTTATCACTACCAAATCGCCATCATATCCTGGGTCTTCGGAATTCCTATTTCAACGGACAGACGGACATAGTTAAATCGACTTCGCTCCTCATAATTACCAAGAATATAATACTTTATAGGGTCTTAGATCAATATTGTAGAAATTACAAGCGGAACGACAAACTTATATGTACATATCGTCACCTAAAATGCAAAAGGGCGGTGCAGGGCATAAAAGGCAAAAAAATTCATTCTAACTGAAGGTTCGATCAGTTTCCCACTTTGCTTAAACAAATGACAGTTTCATTAAACTTAATAAAGCTTTCTAAGGTTGGGTTTTTGAGTTGTCAGTTAAACCAGGTTTTGTTAATCTCAAAACAGATTTGTGCCATATATACAAAATTTTTAATGAACAGCTTAGTTTGCTTGAAATGTTGGTCTTTAATGAAATTATAAAAATTACATTTCGCCGGAAAAATCCTAGTTTCAGGCTACGTTAAACTAAGTTTAAACTTTATCCACATCTCAAAAATCCGGCCATAAGGTTCAATTAGACGTGACACAAACATAATACCATAACCGTAACGTTACCATAGAACGGTTATCGGGCATGTTCTTAACATTGGTGTTTCTGACTTGAAATCGCATAATTAAGTGCTGAGTAAATTACAATTACAAGAAGTTTGGAGATTTCAAATTGCCAAAGTGTGCTCAAGGGAACTAGAATATTTGTTAGAAACTATGTCAGGCCGCAAACTAAAGGCACGAGTTTCCGTAAACCGTAAAATGAATCGTGCGATTGTCAGAACATAGCCGTATGTCGTTTTCGTAAGTCACATATGATTAACATGTATTTGCGCATGTACTTAAGCCAGCTTATGTAGACTAATAAGGTTGGGCCTTAACAGTGAAGATAAATTAAATATCATTATGATCCGTAGAAAAACGTTTTTATCTGTCTGAGTTTATCAAATAATATATTAATTTAAATTTAACTTTTGCAGACAGTCAAGTTAAATAGATTATGACTTAATTAATTTGTAAATTGATGACTTGGGTAAACAATACGACCGGCTCGTTTTGTGTTGCGGTTTTTCTGAGAATGCATGTAAGTGATTGTGGGCAGCGTTACTGTTGGAAATCTTCAAAAAGGGGTGTTGGAAATCTTAAAATGGTATTTTTAAGAAAAAAAGTTTTAGTTTTTTATAAACAAGCAAAATATAATTTATTTTAATTAAAACAAGTTAGAGAGTGCTATATTCGGCTGTGCCGAATCTTTGATACCCTCCACCGATAGGAGTGGGCTCTATATGATATCTATATATTATTAACTAACCTTTATAAAAAGGAACGTCGCCATTAAAATTGGTTGCGGCTTAGACCTGAATAAAATTATTGGCCGACAATAGGAAAGTTTCATGATTTCTTTTTAGAAATTTGAATTAGCATGAGTAAAATATCATGATTCCTAATAGCTTTAGCCGAACTGAAATAATTTTCAGGAGGGGAATTTGTATTGGACCCATGGTAAATTATGGACCAATCATCCCAAAATTCTGTAGACTGATTTCTGGTATTAAAAAATAAATTAGAATACATTTTAATACAGCAGTGAAATTAGTTTTAGTATTTCCAGTAAATTTCAGAAGGTTGCTTCATATGACATCGAATGTAAATTATGGAGCGTATATTACAACATGGCATGATATTTTTCTGGCCATATGAATCAAAGTTGGAAACATTTTACTGCAATATCTATATCGGCTACGGTCTTAGGCGAATTTAATTTTTTTCCAAAAGTGGGCTTTATATGGGGCCTATGGTGAAATATAGACCGACCATCACGAAATTTATTAGTGTGATTTATAGTCCTATTAAACTGTGAAGTATTAAATTTTATTATGATAACATTCAGCCCAATTATAAATAAAAATTCCCCGGGAGTTTTTTCCCTTTTCCCATTTACACAATAGAATTTAAATAGGAAAAATGGGAGAAGGGAAACAACTCCCGGCGAATTATTATTTACAAGGATGATGATATTTGGTATATATGGTATTGTTATGAATAGAAATACGTTGCATGAAAAAAGTGGGAGGGGCCACACCCCTTTATGTCGATTATATCTAATTAACTACTAAACCGATCGTCATCAAATTCTCACAGTAGGCTGTGTTATGAATTAATGAGCCCTAGGCTATGTAAAGTTGTGGTTGGACAAAGGGGCGGTGGCACGCCTAATCAACTCAAAATTTATAATCATCTTATCTTCGATACTGTTTCACGTATGTAGATGTTGGGAGAAGTAAGATAGCTGCAGGGGAAGTGCTACTCCCCATAGGACGCCAATGTTTAATATCGCATATCGCATGAACTGTTATAGTGAGAATGTTTAAACTTGGTATTAGTCACTCTTATGGAAAACTACACGTTTAAAAATATAAATAAAGGGGGTAGGCGCAGGGCGAGTAATACCCCCCATAGGAAGCATATATTTAATATCGCGTAACTGAAAAACTATTACAGCGAGAGTCTTCAAATGTGGTTAAATCCACTATTATGGTAAGCTATAAATTCCAAAATTAAAATGGGTGGGGTAGACTAAGGAGAAGCAATACCCTCCATAGGTCGAAAATATTAAAAACTTCATATCTAAAGACAAAAGTCTTTAAGCTTTGTAGGACCCACTCTTATGGTAAACTACACCTTTAAAAATAAAAATATAATATATAAATGAAAAAGCGTATGTTTGTTTATTCTCTACAGACTCCTAAGCTACTGAGCCGATTTTCCTGAAAGTTTCACAGTAATTTCCTGATTACTCGGCGCTTAACATAAGCTATTAAAAATATGAATAACCTTATATCTGGAGGACGGTTACAATAAGAATTTTCCAATATGAAACAAATATCGTCGTTATCAATACACGACATCTGCCAAAAAGTCGGCTGGATTAGACAAGCGGTCGTGGCACCTCCCACACAATTGCAATAAAGAGTTCTACGTATTTAAAGTACTGTAATAGTGAAAGTATTCAAATTTTGTACAAATAGCTTAGATAATAATCCACAACATATTTTAAAAGGTAGTTTTAATGGGAAAAGTAGGCATGGCACCTCCCATACGAAGACACTTATAATTTCTGCATATCATCTGTTGAACGGTTACTGTAAAATCATTCAAATTTAGTCCAAGATGCTTTACTTTTTAAAAAAATCTTACCAATTTTATTTCGATGGGGGTAGCAAAGCGCACCGGGTTAATCTAGCACTAGTATAAAAATAAAATGGCATAATAGTATAGAAGTATTTTTAATCCAAATTTCGATATTTTTAATCAGGCTTAAGTTCATTGAACTTAATTTTCATTAAATTACCACAATACTAATTATAATTAGTATAGAAGTATAATAGAATATTTATACACTGGTAGAAAAAGCGTCATAGCGCTGATATATTTTGACATCAGTATTATGAAAAGTTTCTTCGTTTTTGACTCCATGCCACTTTACATCATTGTGATGTCAGCCTTAACATCACTTGCCCAAATTGTCATCAGGGTTTAAAATTTTAAAAATTACAGAAAAATTACAGAAATGACGAATCGGTGTCAGTTTAGTAAATCATGTCATCAGTGCAATGACTCAGTAATATCGAAGAAACGACTCATTAGGCTCAATTTATTGACAGTTTGTCATTGGGATTAACTTAAGTCAATGTGAGAGAATATGTATTAATATTTACTTACATTACACATGTTTGTTTTATTTTTTTGATGTATTTAACTAAATAATTAAAAAATAGAATATGCGAGTTTTTGCTTCTCATTTTACTTTTTAAACATGAAAATAATATTAACAAAAACACAAAATGTGGCATAGAATTGATGTCACTGTAGTCATAGCATAGATCACGTATAAAATATAACAAAATTTTATGATGACGTTCGTCATTAGATTGACTGATGTCCCTTGTTGCCTTATTGATGCCATTTGTAATAACATTGATGTCACAATTCTGATGTTAGGGCAGCATCATCAATATGAAGATGCATTTTTCTATGAGTGTATAAGAGCATAAAGGTATTATAGTATAATGGTATAATAGTATAATTTTAAAATAGTACAATAGTAATATGCTATAAAAGTATAATTGTATAATATAATAGTAAGCAAGTAATTATATAAAATAGTAGATATAGGAGTATTTACCTTACACAGGGTCTCCACCTGAGATAAGATATAAGATTTTTATATCAGCAAACGTCAAATTCAATCGCAGAGAGCATAATCTTACGTGTGGACTCTCAAATAGTGTTAGTATTAATATTATAATAAATGTTATGAGACAGTTTTTATAATAAATCTTATAACAACTATCTTATAAGATGAGCTGTCAAAAATACACATGCATACACACATATAAAACAATAGTAAGCCACCATTATTAAAATGTGTAATTTGTTAATGCAAATAGTGCCAATATTGTGAAAATTGTTAAAAATAACAATATTTTAAACTAAAAAGCTAAAAATAGAATAAAAAAAGAATAAAAAAGATACAAGTTTACTGAACGAGAATCAGTCGATTATGAAATCTTATAAGATACGTGTTCCCCTTGTTTGATATTAAGATTAACATAAAGAAATGTATTCTCTCATTCTGCCGACGTTCTCTCAGATATTATATCAGATATTTTCTCAGGTGGAGACCCTGTGTTATTATCGGCTAATTTCACTTATAACTGTCAAAAATATATTGTTAACTGGATGTTAAAGTAATAGTTAGTTTAAGCTGAACGTGGTGAAATTGGCGGTAAGAGTTACAAATGCAATTACAAATTATCTAAATTGTAGCTTAATTAAACCTTTAGCCCGTTGGCGTGAAACAGACCAGAGCAGCCTCCAGGCAGAAATCGAACTCGTAACCCTCGCATTGATAGGCTAGCCTACCGGAGCACACCGTAGTATTGATTCTCTTCAAATTAACATTTTGCATTCAATTAAGGTTCTCTGTATCTCATAATAGAACACTCTGTGTCACATAATATACCACCAAAAAGAGAACTCTACCTTGACGCCATAGATATTTGCCTTTCGCTTTTATTTGGCTAGTTGGCCGGGCTTTACTTACGATTTATCATCGCTCGTAAATATTTGATGTAAAAATTACTTCTTATTATGGCGTTAAACCAGCATTTTCCTATACAATTTTATAATAGTATACTAGTTTAATTGCATAATAGTATAAACACATAGAAGTATAATTTTAGATTTGGTCATTATTTGAGGAGAAATGTTAAAGAAACTAATACCTATAAAAAAACTTTTTTAATGGCATAATAAATTATAATTAAAAACTTAAAAACTTTATTGAACTGAATTATTTTTTTTTTAATTTCAAGAAATTTTCCATTTGTTATACAAAATGCTTATCTAAAATTCGCCACACAGCTTTTTCCAATGAATTTCAACAAACCCTATTAAATTATTAATCCGTAATCGGAAAAAACTTTAAATTAATAAAAGTTTCCAGACAAGACAATGTAATGAAGCCATAAAACACTTAAGCGTAAAGTCATCACCTTTCTATAAAAAACCATAATCAAATGGAAATTACCGATAAAGAGGTAATTCTTATTCAATAAATTAAAACTTTTAATACGTTCTATAATTTATAAATAAATTTTATTATAAACAATAATATTAGGTAATATTCAAAAAAAGAAAAAAAAAAATAAAAGGCTTTGCAACAACAATAAAAATAAAACGACTAAGGTAGCTTTAATTAAATTACAACGTATAAGAACGACAACAACGTACATACATACGAATATGTCTGGCCTACTAAATTAGAATAATCGACGGAATTTGTATCTAATCAGAATTGTAGCGATTGTTATCAAAATAAATTGCAAAAAAGTTTGCAAATATTTATTTAATTTGTATAAAATGAACAACCGATAAGAAAAACGTAGGGTCTTGCACCATGGCACACCCATCTTTTGTACGAGTACTTTTCAATTAAATTTGTTGTTGCTGCAATCACTCCTCATACACGTGCACAAAGGCACCTCAAAACAACGGCATAATCACTTGGGCACTTGAAGTATGAAACAGCAGTATCACATCAAACGAGCTCATGATAAAGATTCTCATGATATTTCAAGTCGTACGAATGAACGGCGCCACTTTATATTAACGGCACTTGATTAAGTGGAATAAAGGGCATAACATTTATGATTAAAACGCCTGATGTTTTTTAAAGTCTTTTGAACTGACCCTATTTCTAACTAGATTCCGTAGGATTTTTTCTTAAACACCTGCACAGTCTTAAAGTCCTCTGTCTTCATTTGTCTGCTAGTCCCCGTTTGTTTCTTAACCACCTAAAAAATGATTTAAATTTAATCACTTGATGTAGTATTGCGTAATAAAAATTATAAAGTTTATTAAAAATTAAATGCAAAAAATCTAAAACAAAAAATCTAATCTGAAATTTCGGCCCGACTCGGTTTATTGCTAACACAGACACGGGATAAGCGACTCCTTTATGTATTGAAAAACTTACTAATGGCAGCAATAAAATTTATATATTTATGAATAAATATTTTTTTTAAAACAAATGTATGTGCTTTTTGCTGATTACAGTTAGACGCGAGAAAACACGCGTAATTAAAGTGACTGTATTCCAGAATAAATAATTCTATTTTCGGAAATTCTCATGGTAAACGCCAGTCACATTAAATTTATAGTATTAAGTGGGAAACAGGAGGAAAAAAAAGAAAACAGTTTGAACAATTATGACGAAATTTGAAGAAATGTTTTTAAGGCAGAGTAAAAAGTATCAAACAAACAATAAACTTTAAATAATTATAATCGAACCAAAATGAGGAATGTACTGATTGAATTAAATTTTTCTACTCTATCAGCGATTGAGGTTTTTTATGTACGAGTATGTTAAAGCGAGAAAGAACAATATAGGTTAATACAAAAAAATAGTTTAATAAAGATTTTAGTTAAAACAAATGCCAAATTTTAAAGAGGATAATTTAAAAAATTTTCTTTGCATAGATATAATTTTTTATATAAACTTTAATTATTAGTTGATTTTATAAAACGCAACGACAAACAATAATAAAATTTTGTATAAATACTATAAAAATATACCAATACTTTTCATACAAAATAGTCGTACTAGCATAATAATGTAAGACTGTAATACTAGTACAACAGCATACTAGTGTAACAGTTAAATAGCACTTTAATACAAAAATAATAGTTTATTAGAATAATTGTACAATAGTATACATAATAATATAAAAGTATAAAAATATAATAGAATCTGGGAATTATTTCTTTTCATAAGTTACTTAATTATATTCAAAATTTTTTATTTTTCCGAATTTATTCTATGAGCTACATTTTTATGTATTTTATAAAGCTTTTTTGTAATAGTTGTATTCCTTAAATTTTTTTTTGGGAATGACTTTATACACTTTTATACACTTCCAGATTATTATCTTGTATCTTCTTGTTACATTTTACCTTAGCTATCCTTTGGATAGCAATGAAGTATATTGAATGTACAGAAAAATTTACAATTATTAGACAACAGCAGAATGTAATGCATTTTATGGCCCGCTACGACCTTTGTCAGCATTCTTTGTGTCACACTGGATAGTGATACTATAAATTCAAGGAATAGAACTATTACAAAAAGCTTTATAAAATACATAACTGAAATTTAGCTCATAGAATAAATTCGAAGAAATAAAAAATGTTGAATATAATAAAGTAACTTATGAAAAGAAATAATTCCCAGATTCTATTAGTTAAAATAGTTGAGTTAAATACATTCAATATATAAAGTATCACTATCCAGTGTGACACAAAGAATGCTGACGAAGGTCGTAGCGGGCCATAAAATGCAGTATTGGTATTGGCAAATTTTTCTGTACGTTCAATATACATTTCATAGCTATCCAAAGAATAGCTAAGGTAAAATGTAACAAGAATATACAAGATAATAGTCTAGTAGTGAATAAAGTCATTCCTAAAAATTGAAGGAATAGAACTATTACAAAAAGCTCTATCTATATACATACAATATATAAAAGTGAATGTATGTTTGTATATATATATATATATTTGTGCCTTATAGGAGGCCAAACCACTTGACCGATCATCTTGAAATGTTCACAGAATATAACTGTGACCCTGGAAGAGACAATAGGCTATATAAAGTTGAGATTGGATAAAGGGGCGATGCCACGCCCATACAACCCAAAATTTAAAATCGTTATATCTTAGGCATTTTTTGGCATAGGATGATGATATTTAGTACATATGGTGTAAGTATGAATAGAAATAAGCTCCATGAAAAAAGAGGGCGGAGCCACGCCTTTTTATAGAAAAAGTAAAAACCACCATATACATATAATAAATTACTGAACCGATTGTCATTAAATTTCCACAGTAGGCGACTGCCTTGAGTTACTGAACTTTAAGCTTTATAAACATAAAATCCTCATATCTTAGCCACTATTTGGCGTAGGATGATGATATTTGGTATATATGGTATTGTTATGAATAGAAATACGTTGCATGAAAAAGTGGGAGGGTCCACGCCCCTTTATGCCGATTATATCTAATTAACTACTAAACCGTTCGTCATCAAATTCTCACAGTAGGCTGTGTTATGAATTAATGAGCCCTAGGCTATGTAAAGTTGTGGTTGGACAAATAGGCGGTGGCAGCCTAATCAACCCAAAATTTAAAATCCTCTTATCTTCGATACTGTTTCACGTATGTAGGTGTTGGGATGAACTTAAAAGGGAATTTAATAACATATTTACCCATGCTTGATACACACGTTAATTAAATTAGTGGGGTAACCCTATTCTCATTCTCCCACGCCCACAGCTAACTGTAATAAAAAAAATTTTGTTTATATATAAATACTTTTTGTTTCATTTTATAACGATTGGGGTAGCGAAGCACACCGGGTTAAGCTAGTAAAATATATAACTGAAATTAAGCTGAGTGCATAAATTCGAAAAAATAAAAAATGTTGAATAAAAATATAATATTAAAATAGTATAGTAGTATATTAGTACAATAGAATAATAGTTTAAAAGTATATTAGTATTGTAGTATATGTAATAGTATTGTAGTATAATAGTATAATTGTATAATAGTATAATAGTATAATAGTATAATAGTATAATAGAGTAATAGTATAATAGTATAATAGTATAATAGTATTGTAGTATAATAGTATAATTGTATAATAGTATAATAGTATAATAGTATAATAGTATAATGGTATAATAGTATAATATTATAATAGTATAATAGTATAATAGTATAATAGTATAATAGTATAATAGTATAATAGTATAATAGTATAATAGTATAATAGTATAATAGTATAATAGTATAATAGTATAATAGTATAATAGTATAATAGTATAATAGTATAATAGTATAATAGTATAATAGTATAATAGTATAATAGTATAATAGTATAATAGTATAATAGTATAATAGTATAATAGTATAATAGTATAATAGTATAATAGTATAATAGTATAATAGTATAATAGTATAATAGTATAATAGTATAATAGTATAATAGTATAATAGTATAATAGTATAATAGTATAATAGTATAATAGTATAATAGTATAATAGTATAATAGTATAATAGTATAATAGTATAATAGTATAATAGTACATTAGTATAATAGTATAATAGTATAATAGTATAATAGTATAATAGTATAATAGTATAATAGTATAATAGTATAATAGTATAATAGTATAATAGTATAATAGTATAATAGTATAATAGTATAATAGTATAATATCATAATAGTATAATAGTATAATAGTATAACAGTATTATAGTGTAATAGTATAATAGTATAATACATAGTATACTAGCAGGAAAGTGTAATAGTATAATTGTATAATAGTATAATAAAATATAAATATTAGTATATTAGAATAATATTATTATAGTATAGTAGGCTAAAAAAAATAAAAGTATATTGCAAAGATAAGTCGTCGTCATGGAAAATGGAAATTTCGGAATCGATTTAACTCCTTCCAATTTTTCGGTTAATTTTTTTTATTTCATTGAGTTTTCGGATATTTGCTTTTTGACCTTTTTTATACAGGCATTTTTTTACTGTTTTACAATTATTGCTCCTTTTTGTGTCTTTTAAAGTTAAATTGAAAAAAAACTTTTCTTTATTAACTTACTTTACTTAAGTATGTAACAATTAAAATGTTCAAGGTTTTCCATATTAATTATGAAAATAAACTTAATGAACTACAAACAAAAAGTATAAATTCAGGTTTTTTAGTAACGTTTTACATTTTTCATTATTTAATTTATATGTGTGGGCTAAAGTCCCTGATTTTGAACGCAGTCTCACTGAACTGATGACAATGACCAAAAAAGGTGAATGTTATAAAAAATTTACCTTTTTTTTTTTGCAATAATAAAGATTATTAACTGTTTCCATGTTTTTTTTTTGAAATATGAGTACATATATACAAAAAACATGAAACAAGTTTTTAAGTGTAAATAAAAATCCTTGAATACACTGTTAAAAAATATTCATGCCTATTATGTAAGTCGTTGTCGACTTCGACATTAATTTTTGTATGCTGCCACATCAAGTCGACGACTACACCACTTCGACGTTAACTAGTTATCGATTATTGTCAATAACGACTCGGAAAATACAATCACTGTTCCGGTACCGTCGAGTAATTTCGACGTCTACTTTCATAATAGGCGTGATCATTTAATTTAGAAAGATGTTTATTAATATGTAGGGCATAAAAGTAGAGATTTCCTAAAATGTTTAAAAATGTTGGAAAGACATTTTGTTCTGGTAGGCTCATGATTGGCGTGGGTCCCCAATAGAGAAAAATATATTATATTAATACTTCAAGTATTTGCAGATACAATTTATTTCAGTGTTCCAAAATAAAAGGTCAATTTCCTTTTTTGCGAAAAAAAACAACAATAAATTTGTTAAAACACATCTCTTCCTGTCATTATGAATGTACTCACTCCTCTATACGATACTGTCTTTGTGTGCCACTTGCCTTTCGAGAAGCAAGCCACATAAACCAGTTGAATGTACAATGAAAGACCTTGACCCTTATTCTCCACCACAAACCGAAATGAAACAAGCCAACAATTTTATTTTGAAATTTACTCGCACTTGCAAACACTGACACACAGGCAGATAAACAATTTTGTTTTGTACACTTAAAAAAAAAAAATTGCAAAGAAACAGAAGAAGACAAATAAACTTGAACGGTCAGAAACCTTAAAATAAAGAACATTGGGAGAGATACAACTACAAAAGCAGCCAGAACCAAAATAAAAAAGGTCGAAACGATAAAACAACATCCAAAACAAATTTGCATTAAACACACACACACACACTGTACGCATAATAATAAGAGTTTCAGGCACAGTGGGTATAAAGTCATGATAATGATCAACTTAAGACAGTAACTAGTAATAAAAATAAAATAAATTCTAAAACACGTAAGAGATTTTTTTTAACGGACTATTACAATTCGCGATTGAGACCCCCAATTATGTCTATTATGTTGCAGCAATTCTTGAGTTTATTGGCAAGAGAGATGAAAACATTTGGGAGGTGTACTCCGTTTCATGTATCCTGCAACTCTGTTTTGTTTTCTAATTCTTACAGTTTTCAACTTGAAGTTGGCTGTAGGTGTATTTGCATTTGTATATTAAATATAAAAAGGAAAAGAGGAAAGACAAGATACAAATACAAGCCTACAATTTCCTAATCTGTACCCATGTTCTGTAACTCTGGTGAGAAGTGCTTGCATCGAAAAGATGTGAAACAAAATATTCCATCGGTTCTCGAAGAGTGAGAAAAATATGTGTCTTTAACTCATGTCGAAAACTATCAAAAGAGATTAAGTCGTAACGTCATAAATGTGAAAATATTCCACTCGAAGCCGAAATGAAATTGCAAATGTTGGGAACGCCAGTCAAACATATTGTTGAACGCCGGCTATACCAAAAGACTTTAATGTTTTAAAAATGGCTTTGGAAACATTCGTGTATTTTTCAAAAATGTTAAAAGCAAAATAATTAAACAATGAAAAAATCTGACAAGAACAAAATACTTATCACTTCCATGTTATTATTCATTGCATTTTGCATTTTCAATATATTTTTTAGTGTTAACATTTTTTCTCACCCCGTTTTTATGCGTGAGTTTATTTGACAGTTCAAAGCGGGAACTTTCTCACAAAAATTTTACAGACACACTTTTTCTTTAAATTGGCGATTAATTTCCTTACGTTACAGCAATTACTCGCCAAAAATGTTACAGACGCAGTTATGTGAGAAAAATAGTTGTTTGTTTCGATTTATGGCATTTTTGTTTCATTTCACACATTTCAATCGAAACGTTTCTCGACGCGGATGTTACAGAACATGGGCACTGGGCACTAATGCATTGACAAAGCAGAATTGAAAAAATTGCAATTCTGGACGATAATTAGGCCTTAAAATAGAATTGCAACTTAAAATTAAACATAATTATATTATTAATAATAAGATTTCTCTATGACCTGGTAAATTCCTAACTTTTATTTTTGATGAACACACTGAAATTTGTTGTTGAGGAAAGCTAGTTTCTATGCGCATTTTATTCTTATGATGTTTTCTTTTCTGATAAAAATGTACCATGTGTGCTACCACTCGCGCGGGTTTTTTTCTATTCTGAAATAACATGCAGAAATGTGAGAATTGCCGTTTTCCTTTATAAAGATGTTGTAAAAATAAATAGCATATCTTACCACCACTTATTATTGAGAGTGAGATAATTAATTCTCTTTTTTGCATCTGCGTTAAGTAGTTTTTATTCAAGCAAGTATTTTTTTACAGCAGCTGACTTTAATTATTGAAAATAAGTGTTGTTAACGCTTATTGGAATTCTAAGAAAATTTAATGTTAAAAATCGCCACAACCGTGGTGATAATCGCTTATTAGTATAAACTTTGCATTCAATATTTGACACGCGAAATACACATTAGTGTTAAGTGTAAAACGTAGATATTTGTTTCATTGTAATTTAGAAAAATGTATCACTTTGTTAAAGTGCGTGTAACCTGATAAATATATTAAACAATTATAATGCATTGTGATTTTTTAGAAAATAAAATACCATTTGTCTACAGTTACGGTCATACTTATTAAATATTTGACCAAATAAGAATAATTACTACTTTTGTTAATAGTTAGTGATATTTAACATGGTCTTAATATATAAAAAAAAAAAAAGGATTATACTGATAGACATAGCAAAAGCTGTTTTTTTGTAAGAAGTGGTTTTATAATCAAAATATAAATTCTAATTTAAAACAATTGTATTCTTGCTAAGTAAGAACGTAGCTTAAACCATAGATAAAAAATATAAAATAAAATATAGATATAAAACTCCCATTATCCCTCTTCACACATGTAGGAACTGTTGGGAATTCAACACACTTGTAAAAGTTTACCACAATTTTTTTAATAAATATTTTGTAAACAATTAAAAAACTAATTTTTTTAACATTTTATACATTTATACTTTTTAATAATTTGTTTATTATAAAATAAATTTTAATTTTCCATTTTAAGACGATGCCTCAAGTCTTATCCGCACTGTATTTGGTGCTGGTTCCTTATTATATTAAAAAGTAAAAATACGAAAAAACAACTTACATGTGCGTCTTAAGAAGCTCATTTCTTTAGGCGGTGCTCTCTGTGGAAAGCAGCAGCCAATACCTCAAGCTTATGTGGCATAAAATTGGCACACCTTTAATAAGTAGCGATTGACCAAAGTCTCGTCTGGTTTTGTGGTAACCAGTATGGGCTAATTATACTCACCCCGCTATACGTGGAGAGGGTATTATAGTATTGTGCTGATGTGTGTAACAAATAAAAATATTGTTTCTAGTCCTTCCTTTTAGCATACCGATCGAATTAGCTCGATCGATCTTTCGGTGTCCTTCTATCCAGCTGGCTGCATAAAGTTTGCACGCAAAGTACAGTTTACAATTTTAAAATTTTTTTTTGAGGGACGAAGGCGAAAGAGGTACAGCCCTGTTTATATTTGCTTTATATTTTAGGCAAACCAGAGAGTTTTTTTGTGTATGGAATGAGAGAGATAACTGTCTCTTTGAATCCACATACATATAACTGTTGTAAATCGGCAGCAATACATCTATTGGAGTCCATAGAATTAAGAGCAGACAATGGAATATGGAACAATTATGAAACTAGTGGATAAACTTGAAATGAAAATATTCGGTTCTAATAACTAAGAGAATTAAGAAAGGGGTAAAATACCGATGCCATGGACGATCTAACGGCTTATACGGCGACTTTCCGGCCGAGACAAGGTCTATAGACCAGCTGCGAGATATATCCTGCTCAATAGCAGAATTAATTTATCAACTTTTGTAGTAATTTCTGGAATCCGAGAGCACATTGAGTGATCCATCTAGATCTGCAACGAGTTCACTAGCTTCGCGGAATATGTTGAATTTTTACAATGATCGACTTCTATAAAAAACGGCGAATGGGCATCCTTAATCATATTTTGGTTAGACGGTTAAGATAGACTATCTATTTTTCAATTAACGATAAAGGCACTTGATCAGAATGCACTGAAAGAGTTATCTAACCTCAGCTAATTCTGGAAAAATCATGGCAGGGTCTGGTAAGTAGCAACAGCACCTATGGGTGATCCTCTCTGAGGTTGGAATCTCTGGTATTTTCAGGAAATCCCTTTCCACAACTTTGGATACTAAACCGCAACCACCCCGGAAGTATCTTTTCAACAGAAAGCAAAGTTTCCGCAAAGACGATCTTCCTGAAAGATAGAAAGCATTTGCCGCAATAATCATGCTAAAAGAGGCCTCAACCAATAGTCAGTCCGCGGCCGTGTCACCGGACGCTACTGACTACCGTGGTACAAAATCTCGGGTCAGTCGCGATCGCAAGAGATCGTGAAGATCTTCTAAGATCTGGCAACTTTGAATTTTTGCCGAATCCCAGTTATTGACTGCACCTGATTTCCTCGGATAATGGAGCACCAGAAGGTAAAATATTCTTAATAAGATCATACAAACATCCGGGAGGAAGAAGGGTGGCAGGCGTATTCCACCCCCTTTAGAAAGGTGGTTAATTGCTTTTATACTGGGGACGTAATACTCTTCTCGAGAAAAAAACCAAAATACGCGTAAATATTATAAAATTTGTATGCATTTTATGAAAATATATTCCATAAAATTAATTTTTAACTAAAGTGTGTCGCCGCACCGTTAACCCACTGTACCTTATCACACAATTTCTGCAAACTAATAAGCATGTGAAGACGGATTCACGCATTTGTTTTAAGTAATATTTTTGTTCAGACAAAATTTGTTTAAAAGTCTCCCTGTTGGATAGACGTCATACTACACATAAAATTTTTCCGGACCCAAAGTTTATTCTGAACAAATGGGTGAATTTGCTTTAAAATAACTGAAAATTAAAGAAGCTTCATAAACGTGTACACGAGTAAAATGTCAAAAATAATAAACCAATCGAGAATAAAGCAGAACACCGCACAATTTCCTTGCAAAAAGTTATTAACCCTCTTTTATTTTTTTTTTTGATTTTGCTTTGTTTTTGCACAAAATAAAACAAACAAGGAAAACAAAATTGTAGTCTGAACCGACAGACGGCTTAATCGACTTGTTATTGAAAGTTTACTTTTTTTATGGTGGAGGAGGTGATAACAAAAATTGTTAAAAAAAACTTTAATTGATTCGTTTGTTTAGAGGCCAGATGAAGTAACGAAAACGTTTTTATTTTTGGGGGTTTTTTTGATTTCGTTTAATTGCGTACACAACAAAACTATTATTTAAATTATTATTTAAAGAAGGAAGCAAAAATTGCGTACATATTTCATGAAGTTTTGAATTGTCTTTAATTAATAAGTTTTTTTTTTGTTTATTTAATGATTTTAGGTGTAATATGTTTACATTTTTTATTGATTAAATAAAAGCAGGCAAACATTTTGTGGAATTAATAAAATAGATTTAAAAAAAGTTTCCATACGTTAAAGATAAATTCCCTTCGAGTTGATTTTAGATAGAATTCCAGGAATCACGAAATATTTCCGTGGAATAGAGAGACGGAAGATTATTCCCATAGTGAAAACGAGTAAACTGCAGTAGTACCGCAAAGGACAAATACTACTACTACTAACATGATTTTCAACAAAACCTTTGCTTTGCAACACAGGGCCATATTAAAATATGTTATACTAGCTGAGCCCGGTAAACGATGCCGTACCCTAAAATGTTTTATATTCGTTATGTGTTTGTTTTAAAATATGTGCAGTGTATGAATACTTGATAATTAATATCATTTTGTGCAAATTATTACCAAATTTTATAATATTATTTATTACCTCACGCCACCCGCCTGTACTTACCCCCTTTATTTTAATTTTGAAAGGTGTAGTTTACCATTCGAGTGGTTCTTACATAAGGTTGCCAGTTTTGAACTCAGAGAAATCAGTACATAAGAGAAAAAATTAATACAATTTCATAAAAAACAGTACATTTACTTTTTTAATATAGAATTGCATATTAATAACATAAAAAGCTTTAATCTTTTTTAAAATAAAACTCTATAATTTGAACAGTGTCACTTACACCTAAAGTGGTACCTAAAACACAACAAGTTGTTAAAAATTCGATTCTTAATTTATTGTTAGCTACTTGGTTTAATAATTTTCAAAGAAACATTAATTTTATAAAAAGCAAAATTTGAGTTCATTATGTCTGAGGCTTGGTACTAAAAGGGCCAATGATAATATTTTACCGTTTTGAGTTAATTATTGCATTAGGTCTTTTCATAACCTACGGTCACACCTAGCAAATATTTGACTAAAAAAACGTGACCAGCATGTGAACTAAAATTTTATTTCATTTATTCCCTTATATTTTTTGAATACAGGTCAACATAAAATTAAATAAAAGCAGTTTTTTGCTATATCTACCAGCATAATTAATTTCATTTTGTAACTAAAAGGACATGCTAAATCTTTTTTATTTTGCGGAACCAGCCAATGTCTAATTTAACCGAGAAAAGCTTCAAAAGGGGTTTGCTTGCCAATTTCACTTAGAAATCTTCTATAAAAAAACTAAAACTTAAATTTTCTCAAACATGAATTATTTGACATTGCCGTTTTTAACACCAAGCTACAAATATAAGGACAAAATGTTAAAAAACAAATAAAACACTTGAAATAATGAAGCTTGTTATGTATTTATCTTCAAAATAATTGAAAAAAATTATTTAAAAGTGATTTACAACTAATTACTATTAATAGTTGTAATAATTGCAAAAGGCAAAATCGTTTTTCAGACCATCTTATATATTAGATATAGATTTTTATTATTATATATAGATTTTTATAAATACAATGTATGGATATAAATATTTACAATGTTACAAGTTACAAATAAATGGCCTTTGTGTACATTGTCCACAATTTCTTTCCTGTCTTCCGTCTTCAAGAAATTGTAAAACTCATTATAACTATAACCAAAGTTTGTCTTTATCTGCAACTCACTTTCTAGGTTTTTTATTAGGAGCCTGTTTCTCTCTTTTCTCCACTTTGATAACTACAGACCCGTTCTGTAAAAGTGTTTAAATGTGGAATGGAAGATATAAAATTACACATTTCCTCAAATTCGTAAAGGCACCACCACACTTCCCATTTTTCTTATACTGTCTTATTTTTTCGTTTTGACTCGGCAAATATCTTTAATGTTAATAACTCATCGATAAGAACATCTGTATTAATATTTGTATTGCAAACAATTTTACAATATGACAAACTATATACTGAACAAAATTAATTTATAATAACAGTACAAAAACAGTACATTAATGAAAAAATCAGTACATTTGCGTATTGATTTGCTTGTAATGCATAAATCAGTACTTTAAACAAAAAACAGTACATGTACTGATAAAAACAGTACGAATGCCAACCCTAGTCTTACAAGACTAATGCCCGTAATTTCTACAAATAGATATCTAGCTGTGTATAGATATCTATTGTGTGACGTATTTTAAAACCTATTTCTTGCCTACGGGGTAAAGTGTAGTGTATTTTAAACCATCGATTTTCGATAGTTAATTCACGTGGGCCAATTTAACGTTGAAATTGACAAAAAAGTGTTACTGGATAAGTAAAGATAACTGTTAGGTACGAACAAGACCAGATATCTGTTAGTAGAAATTACGGGCATTAAAGACTTTTGTCTTCAGATATGCGGTATTTAATATTTTCGTTCTATGAGGGGGTACTGCTGCTCCTTCGTCTAACCCGCCCATTTTTATTATGAAATTTATAGGTTACCTTAATAGTGTCTTTAACCACGTTTGAAGACTCTCGCTTTTATAGTTCTTCAGTTGCTTGATATTTTGTGTATGCATCCTGTGGGGGGTATTGCTCTTTCTGCGCCTAAATTCTTTATTTTTATTTTCAAAGGTGTAGCTTACCATTAGAGTGACTCCTACCTAGTTTAACCATTCTCACTATAACAATTCTTAAGATATGCGGTATTAAACATCTATCGAAAAAATAATTAGCCTCACGTGATGTTACTGTAAAAGCTTCAGGAAAATCGGTTCAGTAGTTTAGGAGTCTATAAGCCAACAGACAAACATTTTTCATTTCAATATATAGACATTGTTATTGTTCAATTGTTACAACTAACTAATTGAAAAATAGTCCCAAATTAAGAATTGCGATTTTATTTTGTGTCATTTTTCATTCTTTGGTAAAAGGTTCACTTTTCATTTCATTGCAAAAATATATATATATATGTATGTATATATCTTAAAATTTCTTGTTGTTGCCCTTCACATAAAGTTTTGGGGCCATTTATCATTAAATAGTTTGGGGTCATATTTCTAGGCTCACATTTCGCAGCGCCCGCTTCTAAAAAATTTTTTCCACCCTAATCCTTTTTTAATGGGTGGGCATGGCAACAAGCATAATTGTCATATTTATGGTTCTGCAAAACCCAAGAGAAAAGCCTTTGCATGTTGAACGTGTCAATTTCTCGCACTATGGGATCCAGACCCATTTAACAAGGTTGACTCAATAGGGAAGGCCATAATAACAAATTGTCAAATATCTTAGGTATGGGCCAAAATATGTGCATGTATTCGTTAAATTGTTTTTGTATTATATGAAGACAATTTTGACAACTCAGGTATTTTTTTTGTAATGCTCTCCCTTATTGAATGTGCCTTGGGCGTAATTAGTTCACAATGACGGTTCTTTTATGTTTGTCTAAGCACTCGCACTACGATACACATAATTTACACGATTGTTAAAAACCATAATATCATTGTGTTTTACTTAAAAGGGGCCGATTTAATCATAATGTGATTGCGTTAAAACCAATTATGATTAAAGAGATCCTAATATTTTTGGAATTTCTGCAAATATACTGCATATTTTTTGTGTGTGCGTAGGCACTGAGAACTTCGACATCTAACGTTTGCTTTAGCATTGATGCATGTAGACAGAAAATAATAAAAATAGATTTCAATTGAAAAATTTTTAATATTAATTAAAAAATTAATTAAATTTACACCAGTAGGCAAATTAATAGTATCAATTAAACATTTAATTGACTTGATTAAACGCTTAATTGATTTCATAAATGTTTAATTATCATGATTAAATTTTTAATTAAAACTGTTTTTATTTTCGATTATTGCTTTAATTGGTGAAACAATTTGGAGAATTTTTTTTCTGTGTTGTTGTTTTCCGTAGAGGTCATTAAAGTAGCTGTTCGGCGAAGACGAGGAAGAACAAGTTTTATACATTCTTTGTGACTGCCCAGCTCGAAAAGAGCGTAAACTGCAACCTTAAATATCTCAAGGATGCATCACTAATTGCTCTCTGGATTTCTTGATTTTTTTTTGGCTAATTCGTAGTAGCTAGACAAAGATTTTGTGTAAGGTTTTGTACTAAGAGTATCACAGTGGGATTTATTTGGTATTCCGTTTATATCCTGTCTAAAATTATGTATTAAGTTTTAGTGTATTTTTAAGATTTTATATACAATAAGTAATTTGGTTGAAAATGTGGAATTTTTGTTAAATACAGTGGCGTTTATCATGTCCGCAGACCAAAGGGACCATGGAAATGTGTTCGTACAAGGGGGATGTCTTGTCAAAAGAATACAATGCTTTTCTTATAGAACGCTGCCAGGTAAATGAGTCCGTCGAAAGGGAGTGTACGTTGAAGAAATGTGTCCGTTAGGGGAGATTACATTTTAAATTCTTAAATTAAGATGTACATTAGAGCGACTCAAAAAAAAAAGTGATTTTGTTCCCCTCTGAAAATAAAGGTTAACATGTTTTATGATGATTTCCAAAATATTTTGGTTCTAGCGTTGACCATCCGTGAGCTGGACCATTTTTAAAAAAGGACCTTTTTTCAGTTTTTCGAATTTTTTTTTGTACTTTGCTCCAAGACAACATAAATAAAATTTGGTATCATCGAAAATAGTTTTTGAAGCAGCATCCAATTTTATATAAAACTTGACCACTTCCGACCTACTTGTTGAGATATTTAACTAAATACATATTTTCGTTTCGGGTTTTCATACAAATTCTACGTATGTGGAAGTAATGTTCTGCTTTTCAAATGAATTTTGTTTTAAAATATTGTTAGTTTATTTGTTTTTTGTAATTATTCACATAAAACGCGAAAATCGCGATATATTTTATGTTTTTTTTTCATATATAGGCAATATGGGTATAACATTTTTTCATTTTTCAAATTATCAAAATGTGAAAAATACAATAAAAAATACGTAGAATTTGTATGAAAACCCGAAACGAAAATATGTATTTAGTTAAATATCTCAATAAGTAGGTCGCAAGTGGTAAAGTTTTATATACCATTGGATGCTGCTTCAAAAACCCTTTGCGATGATAATAAATTTTATTTATATCGTCTTGGAGCAAAGTACAAAAAAATTAGAAAAACTGAAAAAAGACCTTTTTTAAAAATGGTCCAGCTCACGGATGGTCAACGCTAGAACCAAAATATTTTGGGAATCATCATAAAACATATCAACCTTTATTTTCAGAGGGGTAACTAAAACACTTTTTTCGGCTCCATACAACTTGAGTCGGTCTAATGTACATATTTTTCTTTTTTTTTGAAAACCTTTTTGGTTATAAAAAAAATTATGAAGCTCTAATTTAAATCCTTATTAGAGTTCTAACTTTTGAAAAACTTCAAAATATTACAACAATAAATAAATTTTAACCCTCATATTCATTAAAAATATTTTTGATTAATAAAAGGTTTATAAAACAAATTTTCATAGAAAGTTCGTTTCATAAACCTGCTATAAACCAAAAATATTGTTTATGAATATGGGGGTTATTCAATAAGGCACGTTTAAAAACCCACATACATAAATATTTATTTATTATTTAGCAAATTCCATACTGAAGTGTAAAAACCCCACAAACATACCTACATGACAAAACATGATTAAAAAGCACCGAATTGACCGTGAATTGTTAAAGCATTGAACTCTAAAATAAATACAAACTCAAATAAAATCATACAAAATTTATTATGTTCGAATAAACAAATTTAACCTGAAATGCACCACTAATTAAATAATTTAGCAGCGAAAAAAACGCATAAACACGAAAATGTAAACTCGCAATATGCAAAATGCGCAAAAAATTTTAACGATTTAATTAAAAAAGAAACAAAATTTCAGAAAAAAGGAACATAAATGATATATATTTTGCTGCAAAACAAAACAACAGGTCACTAAAAAAGAAAAAAATGATTACAATTCTTAAAATTTAATTAACAAATAAAATTTGCTTGTTATTAAACATAATAACAACCAGGGCAAATTTTTTATGCTAAAAAAAAAAAAAACGGATGCAAAAGGATAAAAAAAAAAAATAATTAAATATGCAAAAAAGCATGAAAATGCACATCAAAAACTTTTATGAAAAACATGTATGTAGCTGTTTTTTTTAAAAGAAATTTTAGGCATTGAAACTTATTTTTAGATTTTTTTTTTTTAATAAATCAATGATAATCCCTTAATTTGCTAAATCCGGCAATTTTATTTTGAGATCAGAGATTCTTTTAATTTCTCAAAATACGAGAGGGTTCAATAAGTTCATGAATTTATCAATTTTGCGTGTCTAAACTGGAAGGGCAACACTGCTTCTATTAACAGTCATATGCAGTCTTTACTATTAAAAATAGCAAAATTGTTGGTCAAATATATGGCTAAATAGTATTAATAAAAAACTTACAAATTTTATGTACACATAAAAAAGTGTTTTATCAATTAAAAAAATTATTTTTTTTTTGTTGAAAGAAAATTAAAAATTTTATTTTGATTTAATAAACATTTTAGTTGTTTTGAAATAAATTTTCAATTAAAAATTTAATTAAATAACAAAAAATCTTAATTGACTTTTTTCGTTTAAAATAAAATAACTTAAACATGTAGAATTGTTGCTGGAAATTGTCAATATTTATTTAAATAAATTAACACATTGTTTTAATTAAAATATAATTTATTAAAAATATTTTATCAAAATTTGAAAATTTTTTGTAATCAATATAATCATTTTGGTAATAGGTGTAAAATCTACAAATTGTTTGCTTGATATTATGAATTTGGAATAAATTTGCTGATTGGAGAAATTGAATAATTTGTTCTGTGTACTACGCGGAAATTGCACGGAGTAATGAAATCCTCAAATTATCGATAAAAATAATTTTTTTGTTGTAAAAGTCATTTGCGTCAGCAAATTAAGAAAATTCAACTTTACAACACATCTAATGCTGCATTTATAAAATTTTCGGTCTAAAAATTTAAAAAACTTGAAGAAAATTTGTCTAATTAAAAATGGCAAATGGCAAAATTGATTATTTCAAGGCTAAACCAGATGAAAAATGGCTAAATCTAGCCACTATATAACTAAATTGGCAATCTGGTCATCTGTCAGTTGACTCTTATCAACATTTTAAAAAGCTTCGCCATTTAGTTCCACCGCCATTAGTAGCGGACAACTGCGTGATTAGAGGAGAAAATGGAAAAAAGTGAAATTCGTGTGCTTACGAAGCATTTATTTTTTGCGGAAAGAAGCACCACTTAGACCAAGCCGAAGCTTGATGAATACTACAGGAACTCTGCACCATTAATTTTAATGGTAAAAAAGTTGTTTGCTGAATTTCGTTGTGTTCGTAGAAGCACAGATGATACCAAACGTTTTGGATGGCCAGTTGATGTCTCTACACCCAGGATATTCTGTTGGCCGATCGAAGAACTAAAGTGCGAGAGATTGTGAAAACCATAGGCATCTCATAAACTCAGTAGTTTTAATTTTGAATGATCACAGAAAAAATTACAAATGGTCTCTAATTACTAAATTCATATCAAATTCATAGAATCAAGCAAACAATTTGTTGATTTTGCACCTATTACCAAAATGATTATATAGATTACTAAAAATTTTAAAATTATTAATTAATTTAAAAAATGATTAAAAAACTTTGCCGTTTCAAGCAATTTGTTAATTGATTTAATTAAACATGGCTCAGGTTTTGACAATTCCCAACAACAATTCTTCAAGTTAAAATTATTTTATTTTAAACGAAAAAAATTAATTAAGATTTTTTGTTATTTAATCGTGAAAAACAAATGAAATTTTTATTCCCCTCGAAGGGGAATATCTATCGGAATATGCTATCGTGAAACTCCCGTGAACAATTTTTCGCGCTATCAGTTCTCAGTGAATGTAAAAAAGAGCAAATATTAAAAAAAAAAAAAAATTTATTCAAAAATATACTCGTATAGTTTACAGAAAAGTTA
Organism: Pollenia amentaria; assembly: GCA_943735925.1. NCBI lineage: Eukaryota > Metazoa > Arthropoda > Insecta > Diptera > Polleniidae > Pollenia > Pollenia amentaria. The sequence goes on along the minus strand of OX031007.1, from coordinate 224,830,149 downwards.
AATAAAACAAAGTAAAATATATTGTTTTGGAGTGATTGCAACATTAGCTTATTGCGCTTTAATGTAGTAAAACAATTTCTAAAATTCTGCCACCACGTCTTTGAAAGGCTTCATAACTGCTCAGGCAATCGACCTGTTTTCTGCATTTTGTTGAACAATATACATTTAAGTTTGTCCCTCTTTTAACGGAAATTGACTTAAAAATTAATTTTGTAAACTTCAATATTCGAATTATGAGAATTACTTACATAAATGTTTTGTTCCCCAGCAAAAATAAAGTGAGAAATTCAAAGGGAAAAGTGAACAAATTACGAGCGAAAAAATGTTCACCATAAGGGGAATTTTTTCGCGCAAACATTTTTTTCACGTTATTATTGTCCTATGAATTAATTTTTTTCATGGGAGTTTTCAAATACGTGAAAAGAGAACAAATTACGAGGGAAAAATTATTCACGATAGGGGCGATTATTTTTTTTTTTTTACGGAAATTCACAGGGAGGCAGGAAATTTGAAATTTGTTTACCGCTTTCCCGGTAAGTAAACAAATTTTGCACTTAATCTTTTTTAACTAGCTAAAAATAGTTATGAACAAGGCCCGGATTTTTATGCAGTTAAAATCGCATTTTATTCGCATTAAACATGCACTAAAAATAGAAAAATATGCGCTAAAAATTGGAAAAATATGCACTTGAATTTTTTTTAATACATTTATTAATGATAAAAAAAAAATTCATTAATATAACAAGAAGAAAAACAAAAATAACATAAAAACTTAAAAGTTCAATCTCATAAACGTAAATAAGGCACAATAAACACAAAAGTAGAAGTTAAAATAAAGTGAAGCACGAAAATATAAAGAAAAACCAAAATTTTGCTTTTCATGTAAATCAAGTCACCTGTCAGATACATGATTAAATTTATTAAGCTTGATAAGAATTTGTTTACTAAAGTTTCCCTCCACTGCATAAATTGTTATTTATGGCATTATCAATTAATTTAGTTTGCTTTCTCAGTGAACTAGATTTCTCTAATTTCAAAATAGTCTCAAAAATAAATTCATAATTTGAAGACACAAATATTAGCTGAGCTTTTATATTTGATAAAATTTACTTTTTTAAATGAAACTGCATCACCATCGTTGAATCCTTCCATCACATTCTTGAATTGGTTAAAATTTTCAGCATAATACATACCTGCTTTCAACCACGTTGCCCACGCTGTGGAGGAAGAAATAAATCGGGAACTTCTCTTAATATGCGGCAAATCGCGAGGAGCGTTGCAAAATATTTTTTTCTATAAGAAATCAATACATCAATATAATCGAAGTTGCCTCTAATCTCTTCTGCAACACGGTGCATCGCAAAATAAAATAAGTTTTGTTATCAACATATACAACAAAAATATGCAATGCCAGCAATATGTGCAAAAATATGCAATTAAAGCAAAATATGCAAGAATATGCACTAACAAATCGATGTAATTTTACTTCAAATTTCATGATTCGCACAGATATTTATTTACGTTGATCTCAGACTGACGACAACAAATATGCATTTGCATAAAAATCCGAGCCTTGGTTTTGTATAACTCTTTTCTTTGGTTCCAAAGACTTGATTTTATTTTTTTTTTGAAATTTACCTTCTGATATAAGAAACTACGTTCATAAAGATTTAAAAATGTTTGTACCTTTGAATTTGTTATAACCATGTTCTGCTGTATACTGCATACAAATGCATTTTTTTATCTACAGACACGGCTGCTATTTATTTTTTGATTTCTGATATCAACATTTCAACAACAACATGTTGTAAACAAAAGCCCCCAACAATAAAACTTGAGCAAACAATTTCATTGGATACATCAATAATAAGTTTTCCTTTTTTATTTTTTGTTGTCAGTTTGAACTTTGAAATGGTGTCATTTTATTGGGGGGAAAAAAAATTAAATGAAAAATTCATAGGAAATAAAAAAAATATTGGCTTGACTTGGTCTTGTTGCAATTTGTTTTAATTAAAAAACAACAACAAGTCTTTGTGGGAATTGAATAACGCTTCCTAAGTTTTTTTTTGGTCAAATTGTAGGGCTTTGTTTGTTTGTGTCCACCACTGATATAAGCCTTTGCAAAAGCTTCTTACTTGCTTGAAAAGTAAACTTTTAAGTTGTTAATATCAGTGATGCCAGCTCTTGGCATACTAAACGCTTTAAAAAAATTGAAAAAACGGGCTAAATTGAAAAAAAAAAACATCGGTTTTAGTACATTATCATGGCATGTTTTAATGGTGTTTTCTTTTTCTACAAAAAAAAAAAATCCTTGTTAAAAGGTGCATGCATAAAATGTCTTGCCAACCCTGTAATAATGCTATTTGTTATTTGTCGAGAACTAAACACAAGTAATGAAAAAATGGAATGCCTTGTTTTTAACAGCTGACAAAAAGTTTGTTCTTCAAAATAAAAAAAATTAAAAATTAAAATTTGCTTATTGCATCAACAAACAACTGAATGACGTAATTCCAGTTTGCTCGAAAACGTTGGCAAAACAAGTGGACGCTGAGGTGAAAATTTAAATATACTCGTAATTAACATTTCATCCTCATCAGATGACGAAGCTGAATCCAATAATTGATTTGTTGTCATTTCTGCACATATAATGGATGCGGTAAAATCCATATTTTAACTTTTTCCCTAAATAAATACTCAACAATTTTCTTTAGTTTTTTTTTTCATAAAATATATAAACATGAAAATACCGTTGCCAGTAGCCCGTTTCTTAGAATTATCTGTCATTTAAATAATTTTCCAGCAATTACACTATGCTAGTTGAAAAAACAGATAAGCCGGGCACATGGCGTTTTAACATAATTCGGGTACGCTGAATCCAGGGTGCCCACGGTTTTTTAAGATTGGCTCTGGTTTTTGAGATATACCGTTATTTCGAAAATGGAGGAGGTTGCACAACATATATTCGCGTAAGTTTATTGCAATTACTAAAAAAACCGAAACTCCGCAATAAAGTTTTTAAGAAAAACAAAACTTTTTTTCTTATATGAGTAGTCGTTATTGAATCATAATTTTTTTTTTAAAAAAAAAAAAATTAATTTTTTTTTCAAAATTTCGAAATTTTTGTTCTTAAAAAATGCAGCTAGGCTTCTAATTTTTTGCAGACATATAAAAAACGAAGCTGCAAACAAAACAAGGCAAATTTTGTTAGCAAATTTTGATTTTATTCACAAAAGTCGACAAATTTTAATTAATTTAAGAATTTCATAAAACGCAATATTTGTATGGGAGCCCCCCTAAGGGATGGTGATAAAGGGAAAGTATAATTTGAGAAAATGTTAAGAACAAAAAACTAATGGAGGTCAGTCATACATTTTATCCCCCTAGGGGCGACTCCTGGGCATTTATGAAGTTTTTCAATAAACTAAACCATTTTTGAGTTACGCGAACATATGTTGTGCAACCTCCACCATTTTCGAAATAACGGTATATCTCGAAAACCAGAGCCAATCTTAAAAAACCGCGGGCACCACTGGATTCAGCGTACCCAAATTATATGAAAACGCCAGGTGCCCAGCTTGTCACGAAAAAAAAGTGTCAATTTCTTGCACAGTGTTATTGGAAGGATGTAAGAAAAAGTGTTTCTGTATCAATATTTTGCTAAAAGTTTCTCATAAGAACTGCCAAAATAAGTCACATTCGAAATTGATGCGAGAAAAATAAAATTTCAAAAAAATGGAGCACAAATTATGTACATACATATGTATTATTTTTTTTTTTTTGATTTGAAGAGAAAGAATTAAAATGATGAAAATAAATAAAACACAATTGTTTTATTTTAATTTTTTCAAGCCCTTCATTGTTTTCGTTTTATGCAGGGCTGGCAGATAAATTTGTGAAAAAAATTGTTAATTTCCTAAGAAAAAATAAAAAAATTCGCCTATTTTGTTTTAAAAAATGGGACAATTTAAAATTAGTTTTGACAAATTTTGTTCGATTTTATTAAAACATAATAAAAAAAAAATAGTTAAAGTTCATGGGATAAATACATATTTTATACTTAAGCTTGAGGTCTATTTAAATAAAATTATTTATTTTATTTTTTCTTTAATCCTATAACAATTTAAAATTTTAGATTGTTTTTTTCCTGAAAAAAATCAAACAAAAGCGTGACAAAATATCATATTGAACTAAAACTAACACTTTTGGCCAAAAAAGGCAAAAATTTCCCATAGTGCATTGACTGAAAAATGGGGTAATAGTTTAATGTTTTGATCACATAAGCAAATGTATTAAATAATCTAAGGAAATAAAAATTAAACAGGTTTCCTTCTAAATTTTGATTTTGCCGATAAATTTTTTAAGCTGCCTTTGCCAATTTTGAAACAAAAATTCGTCAAAATGACGATAAATCGTCAAATCTGGCAGCCCTATTTTTATTGTATCTATTTCTTTCGTAGACGTTTCGCTTGCATTTGACACTTAAGTACTGGATGTATTCCAGTTAAAACAGAATCTGTGTTGTCTGTTCTCGCATTCAAATACAGAAACACTTTTTTCTTACAAATCGAGAAACGATGGAATTTTTTGTTTCACACTTCATGTGAGAAGTTTTACGATGCGAGAAATACAGAAACGAGCTACAGATTGCCGATTTATCGACACCAAGTTTCAAAGATTTTTTGATTTGAAGACTTTTCATGAGAACAGTGTTATAACACTGAATCCACTTAGATTTTTTTAACTGACAACCTACCGTTAAAAATGTAATGCTTTTTTATGTCTTTCTATAAAATAATAGAAAAAATACCTTTAACAGCTTAAATATTTTACTGCCCTCATTCGAAGCGATTTTTTCCCAACTTCGTCTGCTAGCCCTACATATAAACAGAAGTGACCTGTTTTACAGCGCATTATCAACACTGTCGATTTATACGGGGTATAACGTGCAATCAATGCTTTCCAACAAGTCACTTTAACATGGCGATGTCCTACGAGGGGCAAATTGGCACCTTTTTGACACTTTGTAACAGGTCCATGAAATAACCTTAATGGACAGTGTGTCCATTGGACACATCCAATTTCGGTTAAAATAATGCCTGTCGCTGATATTGTCCCAAATGAGTCATGTCAATATGATAGATCACCTTCATATAAAGTAATAGAACTAGAGAGAATTAGCCACTACCCGCACAAAATCCAGTCACATGAATAGTTTTGTGCCAATTACCTTTCCTCTGGACCAACTACACTCTAACCACATTATCACCAGTTAAGTGATAGGTCTTGTTTTCACCTATCACAATTCGTTCCTTTTAATTATAAAATGTTGTTCACTGGTCACGAGATAAGTAAGTGCTTTAAGAGCAATTGACACAAATTTCCCGCAGGGTTATGCCATTATTAAGGGTGATTTGTTTTAGAATAAAACATGGTACCCTTTAAGAGAGCAAAACATTTTGAAGAAGCAAACACCAAATTGCATTTTTTAAATAAAATGCCACCTTTTTTTTGTAGAAAAGAATACACCATAAGAAAATCGCAAAAAGGGATATTTTATTTTTAAATAAATGCATGACACTAAAAGTTTTGTTACTGATTATTTAATATATTTATAGCAATACTAGAAAGTTAAATAAATGGATTGTTATCAATTGCATTTTTACAGCTATACACCTCGATCGAAAACATAACCCGTCCGTTCGAACGTTTTTTAAATTTTTAGGACAGATTTCACAATTCGATATTGCCAGAAAAACCAAAAATATAATCGTACCGAAATAAAAGTAAAAAAGGCTAAATAGAAATTGCCAAAGGGCTAAATTTGCAAGTTTTTTTTTAGCTTATGGCTAAGTTGGCATCACTGGCTGGAATCATGAAATAAACCTCAAGGCTAGTTTACACTATTACTAGAGTTTGTTCCCGGGATTTCTCGTTCCGGGAATTCCCGAGATTTTCAGTTGTTGTCAATTCCCGCTTTCCCGGGAATTTATTGCGGGATTCCCGGAAAATTTTGAAGAAAATCTTTTTTTAAAACTTTAGTAAATTTATGTCAGACTTGTGTCTTTAGTTTTTTTATCCAACTTAATTTCACCACAATATTGAAATTTTCTACAGTTTAAGGCTGTTAAACTAATTTTTGAGAAGGATTTATATTGGGCCTATGATGAATCATAGACCTATCATCACGAAATTTTATTTCTTGTCCTAGAAAATTGAAGTGTAAATTTTACAACATTATTATAAAGCTTTGCAGTTAAGGGCGTAGTAAATTGTTTTCCTAGATTGTGTTTCATATTCGGCATAAGTGATTTTGAGTCTTATAGAAGTAGAAAGTAGAAATTTGTGTGCATTTCGCCACAAATTTATGTTAATTTTTGTTGAGTTTTTAGGGAGGTAGTTCCACATTTGAGTGCATAACTCTTTTTCTACTGAAGCGATTCTGCTGGAATTCAATCCCAAAGAGCCTAGAAGATCTAGAAACAATTTGACATCCAAATGGCAAAATCGGCTTAGAATTAATAAAGCACTAAAAATAAAAATACTTTATGGGACCTTAATATCACATGGAATGAAAAACTTAGTTTACCTTCATACACCACTACTGATTAAGGGCTATAACATTGTAAAAAAATATGTTATTAAATATATGTAGTAAATAAAATTTCTCCTTTCTGCTTTGTTAAACGGTAAAATGGTTTCAGAATTCCTACTTCGTAATGTTGAGTTTTTAATTCCTAATCACCCTTCCAGAATTTTTATTCGCGTAAGACTAATACTTTCAGTCTAATTATGTAAATAAGCTCTAAACTTGATAATGTTTATACGTATATTGATTTCTATTATCCTATTGGCATCAGTATAACTTCTTAAGTGTCATAAAATAATTTTAATCTTAAATTTTTTACGTTCTTGTTATATAATAGATACTAGATTTAATTCTTTTAAGCGTAATAGCCTATAAGAAATATTAGTTTCATTGGAGAAATAATTAAATACATAAATACAAAATTTTGGGCGGGAATCCCGGGATCCCGGGAATTGGATTTTTATTTCCCGCTTTCCCGGGAATCCAAAAAGTGCGGGAGTAAAAAAACTCTAACTATTACACAAGTCTTACGTATTCAATATAACATTCTGAGATAGAAATTTAATGAATTTTGCTCTTACTTAACATTACAGTTTGTATTCACACTATCGCACATGAACAAGCTTTTGTAAAAATGCAACCCTGATCAAATGAATAATTGTTTAGAAAAATTTAAAAAACGATTAATTTGACTGGAATGCCATATTTTTCCTGTAGTACATGACATTTTTATAACACATTCCATTCACACTTTTACGCTTTTACATATTACATGAGTTTTTAACATGTATTAATATAAAGTATTATACTGTCACTTATGCAGTGACATTGTGAACGGTACACAACATACGACATAAGAAACTGCACTTTTTTCTCACCAGCAAATCAAACACACAAACTTTTTGCACAAATTTTGATAAATTAAATTGCAAAATCGCATGCGGTTGTTAATCGAATCATTTCAGTTGGTTACGCATTCAACTCCTTTGAAAGTTTGTCTGCTATTTAAACTATTAAAGTGTCTTCAAAATTCCCCTTTGCCGATCATTTAATGAACACTGTCATTTGTTTTTGTTTACATACTCAGGAAAATTGCTTAATAAATATTTTTTTATTTTTTTTTATGTATCTCACAAAAGAGAAATTTTTTTTTAAATTTAAACGCCTACAAAAATTATTTCTTTTTATTTCCTATAGAGGCACTTGCCTATCAATTCTACCCATAGACTTTGGACTTGTTGTAAATATGTACATACTCAATAATAAAGTCGGCTATTTATAATATCAGGGTCATATTTAATAGTTTATATTTCAGACAACAGCAACTACAAAAAAAAACCAATTGTATGAAATAAAAAAATTTAGGGTGGTAAAAGAAGACTACAAAGAACTATAGTTTTTAAAATAAAAATATTTTGGGGGCTACTAAGCAAAAAAAAGGTTCTAAGAAAAAAAAAGTAATCGCTTACAAAATTCGCAAAGCAGGATTTCCTTCTGTTGAGATAGAAATCGATTTATGTTAATTTTTTTGATGTGAAACCCTCAGACCTTTTAACACTGTTTGATTACCAGGTGCGTAGAACGAATCTATCCATTAGTGATCTAGTGGTCTTATTAATTTTTTTTTAACCTGAACATTTGTATTGCCTCTATAAAGAAGGAGCGATGCTCTCTTTTAGCTGTAGTGTTCACTTAGTTCGTTCCGAACCTAAACATTTTTTCGATTTACAATGTTTGTCCCAAAGTCTATTTCATTTTTAAATATTTAAACGAGGTGTAATATTATTGCCCATCTATTAAATTAATAAGAATATACAAAATGACACATACCCTTGAAAATTATATTTCCCTTTAAAAAATTTCTTCAAATTTCACAATGAATAAAGAATTTTTATTAGTGACCGAAAAATGTTTGATCAACCATTAAAAACGTGATAAAAATTTTGAAAAGAAATCAAAGTCCAAAAACAAAAAAAAAAAAAAAAAACAAAAAAAAACCAACCTGTAAATAACTTAATAAATAGTAATTTAAAAATCGTTGAGCTATAAACTAGAGCGAGCATCAGCAAAATAAATTTTAATAACGGGGGTTTTTCTTTATAGTCCGATAAACCTTGAAATTGTAAAAAAAAAAGTTTTTTTATTCGAATACATTAACAATTCGAGCCTTTGCTGCAATAGATTCATAACTTAAAAAACCTGATTTTTGAGCTGATGTATTTAATTTAATTCCCAGTGGAGCATAGGGCCGCCATATCGATTCTTCATATTGTCTAAAAATTTCATACAAATATCATATATACTCAGCTCTCGAGAGAGCTGAGTATATAAACAACTATGAAGAAAATAACAACTATGTAGAAAATAATTTAGCACTGCCCACAAAGTATACTTTACACTATTATACTTTGTATTAATACATGTCAAAAACTCAAGTAATATGTATAAGTGTGATAGTGTGAATGCAATTTGTTATGAAAGTGTAAAGTATTACGAAAAAAAATTTGACATCCCATACGACTTCATTTTTTGAAATTTTTCTAAACGTTAATACTTTTCATTGGAATCAGGGTTGCATTTTAACAAAAGCATCTTCATGTGTATAGTGTGACTACAAACTGTAATGTTACATTAGATTTTTTGACAGTCACAATAAAACTAATTAGATTTCTGTCTCACAAATTATTATGGAATACGTAAGAAATGTGTAATAGTCTAAACTAGTAAAAACAAAATACCTATATTTTGCTTTGATTTTTTGTTTTAATTAAGGGTTTCCCATGTTCACACAATATGCTATTTTTTAATTTGTTTAGTTCATAAAAAACACGTTTAGCTGGAAATTACACTTCAACATTCAACATCCAAAGCGTCGGTTAATCAGCATAAGGCTGGGACTTCACGTAGCTCTAAAAAAAATAATCGAGAGAACATGTCGATTTCTGAAAATGAAATTCTCGCCAAAGTTTGATTTTAATAAGTGAATGGTTGCGGTTGCCGTATGGCCACCCCGTTCAAACCACATCTCGCTCGGATCAATGTCATCTATATTTTTAAACAAAAAAAAAAAAAAAAAAAAATTGATGACCGTGCGGTCACGATCTTCATTGACCGTAACGCCAACTCCGGCGACGATGCCATCAGCATGTAAACGACAACCATTTAGTGCTGTTGGAGTCTATGGGGCCTGTTGTGAATTTGGTGTCATTGCATTTGCGGCACAAACGAGCCTCATCGCTTAACAAAATTTTGCAATAAAACATCGATGACTGATTTTCATAGTAAATTTGGTTAGCGCTGTTCAAGCGTGAAACGTGAAGATGATTTGGCAGAGAATACTGATCATAAATGTGAAAAAGTGAGTGCAGTATGACAGTTCGATTAATAGCTAGCGCTTTCGTAGTTCTAAAGGGCTTAAAAAAACACCCTTTACTTTAATAAACAAAATTGTGTTTTGTTTATTATTTTATTTTTATTTTAAAATGTAGTTGCGATTTTTGTAGGAAAAAAAGACGGGTAGGGTAACACATCTCATTAATCAACGAAGAGAAAATCAATGACGATTTGCACTCATGCCAATGAAATATTAATACATTATGATGTTAAGCCTAAAGTCAATTATCTATGACACCATGGTAACGCCTTGTATTTAGTGGGACCAGAATAGTCTCATCTATAATGAGCTATTGAGGACGGGCCAGACTATTACAGAGAACATGTATCCAACAAAATCGATTTCTTAGAGGCCGAAATAGTCCCGAAATATGCGACTAGAGAAGAAGCCGATTTTCTCCAATCGCAAAGTTGGAATACAAATTTTAAACCCGGTTTTAATATTTTCTTAATAGAAACTTGTAGAAAGTATGTACGAGTGCATTAAAAATCTTTTGGAAATTCTGAGGCATACAGGATTGACTAGAATGAAAAGAATGTATTTATATACCACACCGCAATAGTAGAGAGGGTCCCAGTTGGCTACCAATAATTCATTGATGATTCGAGCACGACAACGTTAATTCCTGCACGACACGTAATGGACAACTAATGCAAATCGTCGACGGCATTTTCAAACAAGTGTCGCGAAAGTCGTGCAAGACACAAAGAAAGACAATGTCGCTCAGCCTGTCGTTCACACAAGGACCGACAACATAGAGGACAATATCGTATACCTTCTCGTCAACGAATGTGTGCAGGACAATGTCGCCTTACTTGTCGTTGATGACCACATGCACGACATTGTCGTCCATTTTTGATGACCGTGTGCACGTCATTGACATTTACTTTGTCGTCGAAGACAGCTTACACTACAATATACTGGAGAATGAAAGGTTACACACCACTTCCATAGCGGTGAAAAAAGGTGGCATTTTCAAATGAATTTCAAAAAGGGCTCATATCCATATTAATTTAGAATATTTTGTATGTGCGGCTTAGTTAGCAATTTTAAGAAAAACATGAGTTCAAAATTTTTACAGTAAGAGGAAAGTTTTGACTATGTGGTGAATTTGTTATAAATTTTCCATTTTCCTTTTTTTTATGAAATTTTTAAAAAACAAAAATTTCGAAATTTTGTTAAAAAAATTATTTTTTTTTCCAAAAAAAAAAATTATGTTTCTAAAACGACTGCGGATATTAGAAAGGGGTTTTACTTTTCTTAAAGGAAATTTTATTGCGGAATTTCGGTTTTTTAAGTTTTTTCAATAAGCTAAGTTGTGCGAACATATGTTGTGCAACCTCCTCCATTTTCGAAATAACGGTATATCTCGAAAACCAGAGCCAATCTTAAAAAACCGCGGGCACCACTGGATTCAGCGTACCCGAATTATGTGAAAACGTTAAAAAGCTGTGCCCGGCTTGTCTGTTTTTTCAACTAGCATAGTGTTATTAATAAAAATTCCCCGGGAGTTTTCTCCCATTTTTCCTATATAAATTCAATTGTAAAATTTTAGGAAAAAAGCTCCCGGGGAATTTTTATTCATAATGTATAGTGTGTCCACTTAAGAGTTAGCCAGAAAAACTTATACTTGTAATAAGTTGAATAAAACTTAAACCTTTCCATATAAAAATTCTTAAAAATACGTAAATTTATTTAAATATTGTACAAAATCATTAAAGATTAAATTATTGGCATATTACTCGGTATTTATAAATCTTTTTCCGGAAATTCTTCCATTAAAGATTTTAAAGTTGCTACCCTTGCCTTTGTGGACGAGGTGGTCCACTTACGCTTTAAATCGGACATGTCCTGGGATACCTTTCTTGTGTTCATTTATTATCTTTTTACAACAGCCTAATACCTTTCCACAGGGCGAAGTTCTCGACAGTTAGGTGGATTTGCCTCCCGTGCACACTAGTTAATTCCGGCCAAAATAATTTTTTTTTTTTTTAATTTAATTTTAATAAAATTTTGATGACAGATTATAGCTAACATTTCAAAACATACAACTCATTTCATATTTTGGGTCTTGGATAGCCATGTTACTGTTAACACTGGGGCAAAGTGAATACTTTTTTCTTGTTATTTTAAGGGTTTTAAAGTTGAGTTTTGTACTTTGAAATAAAAGTAAGCTTTGATTTTTCCTTCAAAGTTTTCTTTACAAATTAGCACTTTATTTTTAAACCGTGTTGGATATTAATCATTTCATGTGATAATTGGGATTTTTTTTCGCGTTATTTTTATGGATAAGTTAAGTGAGTGTGCGTAACTTTTAAAATAAATAAAAGCTAAACAAAACTGATTTAAAAAGACCACAACAAACTCCCACTAGATCTGGTTACTAGGGTAGGCACAACGTGCCCCCTAGTAAGCAGAGCATTTTAAGTGACTTCGTCTATTTGTATAAGATAAGCGTGACTGCCCAGCCCAATCAACGTAAGCCAGAGACTTGCAATTCTGTGTGTAGACTTCCCTCCCAATGTGTAGATAAACTAAGTAGGGATTTTTGGGAATTCAATTTCTAAGGGGTTAGAAAAAGGTAAAAACGGCTAAAATCGGTAACCTTATATATCGTAATATCACAGAGGTAGACGTTAAACTCAAAAAGAATCATTATTACATGTGCTTGGCAACTTTTTGAAATTAGTACATTTAATGGACAAAAAAGGGCAAAGAATTATATTTTGGTACTCTTTTTGGTAACCAAATTATCTTCTAAAGTAATAAAGATAGAAATAAAATTAAAATGTGCCTACTCTTCTTAAGAAGCTCTCAAATACATATTTATACTTTTTGGAAATTCGAATATATAAACCTTTTTGGTACTTTTTTCTATAGAGCTATTTGTTTATTGCATACACAGAAAAAATTTAAAATTTTCTCTAATCACCAAATTTATACCAAATTCATAATATCAAGCAAACAAGTTGTTGATTTTGCACCTATTACCAAAATGATTATATTGATTACTAAAAATTGTAAAATTGTGAATATTTTTTTATTTATTAAAAAAATGATAAGAAAACTTTGCCATTTCAAACAATGTGTTAATTTGTTTAATTAAATGCTGACAATTCCCAACAACAATTCTACAAGTTTAAATTATTTTATTTTAAACGAAAAAGTCAATAAATATTTTTTTAATATTTAATTAATATTTTAATTAAAAATTTATTTCAAAACAACTTAAATATTATATAAAACTTTTTTCTATAATTTATAATTTATTTTTTATTGTATGTACTATGTACCAATTTGATTTTAAATTTTTTAATTTCTTTAAAATTTGTTTTCTATTATTAAGTAGAATTTTGTAAGCCGATTATGGCCAATAGGCTAGGTTACTGAAATTTAATAAATAAATAAATAAATAAAATAAATATTAATTAAATCAAAATTATATTATTAATTTTCTTTCAACTTAAAAAAAATAATTGATTCAATCATCACATTAATTAAATTTGAATTCTTTTCAAGCCATTTTTTTAATTGATAAAAAACTTGTTTCTGTGTACAAAAAAAAATTTAAAAGGAAATAAAATAATAATTAGTCAATTCACAAGGTATCCTAACATGTCATATTGTCAAAATGTCCTAATATTTCACAATGGTTTAAAAATATTGTTGTTGGTTTGTTAACAAAAAGTGTCTTAAATAAATAGAACGTTGCTTGCTGTGTTTATTGTGCTGTCGTAATTAATCAGAAAAGTCCAGCGCTGAGCGGCTGAGCCGTACAACAATATTTTTAAACCATTGTGAAATATTAGGACATTTTGACAATATGACATGTTAGGATACCTTGTGAATTGACTAAATATAATTTTATATGACGCCACGCAAGACACATATTTATTATATCGGGTGACTCATCGTGAGGTTTGAATTATAATGTCAAATAAAACATATAAATTTGAAAGTGACCTTAATATTTTTATTATCGGTTAAAAGAAAAACTTATGGCATTTACTGTTTGAAAATGATATCATGTAAATGTTGTCCATGACTGCGTCTGATGATGTGGTCCATTCGGAACGTCCAATTTTGGGCGACTCGTTCGACAATAGCGACTGATATCTCGCGAACCATACGGATAATGTTGGCTTCCAAAGCTTCAATCGTAGCTGGCTTATTCCGGAAGACCGGAGACTTTACATATCCCCAGAGCAAATAGTCCAAAGGCGTGATATCGCACGATCTAGGTGACCAATTTACCGTAGCAAGACGTTAAATTCAGTGCTCACCAAAATTATTTCTCAACAAGGTCGCTGTTTCACTGAACTGAACGCTGAATTTCTCGTAGCGCCATCTTGTTGAAACCACACGTAGAGAAAAAACATGTTTAAATATGGTCACCTGCAACAAAACTATTTTTAAAGAAAATTGTAAAAATATTATGGTTAACTTTAACCATATTATTGTCACTGACAACCATGTTTAAAAATATTGTTGTGTTCCAAACAAAATAAAAATGTTGATGATGTGTTCATTGATTCTTCATAACTGTACAGTAAAAATAACTTTTCGAGCTGCTTTTCCGACAGAAGTGTTCGGTGCTCTACGAAAGAGTTGTTCGACTTCTTTTGCCTTACTAATATCTGTAAGACCTTTTCTTCCTGATCCCTACTTTTTTTGGAATGTTTAAGTCTTTCTTATACTGTTAAATGGCATTTGAAACTGTATGACGATGAATCTTCAGAACTTTTGCTTAATTATTAGTTTTAATTATTTTTTCACAAACTTTTTTTCGCTTTTCATTTGAACCGAAATAACAGTTTAAAATGAACGTTTAAGAAAAAACAATATCTGACATATTTTTAAAAGCTGACGTGATTAAAAACATAACAAATTGTTAAACTAAGCTGCACGACCTGGGCGTGTGTCTGTGGTGTGGTTGTCGAAAATGTCTACGCTAAATGTCAAAATGTATACTAGCCCCCTGGACTAGTGAAATTTTATTCACCTCAAGAGTGTCAACGTTTTACTTTCATGAGTACTTTGCTACCGTTTCACACACACCCTAAGAATAAGTTTTGGCTGGAATAGTGTGTTTACATTTTTTCTGACTCATTTTTTATATCTTTTTTATGTCTAACAATAAGCGACGATAAATTTGAAAGTGACAAGTTAAGTTTAAAAATCTTATCGCCTGTGTTGAAATTGCAGATTCCTTTGCCCCTATTCTAATATCGCCAACTGTACCTTAAGTCATATATTTTTATTACCACTAAAATATTGCGTTTTAGGCTGTTTCTAAGAACTATTGTTGTTTACGTCTGTAAATAATTAAAATAAACAATCTTATTTAATTTATTATAACGTCTGCTGATTAAAAGAAATATAATTAAAAAAGGCTGGTTTATTTAGACATCAGAGAGACGCAAAAAATAAACAAACAAAAAAAAAAAAAGACTAAACTTAATTTAAATATTTGTAAATTTTAAAAACAAATATAATTAATGTCGGTTAATCACACTCATTTTGGTTGTTTTTTTAATTTGATTGTTCTGTTTGTATAAAAATTGTGAGTAATTTTAAATTTCAATGTGATTTACAAAAAATCGATAGCGATACGATATCCGGGGCCATATGTTGGCCACTGATGTCAAACGAAATCAGAATTGAAATTTCGATCGATTTGGAATGCCCCAAGCTTATTCTCTAAGTACCAATTTTAAGTCATCGCCCATATTATAAAACATTTGCTTGGAAACATTGAAAAGAATTACACACTGCTGCAAAAAAACATTTTTTGTCAGAACTTGAAAACCGACCTAGTTAGGGGTTGTAGGCCTAGGTGAGGACATACAAAAACCGTATTCAAAAATTTTGAAACACCCTCAAAATTTTGAGTTATTTTCAAAAAACTGTTTTGGGGTAGGTCGTAGCACATTAGTACCTCTAACTCACACATTTTTTTTACCGATTTGAAAATTTTAAACAGTTTTGGAAAGGCAAAGAATTAAGCTTTCATGCAGTGTATTCATAAAATATATATTCCAAGAAATTAGGAAGGTGTATATTAAAAGTTTCTCATTTTTTTATTTTTTTTCCCCTAATTTTTCAAATTCAACAAGAGTTATTTTAATTTTTTTCTGTGAAAACCTATCTCTTTTTGCAATGTATTTTAAAGACAAATTTATATAGAAATAAACGAGATATGATTTGTTAAAATCGGTTTATATTTGCAAAAGTAACTAAACTTTTTCTAAAGTAAAAATTTTGCGATTGCAGACTTTTCTTTTGGTAAACCACTTGACTTACGACGTAAATTAAAAACTGCACAAATAGCTTAACCTAAGTAAACATGAAAAGTTATGTTTGTTCGTCTCGTCTGAGCGACCAGCAATAATTTGCTATCATTCTTATGTGGCTCTTTCCGTCAAATGGCTGGCTTATAAACTTTTAGGGCTTAGTTTTCTTAAGCACACTGGAACAGCTTGCACAAATACTTTCGGGTTCATACCGTTTGCTAGAACTACATATATAAGCAGTTCAAAACTGTATTGAAGGCATTTACCAAGGCTTTATTTTTCTTCAGATCCAAGCATTGTTTTGTCAGCGAATAAACCGCAAACATAACAAAAATTTTACGCTCACACACTGCAGAAAAAAATTAAATACAATTTAAAATTTGTTAAAGGATTACAAAAATTACTAACTTACTTATTTTAATAAAATTAAATATTAATAGCACTTCACTTGTCACAAATTTTAAACTAGTTACACTTTTTTTACTGTTATCTAAAAAATATATCCTTCACCAAAACGTAGTATTTCTCACTTTGCAATTGAGTTGGTATTAAATTCGATTGGGGTATTCACAAGGTGTGCTATCATGGTTTATTGTCATAATGTTCTTACATTTTACAATGGTTTAAAAATAGTGTCTTTAATAAATAGAACGTTGCTTGCTATATTTATTGTGCTATCGTAATTAATAGCACATTAAATTATGAGGGGTTGCTCACAACAGTCGTATTTTTTCATGTTATTATTTTAAGACATATGACTTTATGACACCTTGTAAATCCCCCAATTGTTGTTGGTTTGTAAACAAAAAGTGTCTTAAATAGATAGAACGTTGCTTGCTATGTTTATTGTGCTGTCGTGATTAATAGCACATTAAATTATGAGGGGTTGCTCACAACAGTCGTATTTTTTCATGTTATTATTTTAAGACATATGACTTTATGACACCTTGTAAATCCCCCAATTGTTGTTGGTTTGTAAACAAAAAGTGTCTTAAATAGATAGAACGTTGCTTGCTATGTTTATTGTGTTGTCGTGATTAATAGCACATTAAATTATGAGGGGTTGCTCACAACAGTCGTATTTTTTCATGTTATTATTTTAAGACATATGACTTTATGACACCTTGTAAATCCCCCAATTGTTGTTGGGTTGTAAACAAAAAGTGTCTTAAATAGATAGAACGTTGCTTGCTATGTTTATTGTGCTGTCGTGATTAATAGCACATTAAATTATGAGGGGTTGCTCACAACAGTCGTATTTTTTCATGTTATTATTTTAAGACATATGACTTTATGACACCTTGTAAATCCCCCAATTGTTGTTGGTTTGTAAACAAAAAGTCTCTTAAATAGATAGAACGTTGCTTGCTATGTTTATTGTGCTGTCGTGATTAATAGCACATTAAATTATGAGGGGTTGCTCACAACAGTCGTATTTTTTCATGTTATTATTTTAAGACATATGACTTTATGACACCTTGTAAATCCCCCAATTATTGTTGGTTTGTAAACAAAAAGTCTCTTAAATAGATAGAACGTTGCTTGCTATGTTTATTGTGCTGTCGTGATTAATAGCACATTAAATTATGAGGGGTTGCTCACAACAGTCGTATTTTTTCATGTTATTATTTTAAGACATATGACTTTATGACACCTTGTAAATCCCCTAATTGTTGTTGGTTTGTAAACAAAAAGTGTCTTAAATAGATAGAACGTTGCTTGCTATGTTTATTGTGCTGTCGTGATTAATAGCACATTAAATTATGAGGGGTTGCTCACAACAGTCGTATTTTTTCATATTATTATTTTAAGACATATGACTTTATGACACCTTGTGAATCCCCCAATTGTTGTTGGTTTGTAAACAAAAAGTGTCTTAAATAGATAGAACGTTGCTTGCTATGTTTATTGTGCTGTCGTAATTAATAGCACATTAAATTATGAGGGGTTGCTCACAACAGTCGTATTTTTTCATGTTATTATTTTAAGACATATGACTTTATGACACCTTGTAAATCCCCCAATTGTTGTTGGTTTGTAAACGAAAAGTGTCTTAAATAGATAGAACGTTGCTTGCTATGTTTATTGTGCTGTCGTAATTAATAGCACATTAAATTATGAGGGGTTGCTCACAACAGTCGTATTTTTTCATGTTATTATTTTAAGACATATGACTTTATGACACCTTGTGAATTTAAATCGGACAAAAACTGACTGAGTTACAGGTCGATAAGTTGACGAACATTACTGAAAACGGTTTTTTTTTAGAATAACATCAGAATTTGAGGGTGTTTCTGAAATTTTTTGACACAATTTGTAATGTACTCAAGAAGACACTGTAGCACCGTGTTGTTGAGAAGAAAGTTTCTAATTGAGCAGAAAGCTTGTTATTTGGAAAAAATGCATTTAAAAGGTGGCATATCATAAAGTCCACGGACGTTATGACACACCAAAAAGTGTCATAATGGTCACGGACGCTATGACACTTTTAAAACTGTCACAATGTCCATGAACGGCGCGGCATAAAGTCCTTGGACATTGTGACACTTTTTGGCGAGTTATAATCAATAAGTAGTTAGTTCCATTATTGTCAAACTCTGGAACGAAAGTTTTTACAAATCCCCGAATTTTTTTAACCTCGAATTTCAAAATACTGAATCTCGAAATACCGAGCTTTCTAGTCACAAATTTTGAAATCCTAAATTTAAAAATCGCGAGTTAAGAAAATTAAGTTAGTCATAGAGTAATAAATCTTAAAGGCTGGGGAGCCATAGATAGCGAAGTCGTTGTTTGTATACCGTAGAGGAAACATTATTTGTATAACAAACACCGGCTTCTAACTAAAAACTTCAGCATAGACGGCCTTCGGCCGGTCGCAAGTTTTCAAGATTCAGAATTTTGAAATTTTATGAACGCAGACCTTGTGACACTTAGTGATAATGTCCATGGACACTTTTTGGCGTGTCGTAATGTCCTCGGACGTTATGACAATAAAAGGCACTGGACTTGCAATCCAGTGTCTTGCACATCTGGTGCAATTGGCAAAAAATTTAACACGGAATATGTATAAGTGTAAGTTTTGCGAATAAAATGTTTACATATAAATGTGAGGGTATTGGTTCTCGGATGAACTTGATTTTTTAACTCACTCGGAATACGTACTAACTACAAAGAGTTCTAAGATTAGATATAAGCAATAACAAAAGTCGCGAGAGGAATTGTAAAGCTTAATTTAAGCGACCCAACTAAAAACTTTTATGTTAACGGCCTAGCCGTAAATAAGGCCTTTACTTCAAAAATGCTTGCCTGCATATATCTATTTTCTACTATAAGGTTAAATTTATTTTCTAATATCAAATCAGTATAATTGGAATTTCGGTGCAAAAAGTCATTCATGAGAAGGAC
Organism: Pollenia amentaria; assembly: GCA_943735925.1. Taxonomy (NCBI): domain Eukaryota; kingdom Metazoa; phylum Arthropoda; class Insecta; order Diptera; family Polleniidae; genus Pollenia; species Pollenia amentaria. Next base: position 224,810,471 of record OX031007.1, on the reverse strand, counting down.
AAATGCATCTTCATATTTATGATTCTCTAACATCAGCATTGTGAAATCAGTGTTATTACAAATGACATCAATGAGGCAAAAAGTGACAACAATCCAATGTCGAACATCATCATAAAATGTTGTCCTATTTTATGCGTCATCTATGCTATGACTGCAGTGACACAATTCGATGTTACATTTTGTGTATTATTAACATTATTTTCATGTTTAAAGAGTAAAATCAGAAGCGAAAATTCCCATATTCTATTTTTTTAAACTATTTAGTTCAATACATCAAATGTTCAAAGAAGAATGATTCCGATAACCATATCGTGCATGCTGCTGGTGTCTTATAATTGAGAGTTCTCTCTGTTAACAAAGCGCAGAATACAGCAAAAGTAAAACAAATATGTGTAACGGGTAAGTAAATAATGATATTCTCTCAATTTGACTTAAGTCAATCTTAATGACAAACTGTCATTAAATTGAACCTAATAAGTCCTTTCTACGATAATACTGAGTCATCATACTTAAGTTTAAAGAGTCATCATAGTTTAAATTTTTGACCCTGATGATAGTTTGGCCAAGTGATGTTAGGGCTGACATTACAATGATGAAAAGTGTCATGAGTTCAAAAACGAAGACAGCAGTGATGTCAAAATACATTAGCGTTATGACGTCTTTCATCAGCATACATAAGTATGTTAGAGTGCTGAACAACTGATGGCAGATCGTTAATAAATAATGTAAATAAAACAGGACCAATATGACTTCCTTAAGGCACACCAGAGAGAACATCGATGAGTTTTGATGTAGCATTCTTTTATTTTACTTGTTGGGTTCTATCTAAAAGATATGATTTAAGCCATCGTATTGCGTTGTTGCTAAATCCCATACGTGATAACTTGTAAAGTAAAATATCGTGGTTAACTTTATCAACTGCTTTGCTAAAATCCGTGTAAATAACGTCTGTTTGTTTATTATTAACAAAACCTTCATTTACAATAGTTGTTAATTGTAAAATGTTAGTAGCAGTGGAACGTGATTTGCTGAAATCATGTTGACAAGGTGATAAAAGGGAAGAGATTTGATGATATAAACTATCAGTTAATATTTTTTCTAAAAGTTTGGGAATCGCATTCAGCTTTGCAATTCCTCTATAATACGATATTTCCATTTTACTTCCACTTTTAAACAACGGAGTAATATAAGATTTTTTCCATTCAGGTTTTAAGTAACCAAGTTCAATAGATTTATTGAAGATAATTGTAAGAGGAACATATAAGGATTCTGCAAAATTTTTTAAAATACAGTTAGCTATACCATCCAGGCCAGGATTAAGAGAGCACTAGTGTGACACTTAACTGCCTATTGGGCATTTCCAGCGAAAAGTCTATTTTTTGTAACGTAACGCCAACAATTAACTAAAAGCGTTTCTCAACAAATTTTATATGTATAATTTACTTTTTTATTAAGTAACAAAAGGGATAACATTACGAACGTTACGAAAAGTATTATTTTCCCTTTTGCGGTCTTACACAACGGCATTAATACATAAATGGCACTGTAAACTTGATTATCTACATCCGGCTGCATTTTGTAAAGAGTTTTGAATAGTTTTGAGAAATACAAATTCTTAGAACTTTAATATATAATCTGTGTAGCGTTTAGTTCTATGGCCGTTGTAATGGCGGAGGGTCAAACAAAAGGACACTGCCCGTTTAATCAAATCATCAAAGAAAACCTTCTGAATCCAGTCATTGATTTTAGATGTTATTGACATTTATTTTATAAAAGAGACACCTTTACAAAATAAAGAAAATTATTCTTATTATTATATTGTTTTTGTGGTATATTAAAGATGACGAAATTTCTTACTTCAATGCTGTCATATTTTGCACTTTTTTTAATTTGAAATACACCCAAATACGATAGCGGTTATGTCATGTCGTGAATTTTCTATTTCAGGAACTGACTGAAATTCATGTACCGTTTTAAAATTTTCAACGCCACACGCTATGCAGCGTTTGAAATTTTAAAACGCAATGTGAAATTCTGTAAAAAGCAACAACAAAATTACAAGACATTTATGACTTTGTTTTTGCTTTCAATGCAATTCTTTGCGTTGCGTTTTACATGATTAGGGCCTAAGTCTATTAAGTAAAAATGTTGACTTATTTTGCTAAAAAAAAAATTTATAATTAAAAAAAATACCAACAATTATTTTAATATGATTTGTTAAGATAAATCTGAACACGTAGAAATAAAAAAAATATTGTGGCAAATGTGATGCAAAGAAACTTAATAACAGTTTTTTTTCCATACACTTACAAACAAATTTTATGGAGGTATGTAAATATAAAATCCATATTTTTCCAACAATAATAAAAATACAATTGTAATTTTTTTTTGTGATTTTATTTTATAAATATGTATATTAAAAGAGAAATTCTGTTAGTTGAAAACTAAACCGTTAAAAAAGGCACGTACTTTCTTTTTCAAAATTATCACACGAACAGCGACACACACGCCCAGTGTGGCCTTTAAGAAATACTCTATTTACACTCAACTAGAATTACATATTGGTATTTCTTAATTTGATAAGAACATTTTTAAAAGTAATTCAACGAAAAATACTAGAAAATATTTAACAAAAATAGTGAAACAGACTTTTATTTAAACAAATTTAACTACATATTTTGTAAATTTATAACCCAAGTATTGTTTATTATTTTATAAACTTCACCCTGTTTCATTTTGTACCTACTGACTGACTCATATAGTCTTTAATTTCATAATATTGTAATTGCCTGTCTGTAAATAACTTTTTTGTATATTCTCGTTTTTTCCGTTTTTGTGCATATTAAACAAAAAATAAGGTCAACGACAATTTAAGTAAAAAATAAACAAGTAAAATAAATTAAGTTTTAGCTACGATATAAAAACATGCCCTGAAAATTCATGACTTTACATGAATTTTTCAGACACTCATTTCTATTTATTTTATCTTTTTTTATTTATTTCATTATGATCAAGTGTAAACGATCTTTTAACTCCAGTGAATTTGTTTTTATTTACTTGAGTTTTAATTATTTTTGTTTTGATATGGTTGAGGTTATATTAACCCTTTAATGCTAAATAAAAACAACTAAATAAATACATACATACACAATAATAAATATTTTTTGAAAACAAAAAAAAAAAATTTAAATCAGAGGCTTAGGGCCGTTATTCACTATCCTACACAATTATACGACTCATTTACACGAAAATCTGACAGAATTCTATCCGACATAAAAAATGACTGCAAAATCTGCCGTCAATGCCCCACTATCCCACAAAAAAGATGCAAACTCATATGACTCAGCTATTTTACAAGAAAATACAACTCTGATCGCATAGAGTGTATCATTTTATAAAAATTTTCATAAACATTTCCAAGTCGGACAGACTTGTGAAAAAAATCCGTCACTCAATTTAATTTTTAAGCCAAATTATCATACTTTATGAGCAGACATGATTTTTTTTTGACAAATCGTACGACTGAATAGGATAGTGTAACGCCAGCTTTATTAAAAAAATGGCCAGTTTGCACTCATTTTTTTCACATTTTTGATCAATGTGTTCTTGCACATCACGCTTGCACAACGCTATCCAAATTTACTTTCAAAATCAGTAATCGATTTGCTCAACTTATACAGTCTAAATTGTGTTTAGCGATTAGGCTAACTTTTGGCTTAATGAGTTTGTTTATAAACAAAATTGGCGCATGTGGAGCGTGATCAACCTGCAAAAGACCTTGCAGGCTCTAATATATTCAGAAAAATGTACTTTTTGTTGTGATTTACATGCTGGTAGCTTCATTGGATGTCCAGAATGCCCTTCTTCAAGAAGAGCCGTGGTGGTCTTATGCCCGAAATCACTGATCTTTTTTGTATTTGATTTTTTACAATTTCAAGTTATATCGGGCTTAAAAAACATCCTAGATTAACCTAAGTATCATATTTTATTCCTTGCCTTTCATTTCTCTAAACACCGAGTGGACACCATTTTTTTTAAACAGCTCCTTGTGTGCACCCATAACACATAGGTGCAATTTTATTAAATGAAGGAAATAAGCATTCCAAACTTCATCCCAATGTTATGGGCAAAATAAATTCCTAGTCCGGTATTTTCAAGGGGTCCCTTCCCGTGATTTTCTAAAGGGTCTTGCCCAAAACAGGATCAAGTCTTTCTTGCATTTGTGGTATTGGCTCCCTCCAATTTGCCCGAGAGAGCAAAGCCAAGGCGTAGGTGCACCCTGAGTAGCAAACCCAAAAACCCCGGGGAAAATTATATTAAAACAAATAAATGCTGGATAATTTTGATCAATATTTCCCTACACTTTCGTTTTATTTTTTTTAATGTTATTTAAAACCACAAACATTTTGGAACTAAAATTTGTTGATATGACGTAACCGTATGAATAGTTATAGACACGGATGAAACAATTTTTCGATTTTACAATTTCTTTCGTAAAGGCTCAAGTTAAAGTTTTTGTAGATATTTTAAAAAATTATTTCCTGTCACATCTACCCACTCAAGGGTTAAAGATTATTAATCGCCCTCTTTGAGATTATTTTTATATGGCCTTGTTGTTTTAGTGGGTGGGTGTAAAAAGAAGTAGTAAAACAACAACAACAAAATCAAAGTTTATATTTTTATTTTCGTTTAAGCTGCCTATTGTTGTTTTTGTTGTACACAAAAAGCACAGAGGGATAAAATTTCAATGCTGTTTAATGCACTTGATATTAAAATTTAATAATTAAATATACAATATCCACATGCATACACGTAAACAAATTTCATAGTTAAAATGAATGAAATCTAGTTTTAAAATAACCTAAAAAAAAGAAATCTTTAAAAAATTTGAACAATAATCGCATTTATTGAATTACCAATTAATTTAAAATTAAAATATTTTAATGACTAAAACCATTGTGCTAGTTGTAAAAACTGACAAGCGGGGCACCTGGCGTTTTAACCTAATTTGGTACGCTGAATTCAGTGGTGCTAACCGTTTTTTAGGTTAACTCTTGTTTTCGAGATATAGCGTTATTCCGAAAATTTAGAAGGCTGGACAACAAATATTCGCGTAATTAAAAAACGAAAAATGGTCCCATAACTTCCTAGAAGTCGCCCCTAGAGCAATTGAATAAATAGTTTGTTAGTTGTTGGTTCACCTACTTTTCTTTAATCCCCCACCACACGCCATTTTTGTTCAGTGTACATTTACAAAATCATACACGCAATTGCATGTACATTAGGGTGGCAATGAAATGAACGCTTTGCTTTCTCATCCTTTTTTTCTTTCTTATTCATATTTAAAGACTATACAAAAAAAAAAAAAAAAAAAAAATGCCGTCAACATGACATGAATCATTTAAACGCCAAATCATGTTCATAGAAGAAAAAGGAAAAATCATGTCAATAAGACATGAGCCATTTGAATACAGACTTACTTCAAATTATCTCTCATTTCATTGTTTTAATTTTTTATTTTATTTTGTTCTTCATATTCTGTTAACAAAGTGTATGAAATTAAATAAGAGTATGGAAGCATTGTTCGGGGATAAGTGTCTATATGTGAAAGAATAAGAAAACACATTCTCAAAATAAAATAGATTTTATGTCAAATTGTATGGAAAATATGGTCTAAAACACACATGTTAAAAATTTGAGCCTTACAATAGGTTGTTGTGGCATGCTTTTCGAGGTCAAAGTTCAAAAATTATAATATTTACTAAATTAGAGCTTAGTTTAAATAAAGCGTTATATTTTTGAATATTATGTGGATAATAACTAAAATTTCCAAAGATGAGGTTTGTAAAATTTTAGCATGCATTTCAAAACTCGTTTAATAAAATTAACCCTTTTGACACGCATGGGGTAATATGTCCTTTTTACTTAAATTGATTTCCAAGCCAAACAAAACAAATCTTAAAATACGAATTTTAAAACGAATAAAAATGTTAAAATTTTACTTTTTCAAATTGTAAACCGCCTTGTATGGCAACGGTTATTGCGTGCATCAATCCCCTTATGACTAAGTTTAATATCTTTAAGTAAAGATAATAAACCTTAGATATTTGAAATTAACGGATTTTAAATATAAAAGTCAATGCAGACTTTATTTTCATTTACATACTTTTTCAATTAAAACAAAAAGCCAACAAAGCTTTGCAGTCAGTGTTTAACGTTCTGTTAATCTGGAATAGAGCTGCCAAGCAATCGAAAGTATCGATAGTTTTACTTTTGGCTGACTATCGATAGGTTTTTATCACTAGCGATACTATCGGAACATTTTAAAAGTTACTACAAAGTTCATTATATGTAGTTAGCGAAACATTTTTAACAATATATTCGACGCAAGTCTCTTGCAGTCCATAAACTTTTTTAATTAAGTCGGCTTTACCTAAATTTGATGTAATTGCACCTTAACGTTCAAAATAACACATGAATTAAGTTTCAATTATTTTGTATGATTTTTAAGAAACTTACAGCAAAATTACTTTTGGCGTATTCTTTTTCTATGTAAGCAATGACTACCAGCCAGTGTTGTTAGATGTGGTGTTTTCTCGCCAAATGTGGCGAATTTACCTGTTCGTCATTTTTTTTTTCTTACCGAAAAATCTTAAAAATATTAATGGGGTTATTTTTGTAAAATACTTCAGTCGGCTCCATCGAAAAATATTTTTATACAAATTTTTGAAAATTCATAAAATTTCAACGCAACCCTGCTGCCATTTAACTGTCTTTATATCTGTATAAACGACAGATGACACCGAAATTTTAAGTGAGTATGCTGGTATTTGGTACATGTAAGACGTTTTCTGTAAATGAAGTGTTAAAACTCTTTCGTTATTTACCACCTTCATTCACTACCCTGTCCGCAGATTCGATACTATCGATAGTTTTTAAGCTAACTATCGAAACTATCGATTGGGCCGACTATCGATAGTTTTGCAGCTCTAATTTCGAGTCATTAATTCTAAAGACATACTCAACATTGGCCTTAATTAAAAGAAATTGCAATGATTTTTGCGATCCTTGTACTATAAACAATTTTTTTCACTCTTTTAATTAGGACAAAACTAGAATATGGTGCAGTGGTTTGGAGACATAAATGTTCGAGGGAAGCTACATAATTTCCGAAAAATTTAAACGTGTTGCACTCCTCTCGCTTACTTCAGTATTGCTTAAAAATACAATTTGTATTCATTGTGACCGCTGTGACAAAAAACGGTTAATTTTGTCAAAAATACATACATATAAAAATTTTACTAAAAAAGTATTTTGACGAAAATAAATCTCTGATCTAATTATTGTTTGAAAATTAAAAAAAAAAATAACAATTTATCGTGACAGTGTTGTATTTTTTTGAAAAATACGTAACCTAGCATTTACACATGCCACTGCCAGTTCGAAAAACTCAATACACTCACGATTTTTTACTAATACACTCACATTTTTCGCAATGGCAGCTCCAGTGGCAGCAAAAATTGCATGTGAGTGAAAATTTGGCACTTGCATGCCACTAAATGTCAAAACGATTAGCAATGTTACCCTGTTCAATATTAAATGCAAATCGACTGGATTGTTGTCGAACTGTAATTAAAGTTTTAACTGTTAAATGCATTTTTATGATTAATTTGTGGTAACGGGCGTTAAAATCAGTAAGTTTCCTAATTATAGAGCATTAATTTTGCTAAAATAATGCTAATATAAATAAATGTAAACTATTTCCCCAAAACTAAAACTATGTGATGAAGTCGGCAACTCTTTTTTGTTTTCTGGTACTTTTTTTTTTTTAATTTGAGATGTAAACAAATTATCTCAAGTTGACGCTTCAACGACATTTTGAAAATGAACTGGCAGTGGCATGTGTAAACAGAAAAGCAAATGACATGAGATTCGACTATTTCGAACACTTTTTCGTTGATAATATGTATAGAACAGTGGCATGCCACTACTTGCATGTGTAAAGGCAACGTAAAGCAATGTTCACACGTATTTTATATTTGACGTCCTACACGTAACCACTACTTTTATAAAAAAATTGTTTGCTTTTGCAAAACGTTTGCTGGATCAAACATCATTTACCAGTTTCTTAATTGAATTATACAATTATCTTCTTTCAAATAAAGATAAGGAAGTCAAAAAAATTGTTAAAAATAAGGCTAAAGTTTGATCAATTTACTGTTCAAGCTGTTTTTGTATTTTTTCGTAATATTTGTAAGGTCTGAACAAACCTTTAGACTTGTGTGGTAGTGTTTTCATAATTACTTCCAAAGGATTGTTTTATATAAAAAAAACTTAAATTTAGTAAATTTTGCTTGATTTAAACTATGACCTCTAAGGGGCACGCATTCTCCGATTTGTCCCAAATTTTTACAATGTGAATTTTAAGCCAAGTGCCATTATAATATCGGACGGGTTTAAAAAAAAAAATTCGTTGCGCCCTAATGTATACGCATACAAACATATACACAATGTATCATTTTATGTACAAAGTCTAAAACTGACTGATTTATTTTGTTTGCATGTATATCATGAATCTGTTATTTTTCATAAGATAAACGAATAAATAAATAAAATATTTTTTTTTATGGATTATTTGGTTAAAAACACACACGCACATTCAACACAACCTGTTGAATGTTAGTTTGTTGTTATTTTATTTTTTCTTTTGTTGTTTGTTTTTGTTAAATATTATGCCATGACAGTAGACATCAGCGTTGCCATCTTGGTGGGTTTCGGGTATTTTTTAGTGCTTTTTATCTTTCTACACACCCAAAGCTATGCGTAGTACACGTTTTAAAGAAACGGTTAATTACAGTGCTTTTTAGAAATTCTCACAGCACGTTAAGACAACTATTTTACAAATATTCTTTGAACTCGTAACACTCTTTTAAGCAGCTGCGTATATTATTTACGTTTGACACTTGATTAATTTTTGCAAGCGCTTCAAGATCTTTCTCAAGCTGATAATTTTGTCAAATTGCACGATATGTATTTTACCGTGGCTTTGTCAGTATGCACGAGCTGTAAAAAGTGACGTGTGAAAAAGGCCCACATCAGTTGCGAAGGCAGCTTTCGAAGAAAAAGATAGGATGCGTTTTTGGTAGTGAAGTGGCAATGTGTTAAAACAGATCGCCACAATTAACACAAATGGCGTGATCAAAACAAAAAAAAAAACACAATCCACGTTGAACAATAGCATTAGTTAACAAACGCAGGGTTCGAAAATAAACATTAAATATCGTTCCTTAGTGTTCGGTTCGGTAGTTTTGTGGAAAACACAAAAGTGTTAGTGTAGAAAATCATTAAAAACAACAACGTTTTCCTGTTTGTGATCTTCGAACACAAAAATAATACTGTACTTATCCAACTCCACAAAAAATGCGAACATTAAATTGCATTCTGTTTTTTTTTTTTAGTCCACTAACTTCGTTGTGTTCGGTTTAGCACATTAATGTTCGTTCATTTCAGTTGTGCTTAGCACCTTTTTGGTTGGTAAAAAAAAATTTTTTTTTACCAAAACAAAATACATTACGAAAAAAAGCAAAAAGTCAGCGAAAAAATTTGTGCGCAATACACATACAAGCTATTCGTGCTGGGGTCGTTGCAAAAATTTTTAGTTTGCTGATTTTTTTATCAATGGGCACGTTCATAAGGCGTAACTGTTGTGTAACCGTTTAGTGTTTGTCTTAGAAACGCATAGTTGAGCACTTCCGCTCAACACAACAGTTGGGTATTTGAGGCCATTTATTCCATCATAACATTTTTTAGCTACCTAAAGTCAACATGTTGTGCTCAACCTCAACCTTTATTTTTTTTCAATTGTTTATGTTTATCAGCTGTTAATTTTGCATTATACTCATAATGCCGTTTCTAAGACGAAAATGTTCGGCTCAACAGTTTTCTAGCAGTTGAGCTCAACAGCTACGTCTTATGAACGTACTCAATGTAAAAAAAGAAACACTATAGAAAATAAAAATATAATGTATGTCTACTAGGGTATGCATTTAATCAGGCTTTTGCTTTAGTCATTTAATCGCTCGATTAATTAACCGAGGTTTTGGTTTAATCGGTTAATTTTGTTATTGCGCGGTTACCCGATTAATTGGGTTTTTTTTATAAATTATGTTATTTAAATAAATAGAAATGCATAAATTAGTTATTATTTGGAGTTAATTAGTAAAATAAAACAAAAACATAACAAATATAAAAAGAAACTAGCAAACAACAAAATAATTCATAAATATGTAAAACATATTTTTTTAATTAATACATAATAATACATGTTCCCTGCTAACATTTTGTATCATAATCGGATCTTTTAGGTATTAGCTTCAAGAGCAAAATAACCGCATATAAGCTAATTTTTCGATCATAAATGATACTCTCGTTGTGAGAAAATGGTACCCTACCGATGAATCAACTCAAAAAATCATTTGCGATGCAATTTGCTGATTCCTTTTTGATCATACGTATGAATCATATGTGAATCTTTTCGCTCTAGTGATAAATCAGTTTTAAATTCAAAACATTTAGAATTCATTATTTAAATATATCCCTCAAGTGATAGATCAGTTTTTAATCTCTAAATTAATCAGAAAATGCTCATTAAGATTATTTTATCACCCAAATGCTAGTTTGGTTATTTAAAATAAAGATCACTGAAAATATTTTCTAAACACATAACTTTTGTATATGAGACGAAATAAATAATTAAAAACACAAAAAATATGTTATAATACTTCAAAATATTAGCAATTTTGATACATCGGTTAATCGACTGAAATTAACCGGTTTAATCGTTAATCGAAAATAGCCAATTTTAAATTAACCGATCAGTTAATCGGGTAGTAATTAATCGGTAAACCGACTAGCGATTAACCGTATGAGTACCCTAATGTCTACAGAACCGCAAATGTTCTGTTTTATAACGAAGAACAGAACACTATATTATAGTTACGAACGGTATTAAAGGTTGTGTTCGTCTACACAAACACTTCAAAATAGATATCGTTTCTGGCTGTGTGAGCCGAACGCTGAATAATGTTGCGTTTATTTTCAAACACTGAACAAACCTTTTGCTTGGTGCAAAAAAATTTATTAAGTGATATTGTTTTGTTTTATAATGTTATTTACTTATTTATATATTATTAACTCGTGCTGTGGTAAACTTAAAAGCTAATTTTTACAACAGTTTCTCAAATAAATATTAACAAAATAAATTTGTGTTTATTGTAATGCGGCATAAAATATGGTACAAAGAAAAATGCAAAAAGGACAGCTTTCGAAGAAAGAGACATAAAAAACGCAATATCTTCCGTCTCATGACAGCTCTGTATAGTCCTCTGTGGTTGTACGATCAATGTGCCATTACACATGTCTGTCAAATTTTACAATATACAGACGGTTTATAATTTTTGCTTTCACACATATGCAAACATACATTTAAAGTTTCTCCTGACATAACCTATAATCGATCACAACAGTAAATATCATACTGTGCCTATGTTCTGCAACTCCCGCGGCGAGAAACTTTTCGATTGAAATGTGAGAAATAAAACAAAAATTCCATAAATTGAAACAAACAGCGGTTTTTCTCTCTTAACTGAGTCTGTAAAAATTTTTGGAGAGTAATAACTGTCACGTAAAGAAATTTTTCGCCAATGTACTGAAAAACACAAACGCTTATTGTATGTCTTGAAAATTTTTTTGAGAAAGTTCCCGCTTTGAACTGTCAAATAAACTCACGCATAAAAACGGGTTGAGAAACAAAATTTTAACACTAAAAAATAAATTAAAAATGCAATGAATATTAACACGGATGGGATAAGTACTTTGTTCTTGGCAGATTTTTTCATTGTTTAATTATTTTGCTTTTAATATTTTTGAAAAATATGCAAATGTTTTCAAAGCAATTTTGTAATCAACAAACTTTAAAGTCGCACTAAACATTTTTTGGTATAGCCGGCGCACAGTGGCGCCATTTGAGTTTTTTCGTTGCAAAAATCATATCTTTTGAACTGAATAAGATAATTGAACAGTTTAAACAGCATATGATAGATAACTGTTCAGCCTATGAAATGAGCGTTTGGAAAGGGTGCTACGCTTTGTAGGGGCCTACTTATGGGTTATCAAATTTAAAATTAGTAGAAAAATCCATTTTATGGTAACTAAAAAAAATTATTTTTACATTTTTAGATTGTTTTTATTTTTTTTCTTAAGGGTTTTATGTTTTAAATTATTACCCAACAAATTAAAAAAAAATTATTTTTTTTTTTAAATTTATTTTTTCAATTTTCTGTAAAATATTCATCACAATTCGTAAGAGAAGGTATATCTAAAAGACTAACCATTTCTAAACTATAATTATTTTGTAACTCTATTCGTGACTTCACATGCCGCAGGGATGAAATAAGTGGATCGGAAGATGCTGCCAACATGTTGAAGAGGTCCTTATTTTGCCTTACCCTTGATGCTTTAAATGTGTTCTACATTCTATATTTTTTATAAAATTTGTTAAGAGACTCCTGTGCTTCTTCAGAAAGCTCTCCAATTGGCAAAGACTGGTACTCAATTATATCTTTGCCATGCGCCAATATTTTATGGACGGTCGGGGTCAATTTCTTCTGTGGATACATTTCTGCTAAAAATGATGCAGTTTTCGACGCATATTCTCCATATTTTGTAGAATTGACATTTTCTTTGCAGTTTAAAACATCCAAGATCGTTCCCAATCTTTTCACGATTTGATTGTCAATTCCAATGATTCTAGTTACTGCCTCATCATTTTCAAAAAATCTCCTAGAAGTGTTTCCATCGTTTGAGTTACCGTATCCGTGCTTGGGACAGTCTACTTTTAGTCCAACTTGTTTAAAAAAAGCATCCTGTATTTGCTTCTTTCTGATCTTTTCCTTATCCTTTATTGATGTATTTTCATCGAAGTTTTCTTCCTCTTGTGGTAGGGTATATGCCAGTTTTAGCAAGAATTCCATACACCTTATCCTTGCGTATTCGTAATTCTCCTCATTTGTAGAATCGTTTAAATTACCAAAGTTCTTCTGACAAATAATAATATAAAATCGATAAAAAAAAATATTAAAATAAAACGAAAAAAGGGGTTTAAATAGGTTTTTGCTAAATTTATACCTCCAATATAATTCTGTCTATATATATGTATATGATAACTAATTGAAATATATTATAATTAAGCAGAAAAAGATACTAATCTTAAACTCTTTACAACTAATTATATAAAATTGAGATGTAACATATTATATATGAAATAAATTGAATTGAATTGAAAAAAGTTCTTCTGGCTCTTTTTGCAAATCGGGCATGACATTGTTGAGGTTGTTCCTGTCAGTTCGTTTACGACTTTTCCGTCAACCATGGTCAGGTGGAACTCGTAATTGCATTCAATATATTTTCCTTCTCCAATTTGCAGCTTTGTAGGCTTAATCTTGCTTATTTGTTCTTCAATGTCCTTCACCGTAGTCCTTATGAGTTCTGCCGATTCCCTTGCAAACTGAAACATTATTGGTCGGCAATAATGCACTGATGACGGACGTGGATTTTTCCAGTGTAGGGAATCATACGATTTTAGCCGCAAAGGAACAACAGATGCCATAAACATATTTCCGTCCGATATTGTAGCGTCATCGGAAGATATCCTTTGCTTATAAACGCTTTGTCCGGATGATCCATCGCAGCCCCATTTGCTGATCAATGTCAACTTCTCAGGAAGAATTATCACTTCCGTGAAAAACTTTGGTGTGGTTGACTTTCTAAACAGTTCAAATAATTTTAAATTGTTCAACGCCATGTTTTCAGTACTTAAATTGTTTAATGGTTTCAGTAATTGTTGCGCCAACTTTCAGGCGTAGACTAATCCAGGCATTATGCTTATTTTGCAATATATAGGCTTATGCTACCATGCCTAAATATTTACCTGTTCCCTGCATACATATGGATTTAGGCTGAATAATGCAATTTTGATATTATGCACGTGTCCAAATAAGATTTGTGCCTACCTGTAGGGACCATAAGTCAATATTGTTCCTGACCATTTGTACGCCAAAGTATTGTTTATGTGAGGTACGTACCTGCTAATTTCAATGAGTAGTTTTTTTCAAACTATTAGATCAAACTACTGTCAGTCAAAACATATAAGGGATGGACGCCATACAATATCTGCAACCATGTCTTTTGAAACTTTTTTACCTCTAGAAGCCAAACGGGCACGTACGGGCAGATAAAACCTTTTGAATTATGTAAAGAAATAATCAAAGAACGGGTTTTGCAAATATGGCAAATATAGAAAAATATAGTTTTTTTTTATTTTCCGTCAAAGTTGAAAAATAGTGAAAAAGCGGATAGTTTTTAAATAGTGATTTACCAGGAGAAACACAAAGCAAACAGTTAATTTTTTTTTATCATTATACATTTAATAAATACATCAATCAACACAAACAAAAAATAAGGCGATTCGTTACCTATTTTTCGTGATATTACACCTGAAATCGCAACAAATTGACTAAAAATTGTGTGTTTTTTTGAAAACCGAAAGTCGGTCAACTTTGAACGGTTATATCTTCTAAACTAAAAATGTGATATTATTAAGAGTGGCATATTTGAAATCGTTGAAAAGTTTCCTATAACATGGGTTTATTCAAAACTTCGTCGGCACTCATGAAAATTTTGATTTTTGCAACCTCGCTTGCTCTACGGGCGCCACTGTGCGGCGGTTGTATTTTCGCCGCCTTCGTTAAATTTTTTTTTTAATTTTAGTCAAATTTAATCGCCGTCAACGATATGTTTGACTGGCGTTCTCAACATCTGCAATTTCTTATCGGCTTCGACTGGAATATTATGACATTTATAACGTAACGATGTAATCTCTTTTGATAGTTTTCGACATAAGTTGCAGACACACTTTTTTTCTCACTTTTCGAGAAACGAGGGAATATTTTAGTTGTGTTCCACAAGATCTCGGGCAAGTTCGGACTAATGAGAGTAAAATGAAAATTACTCTCTAAATTTGTCAAAACTACCCAAAATTGTTGGAACGCAAAAAACCATTTTTGCATTTCTTCAATTACTAATGCTGCATACTTTTCAAATTAAGATCTATTTAAATGATTTAAAAGTCATAAAATTATGAAATCAAAACATTTGCATCATTGTCATTTTTTATATTTTGTTTTTTATTTTTATATTACATATTAAGGGAAATATGTATGCAATAATGTATTTTAATAAAAACTAAACTTCTTTTTTTGCTTGTAAATTTTCTGATTAATTTATCAGTTTCATATGTAAACAAAAACAGCTGATTGTTTATTCTTGTCCGAACTTACTCAAAGAAAAAGTTCGTGCAAATTTGTATAGGAAATTATAAAAATTACTCTCTCAATTACTCTCTTAATTGCACAAAAATTGTTATGTGGAACGCTTTTTGGTAACTTTGTGCAAGTTCGGACTGTTTCGTTATGCATGTGGAACAGAGCTTTTATTTCACATGTTTTCGATGCGAGAAGTTCTAACCAAAGTTACAGAACATGGGTACATATTTCTATTTTTATTCACTTTTTACTGTTAATTAAGGTACGGTCACATATGTCAAACATTTGTCAAGAAATGTCAAATATTTGTCTGAACACAAAATATTTTTTTGAGAGGCAAACAGACAAACAGCTAAAAACAAACAAAAATGCTCCTAATGTGGCCACTAAACTTAAAACGTTTTCCTTCGTTTTGGCAAATAATTACTTGTTCTTACAAAAATTTTGTAAGGGAAACAGCGTCAAGCAAAAAGTTTTTAAATAAAAATAAACGAATAAAATTTAAAAAAATTAGAAAATTACCCCATTTTTTGAATGACACACAGCCAATTTAAATAAATTTTTTTTCTGTTCTCTCTTTAGCCAAGAGTTGCGTGGTGAGTTTCAATATGTGGCTCAATATATTTTTCTTAAGTAACAATTTATTTGTTATTATGCGAGCAAGAGACGAACCTATGTTAGGAATTACATATATTCCAAGCATGGCACGGGTCTGTATTTACAGACAAATTTTCGAGAATGTTCTATATTTGGCACCCATAGGCAACCATTGATCTGACTAGCCAAAACCAAATTATGTTATGAGGTTAAATTCAAAATTCGAATACACTGGTATCGACATATTTGAGATTATTACACCTTAAAATGGTTTTTGGGTGTGGGTTTGTATGGGTCATATGGTCAATACTGGGCCTATGAAGACGACATTTCGACATGACTTGGAACCTTTTATTGAAGTTATCGTTAAGACTAACATTTATTAGGTAGACCGATTCCAATAAAATTTGATAAGGTGATTAGGATGAAATAAAATATTTTGGCAAAATTTAATTTTAATACCAACATAAAAGGATTGTTTATGGGCACAAATTTTCTATTCCAGAAAAAAATTGTATGGGAGCTATGCGAAGTTATATACCGATTCTCACCATTTCTTATGACAATTAAAACGTATACATCAAATTTTACCAAATTATCTCCAAAATTGGAACCTGTCATATAAAAATTGGGAAAATATATTCATAGTCAAAAATAAAGTATACTTAAAAAGAACTAAAGTTGACTTTGCTCAAGAGTCGACTTCAAGTCCTTCATAGACAAGTCGAAGAATACAAGCTGGTTTTAACTCATTTGACCATAGCATTAGCTGTTTTTTGCCAAATAAAAAATGTCAATAACAAATTGTTATTATGTTACAAGATATTGGCAGAGATTTTGCAATTAATGACGATTTGCAGGAAGAGTTTAAAAAGTATTTTAATTAAATTAATGTGATAATTGAATCAATTATTTTTTTAGTTGAAAAAAAATTAAAAATGTAATATTGATTTAATTAACGTTTTAGTTGTTTTGAAATAAATTTTTAATTAAAATATTAATTAAATAACAAAAAATCTAAATTGACTTTTTTCGTTTAAAATAAAATAATTTAAACTTGAAAAATTGTTGTTGGGAATTGCGAATATTTAATTAAATAAATTAACACATCACAGAAAATATTAAAAATTGTCTCTAATCACCAAATTCATAGAATCAAGCAAACAATTGGTCGATTTTGCACCTATTACCAAAATGATTATATTGATTACTAAAAATTGTAAAAATTGAACATTTTTAATAAATTTTTTTTTTCAATAAATGATAATTTTGTAATCTTGTTGTTTCTTTCTACATAAATTCACATTGCGTTTTAAAAACGCTGCATAGCATGTGGCGTTGAAAATTTTTAAACGGTGCATGGATTCCTGTAGAAAGCAACAAGAAAATTTTAAAATATGTCATAAATATTTGTGTTGTTTTTGCTTTCAATGTAATTCTTTGGCATTGCGTTGCGTTTTACATGATTAGGGCTTTAGTTATAGGAATGCGATTGGATTGATTACACTGTGCTAGAATTCGACACTTTATTTGAGACAAGAGGGGGACCTGGCGTTTAAACCTAATTCGGGCACGCTGAATCCAGTGTTGCTAACGGTTTTTTTTAGGTTAGCTCTGGTTTTCGAGATATATTTCGTTATTTCGAAAATGGAGGAGGTTGCACAACATATGTTCGCGTAACACAAAAACGGTTAAGTTTATTGAAAAAACTAAAAAAACCGAAATTCCGAAATATTCTAATATGCGCAGTCGTTTTAGAAAAAGTTTTTTTTGGCAAAAAAAATTTTTATTTAGCAAAATTTCGAAATTTTTGTTTGTTAAAAATTCATAAAAAATTGGAAAATGCATCTAGCAAACTCGGCCCAAATAAAAGGGAAGGCTCTGTAGAATTTATACGGGCATGTTCTACAAATCGAAATAAAGTGGAATTGAAATCGAACGAAATTTTGATTTCAATTATTTATTTAGCTTTTCCTGTTTTTAAGAGATGTTCTTGTAAATATAATTGGTACTCAAAGAATGAAGTATATAAAAAGGAATATTTTTAGGAACTTTCTTTACAGGCTCATTTTTAAAATTTGTTCGATTTTAAGTCCACTTCATTTCGATTAAAAGAACATACCCGAAATGCTTCCACATCCTTAAAAGTTTTCATTCAAAATGTATGATTTTATTTATCTTAGTTTAGAAGGTGTGATGGATTTTTTCTCGGTACAAAATTAATTTCTTTGTAGAATTTTTATTCATTAGATATTCGCTTTTAATATTCGCATACATTTTAGCGAATGTGAGTGTGAATGCAAATAGCGAAAATAAGCTTACAAATGCGAACTCGAATATTCACCGCCCCCTAATATACATATACGTTCATGGTTTTGGCACTAGTTGAATATTGCCAGGCTCATTGTATAGGATTTCGGTAAAAAAATACAACATTTGTACTTAACTGCTATTGTAAAGGGTGGTCCAACCAAAACACACGATGTTAATTATGTTCCTAAAAGGAGTGCGCATATTAGAAAAAAGTTTTTTAAAGGAAATTTTATTGCGGAATTTTTTTGAGCTTGTTCAAAAAACTTAACCGTTTTTGAGTTACGCGAACGTATGTTGTGCAACTGTCTCCATTTTCAAAATAACGGTATATCTCGAAAACCAGGGCTAACCTAAAAACGGTTACCGCCACTGGATTCAGCGTACCCGAATTAAGTTAACACGCCAGGTGCCCAGCTTGTCTGCTTTTTCAACTAGCACAGTGTTATTGTTAGAGCATATTTAAATATATCGTTACCTCAATCGCAAAACCTCCTAATTGACAAAAGAAAAGTCTGGAATTTTTATTCGAGTAAATTTATGAATGTAAGCATAACATTGTCTTAAAATCTTTTTTTTTTTTTTAAATAAGACTTTTCTTAAAAGTCAAGTTTCAATAAATTTTTTTTTAATGTTATTAAACTAATCTTGGCTTTCTTGAAAATCGACAAAGAAAAATTTGGTTGAATAAATCAGAGGCCTGATTCTGGCAGCCGTGATGAGTACTTTCTCGATTCGAAAGCAATTTAATATCTAATTATTTTAGTCAATACTAAACGAATCGGAATTATTTTTTTCAGTGTTGTAAAGCATTAATTTGAGTTTCACAATACTGTAAAAATAATTTCGATTCGTTCAGTATCGGCTAAAAGAATTAGAAATAAAATTGCTTTCGAATCGAGAAAGTACTCGATCACGACTGCCAGAATTAGGCCCCAGCATTCAAAAGGCTATTGTTTTATTCCATTGAATTGTCTTTTTTTTTACTTAATGTAAATGTCTTCTTATTCCATTTAAAAAAAATAGATTCCAAACCAAAAAACGCACTTGTTTTTATATTTTATGTTAAAAAAATAAATATTCTTAGTGCTTTTTTTTCGCAATTTTTTGAATTTTTAACCTTTCTTATATGCTCACAATGCTTTTTTTTTGTTCCAAGAGTTGGCAACACTGGTAGACATACTAATATCTTTTTTTATTTTGCTGGTGTTAAATTTTTCATTTTAATTGTTGTTTTCTTTTAAAGTTCGCTGTACTTTTTTTTGTTTTTGTTTGGTTGCAGCCATCCAGAAATAAAAAGGTAAATAAACTTAAATATTTAAATTGAGCATTACGAAGGTAATAATGATGATTATGTTTATTATCATCATCATTATAACTGTTTGGTTTACTTAACCAATTAATAGTAGATGGGTAGGTGTAGGTAATATTTATTCCCATACGGTTGGGCTGCCAGAATTTTAAAGCCGTCAACCAGGACACTCATGTATAATACAAATCACAAACGAACGTACTACACCAGGACAATTTGTCTAAAATCAGGACAAATCCTGGAAAACCAGGAAGTATGGCAGCCCTACTCTTTGGGTTTTTTGAATAACTGCCTAGTTAATTTGAGTTTTTTTTAAGAACTCCCATTTAAAAAGACTACAAGTTGCCAGTCTCTTTCTTAAAAATCAGTTAACGTTTCTCTATAAATGCCCGATCCTTTTTTTAAGAATCCGAAAAATTGTTTCAGACAATCGCTATTTCGAAAATTCCATTTATTTTGAACAAAATATTACACATTTTTAAAATTTTTATTTTAGTTTTATTTATGTTCGGGAAAGGACTAAACATATATTAGACGAAGTATTATAGAAATGATTATGTACAGGTTAATCCTGTACAAATATTTATGAAGATGTTTTTTTTTTAACTTCAGCCATTGAAAATATTGTAGATTACAAAAACATAATCAGCCCTCTTCTCGAAATCGAAATTGAGTGAAATCGATGGAGATTTCCAATACAATGCAATTTTTTATTTGCCGAGAACAAAACACGAAATTGGACCACCCTGTTTTTAACAGCTGACAAAAAGTTTGTTCTTCAAAATATAAAAAAAAATATTCATAATCCAAAATTTGTTAATAGATTGATATTAACAGCCGTATTCATAACAAAAATTTGGCATGAAGTTAGCACAAAGTTCATTCATAATACACTTACCAAGCTCTGGCTAACGATTTGCTAAGAGAGACGATTTGCTATTAAGAGGGAAAATAAAAAAAATTAAATGAAATGACAAAACCAGCGATGATTAATGCAAAACGTGTTGCATTTCTGAGTAATATAATGTGGCATCATTAATATTCAGAGTTGATTTCTTAAAAGTTAGCAGACGGATAAAATTTGTTATGAATAAACTCTGTACTAACAAGCTGCAAAGCTTAACTGGCATTCTAGTTGGCAGCTCGTTGTACGTAGTGTACAAACTCTGGCTAACTTTTTGTTATGAATACGGCTGTAAATAAATAAATAAATGAACAAAATGAATAACGAAATTCCAAATTCTTTAGTTTGTTTTTTATAAAATATGTAAACAAGAAAATACCTTTGCCAGATTGCTGATTTATTAACACCAAGTTTTTCAGATTTCTTGATTTGACGTTTTTTTTTTCAAAAACAATTTTATAACACCGAATCCGTTTGAAAACGTTTTTTTAACAATGTAATACTTTCTAATGTTTTTACTATTTAATAATAGAAACAATAACTATGACAATTGTAAATTGTTGCTGTCCTGATTAGAGACGATTATTTTCCAACCTCGTCTGGTAACCCTATATATAAACAGAAGTCATCTTTTTACAGGGACAAGTTTTATAAACACTGTCGATTTATACGGGGCGTGAAGTGCAATGCCTTATGCCATTAGTAAGGGGGCATTTTTTAGAATAAAACAAGCCACCCTTATAGAGAGCGCAGCATTTTTAAGAAACGGACACCAAATTGCATTTTTTTAATTAAAATGTCAAGTTTTTTTTAGGAAAGAAAACATCATTAGCTTAATTTTTTTTCATATTTGTATTCCCATTATTAATAATGGAGCGCTTTCGAAAGAACAACGCGTTATGATTGTGAAAAAATCGTTAAAATGAGAAAGTGCATTCTTACTGAGACACCCTTAAATTTAATTACAAATTTAAAAAGAAGAAAATAATCAGGTATAGTAAGTGCTGGTTCACATTCTTCAAGTTTTAGCTGCCAATATTTAAGCTTTTAGAAGAGAATGGAAAGGAGAATGCCATTTCTTTTTCTATCTCTCTCCTAAAAACTCAAGACTTAACGGGGATAAATGTCAGGATAGTTTAGGGTTTCGTAAACTAAGCAGTGAATCGCTGAGATAAGGGTTGCCGTCCTGGAAAGTGAAACCTTGAATTGTGGTTAAGGTTATCTTATGGAATGAAATTGGGAAAAATTGGGAATCTGCCGTTATACATGGGTATAGCCACATCACTGAATGTGGTTTTGAATTGACAATAGACATTTTCAGGGTTCCAGTATCATAGTGTAAGTCTGGGTTCACAATATGAAAGTTTTTTTACAGTAAGTCTGGTTTTCTTTATGAGAGGGATAGCATAATGATATCTTCTCTTCACCTCTCACCAATAAACTTAGACTTTCTGAAAGAAAACTTTCGAAGTGTGAACCCAGGCTAAGTAAAATCTCTGACTAATCTTTCGTTCCTGGCATCAACAGAGCTCCCGTTTCCTTCTCTTAAAAGCAGTGCTGTAAAGTCGGAGTTGAGGTGTTTTTACCGGTGTCGGAATTGAAGCACCCACAAAAACTTGCGACTCCGACTTCGACTCCAAAATGTTTCTACTTTACATAGGTAAATAACAATATTAATGCCCAATGCGGAACGTGTTTTTACAGAATAATTTTCTTGCTATATTTAACCATTTAAAAGGTACACTGATAAAAACCACGCCATAACGCTGATATATTTTGACATCAGTGCCATGACAAGTGTCTTCGTGTTTGACCACATGACACTTTACATCACTGTGATATCAGCCTTAACATCACTTGGCCAATTTGTCATCAGGATCAAAAATTTATAATTTGCCATCAATGGGATGACACATTGGCATCACACAAATGCTGAATCGGAGTCGGTTTTATAAAGCATGTCATCAGTGCGATGACAAACTGTCATTGAATTGCGTCATTGTAATTGACCTTAAGTCAAATTGAGAGAATTACTTATCCGTTACACATATTTGTTTCACTTTTGCTGTATTCTGCCCTTTGTTAACAGAATTACTCCCAATTATAAGGCACCAGCAGCAAGCCCGATATGGTTAAAGTAATAATTCTACTTTTAAAATTTGATGTATTTAAATAAATAATCAAAAAAAATAGAATATGGTAATTTTTGCTTCTAATTTTACTTTTTAAATATGAAAATAATATTAATAAAATATTATGACATGATATAGTATGTCATCGCACTGATGACAGTTTGTCATCACACTCATGACATGACGTATTATGTCATCGCACTGTTTGTCCGTACTGATGTATCAGTGTACATTAAATGTGGCGTCGAATTTATGTTACTGTAGTCATGGCGTAGATGACGCATAAAATATGACAAAATTTTAGAATGACGTTCATCATTGGATTGATGCAACTTTTAGCCTCATTGATGCCATTTGTAATAATAAATATGAAGATGCATTTTTCGATGAGTGTACTACATTAAAAAATGAGTTTAAAGTCAAATAAGAATAAGTCTTATACACATTTAGCATCAAGGTTAGAGTAGGATTCGGAGTCGAAGTGGGATTCGGACTTAAAAAATTCCAGTGGTTGGAGTCGGATTCGGAGTTACAGCTATTTGTTGACGACTCCACAGCCCTGCTTAAAACTGTTGAAACTTCAGTGTTATTTCAACCGTCAGGCCCGGATTTGTACGAAAGTGCTTAAGAGGAATTTCAACTATCTTCAATTGAAATACACCTAGACTTTTGAATATATTTGTGGCTCATTGAAAAATACGGCTTTGGTTAAGGAAATTTCAGGTAATGGCTGCAACGTCTAGATGCTTAAAGTCAGTGATTCCCTAAAGCGAGTCCGGGTGACTCGAGGGGTCTGTAGAAGCATTTTAATTTAATTTTAATTTTTAATAATAATAATCATATACTTCTTTTGTTCATTACTGTGTTACATTTTTTTCTCCTTTGGTAAATTTGTTCATAATATTCAAACGGAAATTAAACTATTTTAAAAACTAGTAACAAATTCTCTCTTAATTCCATTTAAAACCATTTTCACCGCTAAGCTTTACCACTAAATCACCTGCAATAATCTCACATTTGAAATTTTAATATAATACAAACTCCTTTGGGGGAGTCCTGCATTCCTCCATATAAAATCCACCGAAATGTTATTACATTTTTTTCAATTCCTTTTAACAAAATAATTTATTATTGTATAAAAAAATTATTTTATATATACCATTTTGTTTCTGCTAAATCCTGTGCAATTTTTTTTTGCAGTTTCTTTCACTAAACGTATGAGAATGTCTTTTTTTTTGCATATTCTTGCTTTTCAACATCATTTATTTAATTTTTTTATATTTAAATTACCAACCATTTACGCCTGTTTGCATTATTTAGTCATAGATTTTAAAAAATGTTGACTTTAAACGGAAATAACATTATTTCCTTTATATTTTTATATGAATTAATGTTGAAAAAGGACATACGTTGTTTTATTTAATGTTCTTTTGTTTTCGTGTTCGTAGCAAGTTATTGCACCTTTTTTTCAAATAATTTTGGAGGACTTTGTTTAATTCTTATGGTGGCAGGTTCTTGTGGTAGGAAGAAGGATTTGGTGTGTTTAAATTTCCTGTTTAAAGAAAGTTCATAAAATTTCTCTAATTTATATAAATTTTACTCCAAGTAATATTTTACTTTACAACTCAAATTTTAATCATTATCAGTACTACAACTAGTAAATTCCAAAAATTACACTTGACATAAAGCAAAATTAACCGATTAAAATGAAATTACTTACACTGGATATCAAATTACTGACTTAATTTTATAATAAACTTTTACAAAAAATAATAAGTTCTATTTTAACATTTATATGCATATATCTGAAGCCTGCCTTACACGTCATGTTTTTTACATTTAATTTTTGTTGTTTGTTACCTTTTAACATTTCTTCTGTAAAAGTCAGACGCAAAGTCGTCTCACAAAATTTCAATTAGAGAGTGCTCTTTTATTTCGATAAACCATTTCACATCTGCTTTTTTTATTATGAAAAAATATGGGCGGCATGAAATAATCCCCACGAAATTACCAACCGCCCCTCCCCCTTAAAAAAGATGAAATAACCTCCTAAAACTTGGAGCATTAAAACCCCAACGAAATGAAATAACGCCCCACACAGAAATGAAATAATACCGTTATTTTAATGGGCTTATTTCATATGAACACGCAGATGAAAACATTGTTGGAGGTAACCATATTATTATAGCATCATATATGGTTGCATTTTAACAGTGTTTATGTTTGAGGTTTCCACATCATTGTTAAATATGACCATAATATTGTTAAAATTAGCAATAATGTGCCCGAAATCAACCATAATATTGGGTAAATTTCCACATTTTGGTCAATATTAATTATAATAATGGTCAACATTAACCATATTTTGCTCAAAATTAACCATTATATGGTCAACATTTTGCCGGATCGGGACAAAAGTATCCAAACTATGTCTGGAATTAACAATAATATGGTCAATGTTAACCATATTATAGTTCTTAATTTTAGCCAACTTACCAATTTGGTTATTAAATGTAAATTTTTAATTTTATTTGTAATTCCTATTACGTGTTAAGTTAAGCACTTCTTCACTAGCACGTTTACATTTTTTTACTTTCAGTCCAACTTTCAGCTAGCTTTCAATGAAAATTTCAAGAAAGCTCTGGTCCTGAGTTTTCAGGGGAAAGAGGACGGCATTTTGAAAATAAAATTTTACTCTTATGTAAATTTTCATGAATTTTTTTTATTATTTTGTGAAATTTGTGGTGATAATACTTATATTCAACTTTCATAAAATGACTTTCATGTGTAAAGGCAGCGTTAATGTAAACATTTAATAGCAGCTTTGGGCAAATGTGAACTGATTTTGCCGAATATTTTACTGCAAAATATTTTTGCGGCGAATTTAATCTAAATACCAACATAATTTGATGATTTACAGACACAAAACTCTAATTTAAAATGAAGTTTTTATGGTTAATATTTGAAGTTATAGGACAATTCTCACCAGTCACATAGAATTCGACCTAAGTACAATTCATGTTTTTCTTAAATGCTTTTTTTTTTTTTTTTTGTTAAAATTGTCTACTTTGCGCACAAAGTTAACATGGACAGACAACTAGCCAGACGAACGGATGGACATCGTAAGATCACTTTAAAAAGTGATTCTGAGTTGGTCGGTTTACTAAAATATTGGTCCAGATTTCTATGTATGACATCGCCAAAAACGTATATACATAATTGGGGTTTCCTTCATTTTGGCTTATATAGATATACAACTTGAAATAACGTTTATCTTTGATAATTACCTACGGCTTACAATTTCAGAGTAAAAATTAAATATAGATGACGAAATCGAAGCAACACGTTGGGTATTTAAAACAGAAAAAACAGAATTTTGAAAAGCTCTTTTAAGCATCTAAAAAATTTAACATTTAAAATATGCCTCAAAAAGGCAAAATATGCACTGCAAAAAATGCAGCAGAAATGCTCTTTTAATTAAAATATGCAAAAATGTGCACTATCAAATCGAATCCAAAATTAATAAAAAAGCTCTAAAACGGATTGTTTAGGCCTTAATTGGTCGCACAAGGAAATTCATGCAATTGCACAAATATTTATTATTTCCCTGGTAGTAACAAATTTACAACATTTTCCCTTCTAAGCAATTATGTACTTACTTTGCAAGGAAATTTTTTTGGATTATTTTAAAAAAAAGTATTTTAGTAGCATAGTTAAAAGGATTTAAGGAAATTATTATACCGAAATTTTTCTTTAATAAAGAAATTTCCCTTCTGGCACAATTATTTATGTTTTAAAAACCTTATAAATACATATCGCTCATTTCGTGCAAGACCGTCACAACTCAAAATTTGAAACTTTACAGGAGAGCCTTTTTAAGATTCCAACCTATTATTATTTATTTTATTATTTATTTTATATACAGTTATAAAATCAAATGTTTCTTTTTTGCTACAAAGAAAACCACATGTACAAGAGGAATGCCAACAAAAAAACTGAAATGTGACCTTGTTGATGTTAATTGCTCAAGTTTGTTACAAGAGGTCATAGCGTCAAAAGCATCTGTATTACCGTTATTTTTTCGATAATTCTCTCCGTTCTTAGATCAATTTGTAGAGATTTAAGAGGAGAACATTTCTGCATTACTAACTCGAAAATGCCAAATTTTGAGTTGTGACGGTCTTGCACGAAATGAGCGATATATATTTTAATGAAAAGGGCATGCAATAAAAAGGAATTCCGTAAAAACCTTTAAAATTTATTGTTTTATTTTAAAATTTCCTAAATTAAAGTTTCCTGAAATAATTAATAATTTAAAGTCTCAACAAATAAATCCCTTCTAGTTGAACTCCTAAAACTCCGCTACAAAAATTGTTCAAGTTAGTAATAAACCCGCCATCATTTATTTAGCAAATTCACAAACCACCAGATAACCAATTAGAAGACTTTCACACCATTCAGCTTTCGCTTACTTTACCTCATGACTGACATTTAACTAAAACATATGGCATTTACTTTCTTGGCCCCACAAAAAACAACCGAAAATCAGTCAAACGTTATTAATTTGTGAAAACAGTGATAAGAATTTGTAAAAGAGTGAAAATTATTATAAAATAGTAAAATATCTAATAAGAATTACTAAAAGATGTGTAAATCAAAAGGCAGAGTTATAAAAATATGAATTAATAAAAAAGAAAGTGTTAATTTTTAGTAAAATTGTTTTAAGAAAAATTTATTTTTTTCTGGTCACAAAATCATATGAAACAATTACATATATAGTGTTTTTAGTTTAGTATTATTGTAGTTTTTGTTGTTTTATTATTTGCATATATTGTAGTTGTGTGTTTTGTTTTGATTCATATCAACTGCAAAGAAAATGGACTAAAAGCGTAAGAGCGAGTAGTAAATAAAATATTGTTATTTTTTGAGATTGAAAAATACATTTTGGGGGTACTCTCTCTATTTGATGGGGGCAGCGTTGCCGTTTTGGTTACTTAAAATTAAATTGTTGTTTTTTAATGTTTATTGTAGGCTTGCCAGATTCAAATTTTAAAAAATTCTTGACATTCACTAAAAATTCATGATTTTGAAAAGAATTCTTGACTAATAATAACTTTTTAAAATAATCTTTTATAAAACTAAATTACAATATGGTTGTAATAATTGATTACTTTTTCTTATTATTATTATTATAAGTGTTAAGTGCAGAGATATGTATAGTATACATAAATTTTTTACATATACATATGTTTCAAATCAGCATTTCAGTGTTGTCAAGTTTGTATTCATTTAACAAAACGACAAAATATTAATTTGCTTTTTACACAGCTTTGTTTAAGGGAATTTATAAACAAACTTCAAATTAATTACGTATTTTTTGGTTAGGCTGTGAAAAATCTTAGCAAAACTTTTTTTTTCTTGATTGACGATCATTGAAAATTCTAGTAAATCAAGAAACAACCAATCCATCTGGCAACCTACTTGTGTACTTTTATCCATATTGGATTTTTTTAACAAAAAAAAAAAAAAAAATTATTTATTGTTTAGTCTTTTTTTCTGAACCTTAAAAATTATTTTTCGTAAGCACAATGTAAAGGTACCCGTAGACGACATGTTTTTTACATGTGACTTCTCAACTTTTCAAGTCATATGTAATTGTGAATGTCTGTCAAAATTGCTGTTTTACAGAAGGTTAATAACATTTGGTCACAAACGTTCATGTAATTTGCTTCTAACATTGTCTATGTTTTCTCTCCGTAGTTATGGAATAAACCAAAGAAGTTCTTGGTTTGAAAATAGCGTGCTGCCGCCACAAACATTTTTATTTGCGCCGTAAAAAAGTTCAGCCATCTAAAATTTTTTTTTTCTTAAAATTCGAAGATACCAATTTAGGATATTATAATGAAGCGTTTTTTATTTATAAATTTACATAATTTCTATTCAATAATGAAATGGTTATACATATGTATATCGGTATTGTAAAATATTAACTTAAGTCAGCTAATGATTCCGTCAACAATGCACCGCCGCTACGGGTTTCTTCCCGGCATAGATTTCTGACACAGCTGATGTCACATGGTTTGACAGAAGAAAATAAAGCACGCTCTAATTGAAATTTTGTCACTTTGCGTCTGACTTTTACAGATGCAATATTTTAAAGGTAACAACATAAAATTTATGTATTTTGCAATGGGAAATTTGAGAAGTCAGCTGTAAAAAACATGTCTTGTACATGCAACTTAAGCGCCAACAACTTGTTATGGCCGCGTTTGCCGACCGTAAATGTAGAAATGTAATGTTAACAGCTGATCGCTTCTGTAATATGGAAAGCAATGCAAATGCTTAAATGACTGTAATGCAGGGATGTCAGCGTCATACACAATTGTGTCAGCAAAACTCACATGTACGCTTACGCTCTTTTATTTTGAGAGCGTAAAATATAATTGTTTACTGCAAAACACTCTCATTCAGCGGGAAATATCGCACGATCGCACGGCCTGTTTTGAGGCCTCTAAACAGATATAATATATTTATTATCTTTGTTTCTGTTTTGTTTTATTTCTGTTTTTAGCATTGTACAATGATTTAAAAAAAACAAATTGCTTGTGGTTTTTGTACGAGGTGTAGTGTACTTGTTGTAGTATCAAGAATAACTGTGATGAATTCGCCTTGATGTTGTGTTTATTGAGCTTCTGCAAACTTCAAATTTGAATTTTATTAATTAGTCTTGTAGACAGCGATAACGAGCATACAAGCGGATGAGTTTATTAAAAATTTAATCATCCAGATAGGGAAAATATTGAGTTCTGGAAAAATTTAGACGGGGCACTATATCCTGTATTAAAAAAAAATTCCGTCAAATGTTTGTCGCTTTTTTTCCTCAATATATCTTTGCGAACAAATATTTTCCGATTTGAAATACATTTGCTCAAAACAACGCAATAAATTAACGTCCGCAAACCTAAAAAATGTTTTGTTGTTTCGAAACTGCAATATAAATTTAGAAGATATTATTGGTAAATAAAAGTATATTTTTATAGGCTAGTAAAATCTTCTCTTTTTATAATGGTGGTTAATAATTATAGAATATTTTTAAACTTAATGGGGTTATTATTTGCATAAGTATGTGCAAATGAATTTTCATTGTTGGCATTCGCAAAGGTATGTTGAGCACCAAATTAAAAATTTTGGAAAGAATTGTATAAGGTTGTAAAAAGACTTCATATATTGTCAAATGCTCAATTTTTCCAAAAAATAAGCAAAGTTTCTGCGAAATGCAGGTTCCAAATTAAATTTATTTAAATAATAACTGATTGTGTCTGTCAATAACTCAACATTTTTCGATAATTGTGTTATTATTAATTGCTCTAAAGTCTTCATAGCCAAATATGTATGTTAATTAGGCCTCGTAATAGGCCTCGCAACCGCAGATTCCTCCCGCTGGGAATGTAAGAGACAAGAGTATTCGCACCAACACAATCATATTTGACAACACTGCTGTAATGTCACTTAACCGTAACGTGCCAACCTGTTGAAAATAGAATTTCATTACGAGGTTACGTGACTGTTGTACATACTTAGATAGTGATGGGCTGCTTGTATATTACATGAAATGCGGGTAAATTCGCTCTTTTTCTTTGGTACTTAATAATAACAGTAATATTATCTGTGGACTTTTGACAAAATTACTTTCAATACATACATGTTATCATTTTGGATATAAATATATGTTTAGATGTATAAAATAAAAAATGCATACATATACACACACAATAAAAAGTCCGGTTTTTAATGGTATTAAAACCAATTTCTGTGTATGCACATTGATATAAGTATAAATAATATAAGTAAACGTGTATGTTTATGCTATAATACATATTTGTTTATTGTAAATCTGTAAATAACAAACATTAAATTATTTATGTATTTATACATACAAGAAATACAGTCTTAACACCGTTTAAATCACTTGGTTCTTTTCCTGCGAAGCGGTCACCATTTCAACGTTTTAAATTCCCATCGCTGTGTGTGTTGTTTTATGTATATTATTGCTTTTTTTGTTTATGTATGTGAAAAACATATGACACGTCGTTAGATGTTCTATAAGTACTGTAGATGTTCTACAGTACGTTACGGTGCGTTACATTGAATTTCAGTCGGCTAAAGCGGCCTTTATTCAGAAAACAAAAAGAAAAACGTAATTACTATTTAAACATGGGTTTTAGAACAACAGTGTTTTACGACATATGGCTTTGCGATTCTCTGAAGGGAGTAGAAACATTTTTTGAAAATATTTTTTACTTTCACGTAACTGTAGCCAAAGTTGTCGCAAACGGCAATTTTCAAATTGAATTAAATTTTTAATTTATTATTAATTTTATTGTTGTTAAAAAAATTGAACCAGTAGAACGATTCACTAACATTTTTTACGATAATCGTATCGTTAAAATAAATATAACGAAAATTTATCGAATTTGCTATTCAGTAACATTTTTAACGATATTCGCTGTCGATTAAAGTCAGCAGTTTTTTTTGCTTTATTTTAACGACAATAATTCACGTTGTGTTTATTTAATCGATAAAGTGTATTTTATGTTTTAAGTGGCTGAGGCCCGACTTCTTACATATGTATATGTATGAACAAAAACAAAATTCAAAATGTACAAAAAAAAAAAAAAAACAAATTATGAACAAAAACAAAATTCTAAATGTAAAATTCATAAAATAAAATATAAAAACAGTACGAGTAAATTCAGCACAATTTCATTTGTCTTTCTTTATTCTCTTTTATACTTTTAGTTTATTTTAAAATTTTGTAGACAGAGATGTTACAAAAACTACAGCTGTTTACAATCGTTAAAAATAAATTACAGAATCACACTATCGCTACTGCAAGCGATTATATATGTCGAGAAAAATTACGATTGTCGGATCGTTAAAAGTTAGTGAATCGCACCACAGGAACCCACATTTCTCTTTCTCCAAGATTATGACTCTTAACTTCAAAAAGTTAAGTTTTATGAATCGCGCCATGAAAATGCGACAAATTTCACGCTTTTTCATATTTTAAGATTTGTATTGGAGTTACTGTTATGGCTGATCAATCAGTGAGTGCTTAAACGCTTTAAACGTTGAACTTAACTTAAATCTATATGTAGTTTAAACTCAACAGTTGTAAATCAGTGTCCCATGTATTATATGTAATTTAAAAAGTAACGTGTGGCAGCAGGACGATAAATGTTGTCAAATTCATATGGTCTGCATTGATAGTTTAAAAGTCCAATTTAATGCGTTTGAAGATGGTTTATATATTTACTTATTTAAGGATATGTTGGTTTGAACACATTTTAAAACAAAAACAGTTTAACTTGCTCTGATTTATTAGGCCTTGGAAGCAGAGATTGAGCTTTTAAAGAAATAATGGTTATTTAAAAAATAGTCGTAGGGTCCGAAAACGAATTTCGGGCCAAAACGGTTTAAAGGATATATAAATTTTGAGTTACTCAACCAAAAGTGTCTTTTTTTTATCGAAGTTTTGTCGAGGTCCTGGCACCGCACCAAAAACGCTCCGATTGGCCTGAAACTTTCCACATTTTAATAATCTAAAAAAAAAAAAAAAAAAAAAAAAAATGGTGGGTGAGAATTTAATAGTTCCAACTATAAAATTAAAAACCATGATATTTTGCATGCAACTGACATTTTGTTGGCGCTTACGAGGTTTTCGAAATGGCTTTAATTTTGTTTTTTTTTTATACAAAGTTGTCAAGATGAGAATGCAATCGGGAGGCAAATGTTATTTTCTACCATAAAAGCAAAAAGAAGTTTGAAAAATAGCGCTTTCGTGCTTAAGAGAGAATCGCGACGATTTGCTACTTTTATTGTTTATTGGTGTGTCCCTTTTTGAATCCATCTCGATTTATATGATTTTTACTATTTCCGTGGGGACAAATTAACGAGATATATTGCATTATTTAGCTCAATATTGCTCGCTGATACTATAATAGCACAGGCAGGCTTAAAAAGTTATACTTGATAGACAGCTTTATATAAAAAGGTTAAAAGCTCTAGCTTCTAAAGTTTTTCAAATACGCGAAAACGAATACTAACCTTGGATAGGAGGTTCCACGTTCACTAAAAACTTCGAAAAATTTTATTACTTATTGTTGCTTCGAGATTATCAGAAGCATACTGTCAAAATTTAATAAAACTCGGTAAGGTACAAACAAACTTAGTTTCTTCTTTACTTGGGGGCCATACGATCAAGTTTTGCTTCATATTTTGTGTTTAGTGTCAACACACTTATTCCTTTCCACCAAAACATTCATACATTTAGGGCCATTATTGCAACTTGCCTTTATTTGAAGGTAGGGGTTTCCTTCACGTATAAAAAGTTTTTCTCTATTAAAACTTTGCTTTAAACTAAATGTAGCAATATGTTTAAAGCAAGTTCATCGTACTAGGTAAAAGTAAAGTTGTACTAATCAGCCATGTCAGAGAGTACAATTCGGAAACGGAATTCATTGTGCTTCAGAAAATTAGGAAAAAAACTTTGTTTTAATGAACGGAATAGAAGTTTTCTGTATTTTAAGGGCCAAAAAAATATTCAAATATACTTTCTATCAATAAACAAATATGTTTTTTTCGGTTCCGAACGGAATTGTACTCTGTGACATGGCTGAATAAATAACTTGATTTTTAACATTTTTTAAAATAATTTTAAGCATTTTCTGGTCTTGTTTGCAAGACTTAGCTAAAAAAATTTTAAGAACTGGTCACACTGCTGTTAGGGAGAGTAAAATTACTCTTTTCTTTCTTGAAAGCTCTTTCATAAATCATATGTTGCTGGTTTTTCTGTTTCGTTACACACTTTTGCTTGTTGTTGTATACTTAAGGCCAATTTTTTATTGTCGTTTTAATGCCATCACCTTAAAACAAAATAAAAAAAAACATTGTTAAATCCGGTTCCGGTTTGTGCAAAATCCTCTCATACTCTTTTTTGCCATTGAGCTCTTCAACTTCCTCTCCCATGAGTTTTTGTTAAAGGTGTGATTTTTTTTGTTTACTTTTATCGTGGCTTTTGTTTTGTTTATATTATTTTATTCTATGTTTTATGCATTCGTTTGCCATGTTGTGCATTTAATTGTTGTGTGTGCAAATTTTTTGTTTTTGTTGTTGTTTAAAAATAATTTTTGGCGCTGTTTTGTTGTTTGCATTGTAGTGGTTGCAAATTTTAATAGTAGTAGTAGTTATCATTGCATTGTTGCATTTACTTGTGTGAAGTGCTGTGGGTAGGGGGGGGGGGTGGGTATCGGTTTAGTGGTCTGGTGAGAGCAGTAGGAGTGCAAATTTAGTCAAGTCGTATCGTATCGAGACAAAATGTGTCTTTTATTGTTTGTTGTGTTTGTTCAATTGAATTTCGATTCAGTTTAAAGTTTAATTCAATTTGTTTTCTGTATTTGGACACTTGCTGTTTTTTGTTTTTATTTTTTTTTTAATTTTGTTTGTGTTGTTGTATTAAGTATATTCTTCGTTTCGTTCGGTTTGTTGTTGATTTGATTCGTTTAATGTTCATCATGCATTAAACCATTTAGTAGTGAGTATTTCGCCGTGTTGTTTAGACGTGTTAACGTTCTCAAATTTCGCAAAACGTTCTAAATCCATGTGTTCGCAAACATTATACATTTAATACATTTGTTTGTTTATATTGAAATAGTTGTGGCTGTTATTAATATTTAACTTGTCTTAAACGAACAAACTATTGAAATCGTAAATCAACACCATAACAAACAATTAAAACTCAATATTCATTTAAATAAAATAACATCAATACCTACAATCTATTATAAAAAAATTATAATATTAAAGTACGTGTGTGTTTTTATAATAAAAAAGAAATTCTTAACGAATTCTAAATATTACCTTTTTGTCATTGTTTGATTTGTTTTCTAGATAAAAAAATATGATTCCAAACAATTGAGTTTCATAATTTGTATTAAAAAAAATGCTTTTAATATCTCAATTTGAAACAAATTTATAATTAAAAAAAAAATTTTATAAAATTTATTATAAAAATATAGGAAAATTTTATATATCTTGTAGAGTTTTTCAAATTTATAAGTGGTATTCAATTTGTGTTAATGGCATGATTTCAGTGTATTTACCGTTATAAAAATTATTATCAACTGTTAATCGCCTGTTGTTCCTGCAGATTTTTATGTTCAACACTTCGGCCGCAACAATGATGTCACGTCGCAAACAATTGAATCCAAAGCCGTTAAATAAAGGTAAGTTTATAGCTAGTAAATTAAACAGCATTTGAATAAATTATTAAAGATTGATTAAAAAAAAAAATAAAAAAAAAATTTGCAAAAATTCACTAAAAATTTATTGCAAAACTTAAAATGAAATCAATAAATAAAAACTAAATTGAATTTTTCTACCTAAACGACAAAAAAATTGGTAAAACTGTCTTTATTAGCGACACTGACGAATTTTATTTGCCAAGTCAAAATTAATTAATTTCATCTCTACGCAAACAACTTAAGGCCCAACCATAATATGCATAGCCTTGCTTAACCTACTGTCAAAAATTTACAAAAAGTCTCTAAAATGTATTTAAAAAAACAAAAACAAAATAAAAAAACATTTGATTCCGTACGGATTGTGCGATCAGTTTCGCACTTTGCTTAAGCAAATGACAATTTCATAAAACTCAACAAAACGTTTCCTTAAGTTCAATATGGTTTACCTCATATGATTTACATGTATTTGCACATTTGCTGAAGCCAACTTAAGCACATTATGGTTGGGCCTTTAGAATCAATCAAAAGAATTCATGAAACGTTTTAAAATTATTTTCTAAGATAAGAAACTTCGACATCGTCGAATCTTTTAATTGTAAAAAATTATGAAAAATAAATTTCTAAAATATGCGAAAATTTTCCAGAATTTTAATGGCAAAAAAATATCTAAAACCAAGTAAGACTTCTATATTCGGTAATGCCGAATGCGATAGGAACAGAAAGTTATATAAATACTTTTCTTTAGAAATAAATAAATCTATTTTGATCCACGCCCACTCCGCAAAGCTCGCCCACATTTTGTCGGATGTTTTGTATTAATGGTCAAGATGCTTGTAACTAATTTGGAAACTTTGGCTCTTGCCGTTCTTAGGATATCCAAAAAAAAACAGCAAAGAATTTATGGGTAAAATTAGAGGAAGTCGTGGTTTTTTGCTCATATCTCAGCCATTTGTGGACTGATCAGGCTAAATTTTACTAGCAAACTATAACGGAGCATATGCGACAAAAATATACAACAACCTAGTCCCCATAATTTCTAGGGTCTTCGGAAAACCCATTTCAACATACACATGCTCAGACGGATATCGTTAAATCAACTTCGCTACTCATAACGACCCACTTAATAGGCTCTAGCATTAATATTGCAGAAATTACAAAAAAAATGACAATTTTATATATACCCTTTTCACCTGTGGTGAAAAGTATAATAAAATATAAACAATAAATCGAAGATAAATTACACCCAATTTTCATGATGATTTTTTCCCCTATTTTTAAATCATGTCTTTTTTCGTTTGATAGCGAGCAGGGTAGAGAAGTGAGCAGGATAGAAAAAAAGACAGCCTAATTTTTAAAAAGTAACGCCTAAAGACTTACACCGTATTCATTAAACAAAATAGATCTCTAACGTGCTTCAAAACTAAATTTCCATACAATTTTTCCTAAAATAGCTTTCAAATCCATTTTAGTTTTTTTAAGAATACTAAGATTAATTTTAATTTCCTGACCAAACAACAGAAAAAATACTTGATTATTTTAAATTTTTTTAATTTAATAAAAATAAAGGACTAGTTTCAGCTAAACATGAATTCCTTAAGCTTAACTTAGACGTGACATAACCATAATCATACAAAATAGCCTTATGGGCAACACTGCATTTGATTATATGTGTCTTGCCATAGTCCCATAACCATATATAAACATAGAAACCAATTGAATTTTGGTTTTTTGCTATAACCATAAATATCTGTTACGGCTATGGCATTATGGTATTTGAGTAGTACCACTTATCTTTATTAAAACTTCTCTTTCTGGGGCATTACTCGAGATATTTTTTTCCAGGCAATGAGTAATGCCACGGATGGCAGTAAAATGTCATATGGGGTGGGCAGCCTATCCGGGACAAAAACAACTGGTCTTGAAGACTCGAGGCAATCTTGTCGAAAACTGCGGTTAAGTTTTCAATAATGTCAATCAACAATCGGTCTTTGTTCAATGTTTTTTTTTTTGTTTTCTATCGCTTCGGTATATAAACAGCTTTCGTTTTTTTTTAGGCACGAATTAAATTGTGTATGTGTGAGTAGATGGACGCGAACCCCCCATTTCCGACGAGCTTCAGCCCAAACACCAGCGTGCCATTGTCCATCGCGAAGCAAATTTGTAATTTTGATTTACTTCAAAATTTTCTCAAAGTGAAATATTTCTCATCTCGAGAACACTCACAGCACATCACACAAAATGGCAAGTACGGTGATATAAAGATGATAAAATGAGCCTTCCTATCGCGCGAACAACGAGCATTGTCTTCGCAAAAAAAAAAAAAAAATTGAGACTTCAATGATCAATGATCAAAAAAAGATCAATGATAAAAAGAGGAAATATCCTTGAGATGATCCCTATAACCTCCGGTGGTAGTTTCGGAGGTCCTTTTCATCAAAAATGTATTCGGTCAGATCGCCACGCCCTCTACAAACTCCCTTATTTTAAGATAATTTAATTTTTTACTTAGTCATAATGGATAGGAGGGACCACGATTTGGATCTAAGCAGTGTAATTCCAAATTTAGGCAAACACAAGTTTTTGATAACTTTGAATTTCAATTTGAACTTTCTTTTAAATGAGGTTCATACAAAGTCAAAAATTTCAACACTCAACCATTTTACTAACGAAAATGATTGTCCATCCAGAAAGCGAAAATATGTGTTCCATTTAGAAAGTACTCTGCTATTTTGCAATTTTGAAAAACGCAATTCTTAACGCAAGTATATTTGAAAGATCAAATAAAATAAACAAAAGTTCTTATGAAGCCATAATTCAGTTTAAATATTCGAACTAATCTGGCCATATCTTTTTTGCATTTTGCGCTTTCAATAAAAATTTTAAATTTTATATAAACTAAATAACATTTATCGCTTAAAAAATAATTTCAACTTAATTGAAATTATTCACTTTATAGAACTGCTTCATTGTTGTTGTTGTTGTTGTTTCTTTTTTAAATGTTATCGAAAATTCCTCAACTGACTTTATACGAATTGTTGTTGTAGTAGTTTTTATAGTGGTTCTTGTTGTTGCTGTTTGATCATTTTAGCTTATAAAACAATTTTTACTTTTCATTCTTATCGGTGACGACGGGGACATTTTTTATGTGAATGTGTGTGTTTGTGTGAGGTTGTGTGCCTGGGAGTCGCTCTTTACCTCATGAGTCATGACACATTGGAATTCGGACGAGTGTGCATGTATGTAAGTGTATGAGAGCGAGACTATAAGAAATAAGTACAAAACTTTAGATTTAAGATTACTTGGCAAAAAAATAGCCAATCGAATTAAGAGGAATTTTATATGCAAAACTACGTCTATATTGTAATTTTGTGCAGTTTCGTTGAATCAGCAAAATGTAGTGCATTTTGCCGACGGTATTGCAAGTGTTAATAATTTAAGGAAATTTTGAAATAATTTTTAAGTTTAAGATCAGACATGTTGATTTTTAACATTTCACCAACCTACCAAGAAGGTTTTTTGATATACCAAATAGGTACATATTAAGATCTTAATATGAAATCTATGTCTTTTCAAAATCCCGTATTTAAGAGCTTATTTAAAAACAAGTTCTTTGGATCTTTGAACAGTGTGGCGCTGTTTAACAACACTAAGACATTCAATAATTTCTCTATATCCTAAAATACTCATAGTTTTAAACTTTTATTATATTTCCCAATAACTTCATGAATGATTAATCTCAATTGGACAAAACTTAATACAAATATCTTGTTGAATATCTTATGAATAACGGACGATCTTTACCGATTTAATGCAAGCGAAATTTTGGTTTGAATTTATTGCTCGGTTATTGACTGTTATCGGTCTATACTCGCCTTAGAGATTGTATAATTCACTTTCGCCTGAAATATTTAATATGATAACCTTTTACTCCTTTCATAAACTGGATTATTTCTATAGGGCTGTCGGAGCACTGCAGTGTCATTTAGGCCGAGATAGTGGCCATATACACAGCCGCGAGACTCATTCGGTATGATGAAATATCTGGCAGAGATATTCACATTACTAACGATAGCAAGGCGGCCATAAGATCTCTGGAGAATTTGTTCATCCTATCGAACATTGTCCAAGAATGCGGGATGTCTCTGAAAAAGATAGCGAGACATTCAGTAGTTACCCTTAAGTGGGTTCTCGGACACAAGGACATACATGGAAACTTTATGGCGGACTCGTTGGCGAATGCAGGCACCTCTCTACATCGAAATG
The DNA here is from genome assembly GCA_943735925.1 of Pollenia amentaria. Taxonomy (NCBI): domain Eukaryota; kingdom Metazoa; phylum Arthropoda; class Insecta; order Diptera; family Polleniidae; genus Pollenia; species Pollenia amentaria. The sequence goes on along the minus strand of OX031007.1, from coordinate 224,771,271 downwards.
ATTCAACATATGATATACGTGTTTCACTCGCAAAAAGTAAGCAGCATATTGCACACTAGTTTTATCTAATAGAACGTCAGAGATGGCTTGATAAAACAACCTGTGGAGAAACCAGGAAAATCTGGCCATTATAGATGAAAAAAGAACTCGGCGGGCATTGCAGCTCTCCAGACATCACCTCCGAAACCTAATAACTGGTCACTGAGCCATTATGAGGTTCGCCCAATGGCTAGGGCTTCCTTACAACGGCATGTGTAGAAGTTGTGGCGACGAGGAAGAGGAAAAGTCAACGGAACACATTCTCGGAGATCTAAACTTGAACTGCTTGGTCGCAGAACCCTTGGGGACAAAACATGTCTCTCTAATATTGATTTAAAAATTATTCACTTCTTTATTGAATCAACTGGGTGGCTGAGTGAGAATATTAGCAGCTACACAACGGGAACAAATTAATGGACCCACGTGAGCTGTGCTTGATTACCCATATACTTGGAAAAAATCGATTACCCCAGTTTGGAAATATAATGTTTAAACAAAGCACCTTAGATTTGAGTTTCAGGTAAAAAACAGTCGTCTTTTTATAAGTGGTGAACATGTTTATCAAACGATGTCTGATCTGGTAGCATGGCTTTTTAGCGATTTTCATCACATTGCACATAGGGCTTAATTGAAAAAAGTACAGGTACCTTGAAAACTAAAAGTGCGTACTCGCAAAAAGTGCAACAAATTCTACATCTCTAGCCAAAAAAAATAAATGTCAAATATTTAACGGTGCTTTTGTAGTGACGCGTTAAAATGCTATATAAATTTAATATAATAATCAGTTTGAATAAGGGTACCCCGCTTCGCTCTCATATACCTCTAAGATTTTGTTGCAACATGCAGTTTGGTCCAAGAGTTACACACATCAAATTTTGTGTTCGGAAGATATAAGATAAATGTTTTCTTTTTATAGGGGTACCCCTCTACCCACTCCTATACCATCAAGATTTTGTTGGATCATCCAATGTATTCTAAGAGTTACACACATAAAATTAATTGAGCTTCTTCGTTGTTCTTCAGACATAAGCAACATAACAATTTTTATTGTATCGTGGGTACCCTTCTTTCCGCTCCTATACCACCAAGATTTTGTTAGATCATGCAGTTTTATTAAGTGATCCTCACTATTGTAGTTCTTCAGATACAATAAATTTTTTGTATGGGGGTATTTTTTAAGAACCGAAAATATGATATAGGAAATCAATTTTGGAAGCTTGTTAGCAGATGACTTTGCATGTCTTTTATTGTTCGGAATGTCATATATGCGAATACGCTACAAAAGTTGAAGAACTTATAATAAGAGACGTGCTTCGAATAAGAAATTTAATCATTCATAAAAAAGTACGAAAATTTAGTGCTACATGAACTGAAAGAAATAGAACACCAATTTTATTCATTGGAAATTCTTGAGAAATGGATCTATTACTAGAATCCCACTACCATATTTATATTTGTTTTATGAACAGCTTTAATGGGACGATTTCTCTCAACCAAATAAAGGAAAGTATCGAAGAAGTTATGAAAAATTACGAATTAATACTAAAAACTTTTGTAAATTAGTACAAAATTTTAAAAATCGTAAAATTAGAGGTATAAATCGTCAAATCGCAGTGATCACACTACCGGTACGATTTAAATTCAGGTCTTTTAATAGCGGCCTTTTGTATAAGAGATTTGAATAGAATTTTTAAAAATATGTAAATATTTTACAACAAATATTTTACTTCATATCGTATCTTGGATTTCTGGCAATTCCATTGTGTTAAAATGTCACCAATCGTTTATCCGCATTTTTTAATTTAATTTGTTTTTTGAGCAAAAATGTAAAACATCTATACAAGTGATGAAGGCGTCCTTTGCAAGAACTTGGGGCTTGTTTTTTTACTGAAAAAAGTTTTGCCTAATTGCATCGACTTTGGATTTAAGTGGCCTTCCTAAGAGTTGTGTGTATGCAGGTATAACTTTTGGGTGATAAAGGTGCTTCAGTGGTGGCTGTAGTAGTATAAAAATCTCTTAGCATCGAATTTAAAAAAAAAAAACATTTCCACCGAATTAAAAAAAAGTAACCTTTTAGGTGGAAGCAGGGAATTTTACAGTGTTATGCCTAAAGCCCTCCGGGGGTGTAGCGATCATCTCAAGGATATTTCAATAGTATGCTTCCTATCTTTCAGGTAGATTGTCTTTGCGGAAATTTCGCCTGTTCGCTGACAGGATATTTTCGGGGATCACGTGGTTTCTGTGTTTTAAACCCAAAGTCGCGGGTAGGGTTTCCATTAAAAAATGTTGCTATTTTGCGAAGCACTAATGGTACATTTCAAAAAGTAAGCACACATTTATGGGCTACGCAACAAGATATACAGAGACGCAGTGAGGTAAGTGAACAAATTCTTAATAAATTTGAATATCCACGATATTCCCTTCCTAAGAATTCAGTGTGCAAAGCTGATCGTTACATTTACCAATTTTTGTATGCGCTGTAAAATGCGCTTTCTGTGTCAAAAATGCATTGCTTCATGTCTTCCGAAAGCGATATGGTAAGCGAAACTTTTACGTTTCTTCCTTACAAACCTGCTTCGTTGGAAGGTCCATTTTTCATTGGGACAATACTGAAAATCCCACTAAAGAGCTAATTTTTCACAACTTGCGGGAAAGTTCGGCCAGAGGGAGGATTATCCCTAAGTGCCGTTGCTATTCAACAGAAGCTGCTTGCAATTCCTAAAGCAGTGGATGTAAGATAGCTCCTTAACAAGGTGCGAGTGTATAATTTTGCCGGATTTTACACCAAAACTGGATTTACCATGACATTAGCCCTTATGACAGATGCTCATGTTAATCCTTTTCACAATCTATTACGCCTAAAGGGCGCCAAATAAACCACTCAAACAGTTACACAAACATATCAAAAAAGTATGGAAAATGTTTGTGTGAATAGACAACATTTTTTAGCTTCACAAAAACATCTTGTTATTGTGGTTTCAAACTAGTTTTGTTGTATATTTGGCCCTTAAAGTATCTAAGACTACTGATGGGATTTGTGGTACAATTGTACCGATTTTGGTACAGTCTAAACACTGTACCAGTCATCCTTTTTTGGTACAATTTTAAAAAAAAATACCCACGAAGACTTATCATTTCTTTGAGGTAGATTTACAAGTCTCCAGCTCTGACAAGAACTACCAACAGTTGTATTATTGTTAATTTATGTTCATGATGTTATACTTAATTATTACATGCCGTCTTCATTAGCCATCGCTATGTTAAAACAACAAACTATTTCTTGTGCACACCATGAAATTGGATAGTTAAGACGGCTTTTGTCGATGTTTTGTTCTTGTTTAAACAGCGTTGGTAAAACAATTGTTTGCACAACAATGTCTAACATCTCTGCAGTATAGCCATATAAATAAACGCCATCTTGATTGTTTTTGTTGCTATTTATATGGGCTTTCTTGCCATACGTTTTCCCCACATCGAAGGACATAAACAATTGTGCGTCGCTAATTCTGCTAAGGTTTTGTTCTTGAGCAAACATAACAATGGAAGGTCAGGACGGCCGGTTAAGTACAACCAAGAAGTACAAGCTGAATAACTTTCCGAGTCGATTTAACGATGTCCCTCCGTCCGGCAGGCTGGTTGTCTGTCCATGTAACTTTGTGCGAAAAGTACAGATTGCAACTTTGAAGATAATTTGACAAAATTTAGTAAATATGTTTCAATTTATAATGACGAAGCCCACCGAAAATGGTGAGAGTCGATCCATAATTTCACATGACCTCCATACAAAATTCATTTCGGAATAAATCATCTTATTATGTGGGAATTAAGATTAAATTTGGACCAGATTTATTTTTTGCAAACCAAAATGTCTTACCAAATTTTAATGGAATCGGTCCATATTTGACGATAGCTCCCATACAAATACTACTCCCAAAAATAGCTTTTAATGCCATAACTTCCTTATAAATGTTGGTATTGGCATACAAATTGGCGATTATAGCTTACGACAGTTATTATTTCAGGACAAAATATTGTCAAAATTAACTATCGGTCCCATATAAACCCTCTTCCTAAAATCACTTAACGGCAAAGAAATCTCATACATGTAGATGAAGATATCTAAATAATATTCGGCACAAAAAACTTTTACATGAATTTTTACCTCATAACATAATTTTTTTCTGGCGGTCACATTTGATACAATTTTGCTATAGAGACGATACAATTTAAGAATTGTCACATCGGCGGTTTTGAGTTAAGATCGATTCCTTAGGTTTTCCGACATGATCTTTCATTTGGCGAAATCAGTTTTTCGATACCTCATACGAGTTTCGAGATATGAAGTGTTGAGTTTGTCGTATGTGGTATTTGCTGAAGCAATTTTCAAATTAAATGTCGTATGTAACTGCCACATACGACATATTTCCCTATAAAACGACCAAAAAATTAATTTATTATTTAAATGTCGTATGTGGATTTTATAAGATTTAAAACTTCAAACTCAATTTACTCAAAACTTTCGGAATCCACATACGACAATTAAATTATCAACCTACGACATACCAACAGTGGCAAAGACGGTGGTTAACTTTGTGTATTTTTACTAAAAGTTGAATAGTCATTTATGAAATTTGTATAAATTTAACCGAAAGAATCCTGAAAACAGTAACATGGTATCATTTGTGTTCAATCCAACCATTCTCCATTTGAGAAAGGATGTTATGCTGTTATTTTAACGTTGATGACATCATTGATGACGACATTGATGAAACTGATAAGAATCAAAAATTCAGTTGTTCAGTAAAAATCCTCAACGTAATCAAACAAAATTAAATAGAATTATGCAGGTGAGAACAACAACAACAAAAGTTAAATAAACAGTGGCAAAGAATAACATTGAAATAACGCCAAATAATAACATTGAAAGCACAAACAGTGTCATTAATATTTTGTAATTTTGTTGTTGCTTTCTACAGAAATTCACGCCACAAGTTATGCAGCGTTTGAAATTTTAAAACGGTACATGAATTTCTGTAGAAAGTAACAACAAAATTACAAAATATTTATGACATTGTTTGTGCTTTCAATGTTATTCTTTGGCGTTGCGCTGCTTTTTACATGATAAGGGCCTTATTTTTTTCAATTACAAATGACACGTTAATAACTCATTTTATTTTTAAATTATTTTTATGTTTTTGAGTATTATGGAAACCTGCATTGGGGTATTAAAAAGTTAAGTTGGATGTCCACATTATACATTCTACGCTTTTTTGCTGCATATGCAGCTGTCAAAAAAAATAGAATCCGTGTTGTTGTACGTAGCAAAGTACATGCACAAAAGCGTTGGATGCATAAAGGCGTTGAATTCGAAAAGTAGTTTTACTTTTTACTTTTGCAAGCGTCACAAGCAGCGTTCGAACAAATCAGCTGTTTTAGATAAATAACATTTTATTTTTACTTGTGGTGATGCCGCATAAAAAGCTTTGCATGTAACTTAAAACGTAGAACGCAAGAAATATATGAAAAACATAAAATGTATGAAGGCGAAACGCTTTAGGCATTTAAGTTCATCTAGCTAGGGCTTGACGAATATGAAAATATGTTTCAAAAAGTCTGTATTTCTTTACGTGAACGATCATAACGTAGCCAAATTCTATCCAAATTTCATAAAATTGTTCTCTTCTAAAAAGAACGCTCTCATTTGTATCTTTAATTAAAATTTGTTTCTTTAATTTTACCGTCAGTTTACTAAAGCAAAAAGAACTAACCGAAAATTTTTGTTATCAATAGACTTCCACAAAACAGAATTGCTGTATTAGAACACCTGCATATTTCTTGTGTAGCACAGTGTAAAGAAAGAATTTTATTTTGCTTTCTTATGATTTTTTTTTTCATTTCTTTTTCGGTATCAATGACCGTTTTACACGTGTGTTTAAATAACGATAAACTGTGTTTATCAAAAACATTTTTGAAATTTAACGTATATTTTAAATAACCAAATTGTTGTTATCACACATTTAAAATGAGCAATTTGGCACACAAGTGTGATGCAAGAGCCCCAACGCTACAAGAAAACAAACTAAAAAAAAAAAAAAACTAAAAGTTGTATCTGAAAAAGTATTTCTTTTTATATTCGTTTATAGTTTATAGAATTTTATTAATCTACACACTATAAATTTCCGTTGAAAATTAATACTCGAGCACGTTTCAATTGATTTTACTTAATGTGGCTGAACTTGTGGAATGTTTTTTTTTTAAAGCGATAGATGTCTTTATTTCTTTGGGGCTTAAAGTCAAATTAGCTACCCCCTTGCTGCTGCTCAATGGTTTAATAGGTGCCAGCCCACAGCTTTTACCAGTGACTTTTTCTTGTCATTCTCTTTGTATGTTCCCCTGCAGGGGTAAATGTGAATAAGTTGAATTTTTTAAACCACGAATTACGTAACGAATGACATTAATTGCAAATTATTTTTTATTCTGTCATTTCCTTGTAACTAATTTGTTTATACAAATTTGCTACAAATGACAAAATTATATAAATTTTTCTTTTTCTAAAAATTATTTGAAAACAAGTAAATAGGTCTCGTTGTAACTCTGCAAACATTTGTGGAAAACATTTCGATTGTTAATATGAAAGGTGTGCCTGGCCATTTCCAAACAGTATTTTTTATTTGAAAAGGGTGTTTCTTTAAGACCGATATAACTTTAAATTGTTAAAAATAACACAAAAAATTTAATTTTAATCGAAAAAATATTCTTATTTAAAAGATCAATATACGGCCTTGAAATTTAAAAATGATTTCGGGCATATGGTCAGCACGGCTGTTCATGACGAAGTGCATTCTTGACCACTTTTTTGAGCATTGCTGGCCGTATGTCACGAACAACCCGAACAATGTTGGCCTTCCGGGCGTCAATTGTTGCTGGTTTAGCAGCATAAACCAGTGACTTCAAACAGCTCAACAGGAAATAATCGGGAAATATCCGCACGACCTTGGAGTCCAAATTACAGATCTATTTCTCGAAATTAACTTATTTCTAGGAACACAACTGATACGAACGGCGAATTTTCACTGCAAAACACGTTTTCTCTGAATAAATTCGTCGTTCGAAACACAAAAACGAAGAATAACTTATAGCTTTAAAAGTGAGAAAGTTGTTTCCTGTTAGTGCAAAGAGCCAGAGAAATAGTATGACCATATGAACAAAATAATACTTAAAAATAATATTAACAATATTACAACTAAACACCATTTTTATAGTTAATTTTTTATATATTTATTTTAAATGCTTTGAAATAAAAATACTCCAATTATTATAGAAAAAAGTAGTTTAATTTATTAAAATACTTAAAAGCTAAAACAAACCATGGTCACCTGTTAATGATTTGTTCGTCTTGCGCCGGCGTATGAAATATAAATAAATCTGTTGCAAAGTCGCCGCCGCGTATAACGAATTTCGATCGACGCTTTTATTGTGTGTATATGAACACCAATATTTTTTATTCGTCCCAGTTCGTTATTCGTCCCAGTTGTGTTCCTAGCATATCACTAAATTGCAGGGACCGTAACTGTTATACATAAGTGATATCAAAAAATTTATTTTATAACAGTTATTTCGTGAATTAAAAAAAAATCGATTTAAAACAGTCATTTTTCAACGTAAAAATGAAAGGTCGAAACAAAGTCGTAAAAAAAGAGTTTTATTTCTCCGTCATAAAATAAAACTCTTTTGAGGAGTTTTATTTCGCCGTGATAAAAAGGGTGATTCAAGTAGAGATACTTTTTTCAATAGCCTTTTTTTGACAGATCACGTGTGAGTCATGTCATGCTGTCATGTTATTTTTGTTTAGTATTGTTTGGCATTTCATAATGGAAAGACTTACGCCTGAACAACGTTTACAAATCGTTCAACTTTATTACGAAAATTCACGTTCTGTGAGGAATGTGTTTCGTGCACTTCGCTTAGCTTATGGTCATAATAATCGGCTTACTGAGCGTACTGTTCGCAACACCATCACCCATTTTGAGACCCAGCATTCATTATTGGATAATATACGACAGAATAGACCACGCCGTAGCTGAGAGTGTACACGAAGACCGTGCCATGATAACCGACTATTTGATGCCTGAAATTGAAGCTCGAGATCTTGGCTACATTTGGTTCCAGCAAGACGGCGCCACTTCCCACACATCGCATCAATCAATAGATTTATTGAGAGAACACTTCGGTGAGCACATAATTGCACATTTTGGGCCGGTCGATTGGCCACCAAAATCGTATGATATCACACCGTTAGACTTCTTCCTGTGGGGATATGTAAAGTCTAAAGTTTATGCGGACAAACCCGCTTCGATTCAGGCCTTAGAGGAAAACATCACGCGTGTCATTCGCCAGTTACCAGTCGAAATGCTCAAACGAGTCATCGAAAATTGGACATCCGCGACGTAGCAACGGCCAACATTTGATAGACATAATCTTCAAAGAAAAAAATTCCAAAGAATGTTCTTTCAAATGATAATAAACATTCCCCATTAAATTTTAATTTTCTGTGTTTTTTTTTCTTTACAAAAGTAGGGGACCTCGAAATGGATCAAGCTTTAATAAAGCTCATTCGAGGTGTTTTATTTCGCCGTCATAAAATAAAACTCATTTGAGGAGTTTTATTTTTTCGCGTCAGACAATAAACCCCATTTGAGTTTTTTCCCCGACAGAAACAAATTTGCATATTTAAACAATTTATTTTGCATTTAGTTTATTGAAAAAATTTGATTTTTTTTTCCACAAATAATTGGGATAATATGTTAAAAATTGTTTTTTATATTTAAAAATATTTTCAAGCAAATGACTCTTATCTGTGGAGTTTAGATCGTTTTTTAAGATTACCATATTGATAGAGTTCATCAATGCGAATGTATTGGTATATAACAGTATATGTCCCGTTGGCTCTAACATGAAGAGTTTTCAAGTCTAAATTGACTGGATAACTGTTATTTACGGTCCTTGGTAAATTTTAATTTCAATTAGTCGATGGTTGCGGTCGCTGTTTGGCTTAAAGCGCCAATCTGTTGAAACCACATTTCTCCAGCATAAATGTCATCCATATTTTCAAACAAGAAATCACTGATCATCATTGAACATTAAGTGAGCTCCTGCTTCATTTTTGAAGAAAAAAGATCCGATGATGACACCTGCGTGTAAACCGCACAAAATAGTGCATTTTTCTGGATGTAATGGAGTCTCACTTCACATGCGCTAATTTTCTCACTTCCATGCGCTTATTTTGTTTATAAATAATTGAAGTTTTTGATATTTTAATTAGGCTTAAGTTTATTAAAATTAATTTTCATTAACATTTTTTTATTGAAGGAAGGAATTTTCAACATGAAATGAATTAAATTGTTTTTTTTTTTTTTTTTTTGATAACACTGCGGAACAAAATTGAACTTTTTTTGTGCGGCCGGGAACTTTGTGTAATTTTTTTACTAATTTGAGGTCGCTGATTCCAAATCTAACCTTCATTTTTCTCTATCAGCTCCAGTTTTAGAGATATACCGTTATGTCCAAAATTAAGGTACTTTCAGCACATATATTGAAATAACATGAAAATGGTGCATCATATTCCCTTAAGAAAAAAAACCGAAATTCGCTAACAATATTATCTTTAAGACGTACTAACATTGTTTTAAATTTGGCCAGTAATTTCAGAGATATTGTTGAAGTTTTTAAAAAAACAAAAATTTAAGAAAAAAAAAATTTTTTTGTTCATTAAAAATTCATAAAAAATAAATGTGCAACAAAAATCACAGTTTGGGTCTAAAAGCATTTAGTTCAACATATTTCGAATGAAATGAGCTTTATTTCATTGCAATCGGTGCACAACTTTTGATTGTATTCACAATTTATCCATAAAAAAACATATTTTAATGTATATATTTTTTTTTTTTTTTTGTTCACACATACACAATAAAATACGTTTTTTTTATGGAAATCGCAATTTTTATCAATTCGGTAAATTGTAAATTTTTTTTCTTAAGGGAATATGATGCACCATTTTCATGTTATTTCAATATACGTGCTGAAAGTGCCTTTATTTTGGACATAACGGTATATCTCTAAAACTGGAGCTGATAGAGAAAAATGAAGGTTAGATTTGGAATCAGCGACCTCAAATTAGTAAAAAAAATTACACAAAGTTCCAGGCCGCAAAATGGCTGTTCCGCAGTGTAATTCTTGACTGACGGGATTGAACTCGGGTCGAATTAAACACAGAAAAAAGTGTTTAATCAATTAAAACCATGGTTTAAAAAGTATTTTAATTTAATTAATGTGATAATTTAATCAATAATTTTTTTAGCTGAAAAAAATTAAAAATTTAATTTTGATTTAATTAACATTTTAGTTGTTTTGAAATAAATTTTCAATTAAAATTTTAATTAAATAATAAAAAATCTTAATTGACTTCTTTCGTTTAAAATAAAATAATTTAAACATGTAGAATTGTTGTTGGGAATTGTCAATATTTATTTAAATAAATTAACACATTGTTTAAAATTTCAAAGTTTTTTGATCACTTTTTTAATTAAAATTAAAAATATCATTTATTGAAAATATTTTTTCAAAATTTTAAAATTTTTAGTAATCAATAAAATCATTTTCGTAATAGGTGCAAAATCAACAACTTGTTTGCTTGATATTATGAATTTAGAACAAATTTGGTGATAGGAGAAATTTAATAATTTTTTCTGTGAAATAACTTAATGAAAATTAAATTTGATGAATCTAAGCCTATTTAAAATGCCAAAGACTTCAATTAAATCCAACAGTTCAATGAAAAATCACAATTGTTAATTGTTTATAAATAAACTCGTTAAGCCAAAAACGAGCATCTTCGCTGAACACAATTTTGCGATAGACTACACTATGCAACAAATGGGAAGTTTTTTTTTCCTTGAATAACCACTATATTTTTTTTAACCGCAATAGTCATCTAACTACAAAAATCATCATTATTTCAAATTCTATGGTAATGTTTTTTTTAAAAAAATTTTTTCTAAAAATTGAGATATTTGAAAAGGCTGCTCCTTACATCTTATCGTAACTTTAGAACGACGTACCCGATTTTGTTATGCAATCCGTCAAAACATTTTAAATTACGCCAGATATCATTTTTTAATTTAGCCATTATTTTTGATGTTATTGAGGCCGAAGTGGCAAAAAAAATATTTTTTTTGTAAAATTTTTGAATTCAAAAAATTCTTAAAAAAATTGAGATCAACAAATACTTACCAGTTTTAGTACTTATGCTCAAAGCTGCATTTATTAGAAGTAAAATAAATTTTATTTCATGAAAATCCATGGATAAATTCCTGTTTTATTCCCGATAAAGTGAAAGTACCTACTTTGACATTTTTTTATCGCAAATTTGTGTAGAGCTAAAAGTTTTTTGATTTTTTAACGGGTTTACCCTGTTTATTGCACAGTATTTTGCTTAATCCTATATTTTTATTATTTTTTCATAAAGCTGCATATATTAGAAAAAAAAATTTATTTTATTTCACGAAAATCCATGGATAAATTCCTATTCTAATTTAAAATGTTTTGACGGATTGCATAACAAAATCGGGTACGTCGTTCTAAAGTTACGATAAGATGTAAGGAGCAGCCTTTTCAAATATCTCAATTTTTAGAAAAAAAATTTTTAAAAAAAAAACTTACCATAGAATTTGAAATAATGATGATTTTTGTAGGTAGATGACTATTGCGGATCAAAAAAATATATAAGTAGTGGTTATTCAAGGAATTTTTGCTTGTTGCATAGTGCTATCGATGACTGATTTTCAAAGTGAATTTGGATAATTGGTTCGCGTTATTAAATCGTGAATCTATTCATGATGATTTGACATTTATGTTCAGAGTATACTGATCATTAGTGTCAAAAAGTTAGCGCAATAAGACAATTCGTTTAACATTCAACCCTTTTGTAAGTTCCATAGAATTAAAAAAAAACACCCTTTACTTCTCTTGAATTTTTTTTTGTTTGTTTGTGGCAAGTTGTCTATTATTTAAATTTGAATTTAAACACCAGCAGTTTTACTTCTTTTGAAAACTTGACCGTTAAAAGGCAACACTTTGAAATTTTTTTCTGTTTTTATTGTTTGGCAGTTTTAAATTAGTAACAGAAATTAATCGTTATCATGATCAAAATGAAGGTTGCATGAATGAGCGAGTGAATTTGTGTGTGTGTGTGGGAAATAAGGGTTAAGGGTTATAGAACATAATAAAATTTCAATTGCTTTTTCGTTATTTAACCCAAATAATTTGACAGGTTTTGGAAATGCATATTTACTTAAGAAATGCTATTGAATTACAATTGCCACTTTAACAATATGAAGTTAAAAAATTCTTATATGACATTAATAAATAAAAATTTTGAGACCAAATTTTTCAAATACCTTCGAGCTTGTTGTCAAAATCAAAAATTTTTTTAAAGATTATTGTTGGAAATCTCTTTACAACAAGAGCGAAATAACGCCGTTCAGTATCGTTCGGAACCTTCATTTAAATTGTAAACATAAAAATTTCGCTTACCATATCGCTTACGGAAACATGCATTTTATATGGCGAGTCCCCACTTTGAAGTGATACATTTTTGACACAGAAAGTGCTTTATTCAGCGTATTTAAAAATTGGTGAATATTATGAATTTTTGGTACAGTTGCACACTGAATTTTTTGGTACAGTTATTATTTTATATGCTCCCTTGCAAACTTGCTTCGTAGTAAGGGAACGTCTTGGCTCTTCAAATTATATATAGGTATATTTTTTAAATTTATTAAGAATTCGTTCACTTACCTTACTGCTTCTCTGTATGTCTTATTGCGTAGCGCATACATTTGTTCTTACTTTTTAAAATGTACCGTTAGTGCTTCGCAAAATAAGAAAATTTTTTATTGGGAGTGAAGTTACATCATTCAATATCGATCAGAATTTCCATTTAAATTATTGATTTCTGTCCAGAACGAGGCGAAATTACAGCTTCCAAAATCGATCGAAATTTCCATTTAAATTGTAATTTTGGTCGAGAACAGAGGCGAAATAACAGCATTCAATATCCATGGAAATTTCCATTTATATTGTAAACTTCTGTCGAGAGCGGGAGTGAAGTTACATCATTCAATATCGGTCAGAATTCCCATTTAAATTTTCGATTTCTGTCGAGAACAGATGCAAAATTACAGCTTCCAAAATCGATCGATATTGCCATTTGAATTCTTATTTCGGTTGAAATCGAATTCCTCACGAAAAGAAAACTATTTTTTGAAAAGTTACCAAAACGTTCGAAATATCCCCAACAAACTCTCCCGGATCTCAACATAAACAAGTCTCCTGGCCCGGATGGTATACATGCACTGGTCTTGAAGCAGTGCTCTTCGACGCTAGCTCGTCCCTTAGCAAATCTTTTCAGCACTTTATACCATGCTGGTGAATTTCCCGTCTGCTGGAAAGTTGCTAATGTAACGCCAATTCCTAAAAAAGGAGTGGCTAATAACCCTGAAAATTACCGCCCAATTGCAATTTGTTCGGCACTTTCCAAAGTTATGGAGAGTATGGTAAATCACCATCTTGTAAAATTTTTAGAGTCAAATTACCTACTAAGCGACCGCCAGTATGGCTTTCGTAGAGGTCGTTCTACTGGAGACCTACTGGCCCTGTTATCAGAAAAATGGTGTCGTTCCATTCACCATTTTGGCGAAAGTAAGGTAATTGCTTTAGATATTTCCAAGGCGTTTGACAGAGTCTGGCATGGTGCACTCTTGTCTAAACTTGTTGCATTTGGTGTCGGTGATAATTTCTCTCGATTTATATCGAGCTTTCTCAGAGATCGCACTATACGGGTTGTTATAGATGGGGTTTCATCAAACGAGTTCAAGATTCATTCAGGGGTACCGCAAGGCTCCGTTCTTTCTCCTACTCTATTTCTTATTTTTCTAAATGACCTCTTATGTCAAACTTCCAACCCTTTCTATTCTTTTGCAGATGACAGCAACCTTTGCCATTCGTATTCATTTGATTACAGACCAAGCGTGTCCGATGTTTGTGCTATGAGACAGAACATGAATGATACGCTTGGCCGTGACCTATACATAATCTCAGAATGGGGTCGTGCGAATAGGGTTGAATTTAATGCCCGAAAGACCCAATGTTGCGTACTGACGCATAAGCGCGCGACGGATCAAGGTGCCTCATCTGTATGTATGGGTGGTATAAATATTGAGGAAACAGAATCTCTTGATGTTCTGGGCATGAGGATACAATGTGATGTCCGATGGACTGAACATATATTTAAGGTGTCGAAAGAAGCATTCAAGTGCCTCGGTTTTTTGAAACGGTGTAAGATATACTTCACTCCATCTGATCTCCTTACTATTTATACCACCTATATCCGACCGCGAATGGAATACAACTCTCATGTGTGGGCCGGTGCTTCAAAGTCTATTTTGGAGCTTCTCGACCGCGTGCAGGAGAGAGCGAAGGTTCTCATCGGCGACAGTAGGGTATCCAATTCTATTGACTCCCTTGAGCACCGTCGCAATGTGGGTTGTACTTGCCTATTTTATCGTTACTACAACGGGATGTGTTCTGATGAAATTAGGGATTTGGTTCCCGAAACCCATAGCTTTGTTCGTAATACACGTTTTTCCTCAAGAGCCCATCCTTTTGTGGTCGATTGGCCGGTGAATCGTACAACGCATTACAGGGAAAATTCGTTTTTTGGCCGGACTGATCGTATGTGGAATAACCTTCCTGCTATAGTCTTCCCTCTCACTTATAACATGAATAAGTTCAAGTCGAATGTTCACAAGCACTACTCCCTCTTTCCTCCTTCCCATAACCTATTTTCCTAGTTCCAACACAATGCAATGCATTAGTAGGGTCATCCCCTGAGTGCTGGTCCTAACACAAAAAAAAAAAAAAAAAAAAAAAGTTAGATGACTATTGCGGATCAAAAAAATATATAAGTAGTGGTTATTCAAGGAATTTTTGCTTGTTGCATAGTGCTATCGATGACTGATTTTCAAAGTGAATTTGGATAATTGGTTAGCGTTATTAAATCGTGAATCTATTCATGATGATTTGACATTTATGTTCAGAGTATACTGATCATTAGTGTCAAAAAGTAAGCGCAATAAGACAATTCGTTTAACACTCAACCCTTTTGTAAGTTCCTTAGAATTAAAAAAAAACACCCTTTACTTCTCTTAAATTTTTTTTTTTGTTTGTTTGTGGCAAGTTGTCTATTATTTAAATTTGAATTTAAACACCAGCAGTTTTACTTCTTTTGAAAACTTGACCGTTAAAAGGCAACAATTTAAAAATTTTTTATTGTTTTTATTGTTTGGCAGTTTTAAATAAGTAACAGAAATTAATCCTTATCATGATCAAAATGAAGGTTGCATGAATGAGCGAGTGAATTTGTGTGTGTGTGGGAAATAAGGGTTAAGGGTTATAGAACCTAATAAAATTTCAATTGTTTTTTCGTTATTTAACCCAAATAATTTGACAGGTTTTGGAAATGCATATTTACTTAAGAAATGCTATTGAATTAAAATTGCCACTTTAACAATATGAAGCTAAAAAATTCTTATTTGACATTAATAAATTAAAATTTTGAGACCAAATTTTTCAAATACCTTCAACAGTTCTTTGTTGTCAAAATCAAAAATTTTTTTAAAGATTATTGTTGGAAATCTCTTTACAACAAGAGCGAAATAATGGCGTTCAGTATTGTTCGGAACCTTCATTTAAATTGTAAACATAAAAATTTCGCTTACCATATCGCTTACGGAAACATGCATTTTATATGGCGAGTCCCCACTTTGAAGTAATACATTTTTTACACAGAAAGTGCTTTATTCAGCGCATTTAAAAATTGGTGAATATTACGAATTTTTGGTACAGTTGCACACTGAATTTTTTGGTACAGTTATTATTTTATATGCTCCCTTGCAAACTTGCTTCGTAGTAAGGGAACGTCTTGGCTCTTCAAATTATATATATATTTTTTAAATTTATTAAGAATTCGTTCACTTACCTTACTGCTTCTCAGTATGTCTTATTGCGTAGCGCATACATTTGTTCTTACTTTTTAAAATGTACCGTTAGTGCTTCGCAAAATAAGAAAATTTTTTATTGGGAGTGAAGTTACATCATTCAATATCGATCAGAATTTCCATTTAAATTATTGATTTCTGTCGAGAACGAGGCGAAATTACAGCTTCCAAAATCGATCGAAATTTCCATTTAAATTGTAATTTTGGTCGAGAACAGAGGCGAAATAACAGCACTCAATATCCACGGAAATTTCCATTTATATTGTAAACTTCTGTCGAGAGCGGGAGTGAAGTTACATCATTCAATATCGGTCAGAATTCCCATTTAAATTTTCGATTTCTGTAGAGAACAGATGCAAAATTACAGCTTCCAAAATCGATCGATATTTCCATTTGAATTCTTATTTCGGTTGAAATCGAATTCCTCACGAAAAGAAAACTATTTTTGCATTATAAATACAAATTGGGTATTTAAACATACACCCCCTTTTTTATTTACTCAGTGCTACACAAGCGATATCGTTCTTCTCGTTTGAAAACTAATTAGCTGCTAGTAAAAGTGTTTGCTTTTGCAATCAAAACACTATGAATTATGAGGTCTGCTTTCGAAGGAGTTTTATATTTGTTTCCGCTTAATTTTAGTATGAGGTAGTTTCGCTTTAAGGTTCTACCTTCTTGTCGACGTGAAAAATTTATTGGTTCGCCAATACATTATATATTTTATTATAAAAAAGCATTTTTTTAAATAAAATATTTCACTATTTCTGCAAAACTCAGCTACAATTTTCTCTAAATATTATAAAGTATTGAAATAAAATGGCAAAAAAAAAACTAAAAGATAAATGCAAAAATTTTTAAAAGTTACCAAAACGTTCGAAATATCCCCAACAAACTCTCCCAATCCGTAAATAAAATTTTTCATTTACATTTCCCAAATAATATACCCAATTTAAGAATAAATTAATTAATCTTACAACACTGGCTATAACAAGAATAATCCGACTGGGACTTATCCCGTCCATAGTATGAAACATTTGAGTTTGATGGCGAAAGGGGGAAGACGAATAGAAAAGCGTTTTTTGTTTCGTGTACAAGAAGTTTTTGTAAGTTTGTTATTAAGAGGAAGAAGAAAGAAAAAACGCATACAAAATTCTTAAGTCTGCATTCACACGTTTCATCTTTTGATGCTCAACTCTTTTGTTTTATGGAGAGGGAAGCAAGAAGAAAAGGGGTTGGTACAAAGATGCCTGTACTCGGGTAGTACGGTTTGTGTTCTCATTCGTAGGTTTATGCACAACAATGGCTGCATGTAAATATTTTTTTTTCTTTTTCTCTTTGGATCGTTTTGAATAAAATTGTTGTTGTTTTGAAGCAAAAAAAGTTGAAACCGGTTGCTGCGTGTGAAAAGAAGTTGAGCATGAAAAGATGAAACGTGTACATGTAGACTAAGTCTGAGTTTAAACGGCTCATGTCGTATTGTCATGATTGCTACTTTGTTGGCTGAGAGAGATGAGGGGCAAATAAACGAGTGCACGGTTTCATATTCTGTCAGTACGTTTTGCTCTCTCATTCGCTATTTTTTCCTTTCTTCGTATTTAAACTCTATACAAAAAACAAAACATGTCGTCAACATGACATGAATTGTTTAAACGCCAATGAAAGTTCAAAAAAGAAAAAGTAAGAATCATGTCAATAAGACATGAGCCGTATGAACACAGACTTAGTGCTGCAAAAAATAAAATGTTGCATTGTGTCGACACGAATGCAGTTTTAAAAGAGAAATAAAGCAAAATTTGACTCACATTTTTGTATCGAAATGCCAAATGTCTTAATTTCCCAATCAGGTAATAAAATAAGAATTTTTTTTTTTAATTATAAATTCGGATCTCCAAAACCAATTCACACTTTTTATGTTTAATGTTTTCTCTGTGTACTTCGTAAACTGATTTCTTTAAAATCAAATAATGTAAGAAAATTTCTTGTGTCAAGTTTTTACTTGTTTCTTAAAATAACTTTCTCAACCAGAAGCGATGGAAATGCAGTTTAAGAAACCGGTACTCATTAAAAATTACGGTAATGGACTTGTTTATTTATCTTTGAAATTCTAACTTGCGGGCTTTGCACAACTCAAACATTTAATTCCATTTTCATTTCTATGATTTCTATCAAACATTTTATTATGATGGCACATTAAAGTCTTCAAACTATTTTTTGCAAACGTTGCTGATTCTTTAGACTCATTATTATTACACATATGCATAAGAACAACAACAACTACAGCAACATGTTGATAAATAAACCAACATGATTCTAGCCAACCGTTAAGACAAACATACAAACAAACAGCAGTTACAACAATTTTAAAACATGTGTAGTGTAAAAAAGCAACAAAAAAAATTACTTTTTATAATTAACATAAAATTGTTGATAAAAAAAATTTAAAAAAAAGTATTTTTACACTTAAATACAGTGAGGAAAAAAGCGAACTTAACAAAATGCTCGACTTTATCTAAAACGAAACGGTTAAACTTCACAAATAATATTTAAATTCGAAATAAATGTGTTGGTTGATAGAGTTTCGAATTTTGAATTGGTGTAAAATAAACATTAAATTCTTTTTTATTTTCTGCTGTTTTGCTGCTTAATTTTTGTAGTATTTTTTGTGCTGTTTTTTATCTTCTCCCCTAGAAGTTGTGAAAATGGGTATATTAAGTTCGTGGTATCGTATGTAACAGAAAGAAATATTACTTTAAGACTCCCTTTAGTATATATTATAGGGTATTCATTTAACCGGGCTTTTGTTTTAATCGGTTATTCGCTCAATTAATTAACCGAGGTTTTGGTTTAATCGGTTAATTTTGTTATTGATCGGTTAACCGATTAATAAAGTTTTTTTTTTATAAATTAAGAAATTTCAATATATAAAAATGCATAAATTATTTGTTATTTGGAGCTTATTAGTAAAAAACCAAAAACATAACAAACATAACAATTATTGAACTAAAACGAGCAAACAAAAGAATAATTAATAAATATGTAATACATATTTTTTAATTAATACACGCAAAGAAAACATATGTTTAGATATGGTCAACTCCAACAAAACTATTTTTAGACAAAATTTTAAACATATTATGTTTAAATTTAACCATATTATTGTCACCGACAAACATATAATTGTTAAATTAGTCCTCCATAAAGAAGCCACAACCATATTATGGTTGCCTCTAAACATGTTATGGTTAAATATGACAATAATTTGTTTTTAAATTAACAATAGTATTTTCCTCTTTTCTAAGAGCAACATGCTTTGGTTGAAAATCAACCATGCTATTATAAATGTTAAACATATTTTAGTTATTACTAACCAAAAGATGTTCGGAGGCAACCATAATATGGTTGTGCCTTCTTGATGGAGGACTAATTTAACAATAATATGTTTGTCGGTGACAAAAGTATGGTTAAATTTAAACATAATATGTTTGCAATTCTCTTTAAAAATTGTTTTGTTGGAGGTGACCAAATTTAAACATATTATTTCTCTGGGTGTACTTATTATGTATTAATTAGGCAATAAGCTGTAAGATAATTTTATTAGTTATTTCAATAATTTAAGAAAATCTTATAAAATAATCTTTTATACAGATTTGTTGCCTTAAATGTTTAGGATTTCAGCGTTTATTTTCTTTAGGTTTGATTAAATTTGACTTTGAAAAAATTCTTTCATTTATCGTAGATGTTCGAGAAATCAAAAGCAACCTATAATACAGAATATCTTATTTCTCAGTCCTCTTTCTTGATTTTCCTGTTTTAATTTTTTAAAAATTTTCAGACTTCGCATTATTTCGGGTAATGCTGTTAAACGATTGATATGAGAAGATATGAGAATAAACAAATAACTAAGCGCATACATATAAAAAGTACATGAAACAAAAAGCTGTTGACAGCAAACACTTATTTTAAATGAAAATCACTAAACACCTTCTTTGTGTGTATGAAAACATAGTTTCTACACATTTTCTTTTGTACATTGTTTTTGAGATATACCGTTATATCGAAAATTGAGGAGGTTGATCAACATATATTCGGGTAACTCAAAAATGGCTTAGTTTATTGAAATAACTAAAAAACCGAAATTAGGAAAATTACCTTTAAGTAAAGGTAAACTTTTTTTTAGAAACATAATTTAAAAAAAAAAAAAAAAAAAAATTTTAGCAACATTTTGAAATTTTGGTTTTTTTTTTAAATTCACAAAAAATTCCAGACATATAAAAAAGCCATTAATAACTAAAACTGTTGACAACTTTTGATTTTATTCACAAAAGACGAAAAATTTTAATTAATATAAGAATTTCATAAAACGTTATATTTGTACGGGAGACCTTAGTAGTGAAGATAAAGTGCAAGTATGTCACGAGAAAATGTTAAGGACAAACAACTAATTGAGGTCGGTCATACATTAATCCCACTAGGGGCGCCTCCTGGGAATTTATGGGACTTCTTATGCAATATATTTCTACTCTGTTTTGAACATTTTGTATGGGAGCCCCCTTTACCCATTATTTTTTCAAATAAAAAATTAAGTAAAAATGAAAGTAAATATGGATGAAAAAATGTTACCGGTTGTGTTATTTATGTTTTTCGTATTCATTTAATATTAAGTGTATACTTTTTTTCATTTGCTTAAAATTCCACGTGAAATTAGTGCAGCTTATATTATAAAAAAATGTTGCCAGAAACATTTCGTAATTTTTTCCTAAACTGATCAGAGTACACCTCAATCAACATAATTTCATAGAAATTCCGCACAAGTTTTTTTCATATGAGTTTTGACAGCATTTCACGTGAAATGTTGAACGGAGTACCAGGCTTAACGTGTTAAATTCCCAATTTTTATTTTTGATAAAAACACTGAAATTTGTTGTTGAGGGAAAGCTCATTTCTATGCTCGTCAAGAAACTTTTTCCAAAGACTTTAGAAATTTTACCTTGTCGCACTCCTGGCATATGACATGGGTGTTTAAATACCCAACAGGCTTTAATGGGTTGGAGCTAGCGGGACTGAGATGAAAAATAAAGTGGGGTTGGTCATATATTTATCCCATCCAGGAGCATTCCACGCGCAAATTTAAGAATTTGGCCCCTGCATAGGGTCCATATAGGGTTTATATAAAACAATCTGGTTTAATCTTAAATATTTTCTAAATGTGATTTGTTTGGTTTTATCAATCAGCGAAATCGACCCATTATATCACCTAGCGCCTATACAAATATGCTCCCGGAATCAAGATTTTGAAAAGCTGGCGCCCATACTATATAAGCTTGGGAACAATTGGCTTTTCAATACAATGGTGAAGGGTATATAAGATTCGCCACCGTCGAATATATTTTTTTTACTGGTGTTTTTTAGCTTTGTTTAATTTTCTTTTGCAGTTTAAATACTCGTATTTTTATTTCAGAGTTTTTTAAAAATGATAAAAATTTATCTATTACTTTGAAAATAAAAACTAAAAAAAATAGTTTTACTTGAAAATTCCAAAATGTTGATAAATTCTTTTTTTTTTAAACAAAAACTTTATGCCACCATTTTTTTTGTATGGAAGTTGCTGTTCTTCAGCTTAATGTTGTTGCTGCTGCTGTTGTTGTGGTTGTTGTTGCTGCTGGTGATGTTGTAGTTGCTTTTAATATTCAAAGTTAAACGTCTGTTGTTTTTTTATATTCGTAAATAGATACGGCTTAAACGAAAAATAGTAAAAAAAATTCACGAGTAAATAGTTTATTTTTAGTTTTTGTTGTTGTTGTCATTGTTATTATTGTTGTTATTGCTGTTTACCATTTTTTTACATTCGTTCTGAAGTGCAATAGATAATTTTTTATTTTTATGAAAATTATCGCAATATCGTTTGCACACTCTTACTTGCGATACATTGTAAAGTTAATTTTTTTTTGTGTTGAATAATTATAAAATTAAAACTATTGCACAGTGGAGTTGTTTATAAATATTACGATATGGTCGCAGGCAACTTGTTTTGTAGGGTAGCAGAATATTAAATCTGCAGGTATGTGATAAATGAATAATTTAATTAGTCCCTACATGTATACTTTAATATAGTTGTATTATAGCTTCCTAAAAGTACTTACATTTTTGCACATTCAAGTGTTTTAATTTAAACAATACGATTTTTCTTTTTTCTAACAAAATTTTTTTTTTTAATATTTTTTTTATTAAATCTTCATATATAAAACATGAACATACACTGCGCACGAATTTGAATTAACAGGCTGGGCAGCCTACCAATAAATCGAATTTGAGTATGCTGAATTCAATGGAGCTAGTAATTTTTCGAAGTTGGCGCTTGTATTCGCGATCTAATGTACCATAAAACGATATTTTCATACTTTTGGCATCATTGTTCAATTTAAATGAAATTAACTTTGTTAAATACAATTTTTTCGTTACTTTTTTTTTTGCGGAAAAATTATTTTCCCCGATTTTTTTCTTATTCTATTGAATACAATGTGTTAGTGGCAAATTGTAACAAGCTGGGCACCCTTCCTGTAAAAACTAATTCGATTAAGCTGAGTTCAATGTAAGAGCTCGTATTCTCGATTAAATTTTAAGGAAGACCTTATTTTTGTTTAATGTAAATTCTTTTCGCAAATTTTGTTTTGACTTTGCAATTAATTCAATATCATTAAAAGAAGTATGCTTACATTTTTTCTATAAATAAAACTTCAAGGTTGTGTTATGTTGGATGTATTCAACAGAGTTAAGAAAAACCAAATTTTTTAAAGATCGGGGGAAAAATTTGACTCAAAAAAAAAAAAAAAAAAAAAAAAAAAATTAACGATCAATTTGTAATATTTAAAGAAGTTGAATTGATTTAAATTGGACAATAAACCAAAAAGTATAAAAATTATCATTTTATGGTACATTGGCACTGAAATTTTTAATCGTCAATACGAGCGCTAACTTCGAAAAACGATTAGCACCATTGAATTCAGCGTACTCGAATTAGCTTTACCGGTAGGGTGCCCAATTTGTTACAATTCGCGACTAACACAGATTTTCAAATTTTTAGTTGAAACTGTATTTTTTTTATTAATTTCGTATAAATCACAAATGCGCTTAAATCTTTCATAAGGTGCCTACCAGGCACATAGGGCAATGTTAGCTATTAATTTTAAAATCGGCAGCGATTAAATCCGGTAAACGTGTGGCCCAATTAAACTCGCAGCCTCTTAAAATAATGAGTTTATGGGAAAAGTCTCGGAACAGTTCCACTTTTTTGCTTTGCTGTAGGCTCGTCCATGTTAAAACAACATTTGAAGGTGATTCTATAGCTCTGGGGGCAAATTGCGGCATTCGATATCGATCGAAATTTCCATTTAAACTCTATTGTGATTTCGATCGATATCGAATGCCGTAATTTGCCCCCTGGTCTAAGCAGAGAGCTAGTTCTGGCAGTCGGGATCGAATACTTTTTTGATACGAAAGTAATTTTATTTCTAATTCCTTCAGTCGATACTGAACGAATCGAAATTTTTATTTTAGTGTTGTAAAGCATTTATTTGAGTTTTCTCAAGACTGAAAAAATAATTTCGATTCGTTCAGTATCGACTGAAAGAATTAGAAATAAAATTGCTTTCGAATCGAACAAGTATTCGCTCACGACTGCCAGAATTAGCCCCCAGTTGTTCTAAATGATGTGGTATTAAGCAACACCGATTTTAACTGTATTTCTGACTTATACTAAATTTCCAAAGCTTGTAACACAGAAAAAATTAATTAATTTCTCCAATCACCAAATATATTCCAAATTCATAATATCAAGCAAACAAGTTGTTGATTTTGCACCTATTACCAAAATTATTATATTGATTACTAAAAATGTTTAAATTTTGAAAAAATATTTTCAATAAATGATATTTTTAATATTAATTAAAAAAATGATAAAAAAACTTTGCCATTTCAAGCAATGTGTTAATTTATTTAAATAAATATTGACAATTCCCAATAACAATTCTACATGTTTAAATTATTTTATTTTAAACAAAAAAGTCAATTAAGATTTTTTGTTATTTAATTAAAATTTTAATTGAAAATTTATTTCAAAACAACTAAAATGTTGATTAAATCAATATTAAATTTTTAATTTTCTTTTAACTAAAAAACTAATTTGTTCAATTATCACATTAACTAAATTTAAATACTTTTTAAACCATTTTTTTAATTGATAAAACACTTTTTTCTGTGAAGATAATATTCACTTTTTGTCGTGAAGAATAAAGCTGCATAAATTCTTACTCTCCTTCTGTGCGAAACCGCTTGTTGAGATCAGATTCTATACGTCAAAGAAGGCACCTTTTAGGATAACGAGCCATATACATTAATCAATAAAGCATTAATCAATAAAGATGATGAACATTCGTATAAGAAGCCAAAATATCTTGCAGAGTCTATAATTCCTTTTGTTTTAAAGCAAAGATGATTATCAGATTACCCTATATAGTCGGTAATGGCAAATTATCATATTTGTGTTCAGAAATTTATTGCTAAATTTTAAAAAATGAACTGTGACCTAATTCCGGCTGTTGTCATCGATAACGTTTTCTAATTCTTTCAGCCAACGCGCTGAACGAATCGAATTTATTTTTTAGTGTTGTGAAAATTAGTAAAAAATTAATTTCGATTCGTTCATTATCGACTTAAAGAGTTAAAATATTGCGCAAAGTGCAAAAACTTTCCCTACGACATAATCTCCTTGAAATACATATTTGCCTCTCGCTTTTTGCCTGCCGTTTGTCGTTCTTATTGCAATTCATTGACCAAACACTTCTGTTGTTCATATTAGAAAAATGTATTTCCAAAAAAAAAAGAACCAAAACAAAAATCAAATAATTTTTAATAAATCGACAACAACATTTTGATTATTGTAACTTAATGCCTGATAATAATAACAAAAACATTTTAATTACTACACATACCCACCCCTATTACGATCTATTTGTTCATCTATCTTTTTTAAAAATTTATAAAAAAAACTTTGTATTAAAAACAACACCTCAACTCAAGTTTAACAAGTATTTGAAATAACATCTGAAACAGTAGAAAATATTAGATTTCGCATGTGTGATATCAATTTAAAAAAAAAATGTAAGCTCACACACATACACAGACGATTTTATTTCCAATTATTGACATTTTTATCTTACAATTGAAATCTAAAACTTAATTTTTTCTAAATGATGTTTTTATTTTTAAACTTTGTTCTCTTTTGGTTTGTTTCATTGTTATTATTTCGTTTTTTTCACATTTCAAAATCAAATTGACATTTAATTAAACAACAACTAGAATCAACGTCTGAGACTGCAGCAGCAACAATTTTAAAATAATCGTTATGGCTACTTTTTGCTAAAGTGATTCTATATCTATACTAGAGTTTCTAATTTCCTAGACATTTGTCTCTGAAATTTCGTATCGCCAATAAATTTTGAAGAACTTTGTACTCCGTTCTCTCGTTATCCAAAAAGTCGTTAATAGAAATGAAGATAATTGATTTTGGGAGGCCCATGTTTTCCAGTATTTATTATTATCCAAGTTTTAAAGTGGAACGAAGGGCCACAACTAAATTTTTCCAATCACTTCCTCGCCTTAGTTCGTTTTGAACTTAAGTATGCTCTATTCCTGGGTTTCCTTGGTAATAATTTACGTTTGATTGTATCTTTCGTTCCCTCCGGGGGTTGAAGGAATCATTCCACTGATATTTCACCTTTTGGTGTTGTATTATCCGGGGAAAATCAGGTGTAGCCAATATCTGGAATACGTTCAAAATTCAAAATTGACAGATTGAGATTGCGGCTGACCAGAGATCCCATCTGGTATCACAAGAGTCAGTAGCCCCCGGTGAGCAGGTATTGATCTGACTATTGGTTGAGTCCTCCGTAAGTATGCTTCTTGCGGGAAATGCTTGCTGTCCTACAGGAAAATTGTCTTTTGGAAAGTTTCGCCCGGGGATAACGTGGATACTTGACAGGATACTTTCGTGGATAACGTGGTCATTGTGGCTTAACCCCAAAGTCGTGGGAGGGAATATTTCTCTAATTTCCAGTAAAGGGCTTTTTTTCGCCACTTGTGGTAGAGTTCGCCTTGAGGGTGGATGTTTTTATTCAACAAAAGCTACTGGCATTTTCCCAAAGCAGTGGAGATAAGATAGCTCCAGCTCGTAAACAAGTAATTAGGCCAGATTATACACTCAAATGTCAACATGTGTGTGATGGTGCCCCTCACACGCGACAACAAAATTACAAAATATTTATGACATTGTTTTTGCTTTCAATGAAATTCTTTGGCGTTGCGTTGCGTTTTACATGATTATGGCTTACTACATTTTTGATTTATTGAATTGATATAGAATTGATATAAAGAAACAGTAAATGCTAGAAAGAGCAAACTATAAAAAATGCAAACATTTGAAAAGGCAGTGATTTTTATTGGCCGTTGCGTTCTCAAGATTTAACCGCTTTCAGTTTTGTTGGAATGAATTTGTATTTGTAAATAAGCCACAGATCATACCCTAACTAAAAATAATATTTAAGAATAAATTTCGCAAGGCTGGTTATTGAAAATATCAATATTGAACCACTACTTTTAAAAGGTTTTAACATGAATTTCCAAAAAAAAAGAAAAAAATTTTTTGTGTAATTTTATATGTATGGCTTTTATCAGTTTTGGCCAGTGCTGGTAACACTGTCGCAAATATCAATTTGTGTGGCAATTTTAATCTTGTTCTCTTAAAGCTTCCTTTCATTCCCTCTCTTCCACAATTACTGTATGTTTTTGTTTAGACATTTTATTCCATTATCAAACATCTGGCATCATTAATATTTTGAGTAACTCGATTTTATTTTGATTTGTTTTCAAGATAATGACAAAATTAATTATTTTTGCTGCAATGTCAACAATTTCAATACACTATATACGAGTAATATGTAATAAAATTATAAATTCAAACAAATGGCAAATAACTTAATAATTTTCTAAATACCTGTAATAAGTAAAAACATGATTTGGTGGTTTTACAGTAGAATAATTTAAAAACAATAAATAAATAAATATAATATTTATGTAATTTAAATTGTATGAATTACAATTGCATTTGGTCATTTGTTGATTATCTTTAAAAAATATCTAAATTTCATTAGAATTATAGAAAAGATTCAAAATAATGGATGCTTATTTAGAAAATAAATGACAGATTACAGTGGGTAAGAAAATTTAAATGAAATTTAACAAATATGTGGTTTTGGGCGACTATTTGAGGGGAGCTCTTTTAAAAAAAATAGAAAAATACCCGTTTTTAAAAAGCTTGGCTGGTTTTATTTAATACGCTTCGCTTAGGTCGAAAGGCAACAAAAATTGTCTTGAATAGTTTTTTTTCTCAAAAGGTCAGTTGTTTTTGCTTGCAGCGAAATTTATAGAAAAATCCAATCAAGCGATGGCTAATATTTTGAATAGCATGTAAATTTAAAATTGTATTGTGATGATAAATAAA
The DNA here is from genome assembly GCA_943735925.1 of Pollenia amentaria. NCBI lineage: Eukaryota > Metazoa > Arthropoda > Insecta > Diptera > Polleniidae > Pollenia > Pollenia amentaria. Next base: position 224,743,563 of record OX031007.1, on the reverse strand, counting down.
TTATTGACGGTATATAAAATATCTGAGAAATCGTAACATATGACTGAAGCTTATGCAGCATAAATCCAGAAAGAATTAAAAAAATTAGCCTCTGAATAATTTTAATTCATAAATTACGTACATTTTGCACCGGTTCCTCTAGGGGGTGTCGGTCAACTCAAAATTTTGACTTTTTGCCAGAAAACGATATACACAGGTCATATCTACCCACTGTAAAACTTAAAGGACATATTAAAAAAACATTTATTTCCTTCTTCTGAAAATTTATAAATTTAGGGGAACCGGTGCGATACTCGTATGTTTAATGTACCTGCTTTAATTAGCTTTAAAAGATGTATATTAATCATTTTTATTCAAGTGGGGCCGGGCCCACTTATATTTTAAGGAAGAGTGGTATTAATATTTTTGTTCTGTAAGAACATTATTTTCACATTATTTATTCCTCGTCTTATTAATCACTAATTTTTGTTTCTTTGTTTTATGCACATATTTTTTAGAGAAAGTGATATCGCCGTTTTCGCTTCAATGCTTACAAGCAAAAATTATAGAAACAAAGATTACGACAGGCGCACGCTTTCCCGTTAGATGACGGCGTCTGTTAACGGCAAGGGTTGCCAAGATTTAAAGTACCTTAGATTTTCGCATTTCTTATAAGATATGTATGAACTTTATAAGGGCTGGCAGCCCCGCAATCAAACTACAACTACACGCAGAAAAAAAATATGACTGGAGGTAACCATATTCTAAGAGCAACATACTATGGTTGGATTTTAACAATGTTTATGTTTGTCGTTACTACATTATGGCTAAACATGACTATAATATGGTTAAAATTACCAAAAATTTGCCCGATAACAACCATAATGTGGTCAGAATTAACCATAAGTTGTGCAAAATGAACCATATTTTGGTCAATATTAACCATAATAATGTTCAAAATTAACCAGATTATGTTCAAAATTAACCATACTTAATATGTTGAAGATTAACCCTACTATGGTTATGGAGTTAACAATAATATGGTTAGTGTTAACCATATTATGATTATTTATTTCAGCCATTTTAGCAATTCGGTTATTAAATGTAACTTTTTAATTTCATTCCGTTTTTTATTCCTGTTAACCCTTTCGCTACAAGTTGTTACTGGGTTGCTAAAAAATCCAATTATTTTGGATTATTACTATAATTGGCTCTAACAATAACAATCAATACTCGATTTAAAAAAAAAATTACCCTAAATGTGTTTTTTGGACTGTATCCATATGGATACATATTTCGGTTATGGTAAAGAAAAATGCTAGTATATTATGAATTATTTATATTAAATTTAGCAGTTCCAACACATAAAATTCATCAAGAGGAAGCACTACAAATATTTACATAAACCTACTAAAATTATAAACCTAAAATTCATATAATTACATAAACAAAGACAAAAAATAACATATACCCAAAAAATTTTCAAAATCAGTTCTAATGAAACCTTTTCTGGAACCGGTTGTACTATCTCCGGTTACATAGATCCGGTTCTGGAGCTGGTTGCTGTGAACCAAGAAGGGAAGCGTTTGTGAAGCAGAACTGGTATTAAAACTGGTTCCCTCAGAACCCGTTCTACTTTGGTGGAAAAAATTATCTACAGGAAGTTTTGTTTTTTTCTTTGGGTATGCTGCAGAAAAAGAAGACTCTGGAGTTGTCCAGGAAATTTTTTTCGAAAGAAATTGTTCAACCTTTTTTAATGAAACCTGTGGAGTTTGGAAAATTGTTGGACTTTTTTGAACTGTTTCATCAACTGTGTTACTCTCTACTATATCAGTAACCCTCCTTATTCCTTATATAACCTTCATTATTATTATCAAAATCAATATCTTGTATGTTGATTTCATACGGACATTCTTTACAAAGTTCTCCTTATAAAAAGCTGTTATTGTTATCGAAAGCATCAAATAAATTTTTTTAAACTTCAGATCTTTCCAAGTCAGAAACATCGGAATCGACAAAATTGGTTAAAACTTTTTCAATTTCAGACTCCTTTATTTTTCTTATAGAAATTATAGAAATAAAGCTGACGCCATCTACATGATTTACCGTTAGATGACCGAGTTTTTCCTTGACAATGGTTGCCAAGTCTAAAAGTTCTTTACATATGCGAATTTCTTTTAAGGACCTGTGTGAATTTTGTAAGAGCTGGTAAAGCTAATGATTTCCACTTTAGAAAGGCGTAATTTTTATTTCTATTATTCTTGATAATATCTTTATTAACATTCATCTGACAATACAGGCATCTTTTACTCTTTTTTTGAGAATTGTTATATTCAAACTACAATAGTGGAGAGGGTATTGTGCGTTTGTGATGATGTGTGTAACACAGAAAAATATTAAGCAAGCCACACACTTTGCGAACGGTTGTACACAATGTTGTTTTACTAAGTTGTATGTTTTACGCACAACCTATACTACAATCTGTACAACTATATTGCTCAACTTCATTTCATAAAAAAATATTTTGAGTAAAGATTACATCGTGTATTGTTTTTCATGTATTGTGGTTGAGCAGTTTTGTGTCAAACCAAAATTTTTATATTTTAACCCGGCTTAAGTTCATCAAAATTAATTTTCATTAAATTATATTAAATGAAGAAAGGAATTTACAACATGAAATAAATTAAAATTTCTTGATAATTTTTCATTCTTGACTGAAGCTTGACATGTTTCGATAGCAACCGCACTATCTCTTCAGAAATCTTTGCCGTTTAACACTCCCTGCAATTGACGACGTCTAACATTTTTACAGTTCGAGAGTTCTGAAAAACTTTTATAAAATTCAATAAAATCACGAATTGCTTCTGAATTTTCTATTGTGAATTTTCCATTGAATTTAACTTCCCTTACAAAACTGCTTAAGCACCATTGTTTGGGTGCACAATAGGGTTACCTGGTTCTGGGGTACGGCACTGATGGCAAACGTGATCGGCCTGGAAGCTTGCTACTTCGGAAAGCTTGCTACTCGGTTAGTTGGCGTCTGTAGGGCGCAACACCACTTGTTGAGGCAGGTCAAGGAACACACACACGCAGGCTGCTATGCAAAACCCACGCTTATTTTCTGTGGCTGAAGCACAGCTGAGCAATATATTACATGAGGTGTTGCCAGATGCCACCACATGTAGTCCGGTTTCACACAATCAAAATAATGGGAAACATAAACGCCCGGTTCACACCAGCCAGAAGCCAACATACAGCCCGCCTTGCAACGGTAGTGCAACATAACTATTAATTAAACAAAAAAGAATGAAAATTAAAATGAAAAGAAAAGCAAAATAACAAAAGAGATTCGAATTAATTAATATGTTACAAGAAGAAAAAAAAAGGGAAAATTAGTTCAAATAAAAAAAGGAAAAACTTAACAATAATAAAAAAACCAATTCGCCCTAAAGGGCAATAAAAATTTACAGCTTTCCGTCTTCAGCACCACTCTCTCTCCAAAGTACATGAACTCAAAACACGGTCCTTGGGCGTGGATCTTCCCAGGCTTCTCCTTCGCTGGCCCGGTCAAAATACTGGGAGCTACGTCGGGCTCAAGTCTCGCGTAGTAGGCTGTGTTGAAGTGCCCCGAGGTCCACCAAAGAAGATTCTTTTTATTAGAGAGGGGAACGTTACAGAAAGATGGATATTAAGAGTCGCATTTAGGCAGAGCCACCAATTTGTGTATCGGCCGAGTGATTACGCCATTTTGCGTTTTTAAATCGGCTACTCGCACCTTACCATCATTGCCACGATACACCCTTACAATACGCCCTAAACGCCACCAAATCGCTTTCTTTTAAGTTTATCTGAGGGTGTTGCTACTTATTGCGTTTATTTAGCTCTTTTAGATACTCCTGCTTCCATCGGCGACAAAACTCTTGCTGTAGGGCCTTCAATTTTCGCCACCGATTCACAATACTAAGAGGTGAAGACAGTTCTTCGGGCTCAGCAGGGGTAAGCATAGAGGTCCCTATCAGAAAGTGACCTGGAGTAAGGGCAGACAAATCTTCAGCCTTTTCTGACATAGGGCCGAGAGGGCGTGAATTGAGACACGCATCTATTTTTGTCGAACGGTTGTGAACTCCTGAAACGTTCACAAGATAGTTTTGTACTGGCGGTTTGACCATGATTGCCCATCGGTCCCAAATAGGGGACACTCTCTAAAATGTGTTTTTTAAATATTGTGGGGAACCGTGTCATATGATCGGGCTTTACCGACTATATTTTCTTACTAGATATTTCTATCATTCTTATTTAGATATTACTTTCCATGTTAACATTCCTCTGGCAATACTTATTCTTCTTATTCGCTTTTCTGAGACTTGTTTTTTTTTTTTTTTTGACTTTAGTTGCCATACAATTTATTTTATGGCGATTTCTTTTCTGGGAAAAAAATGTAACAGTACATACATGTAACACTTTCTAATGTTACCTTTAATCATTCGAAATGTTAACTTCAATAGAACAAAATTAGCTGCTTTTATTTCGAGCTATTACACTTTTATCGCTAATAAAGTACATTAATAACTTCATCGATTTTTAAAGCTCTTTGAGTGGTTTCTGCACACTATTAATGGTTGAAAACAAATATTGACATCACTCATGGCTTGGAAAAAATTAGAACGATAGTAAGCACTCTTTCAGACTAGGCAAGTTACTTGCGCAACTCTTGAGTTGTAGATGTCAGGGGTAAGGTCGCGGTAAGGGAAACAAATTGAGTACAGACTTTGTTGTACTCGGCAAGTTACTTGCGCAACTAACTGGCCGAGTCTGAAAGGGGGCTAATATACATAGAGTTTTTTGTTTTAATATGTAGAAACTTTAGATTTTGCTTTTAACAATCTTTCCACAAAATTATAGCAAGCAAAATAAAACATTGGTTGTAAAAACAAAATAGTATTAACAAAGTTGTAAAACAGGGCAGTATGAACACCTTAAGTTAAAGTGAGTGTAAAATATGCAACATGTTTTGCATGTTTTTCATCAACATATTAACAAAAGAACTTGAAAATTTTTCCTACAGTTGTATTTTTTGTTCAAACGAACACAAAATTGTAGAACATGTAACATTTATGCAACATATTTCTCAGAAAAGAAATCGCCATTAATAACTGCACAAATGCTCTCCTTATTTATCGCAATTTTTGTATAATTTTTATGATTAATGATTTTTTTTTTAATAAATAAGAAACTAATAATAATTTATTTTTAACTGATAAAACTGCGATATTTTTGTTGCTGTTTTCATTTTGTTATATTTATTTTTGAATGAAGTCACAATTGATTTCAACTCAAGTGTATTTTTATTATTTAATTTGCATTTTTTTTTAATCATTTAATTTGTTTATTTCTGTTTTACATCTCAGTCAAGTATATTTATTTAAAATGCAAATCTCCCCGAATGTACTCGTATGAGTATTTAAGTTTGTTATGGCTTATTTTATCTTTTGGCATTTCCTGTAATCAGCTGAAAAAAATAATAAAGTTTTTTATTTATTTATTATAAAAATTAAGGCGATAATTTTAATATGAGTAATTAAAATTTTATCAAGAATACCGTTAAAAAGTAGTGAAACTAAAATCTTAAAACTAAAACAGAATTAAAGCGACAAGAGGCATGCGAAATTTTCACAAGGGCTAAAGTTTATTACCATTAAAATCAAAATCAAGTTTTCAGAGTTTGTTTAAATTTTATTTACATTTAAAACAAAATCAAAATGTCAGAATTTTATTTGGAATTTAGTTTTGCGAAAGAAAGAATTTTTTCGACATCGTAAAGTTTGCACCTCATTATTTTAATTTTAAGTCTCTTTTAGTTGAAGTTTTTTTTTTAAATTGACAAAATTTTTTAATTTAATTAACTTAATTTTTATTTAATAAGTTATCGACATATTTAATAAATAAATTTAAAAAAAAATGCTAAATTGTTTAAGTGGGTATTTAAATGATAACGCAATAAAGCGTTTCACTTTCTAAAACTCAGTCTTCTCTAATCTCTCAATTGATTATTGATTAATACGAGGGTGGTTCAATAAGTCCGTGACTTTTTTAATGAAACATTTTTTTTTTTACAAAAAAAATATTTATTTTTCAACATAATCTCCTTTTAGCTCAAAACACTTAGTCCAACTTTTCTCCAATTTGTGTATTCCTTCCAAAAAAATAGGATTTTTCGAGGTCCATAAAATAGGCATACAACAACGAGGTTGTACTAGATGGGAGCAGTGTTGCATTTCATATAACTACGAGGGAAGTTTGGACTTATTGATTAGCCTTCGTAAAAAAGTGTGAAAATTGTTTATATACCTATTTTTAAAAATCCAAATAATCAATTAAAAAAGCGAATAATGACACTTCAATATTCCCAGACCACTTTGCAAACGATATAGCAACGTGTTACGGCTGGCACAGATTTCAAATTTTGATTAGTTTAGTCGTCATTTCCCTTTTGTTTAAAACCAAAATCGCAATCATGATCAATTGAAAATAGAAAAGAAAACACAAACAAATTGTAAACAATAATGTTATTTTTAAATATTACTTAAACATTTTTTATAAAAAATTATTAATAAAAAAACGGGGTGTTGGCAAAACGAAAAAAAAAAATTGGACTTAAAGTTTGATTATAATAATTTTGTATTATTTTTTTTTTTTGCTTTGAATAAGATTGTGCATTTCAATAACAACAAAAAAAGATTATAGATTTCTGAAAAATGTTAATCATTTTGAACAAATGTTTATTAACTTAAAAACATTTTTTTTTAAATTAAAAATTCGGTATATTAAATTTTTGGAAATTTTGAGCGTTTCTTGCAACACTTAGGTACAGCACAACTTTATTCATTGAATAGGTAATCTGGTCGTCTGTTGAATTCATGCACTCTTTCGAGAGACTCAAAAGAGAAAAACAACTTTTCTTTCCATATGGCTAGAAATCACAACACGAAATTTCGCTAAGATCTGTCCACCTTTACACCTTTACGTCAAGCTTTTTGCACAACTTAATTTGACATTTCTTTGTTTTAGTGTTTGACAAATTCAACCATGGGGAGGTACACAATTGAGCAGCGCGTTAAGAATGTTGAAGCTTTTAACGAAAGTGGGCGTTCAAATCAAAATGCATTTCGTGATTTTTTTTTCGGGAGTATTGTGCGCAAATTTCAGCAAACCGGGTCTGTAGGAAATGTGAAAATACTGTGTGATGCGGCTTGTGGGCTGGCGGCGTCTTCAGGCCGTACTTCTTCGAAAATTAAGTAGGCCAAGCAGTTACCGTGAATGGTCCCACTATCGCGAGATGATAATGAACTTCTTGTGGCCAGAAATTTAGGATATGGACCTGGACGATGGAGCAACTTGCCACACAGCCAACGAAACAATAGCTATTTTGCGTGAACAATTAAGTGATCGTGCTAGCTTACGTCGTGGCGATGTTAATTGGTCGACACGATCATGTAATTTGACACCGTGGGACTTCTTTCTTTGGGGATATTGAAAAAAAGTGTACGTCAATAAGTTAAGAGTAATTCAAGAGCTGAAGGATGAGATAATTCGGCACATTAATGACATTGTACCTCAATTATGTCTCAGAGTGATTGAAAATATGGACCATGGGATAGAGGTATGCCACCGAAGCCTTGGCGGGTATTTTACCGATATTTTGTTTCACACAAAATTGTCATAGATCCTTCTATCATAATAAAAAAATTATTAAGATAATTCTCTGAAAACTTTTTATCTTATTTGCAGTTAACCTCGTGCGTTTTGGACAACCCTTTGTAATCTGACAGCATATTAATTGCGCGTCAAAAGAACTGCTAATTTTAAGAATTTCAGATAAACCTTTCTAAAGTAAAGCGTATATAAAACGTATAATCGGATATTTTAGAGATTTAGATGTTAATCAAAATTCATTGGAAATATTAAACGAATCCTTCCAGTATAACAACCACAAAGAAAAACAGAGGTGATAAATGTGACGTTAGAAAAATGCCCAAGTCAGTTGTGAGGGCAGCTTTTGAAAAATGTGACAGAATGCGTTTTTTGGTAGTGAAGTGGCAATGTGTTAAACAAGCCGCAAAGAACTTTTTAAAGACTCTGAAACCATTTAACCGATGTGCTCCAAACCATTTTTATGGGAAAGGCAATTTTGTGAAGATGGTTTTAGGCTATATATTTTTTCAAAACTTTGTCACGAGGGGGCTTAGGGGACAATTTATGCCTCCCCGGAACAATCTAACCGATTTTAATGACATTTAAAATATAAATAGATGACTATTTATATCGACAAATTATCTATACATTTTTAAAAAATAGGACCTCGAGGGCAGGAAGAGGGCAATTTTGTGCCTTTCCGAAACAATCTAACCGATTTTAATAAATTTGAAGCTTAGAAAGTTCCCAATTCAGATAGATACATAAGGGGCGAGAGCGTAGTAGCACACGCCGGGTATCAGCTAGTATATAAATCATTTTGATCTAGAGAAAATGAATGTCACAGAGCTCTAGAAAAATTTGGAAAAATTATTATATTTTGAACTTAGAAAAAATTCATTTTGTTTTTTTTTTCTTTGGCGGGCTATGACATAAAGACTGATTTTCTCCCCTTCTTACTTATGGTGAATACAGAGGATGATCTTAGCCCATTCTTGTGCATTAAGTTCTCTCCGACGCACAGTTTAAACTAGTGCCAATATCCCAGCAAAAAAATATACGAGTCTTCAATAGAAATCGAGAATGTAAAACATATCTTGTATAATATTTGATTCCAGAATCCAGACCACAGTTCCTTATATCCACTTTTTATATTAATACTTAAGGCTTGAGCAGACACAAATTGTCCTCTTCGTCAGCAAGATTAAATTAATTTTGGATATACTGAAGAAAGAAAAACGGCTTAAATTTTTATATTTTAAAGTTGTTTATTCGGAAGTCAACAGCAAAAGAAGATCGATTACATTAATGTGTTGCCTTTTATAGGTCACTTACATATTGGAAATTAATAAAAGGAATAGTTGAAATTTTGGAAATGAGTGACAATTTATATATACTGAGAGTTATTATAACGGCATAATTAGAGTACATATTTCTTAATTGTTCATGATTATTTAAACAACAACAACAAATAAACAAGATCACTCAATGTTTAAAATAAAAAGTAAATAATGAACAATTAATCTCAGTTAACGATCAAGGTACATATATATAAAAATTAAGTAGTCAAATTTCAATTACAGTGTGTCTTAAAATAAAATAACAAATAAATGAAATAATACAAAATAAGTTAATCAAAATTCTAATAAAATAAAAAGGATAAATTAATACTAATAAAAAGGATAAATGAATAAGTCAGTTAATAATGACAATAATAAAAATAAACAGTCTGTTACAATTATTATTAACACAAAACGTGTCCGAGGTTTGTAATAAATTTTTTTAACGTAGCCTGCGAATGAATTAAATAATTCGTCTGTTATAATAGAAATCAGTAGGCGACATAAAGGCAGCAAAAATGACGAGTTATTATTAAGAAACTATGTAAAAGAAAAAAACCAATTATAGTCACGAACAGAAACAATACATTCCTTGTTCTGCAAATGTGGGAAAATACGTGGTAATCAAGGCATAATTATTGTGTCAAATAATATTACCTTCTCGATTCCAATGAATGCATTATTATTCTTTCGAAAGTAATACATTATTTTTTTTTAGTTATTTGTGTAATCAATTCCTCATTTTTCCGCTGGGATATGTCAGAAGGATTGACTTAATAATAAATTCGATTAAATTTTGTTTGTTTACATATTTTCTTAAACGAAAATATTTTTATAATATAAAATTATACAAATATAATTAGAAAGTACTATTTTTCTTTTCCGATTAAAATTCTTTAAATTAATTAGTGCTGTTGCTAATTATTTTTTTAAATTAAAGTGATTACATATTTGATTTCACAAAAAATAAATAATATTTGTGTCTTTTCTGTAGTTGTTGTAGTTGGTTTGGTCTTTGGTCTTTACTGTATTTATTGCTGAAGCCATTATTATTTTCTTTCTTAGTCTGATCTTCTGATCAATTAAACACAAAACCCAAGGAGAGGGAGAGAGAGATGGAATGAGAGAGAAAGAAAGATCGGGAAAGATCGCTTGGAATAGATAATAGGACCTCATGAACTTTTTTTCTGTTTTAAAAAGCGATAAGGTCGAAATAAAGATTGATAAAAGCTTAAGAAGAATGAAAACACTTTACAAACAAACGGAAAAAATAAAAAAATTATTTTTAAAATTAAGAAAAAAAAACAACTGCATCGAAAAGCAAAGAAAAAAACATATAAAGATCCTTTGTATAAGATCTGGTGAATGCACTCATTCACTCAACCAGGCAGGCAGGCAGACAGTCAGTCCGTCACTCTTTTCTTAATTAAGCCAACGTATAAATTTATTGGAAACTTTGTATTCAATAGTTAAGTGCTGTGTTGTTGTTGTAAAATGTATTTATTCACTTTTTTAGATGTGATAATGAATTAAAGACACGAAGGACCCTTAACAACCACAATAAAAAAAATTGTCTTGACCATGGATTTTTGCTTTAGCATAAAAAAACAAGATCAATGATCATCATCTTTGTCACTCGCGTCCACTGTTTTTCATCAGCACATACATTTGGCCCCTCTTTAATTCAACATGTGTAGTGAGTAACTGCGATAGGCTTGCTGTAAGTTTAAGAAGAGCAGTCTGTCATTTTCGGTCCTTTGGATGGTTGTTCTTGTTGACCAGTGTACTATTTAAATGCCACATACATTTGACTGGTGTGCTTTTGAACGATTTTAATCTGTTACAAAAAATGCTTAAGACGTTTTAAGTGGTGATACATTTATTGTGCCCATGTAGAGTGTCTGCTAAAATGACTTGATGTTTGTCACTTGATTTGTGACAACACATTTAGTGAGGCAATTGTTTATTAAAATGATTTTTTTTAAAAGATTTGAAAATTGTAGTGCGATATTAAGATAAAAAAAATTGAAATATTAGAATAATTAGATTCTTGTTAAAAAAGAAGATGGCAAAATAACAAAAAATTATTCCGGAGGTAATTTGCCTTAATAAAACTGTATTTTCTGTCTTATTTCTTGGGGGAACAGTCATGACTTTGAATTTTTTAGACATGACTTTGAACAATGTCGATGGGCAAACGGACTAGAAGAACCTTTCCCGTGATGAACCTTTGCAATGGTCTCATTAATCATTCGATTTCAGTCATTCAACTCAGTGGACGTTCGAGAGTTATTACAGACCAGTAAACAAAACCATATTCTTAAGCAATACAAATGTTGTTTTTTGGACTCCAAGTGAAGTTCTAAGTGTTCTTAATATTACTTTTCTAATGAGTCATCGTCCATATTATAAAACATTTACTGCATAAACTTTCTTTAATTCTCTTTTGAAACTGCATTCGTGTCCATACAATAAAACTTTTGTTTTACAGCATTTTAAGTATTTTTGAATACCTTCCCACTTTCTTCTGCTTCCTTTTAATATCAAACTTAAGGGATCTGTACACGGTATACACGCTATGGTAGTATTAGTGCTTGTATAGTAAATGTGCTTGTATGTGTAACGCCGACGATGCTGGATGAAAAATCCAAAAATTTAGATATGATGGCGAATAATACGTCCAGCACACGTACACGAGTGAAGTCGCCGGCATAATAAGCATTTTGAACGTGTGCAGACCCCTTTACAAAACTGCATCTGCATGAACTACTTTTCAATTTGTTTTTCCCCTTTCACCAACAAACTCAAATATTTCCCAGCAAATGTTTTATGATCTGGAAGGTGACTTAGTAAACCTTCTAGTTAATATCAAGGCCACTTCGAAATTTTTTCAAGCTGGGTTGATCGAAAAAGTGCCTCAGTCACCCCTTGATTTAAGTATAGAGGAAGTTTATTATTATTATAAGTTCATGGATCTAGGGCTCATTTTTTTAACCTCCACCACTAGTGGTCAATGACGTTATAAAAACTGTGCTTGTTATATCAATTTTACTATACATTCAATAACTTGTATGGCGAAAACCGCACAGAAGTGTAAAAACTAAACCAAATCGGTCTACTTTTTCACCTGGCCCCCTGCAAGTGCTCTCCCTGAATTTCGGGTTTGCTTATATATTTCATACTATGGTGCAGGCTATATAAGGTTCGCCAAAGCCGAATATAGCACTCTGCTGGTTTCTTTTTTTTTAAGAAATATTAAAAAACCTCTGATAAACAGAAAAAATTAAAAATTATTTCTTATCACCAAATTCGTAGAATCAAGCAAACAATTTGTTAATTTTGCGCCTATTACCAAATGATTATATTCATTACTAAAAATTGTAAAAATTTAAGATTGTGAATTTTTTTTTCAATAAATGATATTTATAATTCTAATTAAAAAGATGAGCGAAAAACTTTGCCATTTGAAACAATGTGTTAATTGATTTAATTAAGTATAGCTCAGGTTTTGAAAATTCCCAACAACAATTCTACAAGTTAAAACTATTTTATTTTAAGCGAAAAAATCAATTAAGATTTTTTGTAAATTTTAAATTCATTTTAAAACAACTAAAATGTTAATTAAATCAAAATTTGATTTTTAATTTTTTTTTAACTAAAAGAATAATTGATTAAATTATCACATTAATTAAATTGAAATACTTCTCAAACAATTTTGTTAATTAATAAAAAACGACTGAACATTTTTTTCTGTGTAGGATTTTAATGCAGGTATTGATGTGTCTTAAAAATATAAACAAATTATTTCTAGCAACAATTTTACATTTATTTTGTTTGTTTGTCAACATGAATGCAAGAACGTTTTCAGCATTCAATGATTTCTTAATCTGGAATTCGCTTTAAAATTTTAAAAGTAAATTGTTTTTTTTTGTTTTATTATATTAAATAATAAAAGAAATTTTCATTTAATTTAATTGTTTTGGTATTAATTTATTTATTTATTAGTTTCGTGTTTGATTTTAAATGATTGATAAGAATTTTGACTTGTTTGTTACACTACTCAAGCGGTTGATTGCGGTTAAATTTGAAAGTGAAAAAACATGACCGATTTGTTTTTTCTTTATTTAGTTTTGATTTTTTACAATTTTTTTTTTTTTAATTTTTGTTAGAAAGCAGGTCATTTTTGATGTGGGATGTGTTGGTATTTGTTTTTTTTTTTAATTGTAGTAATTTTTAGAGATAACACAATTTAGACGAGAGTGGTTGGTTAAAAAAAAACAAATTATAAACAAAAATAAAACCCATACTTTTGTTTCCATAAATATTGTAAGATATACTTGTTTTTATGTTACTCTAAAATTTTATCAGCGCGTGGCATCAAGCGCATTCCAAAGCGGAGAGACAGGTAGTTGTAATTTAAGGTAAAATTGGTAATTTGGAAATAGTTATCCACAAAATGTTAAAGAAAATTACAAAAAAAAAACCCCCGAAAACTTTCTGATAAGGAAGGGGGAAATAAGAGAAATTCACAAATTTCATATTATTCATATCCGATAAAGTAATTAATCCTTTATAAAAATCCCATTTTTTCACAACCACCTTAACTTCATCATAAATTACTCTAAACTCAATAATTCCCAAATAAAAAAAAAATTGAAAAGCTAAGTTGCCTTAACGTTATCATTGCTTTTGAAAAAATATGTAACTTTTATGCAAAAATCATTCGTTAGCTACATTTAACCCATGGCAAGTCTAATTCCCAACAAAAAAAAAAAAAAAAAAAAAAATGCATTGAATGAAAAAACCATAATCCTTGCACTCAATAACCCCCACTCTGTAAATAACATCAACATACCGTTGATAATGATTCTACTGATGATGTTGACAATGATGGTGATGGCTTTTTAAAGCCAATCCATATACAAGAAAAGAACATAAAGAACAAAAAAAAAAAAAAAGCACACACACACATACACACACTAGTAGAGAGAACAGAAACAGAAAAATTACCCGCTTATCTAAATGCCAGCCTTACAGTCTCGTTTTCCATTATGATACAAAGATATCAATGGGTAGAAGAAGCTCCCTCTCCATATACAGGAATACAATTTAAAAAAAAAGTATTGTAAGAAAAAAATTAAGTGAAACAACTGAAATCAACAAAAGTAATCGAATGTCGCCAATGCAATGGATTGCAGTCTCACTAATACAAACACACATACACCCAGATATTACCATATACACCCATACTCTCAAACAGACAATTATCATCATACTACTGATATAGACGTACTCTAAACTCCGCTATAATGGAACTTATACTGCGTTTGTTAGGATGAAGTTCTTCGTTTTCTGTTTTTTTTTCATCGTCGCTCTCTCTTATCAGTTGAGAAACGACTGACTACTCCAAAACCATTATTACAGGCAGAGGGCATTTGAAATAACAACACCAATAACTATTTTAATATTTTTAATCAGAGATGGTTACTTGGGTAGTAATTGTTATTTAATTAAAACTATGTTCGTATTTAATTTTTTTTTTAACTTTCAATAGGAGTTTTCTTAACCTGACCTTAACACATGCAAGTGCAAGTTCGAAAAACTCAATACACTCACACTTTTTCACTTACACTTGCAGACAACTTGCAGTTCAACTTGTAAGACATTTCTGAATACAGTGGTTTTTTGACAGTGTCAGTAAGTAAATGTCAAAAATAATAAGAGCGTTACCAAATTTTCTTGATTGCGTAAACAACTATTATAGATTTAACTTTTTTAAGGTTAATTTAAAAATATTTCTCAATTTTTTTTTTTTCATTTTGCAGAAATACATAAAGTAGACAATGGATTTCATTTTAAAACATCAATCTCATTAGAAAAAGTGATAATAATTATAAATGCCAGCTGTTTGTTTAGAAATGAAGCTCTGTTTCGCACATGGCAACTCTGATTTATAAAAAACGTCCACTTGACTGTGAAAACATTCATGCAACTTGCATTAGACTATTACTGCGACATTTTCGATGTTAATACGTATACTCTATTTGCAAGTAATTACTTGCATATGGGCATTTCCTCCGAATAGTCAACCAGGATGGACAAATAAAATATCGTGTTTTATTGTTTACTAGCTGACCCGGTCCGCGTTGCTGGCCCTAAGCAAACATTAGTGTTGTGTTACCAGACGATTTAAATTGATCTTTAAACGAAATTTACGGCCTTTAAATAAAAATCCATGAAATACCTATCATAAAGTTTTTTTTACAGAATAACTTACATATGGTGCAGATATGGGTTCAATGAAAAAAGAAACACATGTATCAAAAATTATTTTCGGGAATGAAATATTTTATTAATTAATTCATTTATGAATGATGTGCTAATAATCCCAATTTTTGAATGAAAATACTGAAATTTATTGTTGTGGGAGAGCTAGTTTCTATGCGCATTTCGCTGGTTGCCTAGGCCAGCTCGTCAGGAAACTTTTTCCAAATACTTTAGAAAAGCTAAAAATATTATACAAGTAAGACCATAAAGTGAATAAGAATTTTAAAACACTCAGGTGTTAAATGTAACAATATCAAAGCTTCAACAAAGTCACAACAATAAAACGTCAATCTTTTCTTTCTTACATTCATTTAAGGCAAATTGGAAATTATATTTATTGATTACTTCATCTTAAGGCTAGCAGATAGACAATGTTTTTTGTTTTTTTATTTGGTGTAAAAACGTATAAATTTTTTGGGGTGCCAACTCGGGAGCAAGCCGCATACAACTGGCCGTGTGAAAAACGTGAATTTTCCAAAATTAAGCCAGCAATAGTCAATGATTGGCCTTGTGCTTTGTTGATGGTAATAGCAAAGGCACGACGCAAAGGGAATTGGAGCCGCTTGAATTCAAATGCATTCGTTGGAAATCATCGGAATTCGTGGAATAAGTACGTCTTCGCCTTTGAATCTGTCACCGATGATTGTTGCCTCGATTAAATTTGATGAACAGTTTTTGATGGTCAATCTGGTTCCGTTGCATAACTTTGGTGCGTTTAAGTTGCGAATAAGAATTACCGGTGACCCAATCTTTAATGTTAGTACATGCGGTGGCATTCCGGATGGTTCCAATGAATTCAAAAATTCAGTGGGATAATTGACGGCTTGTTCTTCAGCCATTACTGTGTCGATCGATTTGTATTTGATTAATTTGCCGGGCAGTTTCAATTGAATTTGCTCATTGAGCTTGTTGACATTGTCAGTTTTTGGTGCCAAAATTGCACGTTCGCACAGCCAATCCGGATTTTTGTAGGAGGTTGTTAGACTTGGGAATACCTTGTCGACGACGGCTTGAATATTCATTTGCATTTGACAGAAGTTAGGCGGGAACGAAATATCGTTCGTGGCGCAATTAATTGGAATTTTTCCATTACCAATGTCCAAAAGTTGTTTTGAGAATGTTTGGACAGACGGGTCTTGCAATAAATGCACACGCATGGCGATAATTTTAAAGAAAAAATCGTCCAAATCGGTCAAGCCGTTCTCCAGTTATGCGCTTAATAGAAAAAGTGGGCGTAAAAGTAGGCGTGGTAAATTTTTCTTTCGATGAAAACTTAAAGTTGATTAATACGAACATTTGAAAGAAAAATTAGTCAACTCGATGGAGCCGTTTTCTGATTTTAAGTAAATCGAAAAAAGTGGGCGTAAAAGTGGGCGGGGCAAAATTTATTTCCGTAAAAACCTAAGTTGGACCATGGCGATCATTTTAAAGAAAAAATCGTTCAAATCGGTCAAGCCGTTCTTAAGTTATGGATTTTGCAACGCCCCTCCGCCCCCAGACCGAAAATCAGAAATCAGACTTCACAGTGTCACCCGCCTGAATATTCTGAAGATTCCCTGAAAATTTCATCAAAATCGGCCCAGCCGTTTTGCAGTCCATACGTTACATACATACATCCTATTTTATATACATATATAGATAATTAGAAAAAAAGTCTATATTTTTATAATAGAATGCTATGTATGATATTCTATGATATCTTAGCTGTTGAACTTGAGGAAATTGGGCTGGAAACTGGAAAATTTAATATTTTCGTTTTAAGCTACTTCTAAAGACATTTTTAAATTTAATTATTTACATGCAAAAAAATTGGTTTTGTTTGCACACTTTCTTTAAAATCTCTCTATTACAATCAATTAAGAAGAGAAAAGTGTAAGGAGAAGATAAAAAGTTCGATCAACGCTTAATTAACGGTTAAAACATATGGAAAAATCGTACGTTCGCGACCCGTACGTTCGCGACCGGTACTTAAGCCAATTAAACAAAAACCAATAGAGATATTTTATTGTGTAAATACTGGATAGAGACCTACATTAATACACTTTAAAAATAAATTAATCGCGTTTGAATATTCCGTTCCATTTCGCAGATTTTAACATTTCACTGCTGACTTCGATTTTGCGTACGTTCGTGACCACATGTTTATAACTAACATTATGACAACTTAAACTCGATGAAATCCATCTTTTGCACTAAACATAGAGCTACCGAAATGCTATCGAATTGCAAAAAAAAAATGCTAGGAAAAAGTTTTGTTTTCCATATTATTTGTACATCAAAAGCGTACGAACGTACGTTCATGACCCCAGGAAATGCCCATATGTAAAGGCAGGGTAAATGGAATTAATAGCCTTCTCACACCTCTGAACATATAACATCAATTTTATGATGACATATTTCTCCTAGACACACATAGAGGCTAAAAACCAACATCTTTACAAGATGTTCCGATCTCATTGTATTACATTCTATATCCTCCGATTATTTTAGTGTCATCAGCAGAAAAAAGGTAATAAATTATATTTCTATTGTGGCATCACTGACTCATCTGCAAGTTTTTTTTTAAATATCTTTAAACAAAATGCATTCAAAATATATTTTGATGTGTTCTTTCAAACTTTTAGCATTTTTGAAAAAAAAGTTGTTTTTTTTTCAGAAACGCTGACTTTTTTGATTGATGGCAGATGTAAGATGTTGCGAGTGTGATAACCAGTTTCCCATTTTCAAAGAGCTGTTCCATCTTTCAATTATTATTAATCAAGAGACCTCCTAAAAAACTAAAAAATTTAAACAAAGCTTAACATTTTTGTAATTCCTAGAAACAATCCATTTTTATCGCTAAAACGCAGAATATACAGAATATATAAATGTTGTTTATGGCTTTATATTTTCGGTGTCAGAAATTTCCAAACAATTGCTCAGTAACTTTGAAAAAATATTTCATCCTCGAGTGCAGACAGTGCTTATGCTACTGATGCTCTAACCGAACATCTCTGCAGAAGGGACCTTGGTATCAACTAATATTTCTGCTTCTTGGTGAATTAAATGTAGAAAACTTGGAACTACACACACAGCCATATTAATTAACTTCCAATTGTTTAAAGAGATATAAAAGAGATTCACATGGATACCTGCAGCGTAGGCCTACTCCTTGGTGGATCGTATTCACTGGTTGGCGAACAATGTGTACCAACCGCCCCTGAGTGTGAGAACAACCAGCAGACTCTGGTAGCAATTTGAGTGCATAGGCCGGCAAGATTATAAACACGCCACTTGCTTAGGAGCTGGAGATATATAACCTCCGCTGCTTTGAAAAATATGCTAGGGGCAGCTGTTGAGTAGCAACAGCAACTAGGGACAAGAGGTGAAAATCATCACTTTAGTAGAATTTTCACGATAGCCCTTCTGCGACATTGGGTAGTAAACCACAACCACTGCGTGATCACCGCAAGTATCTCCTCGTCAAAAAAGTATCTATCTATCGCAATGCATCACATTAGGCGGAATACCACCTTGAAAGTACTTACTATCAGAAAAGTAAAACTTTCGCAAAAACAATCTTCCTGAAAGACAGACAGCATTGCCTGCAAGAAGTATACTAACGGAGGCCTCAACTGATAGTCAGTCCGGTGCCTACTCAGCGAAGACTACTGACTCCCCTGCTATCGGATAGGTTCTCTGGACAGTCGCATCGCAAGATATCGTGAAGTTCTCCCAATCCGATTATACCCGATTATGCCCCGGAGGATGAAACATCAAAAAGTGGAATTTCCTTAAGATGATCCCCCTATCCCTAGAGTGAAGCTTGCACCCCTTACGTATTTCTAGGATCATCAAGAAGATGGATGGCAAAAAAGAGATCTTAGTATTTAGCCGCACTTTCGCGGATTATGGGATCTGTAGTACTTCCTTAATTTTAAAGGAAATAGATAGGAAAATCTTTTGATGGGGCTTAATTTTAATCAGAATTTTTTGCTTCTCAAAGGGATAAGTTTCCAAAAACTCAAACATTTCCTTAGAGCCATGTGAGTTTACTTTCAAATGTTTAAAAAAAAATGTCATTAATGTATCCTTTATTTTGATTATTATTTTTGCTTCTTATAGAATTAATATTTGAAATGCTTGTAACTTAAGTATTTCCAATGTCTTAAAGGGTGATATTGGAAATTGTAAAGCTTCTTGATTATGTGACTTTAATATTAGACAGTACTTAATATAACTGGAATATAAAAAGTAGCATAAGAACAAATATAAGTGGAATCGCAAATTTTTTTGACTTTCTTTCAGGGCAATTGTTTTACTGAAAAGAAAACTCAAACCATCCGTAATTAAATCAAGCCAAATCGGTGTCAATAGTAAGTTTAATACGGATTTCCTTAAATCAAGCAGAGAAAACTTGATTCAAGTACGGATTATTCAAATGCCTTACCTAAAAAATCCAAAAACGGGATTGATTTAAGTAAAAGTGAGATAAAAGTTAATCTCAAAATGTGCTTGATTCAAGAATTTCTAAGTTGGTTTAATCTCGAATTCGTTCTTGTAATAATCCGAAAGTGAATATTGTTATTTACCTACCCGTAATATAAATAATTAGAATTCGGGAATTTTTACTTCTTATTTTATTTTTAAGCATGAAAATAATGTATGTTTTTCTTCTTGTAGGATTGTTGTTGTTTCTATATAAGACAAGCAATTCATTTTTTACATACTTTTGTAGTGTTGTTGTTGTTTCTTCAAAAATATTTTACAAATACACGTACAAGCACGCATAAAGACACTGCAAATAATACGACTAGTCCATCCATGCATGTAAAATATAGCCCATAAAGGCTAGGAATAGTCCAAAGGTAACCAAAATGTATTGAAGAACATGGTCTATTTAATATTACGATGTCCTAGGGCTGGATCATATAACAGAGCTTTGCATTACAACGGAGTAGTCTTAAAACTCCCAGTGGATTAGTTTTGAAACTGCTCCATGATATACTCCAGAGGACTAGTTTTGAAATCGTTTAAAAACGAAAATATGTCTTTTAAAAACGCAGACATGTCGTTTAATTACAAACTCTTTTTTAACAATGACATGGTGCATGATTGCATTACATCGGACCATGTTGTAAGTAGTCCATTTTATCTAAAATAAATCAAGTAGTCCGATATTATTTTTAGGGGAATGCAATGTTTTCGAAATTAATCCAATGGATTGCTTTAACTTATTTCTGGTGTTATTCGTTTTTACATTTTTAAGTACGACTCGTACTCAAAGTATGCAGAAAAATCTTAAATTTAGTACGAGATTTTCTTTGTATGTTGTGGAGAATAAAATTCATGGTGCCTTTTTTTTTAATAAAATATGCTTCATAAGATAAAGTTGAATAGTTTGTATGGTTTTGGAATCTGTTTCAGACAAAATGTAAGAGAATTGACTTGGCTTACCTTTTGATATAAGAATGGTTGTCAATTTTGAGAAGCTTTTAAGCAGATATCCTTCAGTATTTGCTTTAAATTTAGGGATTTGATTATTATATCGCATTCTTGCGATCGAAAAGTTCAACAAGACGTTCTTGCCCATTAATCATTAACAGTTTCCTTGTATTATCCTTTTATAGTTAATTAAATGCATAAACTTCAATTTGGATTGCGCGTTTGTCCTAAATTTTGTGATTTTATCCCATGATGATTGATGCCCCAATAGGCTAGCTGGTAGTTAGCTAGTGTATCAGTGCCGGGGCAGCGGGTACGATTCCCGCCAGAGGCTCTGGTCTGCTGCAGGCAAAAGTAGTGCTTTGCGGGATAAGCATAGAGGGGGGGAAGTCAGCAGTCTTGCATTTAAGGCAATGATAACAAACTTTTAATGGACAAAGCCATTTTATAACTGGAAAGAATCAAAAAAATCTTCTTTATATCTATTCGGCACTATCCAGTACATATTTTCAATTTGATAATGAAATATAATTATTTGAATTAAAGTAATAATAACAAACTTTCCAAAGACAAAGCCATGTTTGTCTTTACTAAGTATTTTCAGATATAAAAGCAATTTAAAAAGACTCATGGTAACTTAATACTAGGGATATCGAACGGTTATTATTCGACCGGTTTTAACCGTCGAATAATTGCCTAAGTCGGTTATTTTAAAATGTCCATTTTTCGAATATCGAATAAACCGGTTATTTTGGTGTAATTAACCGGTTATTTCAATAATGTGTAATTTATATACATTTTCCTTACTCTTGTTGTAGATGTACCCGTCATTTAAGTATTGTTCTAATTCAATATTGGGCTAAAAAATCGCTTATAAATGCGTGTGTTCTTATGAAAAAACACAAGACTATTTAAAATACTACATAAACGTGTGCAGTTAAAAAGTAAATAGTAATTTGTGCTAGAGGTTTCTAAATATAAAAAATATTTTTATATAGATGTTATCTCTAGAGATATTTCGAACAGGAATAAAAAAAGACAAAGTTAGGTGCTTGAAGTGTCCTAAAGTGATAAGTGGCGAAGGGTTTTCCACGTCACGATTTATTAATCACCTTTAATTAGTCCATATGCTTGACATTAATATGCTCCAAATAACACTTTGCCCCGTTCGAAGTAGTTCTAAAGCGTCGACAAATAATACTTTACTAAACTACGCTGCCAAAAATGAATCATTGGGTGAAATATTAACCCGTTATGTTGCCGAGGACGGAATGCCCCTTAAGGTACTAAAAACTCTTAGACAGTTCCAGCATTTCTTTATGCTTAAAACTACAACATTTCGGCGGAATTAACGATATGGAAATAATTCATCAGATTTATTTATTTAAACACCAAGAACTAATTTGAAGAAATCGAACAATGTCATGGAAGGTTTCAAATTGTGGTCGACGAATTGACAAATATTTCATACAAAAAGCATGTTCATATTACTATTCGTTTATATAATGCTGAAACAAAATCGTTTGATATACATAATCCAGGCTAAGAGGTTTTGTTTGCAACTTTTCAAAAAGATGGTTGAAGTCTTCTGACTCAACCACCAATAAATTAAAACTCATTTAACGTAAATTTAGGAGAATATCTCAAATAATAAATTTATTAGATCTTCATAATATTTTATTTGCTTTTGTAAAACGTTTGGCTAGATCAAACATTATTTAATA
Organism: Pollenia amentaria; assembly: GCA_943735925.1. NCBI lineage: Eukaryota > Metazoa > Arthropoda > Insecta > Diptera > Polleniidae > Pollenia > Pollenia amentaria. The sequence continues at coordinate 224,721,077 of OX031007.1, read as the reverse complement.
GTTTTTAAATTGCATTATACAATTATCTTTTTACAAAAACAGATTAGTAAATCAATAGAAATTGTTAAAAATGAGGTTAAAGTTTGATCAATTTACTGGTCTCGTTTTTGTTTTTGGATTTTATCGTCAAATATTTGTTAGATCTGAACATACTTTAAGTCATATCTATGTATTTTGTAGGTGTTTTTATGTATTCGAATTAAAACCAGTTAACCGGTTATTTTAAAAATGTTTAACCGTAAACCGGTTTTCTTAAAATATCAACTAATTGTAATATTAGAAAACCGGTTATTGAAAAAAGTCGAATAATCGATCTCCCTACTTAATACTGAATGAAAGAGCTTTTATCGATATTTTGGTATCTACACTAAAGGCTCTACTAACGCGCAGTTTCTCTAGCCGGACAGTTTCCATAGTCAGATTTTGATTATCTAAGTCCCTTTTTCTTGAGCTCCTTCTTAATACATTTTAACAACCGAGCCCGAAGACGGACATTTCTGGTCACAGGACAAAGTTGCGCCGGCAGTCGGTGTTCGCCTGAGAAAGCTTTCTCTGTATTTGGTTAAGGATTGATATTTGAGACCTTTTCCAATGACAATCGCACATTGAATCTATTAATCTTCTACAATGTTACACATTGAATAATGCATCAAAGTTAATGTGCCCTACAATATAGAACAGAATATAAATTCGAACAAAAATTTTAGCTGGACCCACGTTTAGTCGACTTGTTATTGCTTAAAAATAGCCAATATAGCCAAGCTTCTTTTAAACAGGCCAATTTTTACAAATTTTTAACGTTAACACCAAAATGAATATTCGCGTGACTTTTTAATATGCAGCTAACTGAGTTTTATTGGATAACAATAGTAGATATAGACCCCCTTCCGTAGGCTGTATTGTGTCTTTTAATCGATGGCAAAACTTAGACCCTAATGAACCTTTTCTGTTTAGGAGATGTTCTTTCTCGTTTCCTTGATTTTACACCTCAACTCAAAGGTTTCTCTGTTCCTTTAGCCATGGTATTTTAAAAAGATGTCTTGGAAGTTAAAATTTCAACATCTAAGCGATCATTCTTAATCCCAATGACTGGCTCCTATTATAAATTATCCATCTCAGCTTTAAACTAAAAGAGAAAAAAGAAAAACCACCAGCGAAATGTATTAAAAAAAAAAAAACAAAAATCACAGACGACGATGAAGATGCTTGGTATGCATCATTATCAGTAGTGTTGATGCATCAGCCTCCAAGCAGCATTCATTCAACTGCAGCAGGAGTGTATTACTAAAGGAAAGCACACAAACACTCATCCACAAATACATATGTATTTAAAAGTATCTGTAAGATTTTTGGTTTGTGTATGAGCAAAGTGTTTAAAGTATAATTTACATGGCAACCAAACAAGCGCCACTAACAAAAACACCATAAATATTATTGCGTTAACTCTGCCACAAAAAAGCAACAGCAACAACATACAAACAGCAACATTAACTTAAAAAAAAGCAATAAAAAAGCAAAATCGCTGAAATAACAAAATGTTTTAAAATGTTGTACAAAATCTTATTAATGTCAAACTAATCGCCACAAACCACTAATACGACGTTCATACGTTCTACAAAAACAGGAACAAGTTTTAAGTTTTTCAGATTTTTATTATTTTTTTTTTTGGGTGTCTGAAAGATTATTTTTTGAATTATCACTTGTAGAATTTAAATGATTTTGCTTAAGAAGAAGAAAAAAAAACTTTAATTTTAATTACTTGTTTGATTTACAGATATATAAAAAAAAAGGTTTTGGGTTAAATATTTGATTCGGGGTTTTTTTAAGTTTGTGAAAGGAAGTTTGAAATTTAGTTCCTAAGATCTACGATTAAAGATATCTAGTACCTATTGTTCTGGTAGGTGGATAGAGGCTGTTAACGACTTTTAAGGCATTCGTAAACCTTCTAAACTGTTTTCTTACTTACCAGTCAACTGATGTATAAATTATTTCCTTTAACACTCCGGGTGGAGCGTCGGGCCTTAACAGAAGATCGATAGTTGTTTCTATTTTTTGATAGTGGCTTTAGTTCAATCCAGGATTTATTTATCTGGGTAATTTCATAGTTGGTGTTGAGCCTCCTTTCCTGGCTTCTAGTCTTCTCTAACTTCTAGCCCCTGAAGGCTCTACCATAATGATGTTCGGCAGGATTCTTTAACATCTTTCCTGAGGGCATGTTCTATCCATCGCCATTAACGCCGTTTGATTTCAAGGCAAATTTCATTTGATGCAGTCAGTAGTTGTGGTTTCGATATTACTTGGGGCCCCCATATTTTCATAATTTTCCCCAAACAGCGGTTTGTGAAGGTCTGAAGTCTGTTTATTAACACAGCAGTTGAAGTCCAGGATTCGCATCCATGTAGAAGGACTGACTTTACATGTCAGTTAAACATTTTTAGTTTTGTTGTAAGCGATATTGAGCTTGACGTCCACATTTTTTTGGTGTTGGATGAAGGTCCCTCTGGCCTTGTTTATGCGGGGCAAAATATCCTCGTCGGTTCCACTTTTAGGTGCTATCATGCTTCCAAAAATTATTTGTTTGTGCTATGGTTTCATTGTAAATGTTAAACGGATGTGGTGAAAAATTCAGGTTTCTTTGCACTGATACGGTGACCACAGTCAGCGGCATGTTGTCTGAAACGGTTGAGTATTTTGATTGATGTGATCAGGAGGGTGACGCGTATTTCGATTCGAGAAAAATAATCTTGGAGCTCGAACCATTTGTACTGTGTGGGAAGAACATCGTGCCTTATTTGTTTTAAATGAACGGAAGTTTTTTAATGGCTCCCAGCTAAATGACCCTAAGCAAAATCGCCCAAAGTAATGTGTAAAAAATTGCCCAAACGAAAAATCGCTTAACGTACCTAAACGAAAAATGGGCCAAAAAAATAAAAATGGAAATTATATCTAAAAATTGTAGAAAGGACAAAAAAAAAATAAAAAATTTATTTTCAAATTTTAATTTAATAATTATTACAAAGAAGTTTCAAACATATGTACTTATTTGTGTTGTTGTCGTATACGCGAAAATTCTGAAATCAAAAATCCCGAATTCTAAAATCAAGAATTGATAACTTAAACATCTATGCACAGCCGTCCTAAGGCAGGGCGCAATGATGTTTTCCTCATGATATAACAAACACCGACTTTTGCAACTAAAGCTTCCCTGCATAGCCGGCATTCGGCCGGACTCAAGGCCCAATTCAGAAGCTTTAGTTAGCGAAGCCGGTTCAGAGAGAAGGTTTTAAGTTAATGGATCTAAGATTTACAAAGCTGAGATATTCTTTGGTTAACGGAACCATTTTATGTCGCGCTTTTGACAAAACTTTCACGTTGTTGTTGAATAATTTCAGGCCGTGTCTAACCAGTTTTTAGTTTTTTAAAACAGGGTCTTTCCAGTTGATAAGACCAGTATAAAGAACACCACACATTAATCCATAATAGTTCAATCCCGTTAAATTGTAAGTATCTCTTTTTGTTCTAACTGACTAAGGATTTCTAATAGTGAATTCCTTGGCAAACTGATCTTAAAATAAAGAGAGAGCGAGCTTTTGAATGATTGTTTAATAAACTTAAAGGTGTTAATCTTACACTGATAGAAAATGCGTTATAACACTTATATATTTTGACTTCAGTACTATGACAAGTGTCTTCGTTTTTGACCCCATGACACTTTACATCACTGTGATGTCAGCGTAACATCACTCGGCCAAATTGTCATCAGGGTCAAAAACTTAAATTATATCATCAATGACACATTGGCATCACAGAAATGACGAATCGGAGTTGGTTTTATAAAGCATGTCATCAGTGCGATGACAAACTGTCATCAAATTGAGTCATTGTTATTGACCTTAAGTCAAATTGAAAGAACATCATTATTTACTTTCCCGTTACAAATGTTTGTTTTACGTTTGTTGTTTTCCGCCCTTTGTTAACAGAAGAACTCTCATTTATAAGACACCTGCAGCATGCCCGATATGCTTTTCGTAATAATTCTACTTTAAAAATTTGATGTATTTAAATAAAAAATTAAAAAATAGAATATGGAATTTTTGCTTCTAATTTTACTTTTAAAAGATGTAAATAATGTTAATAATATATTATGACATGATATATTATGTCATCGTACTGATGACAGTTTGTCATCGCACTGATAACAGCTTGTCATCGCACTGATGACACCATATATTATTATAATTTGTGGTTAATTTTTTATGGAATTAGCGGTTGAATTTTTGACAAAAAAAAAAAATTAAATAAACTTTTATTTAAAATTAAATGCAACATAAGTAGATCGGATTTTAAGTAAATTTACAGTTGTTTTAAATTTCATTTTCATTTAATTTTACATACAGAATACTTTTACTTAATCAACTGACAATATTAAATGCTACTGAAAATCCGTATTAATGTGCATTTAGTTTTTTGAATAAATGTTAGAATCAGTTAAAAATAAATTTGCTTGGAATTTTAAATGTTTATGTATTTAAAAATGACTGAATGGATTACTCTTGAATGACCTACAGTCAGTTACTGTAATAATATTGTGAGTGTGGCATCAAATATATGTCACAGTAGTTATAGCGTAGATGACGTATAAAATATGACAACATTTTAGGATGACGTTCGTCATTGGATTGATGTCATTTTTTGTCTCATTGAGGCCATTTGTAATAACATTGATGTCACCATTCTGAAGATGCGTTTTTCTATGAGTGTATGATTTGGTTAAAAAAAAAAGTTTCTAAAGCAGTAATGAGCATAGTTTCAGTTTCTCGGCACACGAGATAAGCAAGAACAATGTAAAATGATCTCTCAACTTGTTTTCATTCTGATGTTGGTCTGTTGTTATTTCTACAAAAGAAATTATATGAAGTATCTACTGTTTAACACATACAAAAGTTAAATTCATAGTATGTGCCCACCACTGTTTTAAAATAATGCTTTCTTTTTAGATCATTGATTTACACTTTTCCATTGCTAAGATTTAATGGCAAGCTTAAATTTAGTTTCCACACAAAAATATTTCTAGAATTGTAGAATCAAAAAGAAAAAAAAAACCATTATCAACAATATTTCTGCCAAAAACGAATCTGGTTAAAGTTCAATTTTAAAATCTTAAAAACAAATCTAAATGTGTTACTATCTCTTCCAAACAAAATTGCGTTGTTGTCTTCACCCCAATAACAGGAAAATAATCTCTTCATTCCAAAGAAGCGAAATCAACCTATAAAATATACAAAACTTCTTATCGATTGGTCTATCTTGCCTTTCACAACATTTTGTATTGAAATGAAATTATGACAAATAAATCATAAAGCAAAGTAGAGAAGACGAAAACGAAGACGAAGAAGAACCTTATCAAATATCAAATAAATAGACTCAAAAATACATCAAAACGGATGCTATCAGTTGTGATTTCGATTTCATTTAATTAAGAACATTAAAATTATAATGATGGCAAAAGCAACAAGAGCAGCAACACCAACAGCAGCAATGCTTTTAAAATTGTTTCTGAAACTGCTGCTGCTGTTGCTTCTGCTGCTGCGGCTGTTGTGCCTGATAGTCATTATCTCCTTGTCGAGTCTTGTAGTTGCTGCCACTGTCTGTATTGTTGCCTGGCTGCCTTCTGAGTCGTATATTGGTTTTGTTCTCCCAGAACAAAAATATGTTCTTGAGATGTTAGATAGGATCCTTGAGATAGTGTCACATGAAAATTCATAATTATATTGGGTGTTGTTGGCTGCTAGTGCTGATATCAGCAAAAAGTAGCAGTAAACGTAATTTACTCCAACATGTACTTCCCTTTAGCTTCTGATAATTTCTATTTTTATTCGACAGTAGCACAAACACAGCACATAAATACAGAAGCCTATCAATTGCTTGTTTCCAATTTGAAATTTTTTTCGAATTCATGACATTTAGACGACTACTGGAGAATTAATAAATGATACTGATATCAATTTGATTTAATGGCAATTTTTGCAGTTGCAAATAAATTAAATTTGCTTGGTACTATTTGGTGGTTTTTAATGAGTGTCTGCAATACGATAGTTAATTTACAAAAAAAATTAAATATATATAATTTCAGTTATCTAAAAATAACTGTGAAAAGATAAGCTTTGAATCACTGACAAACAGCTTAGAATTTCCAAAGAATTGAGAAAAATGAACAATAAAAAAATTTTGGTAAATTTTTAACTTCGTATTTAAATATTATTTATCTCAAAATTCTATTTTAATACAAAATTAGTCTTTCCAGTACTCTTCTTAAATGATAGTTAAATAGCCTACGTTGCTTATATAAAGTCTTTTTAGGTCTCCATTGTGTACTTACTTGGTAAGATGGCATCAATATCAAAACAATGAAAATACAATAGGCAAAGCAAAAACAATCCGCTGTTTCTTGAGACCAGCTGGTAAATAAATACACTTATTTTACTTTGAGCCAGCTACTAATGCAATGTTTGTGAACATTTAAAAAAAAAATTAAGAATGCGTCAAAAAATGCTCTTTTATATAATGGGGTTCGGAAAAAATGAGGGGTAAGGGTACCAAAAAAGCGTCATAAAATACACGAAAAGTGTCAGAATGGCAACACTGCTAAGATCCTATCTCTGCTCTCGCAGTTTCGAACTACAACGTTAGCTGCTTGGCAAGGCGAATTCACTAGATTGTGAGGTCAATTCTACAATAACACTGCCATTGTGATCCAATTGTCAAAAATATTGCTAGTAAAAAAAGGTTTGTTTACATAAAAAATGTAGTTTGTATCAGTGATGGAAAATTTAAAAATTGAGATGGTACTGACCACCAAGCAAAAGAGTACTTTATTCAACATATTGGTACTTTTTATAAAACATATTTTTTATTAAAAAATATACTTAAAAAACACAAAAATTAAAAAAAATAATATAAAAAACAAAATTAATTTTAATATAAAATATATAAAATTTTGGTAAACAAACTAAAAATTATGTCATTTTGATACAAAAATATATGTAAATTCAAATGAACATACACACAGAAAAAATCACTGTAAAATCGTCGAAAACGAGGTTGATTTTAAATTTTTCGGTAGTGGTTTTACTTAATAGTCACTTCATGTTAATCTAACATGATTTTACAATAACTTGCGAACAACATTTTTTCTTTTACAATAACGTTAATTCATATTAATTTAAAATTCCAGCAAAGTTAGCGCAAAGTGACATTGATATTTAATTAACACTAGGAATTACGTTGAATTAAAGTTATTTAAAGTTGAAACAAAGTGAATTTAATGTCAAATCAATTAAATTTGAGTGCGAAATAACAGCAAGAAGACAACATATTATATTATTTTAGAATGATTTTGAACAGTTTTCCCTGAAGAAGAGAGACAGAAAGAATATTATTATTTATTTTCCTGTTGCACTTTGCTATTTTCCCCGATGTTTACAGAAGCACGCACAGTTAAAAGACTCCAGCAGAAAAGCCCCGATATGTTTTCGTCATCATTCTACTACGAAAATGTGATTTTGAAAAAGGGAATTTTTAATCTTTTAAATATGAAAATAAAAAAATTCAGGTTTTTCTTCTTGTAGTGTTGTTGTTGTTTTCACACAAAACACGTAAAACAGGATTTTATGGCTTCAATATTGAACAATTTTACTTTAACATTATTCATTTAAAATTAATATGAAACAATGATAATTTTAAATAAAGTCCGTACTAAGGCACTTGCAATCAGCACTGCGCCTAGTTAATTTGACATTGGTATTTTTTCTGTGTGTATGTATGTACATCCACTTTCTAGAAATGTAAAAATGTTTACCCATTATCAGCAGACTCCATTGCAAAGTTCCAATGCAACGTTTTATTTTAGTTCTTAGTTTCCGAGCAAAAGGTTTATTTCATATTTTCTAGTGGTGCCCAAAATATGCTTGTTAACTATTAGCGAGTAAAAATAGTGAGTTTAAACGCATTTAAAATGTCATTGGTACTTGAAGAATATAAATATTTTTGCAACAAAAAAAAAATAAACGAAAAAGAACAATAAATTGTATGTGTGCCCTGTATGTTATTGGCACGTAGAATATGTTGTCAGTGTTTAAAAAAAGTCACCCTGGATTTTTTTAAAAGAATAAAAAGAAAAGAGTACTTAGACTGACGTGGGGGTACTGTGGTATTTATGAAAAGAAAAAGTACTGAAAATAGTACCATAGTACTGAATTTTCCAGCACTGGTTTTTATACAAACTTCGACAACTCGATAACAGAAAAAAAATATCATATGTTGACTTGACCCCACCTTGTATTGAATTCGCCTTACTGTTTGGTTTTTTTTTTCAAACGAATCTTTTGATGCTTGTATGTATGTAGTATATTGTTGCCCACCATTGCTCTATACATATACGTATGTTTGTTGTACAATAAAAATTATTCTTAATTTATGCATTTTAATTATTTTTTAATATAGTCAACTAAAAATTCTCAATTACTTGCAAATTGCTTATATAAATACTTATTCTTTATCCTTCAGGAATATTCTCGCATACTCGAAAAAAGTTTCTTTGATTTTAATGTCATGAATTTTCAAATCAATTGATGAATCAATAAAAACAACTTCATTTAATATTTCAGTTTATTTAATAGCAAGACTTCAGTTTACAGAAATATTTAACTGTTTTGTAATTGCTGTTGTTTTAGCTATTAAATACGAAATGAGCTAAATAGTTTTATGGTTTGGTTAAGGAGAATAATACTTGTGATATCAGCACAAATCGATGGATACTTTATCCTCAGCTTAAGTATCGTACCACTGACTGGCTGCTCTGTAATTGTCTTACGAATTTATGGGCATAAATTATCAAAGAAATTGAAATGTGGTAGAAGGAATAACAAAAAATAAACTACAAATATTGATGCTGATATCAGCACAAAAACTAAAATCAAAAGATAATTTTCAAAGTAATAAATAAATGTTTGTATAATTTATAGTTAACTAAATGTATAGAATATAAATGGTTTAATGGGTTTTGTCATGTTATCTAAAGAGAGTACTTTTAGTTTATATGTATGTGTATTAAATAAAATGTCAATTGATCAGAGCTATTAAAAAAAGTAATCTGCTTAATTGAAAGCAAATCATAAAAGTCTAAAATTTAAATTTAATTTTAAAAATTATTCAGACTTTGAGCTCCTTACTTTATTTTCATCACACCAAGCAACAAATTTTTTTATCAGTCTTTTTCAGAATCTTAATATTTGCCCTTCTCTGAGTTAGAAGATCGTAGGAATTTCTAGAATTAGGAATTTCGAGAAATACAGTTTTTGTTAGTAGCGTGTTTTTCTTTTCGGTCCGATTTTTATCTTCCACTTTTTCTTCCTTTCACTGTTTATTTCTCTCAGTCTTTTCTTATAAGTAACACTGTGCTACACGCTATTTTATGACAAGTGGGGCACCTGGCGTTTCAACCTTTTTCGGGTACGCTAAATCCAGTGGTCCTAACTATATTTTTTAGGTTAGCTCTTGATTTTCAGATATACCGTTATTTCGAAAATGAAGGAGGTTGCACAACATGTATTCGCGTAATTGAACAAACTAAAAAAAAAAAATTCCGCAATAAAATTTTAATTTTATTAAGCTTAAACTTTTTTCTAATATGCGCACTCGTTTTAAAAACATTTTTTTTGAAATTTTTGTTTTTTAAAAAGTCGTAAAAAATTGGAACAAACGAAGTTGCAAAAAAAAAAACAAAAGTTTACAACTTTTGATTTTATTCACAAAAGACGAAAATTTTTAATTAAATTTAAGAATTTCATAAAACGCAATATTTCTGTGGGAGCCCTCCTTAGAAGTGGTGATAAAGGGCAAGTATGTTTGGAAGTATGGGAAAATGTTAAGAACACAAAACTATTGCAGGTCGGTCATAAATTTTATCCCCCTCGGCGCGACTCCTTGGCAGTTGTAAGACTTTTTTCTTTAATATATTTCTAGTCGGTATTGAAAATTTTGTAAGGAATAGAGATCGCAAGTAGTAGGGTTGCCAGTCGTCCTGTTTTTATTAGTACTTGTACTGATTTTTTTTAAGTACTGATTTATGGATAACAATTATGGATGTTCTGTTCGATGAATTCTTAGCATTAAAGGTTTTTGCCGAGTTAGTACGAAAAGATAAGAAAGTAGAAGAAAAATGGAAAGAGTTTCTAAATGGTGGTTCGGTTACGAATTTAAGAAAAACTGGGTGCTTTTCATAAAAATGTTACAAAACGTTTAATCACTTGTGTTGTGAAAGCAGCACATTTGTTTCATGCGTTTGAATGTAAAATGGATGAAATAAGATTAAACATTTTCTTAAATTCGTAAACGAACCACCGTTTAGAAACTCTTTCCATTTTTCTTCTACTGTCTTATATTTTCGTACTAACTCGGCAAAAACCTTTAATGCTAAGAACTCATCGAAAAGAACATCCATACTTGTTATCCATAGCTAACAAAAAATTAAAAAAACAATTCGGTTTTATAAATTTAATTTATTAATATACTTTTGTCTCGGAACAAATTATTAAATGAATAACATTCAGTTTTGTTTTAAAAAGCATTAAAGCTTTTTAGACTATTAAAATGTAACTTAATATTAAAAAGGTATATGTACTGATATTTTTTCTCTTATGTACTGATTTCTCTGATTTTAAACCTGGCAACACTAGCGGAAAGGTTTGCTTGAAACGTGATGGGGATGAAAAATAAAGTTGCGTTGGTTATACATTTGACCCGTCTAGGGGCATCATAGGCGCTGCAGGGTCCAAATGTAAGAATTTAAGCCATACACACAATGTGATCAAATATAAGATCAATCCAATTTTATTTTTCATCTTCATCATTGCGAGCCATAAACGCAAAAAAGCTAAAGCGACATAATTTTCTATTTTCTTTTTTTTTAATAAATGAATTTATTGGCAACACTTGCATCGTCTCCCAAAATCTCATGGTCACAGAAGGCACCGTTACGATTTTATAGCGTAAATTTTCGTACAAAATTTTTATGAAATATAATAAAAAAAAACCTTCTCCTGTAGTATTTTGTTTTTGTCGTTTAAGCTTTTTTGCGGTTATAGCTCGATTTATTTCTAACATAACTACCCGCTATCTCCATTCCTTAAGGGTGTCCCATACTAAATTTTTAATAAAGGCTAGAAAAGGTCTAAAGCTGGGATCACACGATTGCCGCAATGCACCAATTTTCACACTTTTTAATACCCCATTCGTGTGACTGCACAATCAAATGCCTCATGTACCAATCGAGGGCTTACTTTTACCAATAAAATGCAACCCTGGTGCGGCAATCGTGTGACTGCTTGATATGCAACCGCGCGTCAATAAATATTACAATAATGTACCAATATTTATTGGGTTCTTGTGCGGCAATTAAACAGCACAATACGATCCAATATTTGCCTTTTTTTTCTTTTAGTGGAATAAATTAAAAATACAAATTAAATTTATCAATAATAAAAATTGGAAATTTAGCAAGGCATTAATAAATAAATTAATAATAAATTTTGTATTCCCGAAAATAACTTTTGATATATTTTTTTATTTTTTTTTTTAATAAGCTCAATAGCTGTTCAGGACAGCATAAAAGAATACATACAGAAAAACGGAGCAAAATTTTTTTTTTTTTTTTTATCAGTATTTATTTATTGAATCTTCATATATTAAATATGAACTAACAATAATTAATCAAATCTTATCCTAATATTTACTTTATGTCCTGCCAGTTCCAGACAAAAAAGATTTAGTCATCACGGTTTCTGTTAACATATGTAGGTGTTTATTGCTCATCTGATTGGGTGAGTGCTGCAGTGTCTCTTCTTCTTAAGCGAGTGTGGCCGCCATAATTTAAAATATTTCGAGCTAATGGACTTGGGTGCAGTTCCAGCCTTTTTAAATATTTTACTGCATATTTCGTTATCATAGATTTTACCAATGGCACATTGAGATCCTTGTGGATATTTGAGTTTTTGACATACCACGGAGCGGCTGTGATTATTCGAAGAAGTTTATTTTGGCGCCTTTGAATTTTTTCGATATTAGAAGCAGAGGCAGTGCCCCATAACTGAATACCGTAGCACCAAATTGGCTTTAAGATAGAGTTGTAAAGTAGAAGTTTGCAATCGAGACTAAGAACAGAATTTCTTCCAATGAGCCAATTAAGTTGAATTGCTTTTAGTTTCATTTGAGTTAATTTTGCTTCTATATGCCATTTCCACGTTAAACGCCGATCTAGATGTATACCGAGATATTTTACATGCGAGTGTTGGTGTATTATTTGATTATTGATTTAAATATGGGGGCATGTTATATGTATTATATGTGCGCATTTTTGCTCATTGATCTTTATCCTCCATTGTTTTAACCACCTTTCCAGTTTAAATATGTGATCCTGTAAGTAACGAGATGCTTCTTGACAGTTTTCATGTACGCTTAGGAAAGCTGTGTCATTCGCAAATGTTGAGGTTTGTGTGTAGCTGTTTGTTGGCATGTCCGAAGTATAAATTAAGTACAATAGAGGGCCCAGGATGCTGCCTTGTGGGACTCCGGCGTTAATTGGCTGAGGAGAACTTAAAAAATCGCCTTCTTTAATAATAAATTGACGACCGACTAAGTAGCTTTCTAACAGCTTGTGTATGTTTGCTGGCAAGTTTTGCTGCAATTTCAGTAGTAAACCTTCATGCCAGACTTTATCAAAAGCTTGAGACACATCGATGAAGAGTGCTGAGCAATATTTTTTTTCTTCAAAGGCTTTTCTTATTACATTTACTATTCGATGAGTTTGTTTAATTGTGCTGTGCTTTCTTCTAAACCCGAATTGATGATTAGGAATACATCTATTTTCATTTAAAATCGGCGTTAATTTTAACACTATTAGTTTCTCAAATAGCTTTGAAATATTAGATAATAATTTTTTTTTTAATTAGCGCAATAGCTGTTCAGCACGGCATAAAAGAATATATACAGGAAAACGGAGCAAAATGTATCGAAATTCTTTAAAGCGAATTTATTTTTGTATATAAATATTCTCTATTTCTTTATATATTAAAAATAGAATTTTACTTTGTTTGATTTTAGGAATTTCATATATTTTACTTAAAAAATTTGAAATAAAACTATTCAACAAAAATTTGTTTGAATATATGATACAATTTTCTTTTTTTAATGAACAAGCCAACTAGAACTTTCAAACAAATAAAAAAGCTACCACAACAGCTGTTTTTGAAGTTGACACAAGTAAGAACAATCGTGTGACTCTGCTGTGGCAATTATTGTACCCATTTCGCTCTGTACCAACTAGCGGCAATAAAATATATTTGACATATTTTTGATGTGGACAACATCTGAGCGCGTTTTTAAGGTTGACCAACACGTTCCTGACGTCATGAGATGTGTCGCTTTCAAATGAGACCAATACCAACACGCTCAGTGATGGTACACCAAAGATACACGTATTTAAATTTTTAAAATGGTTTTAAATGGTTGTTACCCTTAGGTCCCTTTCTATTTTGCGCATAACATATGTTGGTTTAAACACATTTTAAACCAAAAATAGTTTAACCTGCACTGATTTTTTTGGCCTTGGAAGCAGAGATAGCGCTTTGAATCCTTTGCAAGAAATGTTGGTTATATAAAATATGGAGGAACGAAATTCCGCAATAAAATTTTAATTTCAGTAAGCTTAAACTGTTTTCTAGAGTCTAAACCAACTAGCGGCAATAAAATTTATATAAAATAAATCGTGTGATTTCAGAATATTTTATTGGGGGCAATTTCATTATTGTGCGTCAATAAAGCACAATTAAAATTGTGTCATATCGGTGCATTTGCCTTGCAATCTTGTGATCCAGCATAATAACTGCCAAAGAGTCTCCCCTACACGCAGAGAAAAAATATGGTTGGGCATGGTTACGGCAACTACACTATGTTTATTGTAACAATATATTGTTGTCGTACACAAAATATTGTTATTTTTATTTAATATCAACAATATTATAGTTGCTTTAAACATGACAATGTTTATCGCAACTATAAGTTTAAGTATGGTTCACTGAAAAATAATCATTTTTATAACAAATAAATAATGATAACTTTGAATACATATTATATTCCTCACAACCATTAATTGATATTTAATAGCCATACCATGATAACTTTCTATACGTGTACTCATAATATGTTTAAGATGCAAACAAAATATGTTTACTCTAATAAAATTTTGTTATCGCCAATTGTAAAATAATTTTGCAACAGTTTTGTCGTTTGTTTTACATATGCCTATCGAATTCTTTTTTATTCAGTGGTTGAACAATTTAAAAAAATACCCATTAAAAACCAAGTTTAAAGAAATTAAAAAATAATTTTTAATCCAAATTTAGATATTTTAATTAGGCTTAAGTTCATTGAATTTTAATTTGCATTAAATTATTTTTATGAAGAAAGGAATTTTTACAACATGGAAGATTCATTAAAATTGTTATTGATAATTTTCATTCTTGACTGACCTGGGATTCGAAGCCAGGCTGTCTGGCGTGTGATTCGAACCCAGGCGGCTGGTTACCCTGACATTTTTCGACCTCAACCACTAGGTCTTCTCAAAGGGATTTGCCGTCTTACACTCGCAGCCATCGATGACTGCTGACGTCAGTAGTCAAACATCAATCCTTAAACCAAATTGTATTTTAACCTTTGGTAGATCGAAATTTGCTTTTTGAATGATTATCCATTTTTAATTGATCTCACATGTTTTTCCTTACTTCTGTTTTTTCGTACTCTTGTCAAGAATTCTTCTTGAAGTCCAAAGTACATTTTTTTTTTTGTTTTTCCTGTTTTTGTCTTTCTTTTTTCTAGTTGACCTTTTTCAGCACAACTTGAAGGACAAATGTAAACATAGCTCGTGCCTTAGCTGTTAACAATAATTAGTATTGTGGTTATTTTATTGAACTGTTAATGGTTTTTAATCCAAATTTAGATATTTTAATTAGGCTTAAGTTCATTGAATTTTAATTTGCATTAAATTATTTTTATGAAGAAAGGAATTTTTACAACATGGAAGATTAATTAAAATTGTTATTGATAATTTTCATTCTTGACTGACCTGGGATTCGAAGCCAGGCTGTCTGGCGTGTGATTCGAACCCAGGCGGCTGGTTACCCTGACATGTTTCGACCTCAACCACTAGGTCTTCTCAAAGGGATTTGCCGTCTTACACTCGCAGCCATCGATGACTGCTGACGTCAGTAGTCAAACATCAATCCTTAAACCAAATTGTATTTTAACCTTTGGTAGATCGAAATTTGCTTTTTGAATGATTATCCATTTTTAATTGATCTCACATCACAAAATAATTTAAAAAAAATAAAAAATTTTAGGTACATTAAAAAAAAAATTGTAAAATATCAATGCTAAAAAAATTTTAATATTGTTTGAAAATGGTGCACAAATATTGACCATTGTTTTGTGTTATTTAAGAGAAAAAGGAATGAAAATTCTATAAAATAATTTATAAACAATTGCGACCTACGACAAAATTGGGTTAAAAATATAATGTTTAAAGTTGCATCATATCATGATGTGATATATCTGAAACAGTTTTACGTTAAAGTTATCAGTAAGTAAATAAGCATAAGTATAGTATGTTCAATATTTTTATTTTTTCGAATTTATTCTATGAGCTTAATTTCAGTTTATATTTCAGATTCTATTTGTTTAAATAGTTGAGTTAATTACATTCAATTTATAAAGTATCACTATCCAGTGTGACACAAAGAATGCTGACGAAGACCGTAGCAGGTGTCTAATAATTGTACATTTTTCTGTACATATAATATACTTCATCGCTATCCAAAGGATAGCTAAGGTAAAATGTAACAAGAAGATACAAGATAATAGTCTGGTAGTGTATAACGTCATTCCTAAAAAAAAATTTAAGGAATACAACTATTACAAAAAAGCTTTATAAAATACATAACTGAAATGTAGCTCATAGAATAAATTCGAAAAAATGAAAATGTTGAATATAATAAAGTAGCTTATGAAAAGAAATAACTCCCAGATTCTATTTTATAAATATAGTACTCGTATATTAAAAATATTTTTCGGTTTTAGATTTAATCTACATATTATTTTGATTAACATGATAATAATATGATTACTGCTTAACTTATTGTGATAAGCATGATAATAATATGATTACATTAAATTATAATAGTATGTAACAAAAACATATTAGGATTAAAGGAAAACTATTATGATGTAATATTATGTAAATATTTGGTCATAATATGATTCAATAATAATCGTAATATGTTGACTACAATCGTGGATCTTATCATATTATGTTTCTCTTAGAATCTGTTTACCGCCATCATGTTTTTTCTTTGCGTGTAGGGGGATAAGATGTATGATCGGCCTCTACTAGTTTGTCGTCCTTAACATTTTCTAACAACATACTTGCCCTTTATCTCTGCCCCTTAGGGGGGCTCCCATGCAAATTCTCCGTTTAATAAAGTTCTTAAGTTTAGGCCCTAATCATGTAAAACGCAACGCAACGCCAAAGAATTACATTGGAAGCACAAACAATGTCATAAATATTTTGTAATTTTGTTGTGACATAAATTTCCGAAGAAAGCAACAACAAAATTACAAAATATTTATGACATAATTTTCCATGTGATTCTTTGGCGTTGCGTTGCGTATTAAATGATTAGAGCGTTAATTAAAATGTTTCTTTTCTTGTGAATAAAATATAAAGTTGTAGACATATTTTAATCTTCTAGGGCTGGGTTTGTTTGGAACTATGTTTTCCATACGTGTATAAAGAACTAGAAGCATAGCTGCCAGTTTTTAATGAATTTTTAAAATCAAAAATTTCGAAATTTTAATTAGTACTGTGGTTATTTTATTGAACTGTTAATGGTTTTTTAATCCAAATTTAGATATTTTTAAATAGGCTTAAGTTCATTGAATTTAATTTTCATTTAATTATTTTTATGAATACAGGAATTTTACAACATGAAATTAATTAAAATTTGATTGATAATTTTTCATTCTGGACTGCGCTGAGATTTGAACCCAGGCGTTCACAGACAGGTTGCCCAGACTAGTTTCGATTGTAACCACACAATCTCTTCAGTGGGGTTTGCCGTTTTACTCATTCGGCTATAGAAGCCGGATGACGTCAATAGTCAAACATCAATCTTTAAACCAAATGGTATTTCACCTTGGTAGATCGAAATTTGCTTTTTGAATGAATAATCTATTTTAATTGATTTACATGTTTTGCTAAAAAATATTTTTTTTTTTGCTAAAAAAAAATTATATTTCTGAAACGACTACGCATATAAGATAAAAAGTTTAATCTTTCTTGATGCCAATTTCACCAAGTTCAGTTCAAACAAACTATTACTTTAACTTCCAGTTAAAAGTACATTTTGACAGGTATAACTGGTAGTTAATTATAACTGAACTTGGTGAAATTGGCGGTTAAGGGTTATTTTATTGCGGAATTTCCGGTTTTTTTTTTAGATTATTGAATAAACTAACCCGTTTTTGAGTTACGCGAATATATATTGTGCAACCTTCTCCATTTTTGAAATAACGGTATATCTATAAAACAGGAGCTAACCTAAAATAAAAAAACGATAAGCACCACTGATTCAGCGTACCCAATATAGGTTAAAACGCCATGTGCCCTTCTTCTCAAAAAAAAAAAAAAAATGTCAAATTCTACCACAATAAATGCCCAATTGTTTTCTCAGAACCTCAAATAATTATGCCATTACCCAATATATTGTGCAAGCAATTATAACAAAAAAAAATCTTTTGAAATCTCCGAAATTTAAATTATTTTATATTTATGAACATATAAGTATTTTTAGTGCGATATTTTCATTTTCTTTGCTAAGGAATCTATGGATGTCACAATATTATACACCGATTCACATCCGAATGCTACTAGCTAAGACGTATTTATTGCCTACACTCATGTATGGATGCGAGCTTTTTTCAAGTTGCGATTCTCTTAGTAGGCGAAGGCTAAACGTATCATACAATAATATTGCAAGATATGTATTTGGAATAAAAAGGAACCAGAGCATCTCACAATATGCGAAATAAATCTATAACTTAACATTTGATAATTTATTGATTTGCCGAACTCTAATATTTTTGCATACGATTATATATAGTCAACAGCCTTCCTACCTATATGATAGAATCATATTCTCTAGATCGAACAGAGGTAACAAGATTAATAGGATCAGGAATAACAAATCAATTTCTGATCAACACTTCTTTATTAACTCGGTTCGTCTCTGGAGCCAACTACTCCCTCAAATTCAAATCATAAGCAATGCAAGTCATTTCAAATCTGCCATATTTGAGTGCTTCAGTTAAAATAGTCTTTATTATTTACAAATGCTTATTTGTTATTTTCATTTGTGAACAAAGCAAATATGTTTAAATTTGGTCACCTCCAACAAAACTATTTTTAGACAAAATTTTAAACATATTATGTTTAAATTTAACCATACTATTGTCACCGACAAACATATTATTGTTAAATTAGTCATCCATCAAGAAGGCACAACCATATTATGGTTGCCTCCGAACATCTTTTGGTTAGTAATAACTAAAATATGTTTAACATTTATAATAGAATGGTTGATTTTCAACCAAAGCATGTTGCTCTTAGAAAAGAGGAAAATACTATGTTAATTTAAAAACAAATTATTGTCATATTTAACCATAACATGTTTAGAGGCAACCATAATATGGTTGTGGCTTCTTGATGGAGGACTAATTTAACAATTATATGTTTGACGGTGACAATAATATGGTTAAATTTAAACATAATATGTTTAAAATTTTGTCTAAAAATAGTTTTGTTGGAGGTGACCATATCTAAACATATTGTTTCTCTACGTGCATATAGTCACTTTATTTTTCGATCTTTTTTGTTCTTCTTTTTTCTTTTAATTGTATTTTTATTTAATTAAATATCATATTGAATATAATAGTAATATTTGCCAAATTACTACCCAATACTGTAATATAAGATTTTTTCTTGTTGTATTGTATTGATAAGATAAATAAATAAATAACTAATTGGGTTTTCCAACAGCATTTTTAACCTTCCCTCGCATGTTAAACAATTTCTAAATAGATCTCCAAGATCAGCAACTAATCGATAAGAAACTTTATATTGATTAACTGATTTCATTTAACTGATTCGAGCATTTAAATCAGGCATTGAAGCAACCTGTTTGTTGTATTCGTTCATGATCGACATCATAATAATTATAAAGAATTTGCAATAATTCCACCAGTCACCACTTAATTGATCAGTCATATAAATTTTCCGGTTCGCTGAGAAATGCATTTTATATTTCCTAATTAGTGTCTGTGTCTGTGTGTGTGTGTACGTCAATGAGACCACTAAAACATCTCGATCAATCAAACACACAGGTGACATGTGTGTAGAAGAAACGAACCAACAAAAAACGCATAATTTAAATTTTAAGCCAAGACAAAAGTGGTTGAACACACATTCTGACGAACGCACACATAAACAAAACATCAACTGTTGCTGTGTTGCGTTGTGTTGTGGCCGACTTAATTGGCCGTCATAAGAAATCAATTCTTTATGGCTTAAAATGTGTAATGTGCCCCTTTTGTTGAGTTTAACAAAATAATTGCCGCCGCTTAAGCAGCTGTGTGTAGCTGGCTGGGGCTTTTGCTGAAGTAGATGTCGTCATTATTATTGTTATTATGTGGTCCACAAGTGTCCAGGCAACATTTCAACAACAAGTATTAATGATGGTCATCATAATAATGTTCTTTTCTTTATTTTGTTGTTATTGGCCTCTATTTCTTCGTTTTTTGCTCTTTGCCCACTTTTTTGTTTTGCTGTTCGATATAAATGAGACAAACGACTTAATGCCCATGGGCCACAAAAAAGGCTAAACAGGTCTGGGGGAAAATTAAATGCATGTGCATAAACATTATAAGGGGCTTGGGTGTTGGAGTGTGGTACATATGGCCAAAGGAGTTTGTCTTCCTTCTTTTGGTTGTGAGTGTTGTGTGTGATTGTGTGTCTGTATGTATAAATTTTAATTGAGTGTTTGTTTGTTTACTCATTTGTTCATGTGGGTTTGTTGGTATTCCTGCTTATATTGTTGGTCGTTGTTGTTGCTGCTGATTGTTTGTTTGTTTGTTTTCTTATGCTGCGGGAGAAAATTAATGTTAACAACATGTTTTTGTGTGTTTCATTTCACATCAAAGGATCAAAAACTTGTTTATTTTTTATTTTTCTTCTTCAGTTGCTGTTGCTCGTTCTTTAAAGTGTTTAAAGCTTTTTTGCACATACTTTTAAATCCACTGGGATTTTTGCTTTTCTGGCGTTTTGCTTTTAATGTAGTGCGTATTCTGTTGCATGTTTGTTGTTCTTCATGTTAAATGGTGTAAAAGTCCAACCACACAAAACGGTGGCATGAAAACATTTTAATTATGTGTGTGCTTTTTAATGTTTTAAAGCAAATTTAAGCAAAAAAAATAACATGAATTGTTTAAGTTAAATAAAAAAAAAAAAATTATTATTTAAATTTAATATTGAAGCATATTTTTTCTAGTTTTGAAAATAGTTTTAAAAAGTTCATTCTAAAAAAAAAATTTGAGGGTGCCCATATTTGGAAATGAAAATCGCTGCATTTAGATGATCCGACGATTTTTGTGACGGAAAACTGATGAATTAGACGGAGAGAAAAGATGTGGCTTCCACAGGATGGTGCGGTGACACTTGCCACACAGCAAGAGAAACAATGGATCTTTTAAAATAAAAGTCCGAAAATCGCATTATTTCTCGTAGAGGAGGAGTGAATTCGCCACCATGATCGTGTGATTTGACACTATTAGACTATTTTTTGAGGCATTTTTTTATATCAAAAGTGTAAAGCAACAATCCCCCAACAGTTCAAGAGCCTAAAAACAACATTATCAAGCAGATATCAACCATTGTCAACAGTTTATTGAAAAACGTGATTGAGAATTTTGGAAAAAGATTGAGAGTTTGCCGAGCTATTATGGGGGTCACTTGACCGACATTATTTTTTATTTTTAGTCGGAATTTGTAATGAACTGAAATAAAAATATTTAAAAAACATCTTTATTTTGATTTAACTTAAATTGATGCCTCAATTTTTGGACACCCTTTACTCTTTCTTTAAAAATTACTTTTTTTTTAAAAAAAATAAGCTTCTTGTTTATTAGCATATTTATTTTTTAAAAATTTACTTTTTTTTTGAAAAATGTATTGTTTGCTGCAAAATTTTTTTTTTATTTTTTTTCGCGAGGAACTTTTTACACAAAAAATGTACATTATGTTAACAAAAGGTACTTTTTGTTTTAAACGAAATAAATGTACTCAACCTATTTTGTGTTTTTTTTTATCTAATTCTGTTCGATAATGTGCCTTAGTGGGTGAGTGATCTAAGACGCTGCATTACGTTAGGTAAAGGGTAATAACGATTCGGTACAGCCAAATATAGAACTCTTACTTGGTTTAAGAATCGTTTGTTAACAAAGTGCAATAGATTATACTTTCGATGAAATGGTACTTTTCTGGTTAAAAAATTATCACCTCTGTTATGAAAGTCGATGTCGACATGAGTCCACGGCACCGGAACAGTAATTGTATTTTCTGAGTCGATATGACAATAATCTATTACTGTTGATAGTCACTTGATATTTTCTAGGGCGCTTTTAAGTTGACGTCGAGCAGAATTGTCTCTGTTTTAGTCGACAGGAAATTTTGCGACGGCTCAAATGAAAGTTAAAGAAATTTTAAGTGGAATGTAAACATATTTATTAAATAAGTTGGAATAAAAAATGCATATTTAAAAGAAATTATGGGCATACATTTTATTAGTAAATTACAGAGCTGTGGGGCCGGATTCGGAGTTGAAGAGTCGAAATTGAGGTTCTTGTACCGGAGTCGGAATCGGAGCCGTAGTACCCACAAAAACTCGCAACTCCGACTCCAAAATTTTTCGGCATAACAAATTTAAAAAAAATTTCTAATATTTTCCAAAGAAAAATTCTTCGAAATTGGCGATGCAACATTTCATATATCGATTTGAAATTTTTAAAAATCATTTTCTTGCTCTATTTAACTATTTAAAAGGTAATGCATTAAAAATAAGTTAGAGTGCAAGTTTGATACCCTCCACCGACAGTTAGAATATATGAGAGCTATACATTTTTAATTAATCTTCATAAAAACGGACGTCAGTATAAAA
This sequence comes from Pollenia amentaria, assembly GCA_943735925.1. NCBI lineage: Eukaryota > Metazoa > Arthropoda > Insecta > Diptera > Polleniidae > Pollenia > Pollenia amentaria. The sequence goes on along the minus strand of OX031007.1, from coordinate 224,698,701 downwards.
ATAGGTTCCGCATTAAACCAATTGGACGACATTCAGACAGTGTTATGCTTTAATTTCTAGCAATTTTAACCAACTTAAATAGAATATAATTGATTCGTAACAGCTTATGCCGAACTAAAATGATCTTCAGGAGGGGAATTTATATTAGATCCATGGTAAATTATGGACTAATCATTACGAAATCCTGTAGAGTGATTTCTGTTATTAAAAATCTAAATGGAAAAAAAACTCAATACAGTAGTAAAACTTGTTTTAGCGTTTAAAGTGTTTTTCAGAAGGCTGCTTAATATGTGATCTAAGGTAAATATGAACCGATAATCAAAAGATTGCATGATATTGCCATATGAACCAGAATTGTAACAAATTTTACCACAATATTTATATATGATACGGTTTTAGGCGTATTTGAATAATTTCCCAGATTGAGCATAATATTGGACATTCTATGGTAAATTATGGACCGAGCTTCCGGAAATTTTATAGTGTGTATTAAAGTTTGTTTTAGAAGTACTAAACTGTTTTCCGAGTGTAGGGTTTATATGATGCCTAGGGTAAATTAATAACCAAACTTCATCAAATTTTGACATTTGATTTATAGTCCTATAAAACAGTGGCGTACCAAATTTTATTATGATAACGTTATTTATTTCGGTTTTTGGCGTACAAAACTATTTTCCAGCAGCAGGGAAAATTATGGGCCGATCTTTATGAAATTTGGCAGTGTCATTTCTTGGACTATAAAACTGTGACGTAGTACATTTTAATATGAAAGCAATGTTTGTTACGGTTTTAGACGTACAGTATGATTTCTAGTCATATAGAACGAGTTTGTACAAAATCTTATATCATGCTGAGAATTATGCCACCTTTTATGTTAGTTTTTGTTAAAACATTGTAAATTGTTTTTTGGGGTGGTGGTTCTACATTTTAGTTCATAACTCTGATCATACTGATCAGATTGTGCTGGATTTTGATCCCAAACTGCTTAGGATAACTAGAAGAAATTTCACACCAACATTGTTCTTTTTCGAAAGTGAGCGGGTTTTTAACAGACGGACAGACAGACGGACATGGCTTAATCGACTTAGAATTACTCAAGAAACAAGAATATATATTTTATGTGGTCTTAGATGCATAATAAAAAAGTTTCACACGTAATGACAAACTTAGTGTACCCTCATTCACCACTAGTGGTGAAAGGTTATAAAAAGAGTTTAAAGTCAAATAATGACCAGTCTCATATACATTTAGCATCAAGGTTAGAGTAGGAGTCGGAGTCGAAGTCGAAGTCGAAGTCGAAGTCGTTAGTCGGAGTCGCACTTAAAAAATGTAAGCGTTTGGAGACAGAGCTAGTACATTTTTCTGACCACTCCTCAGTTCAGTAAATTAAACGCGAAAATTCGGAAAAGTTTGCTAAAATAGCGAAAATGTATAATTAAGGACGATTGCCTTAAAGAGCAACAAAACTACGCGAAACTGCGAAAATTTGGAAAAGTTTGCATAAATAGCAAAAATTCTCGAGAATTTTTAGTACCTCAAACAAGCCATAAAATTAATTTAAAGTCCCTAAAACTATAAACAATGTAAAAAATTCGGTAAAAATTGCAAAATTAGCGGAAATTCGCGAAAATTTGCTAACACGACATGATATCAACGTCTTAAATTAATTAATAATCGTTAAAGCTATAAAGAATCAGAAAACTTACAGTAAAAAAATAGCTCTTATCGCGAAAAATTCGAGAAACATTCAAAATCGGAAACAAATTCTAAAATTAATTTTAATTTGCTAAATTGGTTAAAAAAATAAAAATAAAATTTCGGAAAATAGCATAAATATTGTTAAAAATTGGCTTCAATGATGAAGAACAAAAATAATAGAAAAATAATTGAAGATGGAATTTTTTTTGACAGATGTTATACAACTAGTCGACGCGTTTTATCGATAGCCAAGAGTACTATTTGGGCATTTTTCAAAATGTTCCTTTCAGTTTTATCCCTTTAACAACTCGTCTTATCCCAAAAAAACCCACCTTTGCCCCTGTGAATATTGGGACAAGGGATGTTAAAGTTGGTACGATTGTACTTTTTTTGGTACATTTTGACCTTTTAAATTACCGTGGTACTAGCGGGACTCATTTGGTACAATTTAAAAATTTGTCATAGTTCGCCCTTTTTGAATTTGAAGAATAGCAAACAAATTATTGAGCCCTTTTCACTGCATTTATGTTGTACAACAATTCGTTAATGTAATGGGCGCTTAAATATGCGACTAGTATTGTGGTGTATAGAGCGCTTAGTCCCCTTTTATAATGTGGAAAGTGAAAGGCAGACAGACGAAGTTTGTTGGTAAGGGGGCGACGCAGTATGCTTGAAACTCTTTACTTTTTTCCTCTCTCTCCTACAAACTTCTGTCTGTCTGCATTTCACTTGCCATATTGTAAAAGGGGACTTATGGTACCCACATGAGGCAACATTTGTCAAAACCTGTGTAACTACTTTTGTTTCCTTTTTACCACAGACAATGGAACTAAAAGCAAAACATTCGTATTGTTTTTTTTTTTTTTTTTTTGAATATAGAAGCACTACTTAACAAATATATGCGAAAGAAATTTTTCATATCCTGCATTTTTTTTGCTTTATTTTTATAACTTTCACATTTTACTTCTCCATAATTCTGTAAAATTTTTAAATTCATTTATTAAATTTCTCCATTTTTCTTTGTTTTCAATGTTCGTCATTTTTGCCTCTTTTGTTTTTTGTGTAGAATTGAATTTTAATGTACTTTTTATGTTGTTTTAATAATTTAAAAAAAGAAAAATGGTACCGTGAAGGTCCAAAAAGTACATTTTTTATTGAAAGTTAATACAAAATTTAAAACCCCATTTAACATCCCTGATTGGGACTAAAAAGTTTATAGGGGCGGAATGTTGGCATTTTCGGACAGGATCTAAGTTCGACAATAAAAAATAAGTATCAGTTGTAAAATACAAGAGAAATAATGATAAATTATAAAAAAACTCATATTTGAATATTCAACTTTTACACCGAAACTCAACAAAAAAAATTAAAATGCATTTTGAACTCCCCATAACTTTTGCTCCTATCAGTCGAATTTTACGTTTTATAGCAAAAAAAATCGCATAAAAAAATACCGATCCAGTCAAAAGTTATGGAATTTTGACCGCCTTCTCATAAAATTTCCCACTGTGCGACGGCGACGCAACTTTCTTATAAAAAAACAAATTACCGTCGAAGTGATCTAGTCGTCGACTTGATGTGACAACAAATAAAACTTAATGTCGACGTCGACAACGGCTTACATAATCGGGGTGAATACTTTTCATAGAGAAAAAGGTTTGTTTTATTTTCAAGAGGTTGTTTTTGCTAAAATAATATAACGATTTTGTTTTAAAGCTTGTAGTTTTCCCTAGAAAAACTCGAAAAATTGATTTAGAACATAAATTTTTTAAGTTAATATTTTTATAGCTTGAATTTTACAAGAAATTTATTTAGGCAGAAAAAAATATATATTAATTTAAATTAAAAAATGTGTGATATTAATGAAAAAAATTAATTAAGGCCCTAATCATGTAAACCGCAACGCAACGCCAACGAATTACATTGAAAGCACAGACAATATCATAAATATTTTGTAATTTTGTTGTTGCTTTCTACAGAAATCCATGTACCGTTTTAAAATTTTCAACGACACAAGCTATGCATTGTTTGAAATTTTAAAACGCAATGTGAATTTCTGTAGAAAGCAACAACAAAATTACAAAATATTTACGACTTTGTTTTTGCTTTAAATGTAATTCTAAGACGTTGCGTTTTACATGATTAGGGCCTTCATTTGCACCAAATTAATAGTATCAATTAATTATTTTGGATATTAACAACATTTTCTACAGTAATGTTGTTTAATTCACTTGATTAAGGTTTTAATTTAAACTGATTTTTGATTAATTTTTTAATTGAAAAAAAAAAAATTGGCGAGAATTTTTTCTGTGAATATTTAGCAATAATATTTGGCGCCAATTGCCACTATTTAGAAAAATTCATAAACAATGATATCGTTTTTTTCTTATTTATTTTCTTGTTATTTGTTAAATTTAATCATTGAAGTAAATTATCAAACATTTATTAATTAAAACAGAATTAATTACTTCAAAATAAAATTATCTCAAAGATAAACGAACAAAAGCACATTAAACAAAATTTAATTACAACTATTTATTACACAGACAATTCAATGCCTTAAAGTTTTAATCGATATTTTAAAATCATTTATACTTAAAAACGAACCCTTTATTTGCTTTTTGGTGCTTCTTCTATTTCTCTAAGTGCTTCGATTAATTTGGCTTATCAGGTTGCACCACTTGTGTATCTATTTTAAGTTTTAGTATTGTTTTTTTTCCGATGTTTCTCTTTTGTAGCTACATCTTTTTGTAGCAAATACTTTTTTTTTTTTTTTGTTATTTTTTTATTCAATTGTGTTTTACAGCTGCCTTGAACAACTGCAATTAAAAGATAGATTTTGAAATATTTTCTCCTACTTGAGTGTTTTTATAGTTTTGGTGCTTAAAAAAAAAGAAAAAAAAAACGAAAAGATAAGCAGCTCTTAGATATAATACAAACGGATACGAGAGTACACATTCATATTTTGATACACCCACCTTTAACAATTCAATATTGTTTAATCACCTACCGCTTGACATGGATAAATTACATGCTACGAGTACAATAAAATAAAAATTTGTATTTCTATCTGCCTGTCCGTGTCTCTTTTTGTATGTTTTATGTATCCAATAGATAACAAACATTTCTAAAGTACACACAAACGCACATACATATTTTATTAACTAGATTCTTTGCTCTTGTTTTTTTTTCTTCCCCTCCGCAATGATGGGGTCTGATATGACATGAACGACAGCAGACAGTGACATAAAAAATAACCAATGTAATTAAGAGATAAGTTGTCTTATTAGGTTCTAGTATGTATTAGCATTGATTAAATGAAACTACTCTTGCTAAATTAACAAAATTCAATAACAAAATAATTGATAAACAAAATTAATCACACAGAAAAAAATAAAAATGTATGTCAATTAAAAAATGTTTGATAATAATTAAAAACTTAGTAAAATTTGCATCAATAAACAATTTAATAGTATCAATTTAATATTTTTTGATATAAACAACATTTTCTGCAGTAATATTGTTAATATAAGTAAACTTTTAATTCACTTGATAACATTTTTAATTAAAACTGATTTTTTTTCTGATTAATGGTTTAATTAAAAAAAAAAAATTGCCGGGAATTTTTTCTGTGCAAATTTAGCTCTTTAATGACCGTTTTGTCATTAGCCAATTTTCTTTTTTCTCAACGAAAAGCTGCACATTAAAGAAATTTGATTTTCTTAATGTCTCATTTGCTTCTATACTGTCGCAAAGCTAATCGGCACGCATCTCTTTTTATAAAGAAAATTTTTAGGTTTTGTACCTGCTATCGTGCCAAACTCTTATGGATTTAATGTATAGTAATAGTGAAACGGGACTAATACCACACGATTTTGTCATCTAGAAATGAATTTTATCAAATTTCAATATCCAAAGACCTCTATTGCGAGCTTAATCCTGCTTTCACGGACAAAACTAGATCGTCTCAAAGTCTTAAGGCCCAACTATAGTATGCATAAGCTTTCTTAAGCTTCTGCTAAAAATGATTAAAAATCGTCTCAAATGCAATTACAAAAACAAACAAAAATCAAAAAAAATTTGATTCCGTACGGAAAGTGCGATCAGTTTCGCAATTTGCTTAAGCAAATGACAGATTTATAAAACTTAACAAAAAGTTTCCTTAAGTACAATATGGTTTGGCACATATGATTTACATGTGTTGGCGCAGTTGCTTTAGCCAACTTAAGCATATTATAGTTCGGCCTTTAACATTTTAAGTTTAGTTTTTCGAAATCTAAATGTTTCGATCCCGAGTTAAAAGCTGTCTTGATAAAAGTGTCGACATCAAAACATTAACTGCCTGGCCCACAATGTCGACAAGTACATTTCTTTATTATATTTTTATTGAAAACAAAAACAAATTTAAATTTGTTATTATTGTTTTCAATATAAAAATGCGAAAGACATGTTCTTGTTGACATTGTGGACCTGGCAGTAAAAGTTCAGTTTTTCAAATTTTTTCTTTTGATAAACAATTTTTTAAAGTTTTTAAAAATTATTTTTTTTATCTTTTATTCTTATTTTTTCTCTTTAAAGGTTAGTCCATCTCATCTTGATTGAGTAAGTATTTCAAAAAATATTTAATTAGATTAATTAAAAATTTTGTATAAGTAAATAAAAAAAAATATTATTATCTCTAAAACAAATAAAATAAAACCAAAATAAATCTTATCAAGTAAATTTTATAAAAACATACTAAATGCCGACATTTAGACCATTTAATACTTATAATTTCTTGAACGCAAGATTACAAAAGAAAAAGAGAACAAATCAAAGGCGGCAAAGAGAGAAAGTATATGTATAAACAAATAAATAAAAATACAAACAATTAAACACTTCGAAAAAACAATAATAAAGAAAGAAAAATATGAAAAACTTACTAACTCCATGAAATTGGGAGCCACAGCACTTTAGATGTCAAGATCAGATAATGATTGTTTGACTCTAATGCTGGGTTTTTGAGATCTCAGTTAAACTAGGTTTAGTTAATCTTTAAAAGATTTTTCGCGCCATTACCAAGTTTGTATACAAAAATTTGCCGGAACAGCTTAGTTTTGCTTAAAATTTTGGTATTTAATGAAATAATAAGAAAATCTGATTTCTCCGGAAACACTCGAGCTTCAGAGTACGTTAAACTAAGTTTAAACTTAATCCACATCTTAAAAATCCAGGCCTAAGGGAACCATTAAAATTTCTTCTCAGCCCACTTGCATCCCACGACCGTACATTTTGGAATCAGTTTTTGAATTTTTCTTATTTCTAGTAAGATGGAACTTTCGCTATGACTTTTTTTTAAGGTAAAATGCATGACTTTGCATTTTTGTAGAGGCTTAACTATCCTACACCCTCGCCAATAAAAATTCACAATTATAACTCACACCATTTCTAACGAAAATACTTTAAAAAAAGCTCTTTTTTAAATAAAACGTACACCCAGAAAAAAACAACTTAAAATCAATAAAAACCAAATCGCAGACTTAAGCATAAACAGGCACAACTAAAAATTGAAAAAAAATGTTTGGAAGAGGCAGAAAATGTTTAGAAGAGGCTTTACCAAAATGGTTGCAATTTTTTAATAAAATTGAGTTTCACAAATATTAAAGAAGAAAAGTTAAAAAAAGACAATGATGCAAATTAAATTTTCGTGGTCTCCTTAGATTGGATTTGTGAGCTGTAGCTCGTTTCTGTATTTCTCGCATTGCAAAATTTCTCACATTAAGGGCTAATAAATCAGAACAAGTTAAACTCTATATTTGGTTTAAAATGTGTTTAAGCCAACAAATCTGTAAATCAGAAAACATATAAACCATATTTAAACGCATAAAATTGGGCGTTTAAACTACCAATACAAACCATTTGAATTTGTCAACATTTATTGTAGTGCTGCCACATGTTCATTTTTACACTACATACAATACATGGGACACTGATTTACAACTGTTGAGTTTAAACTACATATAAATTTAAGTTTAGTTCAACTAAACCAGCGTTTAAACACTCACTGATTTATTAGCCATAAGGGTGAAACAAAAAATTCCATCGTTTCTCGATTTGTGAGAAAAAAGTGTTTCTGTATTTGAATGCGAGAACAGACAACACAGATTCTGTTTTAACTGGAATACTTCCAGTAATTAAGTGTCAAATGCTAGCGAAACGTCAAAGAAAGAAATAGATATAATAAAAATAGGGCTGCCAGATTTTATGATATATCGTCATTTTGACGATTTTTTGTTCCGAAATTGGCAAAGTGCCGACTGGCTGATTTTTTTAGTGACGATATTATTCAGTCTTCGAAATAAAATAATTTTAAATAGTTTAATATGTTTGTATATTCGGCACCAAAGAAAAACGATATCTTTAAAAACAAGGCAGCTTAAAAAATTTAGCGGCAAAATTTCGAAGGAAAACTGTTTAATTTGTATTTCCTTAGATTGCTTAATACATTTGTTTATGTGATCAAAACAAAACATTTTTCATATAAAAATTATTGCCTTTTTTTGCCAAAAGTGTTAGTTTTAGTTCAATATGACATTTTGTCACGCTTTAAAATGATTTTTTTAGGAAAAAAACAATCTCAAATTTTAAATTGTTATTGGATTAAATAAAAATAAATAATTTTATTTAAGTAGACCTCAAGCTTAAGTATGTATGTATAAAATATGTATTTTACCCATGAACTTTAAGTCTTGAATTTTTTTTTTTTTTTTTGGATTGTTTTAATAAAATTCGAACAAAATTTGTCAAAATTAATTTTTAATTGTCCGATTTTTTAAAACAAAATAGGCTATTTTTTTAATTTTTCTTAGGAAATTAACGATTTTTTCACAAATTTATCTGGCAGCCCTGCATAAAACGAAAACAAAGAAGTGCTTAAAAAAATTAAAATAAAAAAGTATTAAAATTGTGTTTTATTTATTTTCATCATTTAAATTCTTTCTCTTCAAATAAAAAAAAAAATAATACACATTCTTGTGTACATACATACATAATTTGTTCTCCATTTTTTGAAATTTTATTTTTCTCGCATCAATTTTAAATATGACTTATTTTGACAGTTCTTGTGATCAACTTTTGGCAAAATATTGATACAGAAACACTTTTTCTCACATCCTTCCAATAATTGCTGGAAAATTATTTAAATGACAGATAGTTCTCGCAAAGTAAAGATACAGAAACACTTATGTGAGAAAAACCATTTTTTGTTTCATATTGCACTGTTTTTGTCATAATTCACTTGCTTCATGCGGGAAATTTTACGATGCGAGAAATACAGAAACGGGCTACTGGGCCCTGTTTCTCAAAACTACAAGTTACAATTCTACAAAAAAGCAACAATTTTATAATTTTGTTTCAAATGTATTTTGCTTCTAGATTTGTAATTTGTAGTTTAGTGAAATAGGCCCCAGGTCTATGAAAAAAAAAACAATTTTGATAAATTAGATTAAGTGAGCAATATTGAATAAATAAGAAAGATTAACGAAAGTTTAGTAATGTTCAAATGTTTTCTTTCTATATGGAACAATATTAATTTAAAGTTGCCGTATTTTGATAATATTTATATGGAAAAAATACTTTTCGGCATTGAATTCTTATTGAATAATATTTTCGTTTTATTGAAACAATGTAACAATGTAACAATGAAAAGTTTTGGAAATTATAATTTTTATTTTAGAAATAAAACTAAAACAATATTAAATTAAGAATGCAACAATTTAAAAATAGGGTTAATAATAATAAATAATAATAATATTAATAATAATATTGAAGCGTTATGCAATTCAAAATGCACACTATTGATATCAGGCTAACAATTTTGAATGGTTGCAAGTATTTAGTCAGATTTTTGAACTATTCGAATATGATACTTTGACTACAGGGAATGTCGCTGAAGACGCACCATTAAGCCAGCTGTCTTGCACCCACCTTCTTATTTCAGACTTGGGTCTGCCTCATGTTCAATTTCAAGCTGAAAATAATTTAAAACAAAAAAACAATTATTTTACTTCAAAATTGTTTAGGTATATTAAAGGACAACACCCACCTTTTCCTCTCCCCAAGCAAAGAGCTTGCCGCGACTCTTTGCACGGATTCCTTTGATTGGAATAGCTTTCTTTATATCCTCACAGTCTAAGTACTGCATGCTATCAAAAAAAAAAAAAACCTTGTCTTCTTTACTAGTAAAAACCAAAATAGTCAAAAAGCAAAATAAGTTCACTCGCTGTTGTCTCAGAGATTGTTTTGTCATAAAGATATAAGACGTATATACATTTGGCCTTTAAGTTAGTAGCAGATGCAATCTTCAAAATGTTTACTACTTCCTGGCTTTCAAAGAGTTCCATGTAACCCAAAATCGATGTTTCATGATCCGCAAATTCATTTTCTAAAATGGTTTAATTTCACAGACATTTTTTTTAAATTTCACAACCTAATAACGAGGGAATAAGCCGATATGGTTTACATATTAAAGTGTTACCATATAGATTTTAAAATGTTTCTTAATAATTCAAGTTTTTGCAATTCAAATTTTAACTTAATAAAGAAAATAATTAAATAAATATGTTGAAATAATTGGGGGATTCACAAGATGTCATAAAGTCATATGTCTTAAAATAATAACATGAAAAAATACGACTGTTGTGAGCAACCCCTCATAATTTAATTTGCTATTAATTACGACAGCACAATAAACATAGCAAGCAACGCTATATTTATTTAAGACACTTTTTTTTACAAACCAACAACAATATTTTTAAGCCATTGTAAAATGTTAGACCATTATGACAATAAAACATGATAGCACACCTTGTGAATACCCCAAATATGTTTCAACCTTAAGACAATGTGGATTCAATGTATCTCCCGAAATAAATATAAACTACATTAATTAAAAGTTTTACATTATTGATTTAGGCCCTAATCCTGTAAAACGCAACGCAACAACAAAGAATTATAAAAAAAAACAATGTCATTAATATTTTGTAATTTTGATGTTGCTTTCTACAGAAATTCACATTGTGTTTTAAAATTTCAAACTCTACATGGCCTGAGGCGTTGAAATTTTTAAAACGGTAAATTAATTTCTGTAGAAAGCATCAACACAATTACAAAATATTTATGACATTGTTTTGCTTTTAATGTAATTCTTTGGCGTTGCGTTGCGTTTTACATGATTAGGGCCTTAATGTATTTCAATACAATTTTTCTATTTCTTATTTTTAAGTTGCACTTTTCTCTGCGTGTATCTTCTTGTAAAAGCAGTTTTTCGAATAAAAAGCTCCATTTTAGATGAAAAGCACCTTTTTTGTATAAAAAGCTCCATTTTAGATGAAAAGCACCTTTTTTGTATAAAAAGCTCCTTTTTGCATAAAAAAGCCCCTTTTTGTATAAAAAGCACCTCTTTGTATAAAAAGCACCTTTTTGTATAAAAAGCACCTTTTTGTATAAAAAGCACCTTTTTGTATAAAAAGCACCTTTTTGTAAAAAAAAGCACTTTTTTGTATAAAAAGCACCTTTTTGTATAAAAAGCACCTTTTTGTATAAAAAGCACATTTTTGTATAAAAAGCACCTTTTTGTAAAAAAAGCACTTTTTTGTATAAAAAGCTCCTTTTTGCATTAAAAAGCCCCTTTTTGTATAAAAAGCACCTTTTTGTATAAAAAGCACCTTTTTGTATAAAAAGCACCTTTTTGTATAAAAAGCACCTTTTTGTAAAAAAGCACTTTTTTGTATAAAAAGCACCTTTTTGTATAAAAAGCACCTTTTTGTATAAAAAGCACATTTTTGTATAAAAAGCACCTTTTTGTATAAAAGGCACCTTTTTGTATAAAAGGCACCTTTTTGTATAAAAGGCACCTTTTTGTAAATAAATCACCTTTTTGTATAAAAGGCAACTTTTTGTATATAAAGCACCTTTTTGTATAAAAAGCACCCTTTTGTATAAAAGGCACCTTTTTGTATAAAAGGCACCTTTTTGTAAATAAAGCACCTTTTTGTATAAAAGGCAACTTTTTGTAAATAAAGCACCTTTTTGTATAAAACGCCTCTTCTTGTATAAAAAGCTTTAATTAATAAACTTCCTAGAAAAAAAAATTTTTTTTTTGAGATTTACGAATTATACAAAAAAATTTTTATTAGATAAATTAAGACTGAAAGAGTGTAATGCATAAACGTTAAACAAAATTTGGCTTTATTTACCCACTTTGGGTTTAAGTTTTAAGAAATATAATTTTCTTTCCAAATCCCATAAAATAAATTTCGAAGTCGGTTTTAAGAAATAAATAATTTTCATAAAATATTTATACCCCTTCAAATAACTGTAATTAATTAAGATACAAATTCTCAATATTAACAAAAATATATTAAAATAAAAAATTATTTAAAGTCAATAAAGACGTCAACACGAAACGTGAGTTCGATTTATTAAAAAAAACCCACTTTTCTGGTTACAAAACTCATGAAAAAACTAATAAAATCATGCAGCAAATAGCAGCCAATCTGTGATAATTCATTTTGTTAAATATTTAAAACGATTGTAGCGAAATGTTGCTATAAATTGTTAAAAATGTTTTAGTAATTTGCTATAAAATATTGAACTAAAAAGAAAAAAAAAAACTCCGGCCAAAGAGAAAGACAGACAAATATGGGCACATCTAAACGTGTTAGACGAAATTGCAATCAAATGATTTGTTTCTTTGTTTAGGACAAAAAAAAAACTTCAGGAAAAAACAAGTAAGAGTGCTATATTTGTCTACGCCGAATTTTATATACCCTTCACAATGGTGCCATAAGAACTGAAAGTGATATAAATACCGTTCTTTAGATATAAGTAAATCTTTTTCAGCCACGCCGACTTCTCTAATACCGTCGACATTTTGTCGGATGTTGTGTATTGATAACTAAGACAGTTTGGAAACTTTGGCTCTCGGCGTTCTCCAGATATACAAAAATCTATAGTGTCCTTGTGCGAAATGTACCACGCCCACTTCTCTAATACTGCCCACATTTTGTCGGATGTTGTGTATTGATAACCAAGACTGTTTGGGAACTTTGGCTCTTGCCGTTATCCAGATATACAAATATCTATAATGTCTTTGTGCGAAAGGTGCCACGCCCACTTCTCTAATCCAGCCCATTTTTTATGTGGTGTATTGATAACCCAGCTATCGCCTTTATTTTGACAATCTTACGATTTAAAATGCCAAAACGCCAGATTTATTTTATGGTGTTCTGACACTGCTTTCTGCTTGCGATTTGCCATATTTTCTTAAAAATATTCTAGTTTCCTTGAGCAATTGGAAGTCGCCAAACTTCTTACGATTGTACTTACTAAAAAGCTTTTATGCAATTTTAAGTCAGAATCGCTAATGTAAGGCGTTTTGCGATTGCCGCCAGAGACTCTGGCTTATCTCCTGCAGACAAGCGTAGAGCTTCGCGGGATTAGTATAGGAAGAAAAAAAATGTACCATTAGTGCTTCGCAAAATAGGAACATTTTTTATTGGGTTGTAATCTCGTGATTATATAAATGAATCTATTTTGTGCCACGCCCACATCTCAACTCCCACCCAAATTTTTGGATGTTTTCTATTCATAACCATGATGCTTGTACATAATTTGGCAACTTTCGCTCTTGCCGTTCGTCAGATCCATGAAAAATGGAGTCTCCAACGAAGCAGGTTTTATAGTGCGAAACGTAAACCTTTCGCTTACCATATCGCTTACGGAAGACATACATTTTTTATGTCGAATTCCCACTTTGAAGCAAAACATTTTAGGCACACAAAGCCCTCTATTCAGCGCATATAAAAATTGGTGAATGTTATGAACAGCTTTGCACTCAGAATTTTTTGTTACCGTTATTCTTTTATATGCTCCCTTAAAAACCTTTTTGCACATTTTTTTTAATTTATTAAGAATTCGTTCACATACCATACTGCATCTCTGTATGACTTATTGCGTAGTGCATAAATGTGTGTTTACTTTTTGAAATGTACCAGTCAGTAGTGCTTCGCAAAATAAGAAAATTTTTTATTAGGGAAATACAGAAATCTATAATAAAACGATCGTTTTGAGAATGTTTGATGAATTTCGAGCGATTTTAAAATCCATTTTATTCATTAAAAATAAAACAGGTCTATAAAAGGCTTAATTAACCAAATTCCATTGATAATTCATTTCATAAACCTTTTATAAAAATGTTTTATTTTTTATGAATGAGGCTGTTAATGTTTTGTTCAAAATACAGTTAAATTAACTTATAAAATATACTAGATATCAATTTTTAAAGTAACCGACATTATCGATTTTAAATCGTTTTCCATCACTATCTGCATGTGTTTCTATGGGAATTGTCACGCCCACTTCTCCAATCCCGCTCACATTTTTTCGGATGTTGTCTATTAATAACCCTGATGTTTGAGCTCATTTTGAAGTCATGCCAAAAAAAACATAGAATTTATAGGTAAAATTAGAGGCTATCGTGGTTTTTGGCCTCTGTGGACCGATCAATCTGAATTTCAATGTCATACTATTCCGGTCTATATTTGACATAAATGTATAAACACCATAAATGGGGTCTTCGGAAAACTTATTTCAGCGGACAGATGGACATCGATAAATCAACTTTGCTTCTCATAAGGATCCAGAATATATATCGTCAGCTAAAATGCAAAAGGGCGTAACAACAATAAAAAATCGAAATGGAGTTTTTGATTGATTTTTTTTTTTTATTTAACTTCATGTTCACAAAAAAAATTTTAGATCCCTGCGATCAAAAATGGTGTCTTTATTAAAGAAATTCAAACGTCAAGTACACCCTGTTGTTATTGGTTTTGTAAAGTTTTGTGCTTCTCCTGTAAAAAAGTAAAAAGTGTTGTTAAGCCCTTTTGCATTTTAGGTGACGATATACTTTATTGGGTCTAACATCAATATTGTAGAAATTACAAACGGAATGAAAAACTTGTATATACCCCTTTACCTTCGGTGAAGGGTATAAAATGAGAAATAAAATGTAACGTGTTAAGAGGTTTTAAAGGAGAACTTGTATGTGTTTTGTTAAATTTAAACGAAGTGCTTAATTCTATGGGATTTCTGTCATGAATGGCTGTAGCGGTATACATTGTTGTGGTGTTTAATTTTAAATTACACTCGAGAAAAATAAAAAGTTTAAAATTTTTAATTTTTGTGAAATTAATTTTATTTGCATAAACGTTATTTCAGATTTCAAAAATATTTTTCATTTTTTTTTTTCTTAAATTTTATGACTTTTAAGATGAAACTCTTTCTTTTGACATTTTATTACAATTTACGGAAAAATTAAAAGATTTTGTTGTTTGTGCTTAATTCCCTCATTTTATAATTGATAAAAATACTGAAATTTATTGTTGGAGGATAAGCTGTTCCTATGCGCATTTCACTGGTTGCTTAGGCCAAATCATCAGGAAACGTTCTCCTAAATAATTTTAGAAAAGCCAAAGCTATCAACAAACAACACTACAGAGGGAATGAGATTTACATACACTCAAAAAGTCTTATTTGCAACGATATCAAAGCTTAAATATAATACCAACAATAAAACAGTGAGTTTATCTTTTCTTACATTCTAAATAAATTTTAGTTTCAAGGATTTCAATTTTTTTTTTTTTTCAACAAAATTAAAGCTTTTTGCGAAGCTTTAAACTCATTTATCAACAAATTTTCTATTTATTATATTCATCATTGGGGCCAAATAAGGTCCATTCCATAGATGGTGATAGTGCACTAATCTTGCAGTTTTAACTGACAGTTAGTTATAGTGCAAAGTTATTGCAATCCTTTTACTTATGTTGAGTGATGAATTGAAAATTAGCAGCCGCACTAAACATGAGTGATAGAGATGTTAAAAAATTTTGCACTCAAAAAAATTTTTTGATTTTAGTTAAAGCAAATAAGTTTATTGCAACTTCACTCATTTGAGTACAACTCTATATTTTTTAATAAATTTACAAAAAAAATCTTGTTTTTTCTTGATTAAAGCCA
The DNA here is from genome assembly GCA_943735925.1 of Pollenia amentaria. NCBI lineage: Eukaryota > Metazoa > Arthropoda > Insecta > Diptera > Polleniidae > Pollenia > Pollenia amentaria. The sequence goes on along the minus strand of OX031007.1, from coordinate 224,682,948 downwards.
TGAGATATTCCGTTATTGGCAAAATTTTACGTGGTTTAGTTTCCTTTTCTTATGCATATCATCACAAGAATCAAAAACCATGAACATGCAAAATTAAATTTTTTATCTGTTTATATGCAGCTTTTTTGATTGCAAGTACAAATTTTGCACTATTTGAATTGAGTGCAGATTTTATGCATTCAATCACCGTTAGTGATAGTGAAAAAATTTGCAATACCACTCAATTTTTTAGTGCAATCATCACTTAAGCTGTTAAAAAAGAGTGTAAACTAATTTTTTTGCAATGTTGATTTAAAGCCATATTGAGTGCACTACCCCCAACTATATTTTTTCAGTTTTACTTAACTAATTTTTTGAAGTTTTATTTAGTGATAGTGCAATACTGATTTAAATCAATATTTAGTGCACTACCCCCAACTATGGTCCATCTAAGAAAATCGTTAACATAAATTTTCATTTTAATTTTACAAATTTATTTTTCTGAGCGCTAAATTTTGGGTAGCTTATACGTCAACTCAACAGCAATACCAATAAACTTGCATACAACTGTCTGTTACCACTGTGTCTATCTGTCTGTCTGTCGTTTTTTTTTTCTTTTTCTTAATACAAAACTAGCAACCGACAACGACGTCCACAAGTGACCTTTATGAACTGACACGCTCAGGCTTGTGGTAATAACGTAGCAAAATATTTAAGTCAAGAAAATTAACACCTTGGTTCACTTCTTTTCTCTCTCGAAGATTTTGCGTTACAGATTTAAGAAAATAAAAAAAAATAAATAAAATTAAACCTGAAAATAAAAATAATAAAACAAACGTTTCTGCATGGATTTCTTGTGGCAGCAACGACACAACATTCTAACCGATGTCGAGATTCGCTGTTGTTTTTTTTTTTTTTTGGTTTACTAGGAATTGTACAAATAAACAGACAGTATTCAGATTCTGATCCTCAACAATTGTTGCAGATTCGCATGTTGTATGTGATTGTTGCTGGCGAGTCTTTTCTCAATATTAAGTAAATGATTTTTCTTTGTAGGAGGAGTTGGAGTTGGAGTTGTTTTAGTTTTTTTTTTCAAACATTTCTTTGTGGCTTCTTGTAACGTTTAAATAGAAATTCTTTTTCATGTAATTGGCTTGTTTTACATGTGAATTGAAAATTGAAAATTTGAATACAATTTTTGTTGTCGTTGTTGGTTGTTTGTTTCTTAAACCCCATAAAAGATCTGTTGCCATGATGTTGTTCTGGAAGTCAGTTACAAGTTTTAACAAAAACTAGTGTAAGAAAACAAGATATGAAAGATGTTTAAAACACTACAATTCTAGAACAACATAACAAGTATTTAGTGAACACTCCAAAGTACTTCAGCTACTGTGATTTGAATTTAAAACTAAAACAAGGAAAAAAAAGTTCTTTAAGTTTGTTAATAATTTAGAATGTTTTTTGTTTGATCTAAATGTTGTTAGTACAATCTATTCTCACCTTAAGAAAACGTTTAAAGTCTTGTTGTAAACTCCTAATTTTCCTTTTTGTGTTCCCAGCTGCAGTTTTGTTTTTTTCGTTCATTCGTTCTCTCGGTTACAGATGTTGATCTTTGGTGGCTTAGTTTTTTATTTTTATTAGTTATTTTGTGGTCTTTTTGAATTTGGGGCGTTTTTATTTTGGGTTATTTGGCGGTGGGTACCTGTACCATGTTATTACCTTTTAATACATTTCGTCGTCTTCATAATCATCATCTGGTTGTGCAGCAGCGTCCACATTCTCAGCCTCGTTTCCATTTCGTAGTTACTACTTTTAACTACTACTCCTAAGAAGCATCTTTATGCTGCAATCGTTTGTGTTAAGATCATCTCTTAACTCTTTTTTTTCCTTAACGTATTTTTTTCTGCAGTTGTATATTTGTTGGCGTTTTTTTTTTTTTTTTGTTTTCATAAACCTCTAAAGAGTGAGAAAAACTACACCATTTCTTATCAGGTTCACGAAACAATTGCTTATTTTTCCTTTTTCGTTAAACAAGAGATCTTAACATGATTAAGTGAGAAAAAAACTAAAGAAAAAACACACGAGACTTCTTTTTTTTTTTATTCGTAAAAGAGCGGGATTTTTTTGTCTGAAATTCAGAGTGAAAAAGAATGTATTCTTTAGAGAAAAAATCTAGACATAATTTTCAGATCTTGGTGGATCAGTAATAGTCGCTCCAATTGTCGAATATTTATAAAAAAAAATCGTTATATAAAATCACAGAAAAAATGTTCAGTACTTTTGTTATTAATTAAAAAAATTGTTTGAAAAGTACTTCAATGTAATTAATGGGATAATTGAATCAATTTTTTTTTTTTTTTTTTGTTGAAAAACAAAATTAAAAATATATTGAATTAATTAACATTTAAGTTGTTTTGAAATCAATTTTTAATTATTATTTAAATAACAAAAAGTCTTAATTGATTTTTTTGCTTAAAATAAAAAAAATGTTAACTTGTAGAATTGTTGTTGGGAATTGTCAAGACCTGAGTTATATTTAATTAAATCAATTAACACATTGTTTAAAATGGCACAGTTTCTTAATAATTTTTTTACTTTAAATTAAGAATATCATTTATTGAAAAAAATCACAATTTAAATTTTTTAAAATTTTTAGTAATCAAATAATCATTTTGGTAATATGTAGATGCAAAATCAACAAATTGTTTGCTTGATTTTATGAATGTGGCAATAAGAACCAATTTTTAATATTTTCTGTGTTAGGGAAATCGATTATGAAAGACATTTACGCCGATATCTGCCAGTGATTGGTTAAATTTGTTTAAAATTTTCTGATGAATCTTAATTGAAAATGTATGAAACAAAATTTCGATATAATAAAGCCATTATTTAGAACAATTACACAGAAAAAAAATTAGATTTGGTTTCAATTAAAAAAATATTATATTTATTAAAAAAATGTTATATTAATTAAAAAATAAAGGTAAACAAATTATTAGTAGCAATTAAACGTTTACTATAACTTGATAAAATTTTTAATTAAAACTGATATAATTTTTGTTTAATGCTTTGATTGGTGATAAACTTTGGAGAATTGTTTCTGTGTAGTCAAAAGTAACTAACTCTTTGGTCTATATTTAAATAAAATCATAACAGAAATTTCATAAATTTCCCGTTTTAAAATTTTCGTATGTAATTTAAAAATATATTTTCCCAAGACTTTTCTACTACATGGGGGTAGTGTACTAATTTTGCAGTTTCAACTCACAGTTAGTGAAAGTGCAAAATTATTGCAATCATTTTGTTGATGTTGAGTGACGAATAGAAAAAAGCACTTTAAAAAAATAGTTAGATTTAAGAAAAAACAATTATCAGTTTACTGAAACTTTTTTGTACTTCACTCATTTGGGTGCAGCTTAACATTTTGCATTAAACTTACAAACAAAAACCTTGTTTATTCGTGATTAAAGCCATGAGATATTCCGTTATTGACAAAATTCATGTTGTTTTATTTCCTTTGCTTATGCAGAACATCACTATGCGCATACAAAATTAATTTTAGTAAGAATCTGTTTATATGCAGCTTTTTCGATTGCAAGTACAAATTTCGCACTATTTGGAATGAGTGCAGATTTTATGCATTCAATCACCGTAAGTGAGAGTGAAAAAAATTTACAATTCCACTCAATTTTTTTAGTGCTATTTTTTCACATCGCAATCATCACTAAAGCTGGTAAAAAATAGTGCAATCTTGATTTAAATCCATATTGAGTGCATTACCCCCAACTATGATTTTTGGAAATTTTTCATGAATATAATTCCTACTTCATATTAATGTGAATGCAAAACTGCCTTATTTAAAATGGAATTTTTGAATTAAAATAGACCATATCTTCTATTTAAATCCCATTTTTAAATAATCTCTTAAAATGATTGATCACATCCAGATAAAACCTGGTACTAAGATGACTTAAATTCCCAAATAAGTCGCTTTACTAAGAATTTAATTGACTGCTTGACATACTGCTACCGTCTTGCAAAACATTTTGACGATAGGTAAATTAGCTATAAGTATCTTGGTTATCAATAGACAACATCCGGCGAAATATGCGCGGGAGTGGAAAATTTTATAATCGTGATTAAGACCTCTTATGAAGTACGTTGCAAAATATATGATCAATCGATTTTTGGTAACCAAATTTATGATAATTTATCGTTGTACCGATTAAATCCTTCATTAAAAATTTTTTATAAATTATTTATAATTTATTATTAATAATATTAGTATTGTGGTTATTTTATTGAACTGTTGTGGTTTTTAATCCAAATTTAGATATTTTTAATTAGGCTTAAGTTCATTGAATTTAATTTTCATTAAATTATTTTTATGAAGACAGAAATTTTTTAAGTTCATTGAATTTCATTTTCATTAAATTATTTTTATGAAAACAGGAATTTTACAACATGAAATTAATTAAAATTTTATTGATAATTTTACGTTCTTGACTGCGCTGAGATTTGAATCCAGGCTTTCACGGACAGGTTGCCCAGACTAGTTTCGATTGTAACCACATAATCTCGTCAGTGGGTTTGCCGTTTTACTCATTCGGCTATTGAAGCCGGATGACGTCAATAGTCAAACATCAATCTTTAAACCAAATGGTATTTCACCTTGGTAGATCGAAATTTGCTTTTGAATGAATAATTATCTATTTTAATTGATTTACATGTTCTTCCTAACTTCTGTTTTTTCGTACCTTTTTTCAAGAATTCTTCTTGAAACCCAAAGTACATTTTGTTTGTTTTTCATGCTTTTTTTTTTTTTTTTTTTTTTTCTTGTTGACCTTTTTCAGCACAACTTAAAGGAAACAGTTGAATAAAATAAAATTTATTTTTTATAATCCGTATAATGGTTTTAAACACATACCAATATTTCGAGATGAAACATCGTCGTATGACTTTCTCGCAAAAATTTGTTTTCAACAAACTAGTATTTTAACAATTGGTCCATAAAACAATTGATTCTTTTAGTTCTCTTTTTCATTCGATTTTTTATTGTTTTCTTGGGTGTTAAAAAACAATCGTTTTGTCTGCCTAAACTTTAGTTGAGTGTATGTATGTAGATTGTTTTGTAGTACGTTTTGGTCACTGTTTTATATTATTTGATGTAAAAGATACACTGCAACAATGCAAAGGGTTGCAATAAGTGCATAGAAAACAAAATAAATATTTCTTTCAATGAACTTTCTTTTAAAGCGTTTCTAATTTACAGAGTTAAAAAAAAATTATTTACACTAAGGTAAAATACTTCAATATCTAAAAAAAAGTCTAAAACGTATTAAAACGTCATAAACAGAACTTAATACCATTTGAGTCTCTAAAGGAAATGGAGATGGATTGGGTAGACCCTACGGAAACTGGAAGGCGACATCACAAAAGCAACCATTGCATGGAACCCGCAGGGAACCCGAAGAATTGGATGACCAGATCATACCTGGAGAAGACAAATAGAGACACAATCTGCAGCACACAGGACGAGCTGGAGTCATTTGAAGTCTTAAGCAACTGATAGAAAGCAATGGAAAGAATTTATTATGGCCATATGATCCTCGATGGATCGTAAGAGAACTAATAAAAAACAAGTAAGAGTGCTATATTCGGCTATGCCGAATCTTATATACCCTTCACCACGGTGCAATAAGAACAGAGAGTTATATAAATACCGTTCTTTAGATATATATAAATCTATATTCTGGCACGCCCACTTCTCCAATTCCGCTCACATTTTGTCGTATGTTGTGTATTTATAACCAAGATGTTTGTACCTCATGTGGAAACTTCAGCTCTTGCTGTTCTTCAGATATACAGAAGGACAGACGGACATCGTTATGTCAACTGCGCTATACGTTTTAGAAAACAGCAAACCCATCACTTTTGGTGATGGGTATAAAAAACAGCAACAGCATGGGATTTTATGAAAACATGAGATAAAGAGGTTGGGTTTTGCTCATATCTTAGCCGTTTATTGGCCGAATTGGCTGAATTTCAATAGCAACATTGAGCGGAGCAGATGTGCGGAAGTATATAACAACTAAGTCCCCACAATATCTGGGGTCTTGGGAAAACCGATTTTAACAGAATAACAGACGAAAATCGTTAAATCTTCTTCACTACTCATAAGGACAGAGAATATAAACAGCTTATAGGGTCTGAGATCAATATTGCAAAAATTGCAAACGGAATGACAAACTTGTACATTTGTCGTTACTTCAATTTAGAAAAGGCGTATCTAACATACAAAATTTTTTTAAGTTTGAGATATAAAACTTGATAAGAACCAATACATACAAAAGCTTATGGAAGACCCTTCTGTATATATTAAAGTTTTAAAACTAACTTCTGAAAATCAAAATCATGTGAAATTGAAATCGATGAAGATTTTCAATTGCATTTTTGTAAAAATAAATTTAGCTTTTCCTGATTGCAAAAGTAGTTTAGGTAGAGAAAAGTGGTCCTCAAAGTATGATGATATACAAGGAAATATTTTTGTGAACTTTGAACAAGGGGGAGTTTTGAAAACTTGTTCGATTTCAATTCCACGTGATTTCGGTTTCTAGAACATGCGCGTTAAGCTTTTTCATATATCCTTCTTGATCAAGTTTTATGTCTCAACACCTTTTCAAAATTAAAGTAACGATATGGCCTTTTACTTCGGTGAATGGCATACAAATAAATAAAATATAATTAATTTTGCGGTTGTAGTAACACGTTTGGTGCTACTATACATCTGTACAATCAGTAACTGGTAATACAAAGTATCATTATCAAGGTTACCAAGTATGGCGTACTGATATGTGTGGGTAATGCAAAGTGTTGGTATCAATATTACAAAGAAATAACGAGAACTTTTTTATATTAAAATCCAAGTTTTTTTTCGTAAATATTTACTTATATATTTTAAATATTAATGGCGAACTTTTTCTACAATAAAAATAAATCTTAAAACCCACAAAGATTCTCTATACGAGCAGTATTTCTTCCAGTGTATAGATCTTTGATTTCCCTTACTTAGTTGTAGTTGAAGGGAGAATTTATTTATGGCAAGGTGGGATTCGTAATCAAAATAATGAACTATAAATTGAAAGGTTTTTGGGCAAATGCGAATATAAAAAAAAAAATTTTTTTTTTAAATCTACAATTTTTATATTGTAATGATTTATAGCTAAATGATTAAAATCAGATTGAATCATTAAATAGTTCTATGCATATAACGTGGTTTTTATTTAAGTGTAAATGGTGTTTTAATATTGCAAACAATTTAGAATTTTAAATTTAGCAAGATTTTAGATATTTAGATTTAATATTGCAAACGAACAGAGAAAAAAAACTAACAAAATTGGCGAAATTAAATGCAATAACTTCGCCATTTAATAGCAATGGAATTTCAGCTTGGCAAAAAAGTTATTACTCAATGAAATTTTGACACTGTTAAAAAAATTTAATTTACTATATAAAATTATGTAAAATAATTAAATTCAAGTATCTAAGTATCCAAATGTTTCATATTTTCCCTCCTTAAGAAGACGGAATCGATCTGAATTACCAACCATTTTACAATAGAAAGAAAACAGTATAACATTTCTTTTGCAATAAAAGCAAAGGCGCATATCTAGAAACCATAACGAAAAGTCAGAACTAATAAAACACTGAATGAAAAATAGTTCACTAATAGTGATAGATCATATTCACAATTCATCAATGTTCTAAATTTCATCAAAATCGCGACCTGTACTTTGCGCACAAGGTTACAAGGACAGACAACCATCCAGCCAGCCTGACAGACAGACGGACGGACATCGTTAAATCGTTACAGCAAGTGATTTTGAGTAAATCGGTATACTAAAAGTTGGCTTGAAGACCAATATTTTTTAGTGTTACACACATCGCACAAACTCGAAATACCCTCTCCATGTATGGCGAGGGTTATACCCACACAACAGTAATTGTTGTACAATTAGATGTCGCACAGTAGGATTTATTAGAAATATAAGTGCAGTTTCTAAATAGCTGGTTTGATTCTAATAAAAATATTACTACAGATTTTCTTATCTTACGATAGAAGGTAACAAAGTACAAGACGATTGACAATTTAAAATCGTACCAAATTAGTACTTTGAAGCCTTTAAGGTTAATCGCAATTACTTATACAAGCTTATACAAGCTCTAAATTTAGAACTTAAACTCAACTACACCTGTGCTATCGATATATGGAATTCAATCAATTTGAATTACGTGTTTAGATACTGTAGGTTTATTTCCTATTTTTTTTTCTAATATACCCTACTGTACACCGTCGCGTTATATTTTTAGAAATCGAAAAAAACTAAATAACTTTTTTAACAAACTTTTTAAAACAAACTTTTTTTTTTACAAAACATGTCTTTGCGATTCTCTGAAGGGTGTAGAAACATTTTTTGAAAAAAATTTTATTTACGAGTAACTGTAGCCAAAGTTGTCGCTTACGTGTTTTTGGCGCAAACGGCAATTTGAATTAAATTTTTAATTTATTCTTATTTTTGTTAAAACAATTTAATCAGGAAAAAATAAATTCGATTCGTTCAGTATTGACTGAAAGAATGAGAAATGCAATTGCTTTCGAATCGAAAAAGTATTCAATCCCGACTGCCAGAATTAGCCCCAGGGATGTTAAATGAGGTTTTAAATTTTGTACCAACTTCCAAAAAAAAAAGTCAGTTTTGGACCTTCACGGTACCATTTTTTTTTTTATTATTTATTAAAACAACAAAAAAAGTACATAAAAATTCAATTGTACACAAAAAAAAAACAAAAAAGGAAAAATGACGAACAATGAAAAATGGAGAAATTTTATAAATGGAAAAAATTTTACAGAATTATGGGACGTAATAAAACAAAAAAAAGCAGGATATGGAAAATTTCTTTCGCATATATTTGTTAAGTTAAGTAGTACGTACTTCTATATATTTAAAAAAATCAAAAAAAAAAAAAAAAAAAAAAAAAAAAAAAAAAAAACACAATACCCAATACTGATTGATGTTTTGCTTTTAGTTTAATGTTGCCTTGTCTGTGGGTACCATAAGTCCCCTTTTAAAAAGTGGCGATTCAAAGGCAGACAGACGAAGTTTGTTGGCGAGAGAGGAAAAAAGTGCTACGCATACAGCGTCGCCCCCTTACCAACAAACTTCGTCTGTCTGCCTTTCACTTGCCATATTGTAACAGGGGACTAAGCGCTCTATACACCACAATACTAGTCGCATATTAAGGCGCCCATTACAATAACGATCTGTTTTACAACATAGAAGCAATGAAATGGGCTCAATAATTTGTTTGTTAAGCCTAGTACTCTGTTCAACATTTCACGTGAAATGCTGTCAAAACTCATGTGAAAAAAACTTGTGCGGAATTTCTATGAAAAAATGTTGATAGAGTTGTACTCTGTTTAATTTGTGAAAAATTTGCGAAATGTTTCTAGCAACATTTTTTTTACAACTGCGAAATAATATAAGCTGCACTTATTTCACGTGGAATTTTAAGCAAATGAAAAAAGTTTAAACTTAATATTAAAATGAGAACTGCAAAACATAAATAACACAACCGGTAACAGGTTTTCATCAATATTTAATTTTATTTTTACTTAATTTTGTATTTAAAAAATACTTTTTAGTAAAATACATGTGGGTTTTGTTTACATATGCAAAACAATGTCGCATACTTTGAAAGATTAAAAACGTCAAATTGTACAAACTCTCGAGATAGGTAACATTGATACATGTCAAATTTTTCGCATGAAATAAGAGATGTTCCTGAACATTTTTCACAATTTGGAACAGAGTACTAGGCTTTAAACAAAAAATTTAAAAAGAGGGAACTATGACAAATTTGTAAATTGTACCAATTGAGTCACGGTAGTACTACGGTACTTTAGAAGGTCAAAATGTACGAAAAAATGTACAATTGTACCAATCTTAACATCCCTGATTAGCCCCCAGGTACCCGAATTTTTCTATCTCCAAGATTATGACTCTAGATTTCAAAATAAATTATGGTTGATCATGAAAGGGTTCGTTTTTGAAAAATTTCATAAATAACTCATATTCGACAAATATCATGTTTTTTCATAGATTTTAAAGTTTGCATGGGAGCTGCTGTTAGAAGCAGAGATAGAGATTTTTATTTACAAGATATGTTGGTTATATAAAAATAGTTGGGGTCGGTTCTAGGAATTAAACCTCTATGGGTACGCGTTAATCTCTTAGGGTCCGAAAACGAATTTAGGGTCAGAACGGTTGTTTGTAGGGGAGCCATGCTTAGATATCGAAATAGAGCTTTGGAATACATGAAAAAAAGTTGAATTTTATTAAAATAATAAGGACTCGAGTTATGTTTGAGCTATAAAGGATATATATTTTTTGAGCGAAAAGGGTCGTTTTTACCGAAGTTACTTATTTTGAGGGTTTTGCGTCGCACCAGAAATTCTCCGATTGGCCTGAGACTTTAATATTTCCACAGAGATTTTAACATTTCCAACGTTAAATATTAAAACCATTCTGTTTTCCATGCAAATGTCAGTTTGTACTTTTTTAAAATTTAAATTTTGTTTATTTTTCATACAAAGTTGTTAACATGAGTAACCAATCGGGTGGCAAATGTGATTTAATTTTGAAAAAATGGCGCTTACGTGGTGAAGGAAGAAACCTGACGATATCGTAAAGTTAAAAGTGCCATTAAAATGTGCCTACAAACTTCGGAAAATCACCCTCTTCAAAACCATTCGTAATCTTAAATAGCATTTCGGGTGCTGTGACTCACAGAGCGTTATCATTTTCGCATATTTTCAGATTTCAGCAGATTGCGTTGGGGAATTGCATTTTTTTTTTTAAATATGCTAACGGCTTTTTAGCATATTTTTACGTTAAAAAAACGATTTTTGAAGCATATTTAAATAAATTAAAATTTCATTTTATTTAGCATAATTTTATTTAGTAAAAATTTTGCATCATTTTAAGCAAATTTCAAATATTAAAAATATAATGTTTAATTTTTATCAGATTTCTAGCAAATTTTCTTCATTTTACGATTTAGCAGATTTATTTTGAAGTTTTGGCATATTCTCATCTCACAGTTATGGCAACACTGGCTGTGTAAGACCTATTCCATATTGTTTCATTTGGAATTGATGCATCATCAGTTACTTCGTCATCGTGATTGAAGTAGTTTCGTTATTACCACGTGTTATCATCTGTTTGCTGCAATGAACGTTAGACACGATTTTTGATTTATTGCACGCAGAGAAAAAACATATTTAAATATGGTCACCTCCAACAAAACTATTTTTAAACAAAATTTAAAATTTAACCATATTATTGTCACCGACGACCATATTATTGTGAAATTAGTCCTCCATCAAGAAGCCACAACCATATTATGCTGGTTTATATACATGTTTTGGTTAAATATGACGATAATTTGTTTTTAAATTAACAATAGTATTTTCCTCTTCTCCAAGAGCAACATGCTATGGTTGAAAACCAACCAGGCTATTATAAGTGTTAAACATATTTAAGTTATTATTGAGCAACACATGTTCGGAGGCAACCATAATATGGTTGTGTGTTCTTAATGGAAGACACATTTAACCATAATATGGGTATCGGTGAAAATAATATGGTTAAAAAAACCATAAAATGTTTACATATTTCTTTAAAAATTGTTTTGTTGGAGGTGACCATATTTAAATATAGTTTTTCTGTGGGTGTGGATTTTAAATACAATAAATAAATAAAAAGATTTTAGTTCTATTAGACAAAAAGAAAATAACACTTTTGGAGACAATCTACTGAATCGAGAAATGGTTTAAAATGATTAAAGATTTTATGGTCCCTTTGACAATGTTATCCTGTTGAAATTCCAAAGAAAGTTCTAGTCAGAGTTTTCGAGTATCTCTCAAATACCCACACATTAATGTTCTCAGATATCGATGGAATCATATATCTGAATTTCAAACATTTAGTTTATGTAGAACTTATTTTTATTTTGTGTTCTTTAAAATTGGTTTTGTTCAGTCTGAAAAAAAAGCTCAATTTGGTCGCGGACATCTCATTTACTATGTTTGCAGAAATGTTTAAAATATTAGGGCCAATTTTATTATTCTTATTGTTACTGCAACGATATTATGATTAAATCATTCTCTTGTTTGTCTACAGCAATCATATTATGGTTACCAACAACCATATTTATTTTTACCGAAACCATTTACTACTTTCCAAAATTTTCCTCTTCTTACCCTCTTTTAAGAGAAATAAGTTTTGGTTAAAGAAATAACTTAACAAATGTTTGTGGTAAACAAAAAACGAAAGTCACCAATCATAATCCACCACACTTACGGTGACCAAATTCATTATTATATCGTTGCGGTAACAATAATATGGTTTAAGAGACCGCTTTATTTTCGAAAATTTTTGTAAAAAAAAAAGTTTGCTTACACCTTTTTTTATTTTATATGCATGTTTAAAGCTCTCCATATCTGGGTACTGGTTCGCACAATTTGATTTTACAGGTCTATTAGAAACAATAGTGTGTTCTCATTTATCTATGACTCCAAATACTTCAGTGGAAAAAACCCAAAGGCGTTAAATTTTAAACACAGTTAAACGCTTGCAATCGAAATTATATCAATAGTAACGTAGATCTTCAGCCCATTGTAGTGATATAAAATAGATGTTCTGGTGGGAGCCGAACCCGCAGCCACTTTCTCTGATACACCAGCTTACTACCAACTAGCCTACCGGGGCGCTCAGTAGTTTTTACCAAAAGAAGTATTTTTTACTTCTGCTTTGAAGATTATTTTTCTTCTTTTATTAATTTCCAACCAACCATTTTCTCCTTCTAAAACCCCATAATTCTGAGAGAATAGAAATAGGTTTTCCCCAAATATTATTGACCCTGTTAAGCTTATTCTCCTTTTCATTGCCTGACTCTTTAACATTTCACCAACAATAAAAAAATCATTTTAAATTTTTCGGTTTCATTTCTGCTTCCAGTCCTTTTTTCGTTCCAACAATTTCAAGATGCTGAAGATGATGATGACGTTGATTGGGGTTTTAACCTTTTTTGTTATTGCTTTTTCTGGATAGTGTTGTTGTAGTTGTTGTACTAATATTATTTGTTATGTATTGAAAATGTTTTATTTATAATATTATTTGTAGTGATTTGTTTTTGTAACTCATTGTTTTCAATTGTTTTGTTTTCTTTTTTTTAATATGAAAAAAAAATTGTAGTGATGAATGATAAATATTTTCGTGTACATTTTTTTAACGTTTTTTTTCTTCAATGCTGACAATGACTTCGACATCTAAAGCATAAAAAAAGAAATAAACGGCACCAAAAAATAAAAGATGATGATTGCAATGATTATATTTTTTTTTTTTTGGTAGTTTAGTAGGAGAGGTTTTTACACTCGAGAAAAATTGTGTGTACATTTAGAATTCTACATGTTTCTTTAGGATATTCGTTGCAAAAACCGCCATTAGATGTCGCTCTACTGAAGATTTACTGGCCCTGTTATCGGATAAATGGTGCCGTGCCCTTCATAATTTTGGCGAAGGTATGGTAATTGCTTTATGTATTTCCAAGGCAATTAACAAAGTCTGGCATTGTGCACTTTTGCCAAAACCTGTTGCATTTGGTGTCGACGATAATGTCTTACAATCTATATCGACCTCTCTCAGAGATCGTACTATACGAGTTGCTATAAATTGCACATCGTCAAATGAGTTCAAGATTCATTTAGGGGTGCCGCAATGCTCCGTTCTTTCTTCCACTCTATTTCTTATTTCTCAAAACCAGCTCCTATGTCAAATTTTCAACCCTATCTACTCCTTTGCAGATGACAGTAGCCTGTGACATTCGTATTCTTTGAGGCAAAACATGAATGATGCGCTTGACCGAGACCTTGATATAATCTTGGAACGGGGTCGTGCGAATTGGGAAGATATTAAAGCCTGAAAAACCCAAAGTTGCGTGCTGACGCATAAACGCGCGACGGTTCAAGGTGCTCTCATCTGTTTATATGGTTGGTATTATTATTGAGGAATCAGAATCTCTTGATGTTCTGGGCATGAAGATACAATGTGATGTCCGATGGAGAAAACATATATTCAAAATATCGCAAGAAGCATTCAACTGCCTCGGGTTTTTAAGCCGGTGTAAGCAATACTTCACCCCATCTGATCTCCTAACTATTTCTCCCACCTGTATCCAACAGAGAATGGAATACAACTCTCATGAGTGGACCTTCAAAGGTTATGTTGGAGCTTCTCGGCCACGTGCAGAAAAGGGATCAGGTTCTTATTGGTGACAGAAGGGTATCCCATTCTATTGACTCCCTTGAACACCGTCGCAATGTGGGTTGTATTTTCCTGTTTTATCGTAACTTCGATGGGATGTGTTCTGATAAAATTAGGGATCTGGTTCGCGAAACTCGTATGTTTGCTAGTAAAACACTTTTATTCTCAAGAGCCTTTTGTGGTCGATTGGCCGGTGCATCGTACAGCGCATTACAGGGAAAATTCGTTTTTTGGTCGGACTGTTCGTATGTGGAATAACCCTGCTGCTGAAGTCTTCCTTCTCTCTTTCAACATGAATAAGTTCCAGTCGAAGGTTTACAGGCACTACTCCCTCTATCATCCCTCCCATCACCTATTTTCCTAGTTCTAACACAATACAATTTAGTACCCTTATGAACTCCTGAGTGCTGGTCCTAACAGAAAAAAAATTAAAGTAATACCTATACAAACAGAGAATGGTTTTAACTTAGGGATAATTTGTTTCCGTTAGTATCAGAATAAGTTTTCGGTTGTGGCCAGAGATGGAAAATGCAGATTCATACATTAGTACCCCCCTGAGTGCTGGTCCTAGCAGGAAAAAAAATTAAAGTAATACCTTTACAAACAAAGAATGGTTTTAATTAAGGGATAATTTGTTTCCATTAGTATCAGAATAAGTTTTCGGTTGTGGCCAGAGATGGAAAATGCAGATTTTGAAATGGTATAGAATCCCTATCAACAAGAAAATACTTTTTGAAAATCAAAGTACATACTAAACTTTTTCGCTTATTTTCGGGATTCAGCTTGCAAAAATTTTTTGTTTAGTCTTTATTTACCAACATTTTCTTGATGAGTGTAATTTATAGTTTTTTTTTTAAAGAAGTGCTAAAATATCGAGTGTTGAAAATATTTACTTCTGTTATTTTCTATTTAACGGTTTCTGGTGTTTTTTTTTTGTACTGTCTCCATGGAGAATGATGTTGACTCCTAAGATTCCATTGTTGTTTAGGATGGTTGGCTTCTTTTTAAGGTTTCATGTTTAAAAATAATTGTACTACCAATTAGTTTTTTCTTGTTTTTTTGCTTAAAAAAAACTCAGCTCATTCACATCTGGTATTTTTTTTTTATATATTTCGAACATGAATACAATTCCAATTTCATAAGGTGATTAAAGGTGTTGGTGTGTTCAAAAAATTTTTTGTGGTTTTTACAAATTTTCACCAAGTTTTTACAGTTTTTGTTAATTTTATTAGATGTTTTTTTTTGCCTCGTTGTAAAAGTTTGTATTTTTCCCCTCAAACTTTTAACTGTTTAAAAAGGTGTTTTTAGTTGGTTTTTTTCTAAATTTATATTTTAGCCTAAGGTATAATTATTTTAACACAATATTTATAAACGTTATTTTGTTTTTTTTTTCTAAATTTTATTGTTGTTAGTCTCGTATCGGTTTTAATTTTTTTTGCATGTTGGGGTGTGAATTAATCACGATTTTTAATAAACGATTTTATTATTTCATATAAATATTATCTTTTATTTTTCCTCTTTTTCTTTCGTTAGTAAACACGATTGTTATATTAAAAATATTATTAGTTGTTTTTGTATAGTTTATTTTTAATTTTTTTGTAATTTAATTTTGCTTGAGAATTTAGATTTTTTGTCTGAAATGCACTTGCAATAGTTCAAGTACAGATATTAACAGATTTTTGCAAATATGAATTGAGTTGTTTGTAATTAAAGTGGGGTTAAAAAGAGCTCATATATGTAGTCGCAAACATGAAAGGTTAATGTGTAAAAGTTAGTGTGTTAAAATTTAATAAGATGCTTTAACCATTGGCTCTCTAAAGGCTACATATACATTTGCTATCAAATTGGTTTCTGGTTAGCCACGATCTATTAATTTTAAATTCTAGGGAGTAAAAAACAATACCTCCAGTCAGAGCTGCCGTTTTTGGTTATTTCTAACCAAAATTGGGCATTTGTTTCTCAATGTGGAGTTGTGAATATTTTTTCCATTTTGGTTAATTTTTTTCTAAAATATAAAATATCAATATGTTTTTCTTGATACACTTGCAAATAAGAATTCGTTAAGGTTTTTATTTACATGGGGGGCTATCGCGTATTTCGATTCGAAGGAAATTATTAACGACTTCGAATAATGTACACTTTGCACTATGATTTTCTAATTAACTATTTGTTTCAAATGAAGGGAAGTTTTTGATACTTTATCGAAAACACAAAATCCCTTTCAAAACAGCTACTTTGTTAAGAAAAAAATTGTCAAATGTGATTTTTATATTATAAATGCCCATGTTCTGAAATTGAAATCAAATAAAGTTTTACTCGATATAGATTTTCAATTATTTTTTTTTAAATAAGCGTAGTTTTTCCTGGCTTTAATGGTAGTAAAGATTAGTGGTACTTAGAGTAGAAATTGCGTAATATCACAATTCAGAACATGAATGAAAAAGTACACAAAAGTAGTTTTTAAATTTTTTAAGGTTTTTATTTACATGGGAGGCTATCGCGTATTTCGGATCAATAAGGGCGTGACTTTTCAAACTTCCCTCGTAGTTATATGAAATGCAACACTGATATGCAAAAGCTTGATAAATACTATGGGGACTCTGCATCATCGATTTCAATGGTAAAAAAGTTGTTTACTGTTTTATTCAAAAAGTCACGGATTTATTGATCCGCCTCGTATTGAAATACATATAGGAATTTTAATGATTGTTTAAAATTAAAGTGATACATGATCTATAATTTTATGGAATTTAATGTAAGAAAATGGCGTGAATTTAAGAAATTTTGAATTTTACTTTTTATAATCTGTCATTATGTACATACCAGTATATTTATTTAATGTTTTTTTAGATTTTGAAATATTTTTAATTTATAAAAAAAAGCTTTGACTGTCAGTCATATACTTTTTACCCATTGAATGTACGTTCTGAAATACACAAAATATTTGAAACAGAACAATTTTAAAACAGTAATAATAGCAATTATAAATTTAAAATACAATTTAGAAACAAGAGAAACAAGATATCCCATTTTTATAATTTTTTAGATATACATAATATGTATTACATATGTGAGTTAGAAAATATTCATATTTCGCATATGGCCAACAGTTTCCAATTTCGCCAAAACAATCGCAATATCGTCAATCGTTAATTTCCATCTCCAAAGGGATAAGAAAATTTCCACAATTAAAAGCCCTTTGTAGGGGAATGTAAGAAAGAAAAATTGACGGTTTATTGTTGTGTCTTTGTTGAAGCTTTGATATTGTTACATGTAAGACCTGAGTGTTTTAAAATTCTTATTCACTTTATGGTCCTACTTGTAAAATATTTTTAGCTTTTCTAAAGTATTTGGAAAAAGTTTCCTGACGAGCTGGCCTAAGCAACCAGCGAAATGCGCATAGAAACCAGCTTTCCCACAACAATAAATTTCAGTGTTTTCATTCAACAATTGGGATTATTAGCACATCATTAATAAATGAATTAATTAATAAAATATTTCATTCCCGAAAATAATTTTTTATAAGGAAAACAATTTAATTTATAATAATAAATTTATAACTGTGAAAATTCGTTTGTTGTAAAGGACATATTCAAAAAATTTCATTTATTAACTTTCAGTAAACCGAATTTTGTATGGAAATTTGACGGGTTTAACTCCTATATAATAAAAATATTTTTTTTTTAAAAAGTCTCAAATAAATAAAAACTTTTAACTAAAATTTCTCGTTATTTTTTTCATATGTACAAGAATTACTTTTCTTGTTTTGTTTTTTTTAATTTGTCATTTATATTATCATATTAAGTGCAAATAACATTTGTCTTACAATAAACCTTAAAATAAATTTTAATGCTTTTATCAATTAACAAAAGGCATTTCTAATTTGGTTATATTTTTTCACATTTAGCTACTTTTTCAAAAATTTTGGTTGTAAAAATGGAATTAGTCGTGGCAACTCTGCCTCCAGTATTGGTTTTTCCCCCTGTAAGTGCATTGCCAACAGACTGGCACTCCGCTAGAGTCATACGCAAACTCCGGTGGGTGCATTTCTAAGAAACTATCACAATGTTTTGAGTAGGACCAGCGGAATTAATTTTATTAACCATGATTAACAATCATTAGGGGGTGCTGATTCGAGGAGATATTTGCTAATTGAAACATCTTGCGAATGAACTACTTTTCAAAGTTGGGCCGTCCGTTCACCAGGAACGCGTGGTTAACGTCTTTTAATTATCACAAGCCAAACAGCAACTTTGGATTATTTAAATCAACGGTTAATATTCAGAATGCTCTACATTTAAGCCAGCTACGGCTTCCACTTGGTCGAAATCATATTAATGCGCCCTTAGTGGCATTGAGTTATTTCAGAAAAAATAAACAATTAAATTTAAATTTATAGCATGTTGAAAAATGCCTTCTACATTAAAATAATTTAACAATAATTAGTATTGGTTTTTAATCCAAATTTCGATATTTTAATCAGGCTTAAGTTCATTGAAATTAATTAAAATTTATTGATAAATTTCCATTCTTGACTGAGCTGAGAATTGAACCCAGGTTTTCACGGAAAGGTTGCCCTGACTAGTTTCGATTGTAGCCACACAATCTCTTCGGAGGGGTTTGTCGTTTTACACTCACCTCCGTTGAAGACGGATGGGGCAATAGTCAAACATCAATCTTTAAACCAAATGGTATTTTACCGTGGTAGATCGAAATTTGCTTTGAATGAATTATCTATTATTTAATTGATTTACATGTACTTCCTCAGCTCAGTCAAGAATGAAAAATTATCAATAAATTTTAATTAATATCATGTGGTAAAATTCCTTTCTTCATAAAAATAATTTAATGAAAATTAAATTCAATGATTAAAATATCGAAATTTAAAATAATTTAATTAAAATTAAATTTCATGAACTTGAGCCTGATTTTTTAATCAAAAATTTGAATTAAAAACCATGAACAGTTCAATATAAAAAAACACAAACTACTTGCTGTAAAAAAGCCATGGCACGAGCTCTTTAATTACATTTGTTCTTCAAGTTGTGCAGAAAAAGGTAAACGAACAAACAAAGGCAAAAATAAAACATAAAAACCAAAAAGGTACTTTGGTATTCAAGACGAGTTCTTGACAAAAGAACAAAAAAAAACAGAAGTAAGGAAGAAACATGTTAATAAATTGAACATAAATAATTAACTACAGCAAATTTCGTTCCACAAAGGAAAAAGGCGTTGGTTAAAAGATTGATGTTTGACTATGACTGACAGCCGGCGCAGTGGCCGAAAGGGTAAAACTGCAAAGAACTCTAATGATAAGAATGTGGTTATTCTCGAAACATATACAGTTTGGGCCGGGGTACATCGCTAGTTCAGTCAAGAATGAAAAATTATCAATACATTTTAATTCATTTCATGTTGCAAAATTTCTTCATTCATTAAAATAATCAAGGGTAATCACGATGGTCATTGTGCAAATTTGCAATTTGTTTTATTGCTTTAAAAATTTATTCTGGCAGCACCAGCATAAGTTGTCAAAAATCTTCATTTGCTTAAAATTATACACAGGATTTTAGCTTTTATTTTATTTTTGTGCTCAAGCGATAACAAACAATTTTAACTAAAAATTTATTTTAACAAAAAAATAAGATATGGCCGTCAGTTCACAAGGACCGAAAGTTGCTGTTTGCACTTATTTGCAACTGAGCAAATATGCACTACTATTTTTGCTCAACGTTCCTTTTGAATGCAAACGAACTAAAATTAAGCAAATTGCAAATACGTACATTTTGTTGTTGTGTTGTGCTAATGTGTGTACTTTTGCACACAGTTGCATCGTATGCACAGTTTGCACAACCCATCGCGATTACCCTTATTAAATAAAAATCAAATTTAATGAGCTTGAGCCTGATTTAAAAATAAAAAAAATTTAGATTAAAACCCACTCATGGTTCAATAAAAAAAACACAAAATAATTGTTATAAATTATAACTTTTTAATCAAGCATCAACACATTAACATTAAAATCATGCTCTCTTTGTGCCACTTAATTAACAAAAGTAGGGTCCAACAAAAGGTAATTCAGGAAAGAAAAAAACACGAAAACATTATTTTCACACTTCGTTAATAAATAATGCGATCGTTCTAAATTTATGCGTTTTTAATATTTTTGACAAAATTTTATTTGTATCTCTTTTTATTTTCTCTGAACTGTATACAAAATAGTACTATATCTCCTCTTATTACTTCCGGTAATCTTGTGCAATCAATACACTTGTCTACCTCCATGATCTACATTCATACCAAAATATTTTATTACAACCAGAAAACAAAAAACTAAATCAAACATGCTTAAACAAACTTAACTTAAACATTACATTACATACATAATGATGACCCCCATCATCAAACACATCAACATCGTTGCAATACCCCCTTTAAAAACAAAAAAGCACATGAGTAATTGTGTCTGTCTGTCTGGCTGTGTTCCTTTTAAAAAGACGTCTTTTTGGCGTTTTATATACGGTTGCATTATAACACTTTCACGGCTCGTTGAGTTAAATAAAGATGATGTCAATATCAATCAGTTTTGGTCAGAATAAAAATAACAAAAAAAATCTAAAAAAAACACAAGACTCAAAGTCTAAAGGGCACAAAAATGTGTGTTATGATCGGTTTAAGACAGCCCAACTACACCTAATAAGATGAAGTTTTTGTTCTCTTAAGACGATCAAAGTGATTGTGCTATAGGCGGAGAGATCTGGTGTTTTATTTTAGTGTTGGTGTCTTGAGTTATGAAAAGAACTTTTGTTTTTGATCGCTGCTTTTAGATGATAATACAACATTCATCTTCCTCTTCATTACCAGCATCATCAATGGACGTTTTTATTATGCGATTTTTTTAAGAGTATACTCATATTGATTTAGCTTTAAGCGGGTAATAAGGAATATTTGTTAGAGGAAAAAGTAATTTCATATCAAATCTTATACAAAATAAAGGGCTTATTGTTAAAACATCATAAGCCACCTGAATTGAAAAAATAAGTTTATTTGTTTTTCCTATTGATTGATTATAACCATTCCAACATCCCCTCTATTTTCCAATTGATCAACAAATTAAAAATACGACAGGACAAATGACTTTCACAGTTCGTTGGCGCTTTATGAGAAGAAATATACTGATTGTATCAATGCATGTCCTTGGAAAACCATGAAAGAGGACATGCATTGATACAATTAGTATATTTCTTCTCATGAAGCGCCAAAAGAACTGTAAGAATCAATTGTCATCTCGTATTTTTAATTTTGAAACGAACCACTTTTGCAACTCGCGATAATTTACACTAAATACTCGTACATTAAAATATATATTTAACTTTAAAGTCGATGTTTTAAAATAAATTTTTTTTTTTCATATGATGTTCTAACAATAAGCAAAATATAGAATGTTATGAAATCTATTTTACAAAAGGTCAATTAGTCATTTTATAAACAATACACATACACACATACACACACACACGCAATTTTTACACAAAATTTTTCGCGTAATAACCGAATGTTTACGCATAAAGTAAAAGTTTTCAAACAAGAAGTTTTAACATAAAAATTCCCAATATTAATAAATATAAATATGTAGTTGATATTTTTATTCAAAAACGAACATCTTTTACAAAAACAAGAGTAAGCATTTTTACCCAAAGTATTTTAATTTCAAAATAAGTCTCTATTTTTGTAAAAAGTCACTTTTACACAAAAAATTACTTCACAAAAAATTATTTTTACACAAAAATCACACAAAAAGTAAATTTTTACAACAAAGGCAATTTTTACACAAAAAGTCACTTGTTACACAAAAACTCACTTTTTTAACCCAAAAAGTCAATTTTTAACAAAAAAAAATCACATTTTTTTTTAATTCAGTTTTTACAAAAAGTCTTTTTATTTACACAATAAGTCACTTTTTACACAAAAAATCACTTTTTACACAAAAAATCACTTTTTACACAAAAAGTCACTTATTTCACAAAAAGTCACTTATTACACAAAAAGTCAATTTTTAACAAAAACAAAACACTTTTTTCTAAAAAAAAAAGTTCATGTTTTACAAAAAGTCTCTTTTTACACGAAAAGTCTCTTTTTACACAATAAGTTACTTTTACACGTGAAGTGTCTTTTTTACACAATAAGTCACTTTTTATACAAAAAGTCACTTTTTAGACAAGTAGTCAAAAATCAGTTTTTATAAATTAAATCATATACACAAAAAACCACTTTTTCACAAAAACCAACTTTTTCACAAAAAGTCACTTTTTACGCAAAAAAGTTACACAAAAAGTTACCCCTTACGTAAAAATACACTTCTTGTGAAAAATGTCCTGAAATTACTTTTTTCCTTATCCAATTAATTCTAAAGAATTAGGGCTGTTTTCTATAAATATACAGTGTAACTTCGATAATCGCAACCCTACATCAACGCAACTCCTTGATAATAACAACACCCAAATTCCTAACATTGGCGATTCTGTTTATGTAACTTTTCAGAAAACAAAACCTCAATAAACGCAACTTTACAAATAAAGTTTTTTTTTTTTTTTCTTTCGGTTGTTTTTTTAGTTTTTTTTTATGAATGAATTCAAAACCACAAACGTACTTGCCAAGGTGGATTCGATATTACCACGAATACGTACCACAATACAAAAAAAAACCGGTTATGTTTGGCTTTATTTTTACATGCAGTAAAATGGTGTTGTAGAACCAGTACTTTAAAAATTTTTTGGTCGAAAGCTTTAACGTTTGTCTTCAAAGGGCGGATACGAATGATAGATAGAATGATTGGGCTATTGTGATGGGCTTGATAAAGCTTCGACAAAATGCACATCAAAAGAATTTTTCATGTAAAAAACGCGATCTAAAACTTCACACTTCTTCGCTTTAAACATGAATCTTCAACTTGATAAAAAAAACCCCGTCATTACAAATGTACATACAGAACATGTATTGTTTTAACTAAGTTGTGTTTTATTCGTTTTTCTTTATTTTAATAAAAATCCCACATAAAACTTACCAAAACACTTTCACAGTATTGTAGCTTTTCGAACTAGTCCTACGATTAACTTACTTGTTGGGACCGCAATGCCTGCTCTTGAAGATCGCACTCACAAAATTACAGAAACTAATTCCAAAACTCTTCACCAGTCACAACAAAATAATGTTTGAAATTACTTTAACAGCAATCAACTAAAAAAAAGCACCTAGAATCGAGTCCACCATTTCAAGATGCATAACATGTTCGCGCACCATTGAGATTCAACTTCACCACTACTACTTAAACAACCAACGGAACCCCCTGGTCGTTGCAACATTCTTCGTATATTTCTTCTTTGATTAACATGCTCAAAACAATTAAACCAGCCTCAGTTTATCAACAAGCGCTTAAAGCCACTTTTGAATTCTTTACAAATTAAAGCCGGAATTTTCTGTATACTGATAGATCCAAATCACTAAACTTTACAACCTTTGCAATCAACAAAACAACAACATTTTCAAATGTGGATACATCGATAACCGCTGTTCTAATTTCCCATCAGAAGCTTTGGCAATATTTATTGCAACCCAAGTTGCAACTAAGGATAATTCAAATATATAATTTGTACCGGCAGCCTAAACTAAACATGACTCCCCTTTAATTAACAATATTCGAAATAGCCTTACTGCTAATCAAAACAAGATTCAATTGATGTGGGTTCCATCCCACGTAAGAATTCCCGGACATAAATATGCTGATGAAACTGCCAATTTTGCCAAAATTAGACAACTAAAAAATTTCTCCACATGGGAACGAAGAGATATTACCAATGCATTCTACTCCAATTTGGAAGTATCTCATAAAAGAAAATGGGACGAATGTCAACATATCTACAACAACAATAATGCCCTTGGAAACAAACCATTATATCCGAACTCCTGCTCCAGATTCAAAACCAACATCATAACAAGACTTAGAATAGACTACAGGAAACTCTCACACCAACATCAATACACCCGCTCCACAGCGTCCAAACTGTAATCCGCAGCTTAACATTGCAAACCTTTTAAACGAATGTTCCGCTTACTGTAATTCCAGAATCAAAATCTTAGGATCAAATATTCCTACTGAATTATTGACAGATACATCCAATAAAAATATTAATCTAATTTCTCATTGAAAATAATTTAAAAATTCTTGTAATTAAAATTTGGAGTTGAAAGCCTCGGCAGCTATTACTCCTTCTCTTATTTAATTACTTTAATTGTATTACACCGAAAAAAATAAAAATGAATTTCAATTAAAAAATTTGAGATAGCAAATTAATAGTATCAATTAAACGTTTAATTCACTCGATTAAACGTTTAATTCTCTCGATTAAATGTTTAATTAACTCGATTAAATGTTTATTTCATTGTATAAAACGTTTAATTCACTTGATTTCGTTTTACTGCCAGGCCCACAATGTCGACAAGAACATTTCTTTCGCATATTTATATTGAAAACAATAATAAAAAACTGAAAATTGTTTTTGTTTTCCATATAAATATTCGAAAGAAATGTTCTTGTCGACATAGTGGGCCAGGCAGTTAAATTAAAACTTATTTTATTTTTGATTAATGCTTTAATTCGTGAAAAACTTGGGATAATTTTGTCCGTGTATGTAATTAAATTTTAAATAAATAAATAAATAAAATAAAAATCATATTGAAAGTTAACGTGTCTTTTTTTAATATACATCTCTTATTTGGTTTATCATAAGCTCTTTAATTAAAAAAATAGGCATATACATTTTGGACTCGGTTAATGCACAAAAACCTCAGTTATCCCAACAGCCAAAATTTCTTTTGGTTGTATTAACCGAGGTTGTACTGTAGTGATAATATAAAAATAGCCTTCTAAGATTTGCTTACTCTTTCCTCCTATATATTTAAGTGCGAGAGTGTTAAATAAATCCTTCTTATTAAATATAAATATTTTAACTATTTCTTATATTGGCAATTTCATTTTGTTCTTAGCACGATTGGCTGCAATAGTTGGTGATAACGACTTGAGATTTTTTTTTTTTTTTTTTTTGCTTAACTGTTTTTCCTTTATTGCTGCACCAAAATAATAAAAGAAACGTGCACTAAAACCTTAAAAACGCTAAATAAAAAAAAATTAGATTTTACCAGCAATATAAGAAAGCCAAAACAAAAAGTCACAAGAACACGTTTCGCGTCAAATATTTTATTTTCTAGAACAGATAAAGTTTTATTTTGCTATTCGATTATTTAATACTACTGCGAACAACTCGATATATTCCATTCCATGTGCAACAACATTGAGAAATAGACAAGAACAGCAACAATAAGAAACAAAATTTCCATATGAATAGAGTAGCACCTGAAAACATGGTTTATCCTCTCGAAACAATCTTGAAGTTGGTAAAACACGCGATATTTCTGTAAATTTTTTAACATGTACATCTTTTTTTTGCGCTGCCATTTTGGTCTGCAACCCCTTCGTAGATTTGCATTAGTCTTAAGTTAAAGTTTTGGTGATGTCTAGTTTTTGTTAAGTGTGAAAACGAGGGTCGAAATTTCAAGGAGTTTTAATTTTACGGTTAAAGTTTGTTAGTTGGTACTGTTTTCTTCTAAAAGAAAGTATTTTCTTTGAAAAAAGTTATTTTTTTTAAGAAAAAGGTACAGCTTGTAGCAAAATATATGTTCTTTAAAAGTAATCTTCTTAAAATAAAATATTTTTTAAGTTTTTTCCTAAGCAGTCGTTTTCTTATTAAAAAAAAGTAAGTAAGTAAGTAGAAATGCTCATGAATGAAAAGGCGTCATAACGCTTATGTATTTTGACATCAATAATTGAACAAATTGTTATCAGGGTCAACAATTTAAATTCTGTCATCAATAGAATGATACATCGGCATTACAGAAATGACGAAGCTGAGATGGTTTTATAAAGCATGTCATCAGTGCGATGACAAACTGTCATCAAATTGAGTCATTGTAATTGGCCTTAAGTCAAATTAAGACAATATCATTATTTACTTACCCGTTACACATGTTTGTTTCACTTTTGTTGTATTCCGCCCGAATTATAGATACATGCAGCATGGCCGATATGGTTTTCGTAATAATTCTACTTTAAACAGTTGATGTATTTAAATCAAGGTCTTAACTGTTATAAGTTTTATCGTGAATTAGTTAAGGAATAAGTATTACATTGTAACTGTTATTCGGTTTTCCTTATTATAATTATTATCTCGCAATATTTATTTTTTTTTATTGCATGATAATAATTATTGATAAGGAAAAAAAATATTTGTTTCAAATAACTCTTATTTCTTGATTTTTATTTATAGATTATTTCGATAATAGTTACTCAAAAGACAGTGAAATAATAATTATTCGTAATAGTTATATTAATAATTAATAATTATAAATGTACACGTTTTGATCAATATTGTAAAATGCACGATTATAATTGGGTTATTAACAAGCCCTGTTTAGAGTTCTTCACTTAAAAGAACTCTGATTAAGCTTTACAAACATAAGTGCCAATTTTTCGTCAGATAGATTGCATCTTTGGTCATTCAAAATCATACGCAAAGCGGAAAAGGCTCTTTAAACGGTTACCTGCGATTCATACAGATTTTTTTATTTAAGAATTTTTCATAAAAAATAGCAAAATTTTAATTATTATTTGTAAAAATTTATTAATAACTATTAAAAACCAATTTTTAAAATATAAATTGGAAAATAATAATTATCCATAACAAATACTTTTTTTGTTATGCATAACTATTTCAATGCAAGATTGTCTGCACTTATGTCAAAATACATCAGCGGTATGACATCATAGTTATGAGTCATAGTGTATATGACGCATAAAATTTGATAACATTTTAGGATGACGTTCGTCATCGGATTGATGTCACTTTTTGCCTCACTGAGCCATTTGTAATAACATTGATGTCACAATTTTGATGTTAGGGTATCATCAATATGAAGATTAATTTTTCTATGAGGGTTTAAATAACCATGGTCGGTTTTACCGTTTTCTAATTTCATCCAATAATTATTTATCAACTCTATGATCACGTCAGAACTATCAGAATCATAATTTATGCTGCAGGCGTGTGGAGATGTAAAATTAAACGTACCTCTTGGACAACTTTTAATTTTCTAAAGAGAAATACATTTTTTTATTAAAAATTCCTTTGGAAACACAAATTATATATATTAAGAGAAATATATTCATGAAGAATAAATAACACAGGGGAACAATGTTTTTGTTGATTAAGATTTGAGTGTTGGTTTTTAAGGTCATTTGGGATGCTGAATCCAAATCTGCACTTAGTTTTTCTCCATCATCTCGACGCGATATACCGTTATGTACGAAATTCAAGCACTTCCGCTACATATATTGGAATAACTTGAAAACGGTTCCCCATATTCAGTTAAAAAAAATTCAAAGTTCGTCAACAATATTATCTTTGAGCCGTGCTTTCATTGGTTTTAAATTTGCCCAGTAGTTTCTGAGATATCGTTGAAGTTTTGATAAAAAGGAAAATTTAAAGAAAACAATAAAATTTTTGTTCTTAAAAATTCATAAAAAATAAAAATGCGACAAAAATCACAGTTTTGGTCTTAAAACAAATAGTTAAATATATTTCGAATGAAAGGAGCTTTATTTAATTGTAATCAGTGCACAATTTCTGATTTTATTCACAATTTACTGAGAAAACTGAATGGATAAAAATCGCGATTTCCATACAAAAATAAAATTTTTTAATGTGTGTGTTTGCTACGTTTTTTTTTTTTTTGTTCACTTAAAACTGAGATATAGAAGGTATAGAAGGTAATTGTGAATAAAAACGAAACGCGTTCATCGATTTGTATGATGTATGTATGTCTTATTATGTTCAAAGGTTGTGTGACTTTATGTGAAAGTAATAAAAAACTCAAATATATGACCTGAAAATTGTTAAAAATATGTCCCAAAAAATCAATTGCTTATTTGAAAACAAAAAATTCAACAATTTAAAAACATTTGCATTTAAAAAAAAACAATCCTAAAATTTTATAATCGGTAAAGCCCAAATACCAAAGTATTTACAGGCGAATTTCGAGACGAAAACCGGGATTTTACCCTATTTGAAAACGATGGGAAGTCATTGGCTCACAAAAACAAAGTTGTGTTATGGGGTTAAAATTAATATAAGTTATTTGTGGCGAATATTACCTAGATATTAACATCCATATTAGATTTTTTAAAGGGATTTCAGGGGCGGTCGCTTAATTGTTTATTAAAGTTAACATTTAAAAGAACGTTAAAGCTATTTATAGATTGGAGCTTTGGGCAAATGTGAGCCGATTCGAAAAGAGTTTAATTGCAGTAAAATATTTGTGGCGAATTTAGTCTTAATACCAACATAATAAGATGGTTAACGGGCACAAAAAGTATAATTTGGAAAGTAAGTTTTATGGTTAATATGTGAAATTAAAGGCCGGTTCTCACCCTTTACAGACTTCGTCCTTAGTACAATTAAAAAATTATCTATAAAATTGCAACTTGTACTTTGCGCACAAAGTTAACATGGACCGACAACCAGCCAGACGGACGGATAGACAACGTTAGATCATTTTAAACAGTGATTCTGAGTCGGTCGGTATACTAAAAGATTGGTCCAGATTTCTATGTTTTATATCCATAAAAACGTATATAATTACTTTTTCCTTTATTTTTTGCCTTTATAAATAAAACATTTTAAAATAAAATTTATCCTTTAAATTAAATGTAGATAGCGAAATTGAAGCAACACGTTGGATATACCGATATTCATTGAAAAAAAAATTTTTGTTTTTATTTGCTGCGAAAGCTCTTGTAAGCATCCAAAAAAATTTAACATGTATCAAAATATGCCTCAAAAAGGCAAAATATGCGCTATAAGGTTAAAAAAAATGCTCTTTTTATTAAATTATGCAATCAAATGCTGTAAAGGGTAAAATATGCACTAACAAATCGATGCCAAAATTCATAAAAAGCTCTAAAACGGATAAATATAATTTTTTTGCCTTTATTGGTCGCACAAGGAAAAACATGCAATTGCATATTAACAGTTTCCCTGGTAATACATAAGACTTTTACTTATTCCCGTTTTTGATTTTTCATGATTTTAAAGAACGCAAAATTTGATATTTTTACTTAGCCATTTTTTGGATATTTCCAAAAATTATAACATCTATTACATCTTTAAAGAAGAGTAAAGTTACGATTTTTTTAACCTTTAATTGTTAGAAAAAAGTACAAAATCAAAAATACGGTTAGTACCTGTGAATTAAAAATGCGAGCTTAAGGAGAAAAGCGGAGATTAGTAAAAAAATTGCATTAAACTTCCAATCAATACAAAAAAGTTCAATTTTGTTCCCTTGTGTAATATATTGATCAAAACGTACTTATTAACAAAATACTTTTTTAACGAAAGTCTTAAATTAGTAATATCTTTTGAAAAATAAAAGTAATTTTTTTTACATAACAATTACTTTCTAGAAAACGTACTTTTTAAAAGAAGTACATTTTTAAACAAGAAGTAAATTTATTATCAAATTTGTTTTTGAGAATACTATTATTTATTAAAAGATTTGTTTGTTGTGCTTAATTCCCTTTTTAAATAATTGATAAAAAAAATACTGAAATTTATTGTTGGAGGATAAGCTGTTCCTATGCGCATTTCACTGGTTGATTAGGCCAGATCATCAGGAAACGTTCTCCTAAATAATTTTAGAAAAGCCAAAGCTATCAGCAAACAAAACTACAGAGGGAATGAGAATTACCTTCAAACACTCAAAAAGTCTTCTTTGCAACGATATCAAAGCTTAAACAAAATACCAAACAATAAACCAGTGATGAGTTTATCTAAATAGTAAATTTTTAAGCAAAAAGAAGTAAGAGTGCAATATTCGTCTATGCCGAATCTTATATACCTTTTAGCATGGTGCGATAAGAACAAAAAGTTATATTAATACCGTTCTCTAGATATAAATCTATTTTGTGCCACACCCAGTTCATAACTCTCGCTCACATTTTATCGGATGTTGTGTTTTCATAACCAGATGCTTGTACCGAATTTTGAAAATTTTACTCTTGTTGTTCTCAAGAAATCTAGAATACCTTTTAACGGGAAGTGCCATGTACACTTCTTCAATCTTGCCCAATTGTCCACTCCCGCCCAGATTTTGTCGGATGTTCTCTATTGATAACCCAAATGCTTGTAGCTAATTTGGAAATTTGGCTCTTGTTGTTTTCTAGATATGCATAAAACAAAAACAACAACAAGGGACTTATGGATACAATTAGAGGCAGTCGTGGTTTTATGCTAATATCTCAGACGTTTTTAGACCGATAAGGCTGAATTTTAATAGCAAACAATTCCAGACTAAATACATATCACAATAATTATATAACAATTTAGTGCTGATCATATCTAGGGTCACGAACAGACGGACGGACGGACAGACGGGCAACGTGAAATCAACTTCGCTCCTCGTAAACACCCAGTTTATATATAAATCATATTAAAAAAACATTGAAGAAATCTCATACGGAATGACAAACTTATATAAAACCTTTTACCTAAGGTGAAGGGTATAAATACGTTTTGAACAAGACGTACTTTTTGGGACAAAAATGACGAAAACTTAAAGTTGGTCAAGATGAATTTATTTTAACAAAAGTATCTTTAAAAAAGAATACAAAGTTATTTATACCCTTGAAAGCATTTTATGCAAATACCTCGTGTTTAACACAAAATATCTTTGGAACAAAATGTACACTTTTTGAAATTTAAAAAAAAGTACTTTTAAAAAATAATTGCTAGTGTAAAAAATAAAAACTTAATTGTGTTTCTTTTGGAACAAAAATAACCTTTTTCAACTAAAAATGGGTGCACAAGAACTGCCATTTCAAGCAATAAGTACGTTTTGTGACTTTTTAAACAAAAAGTGCCGTTGTAAATACAAACTTCTTTGCGTCAAAAGTCTTTTTGTACCGAAAAAAAGTCATGATACTATCGAATGAAATGTACTAGACCCCAGGATTCTTATCACCGCATTCGATCTCGAATAAACCATCGTATTTTTCTGCATACGATAGATATTGACGTATCAAATGAAAACTCGGGAGATGTAATGTGTTTGGGTACTCGATATCGAATGTTATCATCTCAAATTACGATACATTTCATTAGATATCGCGTGTCATGATACCAAAATAAAAAATTTCTATAAATTTTGCTCGATATCGTATGCGGTGATTAGACCCCTGTACTTTGTGCACGAGGTTACATCGACAGACAACCATCCAGCTAGCGTGCCAGGCGGCCAGACGGATGGACATCAGTAGATCGACTTAGAATGTGATTCTGAGTCGATCAGTATACTTAAAGGTGGATCTAAGACCAATATTTTTTTAGTGTTACACAAATTAGCACAAACGCATTATAAATACCCTTTCCACTATTGTGTTGTAGGTATAAAAATACATACGTACCATTTTAAACAAGAAGTACATTTTGTGATTTTTTTTTAAAAAAGTTCCGTTTTGAATACAAAGTTCTTTTGTGCAAAAACATCTTTTTGTAACAAAACTAATTCTTTTGCAGAAAAAAGGATACTTTTAAAAAATTTATGTTTAAAAATTAAATTTTGAAAACATAACCTTTTGAACTGGAAATTAATAAGAAAAAAGTATGTTTTGGATTAAAATCTATCTTTTGATCAGTGATGCCAAAAAGTCGTTTTTTTCTTTTTAAAACATTACTGTTGGGAAAATCGGATAAATTTAAGTTTAATAATTAATATAATATAGAGTATTTACAATAATTTTTAAAGAATTATAAATTTTCCTGATAAAATCTTTAGTTTTCAATGAACTTGTAGGACTTATTTAGAGAGAAGCTTCTTTCGGAGTGTAATGAAATATAGAATTTGTTATTGACTGCGAACTATACTTCTGGCAATACTTCTTTTAAAAGAAAACATGTGTATATCGAGGCATTACTGCAAAAAAAGCTTAAGCGACATCATTTTAAATTTTGGTTTTTTTTTTAATAAATGAATGAATTTATTGGCAACTCTTGCATCATCTCCTAAAATCTAATGGTCACAGAAGTTACCGTTACGATTTTATAGCAAAAACAATTTTATTTTAAGCGCCAATGTTCATACAAAATTTTTATGAAATAAAAAAAACCTCCTGTAAAATTTAGTTTTTCTCGCTTAAGTTTTTTTGCGCTAATGACTCGATATGTTGAAACAAAATGTACCTTCTGTGAAAAAAACAGTACGCCTACCCTCGTTAAATGTTGTAGATTTCAGTGTCTTGCAAAATAAAAAAAAAACTCGAGCTGAGCCAAATTCCTATTTGAATTACTTTATTTGTATTCTTTCAACTCATATCGCTTGGTTTGCTTTGCAGCTTAGTTTCTGTTTCTGTTGGAGATTCATTTTAGTTTCAGTATTAACTTATTTTCTACTTGCGTTTCTTAAACAATTTATATTTAAAGGCCTACCAACCAATGCCACAAGCTTTTGATTTCCTTAAAGCTTTTTCTGCCCCTCCAAGCAACTGTTCTTCCAAAACAATAAACGCCATTTTGTATGGTAACAAATTTTTCGCATTTATTTTCATTATTTACTACTTTCAAAATGAAATCGTTCGTTATCTTTTTTTTTTTGTGTGTGCTGTTATTTGCACAAATACCAAGAAATTAAACTAAATACGAAAAATACCATGTTTGTGTAATTGTGAGTTTTTGTTCAAATACTTTCTACAGGCAATAAAAATTATTATCAGAACAACAATGAAAAACCTTCATCAACACAACGAAAGAATTGCGATAATAATTTCAATTCTAAACGACAACACGTACAAAATTTTTGTTTCATTTTATATTTTTATCGCTATTTGCAATTTTTATTTAATTTCGAGTCGTCGTTTTTGTTGTTTTTGTATTTCATTTAATTGTGGGTGTTTTTGAATTTTATCGCTTTTTTCTTGGGCAATTTCTGAGAATTCGATAAAAAAAAAGTTGATATTTATTTTTTTTTTTATTTGAATTTTTCATATATTAACGTAATAGATTGCATCATTTGATTTGTAGCGTTTAGAAATATTAAGTCTTCAAAAGGGAAATATATTTTGGAAGGAATACATAATAAATTTGTCACTTTAAATGTTATCGTTTAAAAAAAGGATTGCTTATTAAAGCTTTTGTAATGAACGGAATTTAATTTGGTAGTGATACTGATTCGAATTCAGGTTAAATCCTCCATTACCGCGCAACTGGTAAATGCGGGTGTCCGTGTTCAACTTTAAGAATATTGTCATCTAAACCCCTATTAAGAAAGCGAACTGACACCAAAGTAGTCCCGTGATAGGGGTTTGATGGTAGAGACCGGTTCACTTTATATATCAGAATGTAGCAAAAACTGGTATCTGTCTGTTAAATATCACGTTTTAGCGTTTTCGCAAATATTGCAAGGACGTAGGCATGTCCTTGCACCCAATGCAACCCCATATATCCTTTTCATATAAAAATTATGTTTTAGCTGCATTTATAATTAGAATGCACTAAAAATTAAAAAGTGATTCTAAAATAATGCGTTATAGATCTGTTGTAAAATAAAAATGGGAAAATACGATGGTTGTTTTAAGTAAAATTAAAGTTAAATGCTATTGCTTTTGTTTTCTTATTATAGAATTTTAAGCTTTTATTCGATTTCAGTCCAATATGGCTAATAGTTTTGTAATCAAATGGACTATACAGTATAATTATAAAACTATGGATTTTGCTGTTTACTGTTGTACAAAACATCTTCCGAAGTGACAATTATTCATGATAAACAATAAAATTTTCATAAGATCTTAGCTTTGATCCATTATAACTCAGGTATTTTCTATCCAGTTAGCCACTATTCGACGCGTAATTTAGCATCCTTTAAAATAAGATATAATTAAGTTTAGTTGAACCAGCATTTGGCTCAGGATGGCGGCTGACAGAGAAGTATAAATCGTAAAATACAAATGTACCGTTATGTGATATATGTGACGTGGTATATTTAAATGAAGTTTATATTACATATTGACCAACGTCTACATACTTTATAAGAAATTATGTAAAAAAAAATTTGCATCGCAGTCCTGTGCAATTAATATGTTTTCTGAGAGTGTAAACAATACAAACGTTCCATATTCCGGCAGAAAATCTTAAATGTTTTTCTTAATCGTCGATAGACCTCCTAACATTGTAAATAAATCAAAAACCCACTCATTTTTATTTATATATAATTTTAGTATCGTCAAACTTTGTAAAATATTAGGGCGACCCAAATATTTTGGACAAATATTGGTTACTTGAAATTTTTTTCATATTTTTCCGTGTTTAAAAAAAACATAAGTACGTTAAAATTGAGTTAATTTTTTATAACAAAGAAGAAAAAAAGAGAGTAACATTGTTAACCAATAATAATTTCCCCTTTTTGTACAAAGTTTGAACAAAATATATTAAGAAAAATATTTTTGGTAATTTTTTATTAAAACAAGTAAAAGTCGTTTTTAAAAGTTTAGCTCAAAAATTGTTTGACTTTGGTGCCCTCCACTATAAATAAAAAAAGAAAATTATGCATTTTACTTATAAATCCATTTAAGATACTTGGTTAGCTTTACAAAAATGTAAATTATATAAATATTCTAAGCACTTTATTAATCTTTAGTTTTGCCTATGGGACAGAGATGGGACTGTGCGCCGCCACTAAAAATTTATTAATAATTTACCATAGTTTCCTAATAAAAACCTCTCCCAAAAATCATGTAAGAACGTATAAATAAATCTCTATTGGTATTGAATGAAAATTATATCAAATTTACTTCGATTAAATCTTAAGTCACATCACTAAATTTTGTTATGATAAGTCTAAACTTTAGCGTGTAGATCCCACTCTCGGAAAACAGTTGAATGTGCATACAACTGTAGGAGACAATTATATTTCTGAAGAAATTTGGTAGAATTAACTTTTGTAAGACCAGAAATTACGCCACCAATTTGTTTAAGACTTGGTCAATTTACCAATTTATCATAGGTCCCATATAAAGTCCACTCCTGGAACTCACTTAAATACACCTAAAACCGTTAGCAAGAAATATTCTGATAGAGAATTTAAGACACACTAGTTTTTATTCGTATGCTTCTATTTTTATTTCAGTTAAAAAAAAAATTCGACCCTCCTACTTTGGTGGGCGCTATATCAGACAGTGATGTTATACATTTTTTTTGAAAAGTCCTTAAGCAGCCCGAAAATAATCCCTATTTTTCCCTGCGCGTTAAAAAAATTGTCTCAACAAAAAATCCCAACAACTTTTTAATGATAATAAATCAACAAAATAAAACCATTTCTATAAATGTATATAAATTGTGCGAATGGTTTTTTTCTTATTTTTTGCGAAAACCCAATAACTTCCCAGCAAAAACTTACATTTCAAAGTAACGAGTTAGGAAGCTAATATAACTACTCTTCACTACTAATACATTGGCATTTTAACTCATTATTTTAACACTGTGTGATGCCATTGGAGGCAAGTACTTACCACCCTCGCTTACAAATAGGGAGTTAAATAAGTCATTACCACGTACGGTTACAAATAGGTTCTTCACATTGGTATGAACAAAACTGAATTTGTCACACAAATTGTGTTTTTAATTTAATTTACTTTCTAATGCAAAATTTGACTACCCTGCATTAAGGACATCAATTAAGTATTTAAATTTTTAATAAATATGATAATTGAATCAATTCTATTTTTAGTTGAAAAAAAATTAAAAATATAATTTTGATTTAATAAAT
Source organism: Pollenia amentaria (assembly GCA_943735925.1). NCBI lineage: Eukaryota > Metazoa > Arthropoda > Insecta > Diptera > Polleniidae > Pollenia > Pollenia amentaria. The sequence goes on along the minus strand of OX031007.1, from coordinate 224,646,664 downwards.
ATTTAAGTTGTTTTGAAATAAATTTTTAATTAAAATATTAATTAAATATCAAAAAATATTAATTGACTTTTCCGTTTTAAATAAAATAGTTTAAGCATGTAGAATTGTTGTTGGGAATTGTCAATATTTAATTAAATAAATTAACACATTGTTTGAAAAGGCAAAGTTTTTTGATCATTTTTTTACTTAAAATGAAAAATATCATTTATTGAAAAAAAATATTCACAATTTCACAATTTTTAGTAATCAATATAATCATTTTGGTAATAGGAGCAAAATCAACAACTTGTTTGCTTGATATTATGCATTTGGTATAAATTTGGTGATTAAAGAAAATTTTTAGTTTTTTCTGTGTATTCAAATCTATCACTAATAGTTTTTCATTTATAACAAATAAAAAAAATGTAAAAACAATTATGTATTTAAAATCAATTTGTATTAGATGCGAATAAATAAAACCTTAAATGTATTTTATTATGGATTAATTATAAATTTCGTTCATCAACTCATAAACAAGTGCCTATGTATCAGATTATATGTCAGCTATTACTTATCTACTTCTATGTAATGCAGATGGTATGAAGTAGTCATTGAAAAGTAAGTTGTTCAGTAATTTCAAGTCATTACCTAGTTTTTGTTGGTTTTATCTAAATCCATAATGGCGCTGCTTTTATCGGAGAAAAAATTAAAAACATTACGATTAAAACTATTTGAAATATATTTAGAAAAAATACTATATAATTTTTGATTGAAAATGAGAAAGAAAATACTTAATAATGATTATAAAAACCATCATTAAATTGCTTAAAAAGGGAGCAGAAAATTGTGTCACATGATGACAAGATTCTTTAAGGTGATTGGTCGGTAGTTCACAACGAGAGTATCATTTGTGATCGAAAATGAGATCATATGCGGTTGTTTTGACTGAGAAGGTGATTCCTAAATTATTTGATTATGATACAAAATGCTAGCTGGGTTAAACATGCATAAATACATATATAAATATAAGCTCCCTTATGTATAAGAACTATTAAATAAAAACTAAATAAACAAAAACAACACATAAAAAAGTGATATAAATTCACTTAAAATCATATTTATGTTCTTTTGGATTTTGTCTGGATACTAGAAAAATTAATTGTTTGCGTGTTTCTAATATGAATGAAGATTTCCTAACAATCGTTCACAGGTATAAGGATAACTTTATTTTTAATAAGTTTCAGTACACTGGAAGGCATAAAAATTTAAACATTCGTCTTGTAACAAAGAGCGGTGCCCATCTTTTAAAAATTATCGATTTCTTGCTCTGGAAATTTTTTTTTAAAAGATTTCCATTCCTGTAAAAGAACACACCAAATTAATTCCAAATTCATAATATCAAGCAAACAAGTTGTTGACTTTACACCTATTACCAAAATGATTATATTGATTACTAAAAATTTTAAAATTTTGAAAAAATATATTCAATAAATGACATTTTTAATTAAAAAAAAGATCAAAAAACTTTGCCAAATGTATCCAGTTTTGCCACATTACTCAAAAGTCCCGACATTTTATTGATTTCAAAAAGTCTGTCCTTTTTTCCCTATGGCTATTTGTTTTTTAGAAGAATATCCCTACGAATAAGGATTTTTTCCTACGTATAGCATCACTGATATCAGAAGACACATGATTTTATGTATTCAAATAAAACGTTTTTACTTATTTCGGTTAATTTTGCCATGTGACAGCTAATGCAAATGTTTCAAAACAATATGTTAAAAACATTAGTATTGAACTTAATTAACAGTCATGTTAAAATCGCAATTAGTTTCTAATCATAATTAGATTTACATCTAACATTTGAAATCTCAAGTAAAAATTAACATGCAAACTAGGCGGAAATGTTAGAGGCTTACAGACCAACAACAATGTTGTTGAGATATTTAATTTTATGACAAAAAAAATTAAATATATTTTATTTTTATCATTTGTTTTTTTTTTTAATTTGAATAATTTTTTTTTTTAATTTGGAATATACACAAAATTTGAAAGAGAATATTAACAAAGTAGCTAACAAATAACATGAATTTGTAATAAAATAGAAATAAACAACCATGACAACAACAAAAATAAAAAGACAACAGGCCAGAGACTGGTATAAATAGTGATACAAGATAAATATCATTAAACTGTCATTGCATGTCGAGATTAAAAACATTTTTAAATAACAGCAACAACAATAATATTAATAATAATAAAATTGTTGTATTAAAAAATTTTATTTTAATATATATAAAATCAAAAAAAAAAATTCAAATTAAAATCTATAAAAAAAAATTACTTTGAATTCAAAATTCAACTTTATTATTTAATAAATAGCTCTAAAAAAATTCCACAAATATAAGCTCTGTTTCTTTACTCTCGGGATCCAAATTTGCACGAAAAGCCTTCCCCTAATTAAAATTTGTTTAAATGGGAGCGGTTTTGATAGAATAAAATTCTTTTTCTTCTTGAACGAAACAGACCAAACTTTTTCTGCGAGCAAATTGTATAAATTGTCAAGCAGCTGTTAAGCATAAACAAAACATAAAAGGCAAATAATAAAAAGTTCATCAACATTTTGGAAAAAGTGTTTAGGAATAAATTGAAAAAGTTTTATATTGAAATATTAAGAAAAATAATTACCCTTATCGTGAAAAGTATTTACCTAGAAATGTATTCCCTTTTCCCTAAAACATGTATGGGGAAGAGAAAAATTTCGAGGGAAAAACTATTCACTTGTTCTTCATGATAGGCGTGAATGTAAGTTATTGTAAAAGTGTTGGTTTTATTTTATTTTCCGTAAAAGTAGTTTATTTCTACAGACATTATACAATTTTTCAAAAGTGGCACAAACTCTTATGGTTTTGTTAAGACTATCAAAACACTTAGACTTTTTATTTTGTCCTTAAAATTTTCTTTTTTCTGTTCCCATACTTTTGTGTAATTTTCAGTGTTGCCGATTGAGAATTCGAAACTTGCACATTACTGTGTCCAAAATTACACATTTTAAGCAAAATTACACACACAAAACGAAAAAGAAGCCTTGATAGAATGAATTCGCCTTGCATTACCTTTTTGTAAGTCCATGTTTGCAAACAAATATGGTTGTGCTTATAAAAAAAGGCAAAGCCTACGAATTGCTGAAAAAAAAGAAATGTACACATGTTTAACGGCACGTCTTCAAGCTCAATATTTTTTTTCGAACACAAGCAATTACGTCGGCCGAAGAACAGAACTAAAATGTTTTTGTACAAGCTTACAGAGCAACCTAAATCAGCTCGTAAGATTTCCTACTGCCTAGCTTGCACGCTGCAATGACAAGCTTATATCAAAGCGTAAACGCTGTGTCATGAACCATAATGTGATCTTATCTTGTTCAATAAAAACCGTCGATATAGAAATGCAGATAAAACCACTAGATTGGCCAAAAAATAGCTAAATTGCCATTACTTTTTAGCAATAGCAGCTAACTTCATTACTTAAATCGGATTTTATTACTAAAATCGGATTTTCCAACTGCAAAGCATTGACATTTTGTATGAGCTAGGGATGGGCAATAAATATCGATATATCAAAATATCGATATTTAAAAAGATTATAATCGATATATAGCCGATATTAAAAATACATCGTTACATCGATATTTATCTACGACTATCGAATTCGATATTTTTTAGATCTGTTTATAATAAAATTTAACATTTTAATTGTTGCGCAACTGCTTACAATACTGTTGTTTTTTAAGAATTGCATCATATGTTTTTAATTTATATTAAAAAAATAACGGTGCTTCTCCATTTTACATTTTCATAGATTACACAGTTCAGTTTTGTCCCGGTTTTTTAAGAGATGACAACAAAAAAATAAGCGCGGAAAAAATATCCTGGAAAGGGTTCCTAGAATTATGCAAAAAATCGCCTTAATTATAGCATATTAGCAGCAGTATATTCATGAATGTTGGAATGTTAGGTTAGGTTAAGAAGGGTTATACGCCTAAGGGCGCACCTCCACTCGGAGACCAATGCGGTCCATTTTGAATCCCTAAAGTTAAAGTTGGAATGTTAATTATAAAAAAAAATATTTGTTTTTTTTTTTTTATTTGAGCATCACGTTCTTATATGTTAAAAATAAAATATTGCACAGTTTACTTGCATAGTATGTATCACAAGTTTCGTTTACCAGCAGTATATAATCCGGCATTATAATGCCAATTAATTTTTTTTTTTTATTCTAGATTTCATATGGCGAAAAAATAAAATTGTTTTTGTATTCTTTACTTATTTTAAAAATTTTTTTTTATTGTAGAATTAACGGCCGGTCCCTAGATTTTAAACGAAAACTTCGTTCGCCTTAAAAACTAAATTTTAAAATAGTTTTTTGTTTTAAATTAAAGTTAACCGAATGAAAGTTTCGTTCGAAATCGAGGGACATAAATTTAAAATTAGAAGAAACAATAAAAAGTTAGAATGAAATTACATGTAATATGTTTGTACATATGTAAATACATATGTATTAACAGGTATGTTAAGTTTTTAAATTTGTTAATAATTTCAGCTTAATACGTTCGATACATCAATATATATCTATATTTTTAATTAATAAATATCGATACTCTTAAAAAATATCGATACGATATATATCGATATATTTTTTCATTATGCCCATCCCTAGTAAGAGCATGAGCATTTATGACAGATAGATAACCCTTTCGCGCTGATTTAGGTCGGTCTGTTCAGCAGCATACATTTTTCAAATTCGCTTTGAATGTTTCTGTTTGATGCAAAAAAATTTGGTAGTCATAAAATAATAAATTGCACGCATATTTATTTATTTTTTAATGTTTGGGTAATTCCATGTCAAATGACCAAGAGTGGGACTCGACCCCTTTCGATTTTAACGAAATTTGGTGCGAAGGTTGCTTTCATCCTCTAAGGAACATATATCAACGAAAAAAAAAATTTGCAAAAGTTATGGCATATTCAAAATGTCATAATTTCACCGAATTCTCCGATTGTGTTGAGTTTATTTTTTCAATATCTCAAAAACTACTGCACATACGAAAATGATTTGTATGTTATTTTAAAGAGAATACATTTTTGAAAAATGTAATATCTGCAAAATATTAAATTTAAAAAAAACTTAATTTTTTATTTTGCTGATTTTTTTTTATATACTACCTCAAAATGTTCTTTAAAAAACCTGAAACGTTAAAAGATGTGTTTTTTTTTTCTTTTTTAAGATAAGATTTTTTTTCTTTCGCAACCTGTAAAAAAATCATCTTAAAATAAAATTTTCATATTGTAATTTTGAGCAATATGTATTTATTAAGTCTGATTTGTTTGATTTAAATTCTTAAAACTTAAATTCTTAAAACTAGAGAATGTAATTTTTTTTTTTTTTTTAAATTTATTCTTTGTTAATTATTTCTTCAAAAAATGTTGAACAATTATTTCTCGGTATATGTTTGTACGAAATATTGTTTGAAAAAAATTATAACAAATCAATTTTTGAACTTGTCTGTCAAAAATGAGAAAATACAACTCAAAGTAAAATTACACACACTCATAAAATTATTACATTAACTGATTGTAGGTTATTAAATTCGTTTGCCGTACTGTTAAAATTTAATAAAAATATTGTTATTCATTATTATAGTTATAGTTATAGCTATCAATTTATTTTTTAACATTAATGTTTGTTATTCAAAAAACAAACTACCAACAAATACTGCTTTCCGTACAAATATTGTTATGTAGTTTGATTTTTCAGTTAATATATATTTTTTTAAAGCAATAACTGTTAGATTCTACGGTATATACTGTTAAATAAAAAAAATTTAAAAATTTTATGTAAAATTCATTTATTTTAAATGAAATGTAAATGATTCGTTTTTTAAATAAGTTTTAAGAAGTTTTAAACGAATTTTCTGTGGGATTTACCTACATAATATTTTGAGTGCATGGAACTGATAACACATGGGCTACACATTTACGTTAGTAAAAATTACACACAATATGTGTAATTCACACAGATTGGCAATACTGGTAATTTGATCTCTTTATGAGTGATCTAAATTTCACGAAATTTACCCTAAAAGTAAAGAAACGGAGCTATTGTCTTGTAAACAGCCGGAGTTGAATTGAAATGAAAAGAATTGTTGTCTTTAAGAATTTTATTATGTTTTATCACAAAATTTGATATGAATTTGATTTTGATTAACATAAATTTAAAATTTGTTTCGCTTTGGAAATCAAAATAAATTCCTGAAAAAAAGTACACTACAGTATGTATTAGCAAATTTTTGTTTTTAAAAACAGATTTTTTTGTTTTAAAAGGTAACTTTTTGTAAACAAAAAGGTACATTTTTAGGTGTGTTCTAGCTGTCGACTCGTAATGAAAACGCAAAATTTTTTGAAATCCGCACAATTTATAAATGCAATTTTCCAAATCCGCACTTTTTTGTGTAATAGAAGTTTTTGATCGAAAAACTCTAAATGTCAGAAACATAGAAAACAGTTTTTTATTATATTTTGTTTTCTCTATATTGTATGAAAAATTTCTCTTAAAAAATAAAATTTTTCAAAAAATGCTTATATACAATTACGGAGACAAGAAATTAAAGCTCAAAAAGTTCCAAGGAAGCGCTTGAGAGATGCGTCTAACTCTATGACCATTCCGGATGAAGCGTAAGTATTTCACAGAAAAAAACAAGTTAGAGTGCAATATTCAGCTGTGCCGAATCTTTGTTACCCTCCATCGACAGGAGTGGGCTCTATATGATAAATACATATATATTATTAACTAAGCTTCACAAAAACAAACGTCAGCATTAAAATTGGTTGCGGCCTAGACATATATTAAATTATTGACAGACAATAAGAAAAATTTATGAGTTTCTTTTTAGAACTTTTAGCTGGCTTGAGTAAAATATCATGATTCGTAACAGTTTTAGCCGCACTAAAATGATTTTTAGGAGCGTAATTTGTATTGGACCTATGGTAAATAATGGACCAATCATCCCGAAATTCTGAAGACTGATTTCTTATTCCAAAAAATTAATTAGAATAAATTTCAATACAGCAGTGTAATTAGTTATAGTGAATTTCACAAAATTGCATGATTTTTTTTAGGCGCAATAAACAGTTTTCCGAGAGTAGGGTTTATATCGGGCCTAGGGTACATTATGGACCGATCTTCACAAAATTTGGCAGTGTGATTTCTCGTCCTATAAAACTGTGGTGCGCCGAATTTCATTATGATAGAATTATTTTTTACGGTTTTAGGCGTACTAAACCGTTTTCCGGGAGTAGGGTTTATATGAGTATGATTTGCAGTCGTACAAAGCGAATTCGTGCAAAATTATATATAATTCCGTGCACTATCATTTATGTTAGTTTTTGTATCAAAATTATCAATTTTTTTAGGGTGGTGGTTCCACATTTTGATTCATAGTTCTGATCCTACTGAACCCATGTTGCTGGATTTCAATCCCAAACTGCTTAGGATAACTACAAGCAATTTGAGACCAAGTTTGTTCTTTTCTTTTGCGTTTTTCGAAAGTGAGCGTGTTTTCAACAGACGGACAGACGGACATGGCTAAATTTACTTAGAATTACTCAAGGAGCCAGAATATATATACTTTATGGGGTCTTAGATGTATAATAAAAAAGTTTCAAACGGAATGACAAACTTAGTGTACCCTCATTCACCACTAGTGCTGGTGGAGGGTATAATAAAAATAGATTTCAAGAAAAAAAATTGTGTTATTAATTAAAAAATTAATTAAATTTTCCCCACTAAAAAAATTAATAGTATCAATTAAATATTTTTTTGGATATTAACAAAATTCTTTGCAGTAATGTTGTTGATATAAATAAAGGTTATTTCACGTGATTAAATTTATAATTAAGACTGATTTTACTTTTGATTAATGATATAATTGAAAAAAAAAAAACAAAATTGGTCAGTATTTTGTCTGTGTATCCCTATTCCATTTTATAACAATTCAAAAATTTTTGATTTTATATTTGTAGTTCTTTTTCGCTTGATCTTAGAGGTGATTTCACCACCTCCGGGTAGAAGTTCTGTGACAGAAATCCTTTAATTAGCCGCAACGCTTAGATTTGTTGTGTTGACGGCACACATGTAGGAAATTATAAAGCCCGTGGAAAAAGACTGTCTATACACAGGAAAAATTCTGCAATGTTTTTCATCAATTAAGCCATTAATCAAAACTTAGGTTTAGTAAAAATTTAATCAAGCGAATTCAACGATTAATTAAGAAAATTATTCGTTTAATTAATACTATTAATTTGTTAACTAGTGCAAATTTAATAAATTTTTTTAATTAATATCACAAATTTTTTAATTGTAATAAATTTTTTCTGTGTATTACAATAGAAAAGTTTAAAGTTATGATAGCTAGTAGTTCAAGTAATATTTTTTAATATTTAACTTAAAAATGATTTATTTAAACTGATTTTTTTTATTTAAATATGTGGTTTCGAAACCCATATTCGGACAGTCGATGCTTGTAGACCAGCCACCAGCCACGATTTCTTAACTTGGCGAATGAGTGCCGCAAGACGCTTTTATCAAACTACGTAACAAAGTGATGATAAAAAAGGCTTTTAGGTGACTCTGGCTATGGCTTGCAGTCATTTTTTCTTACACAGTACAAAAGGCCACACCCAGGTTCCAAGGAGCATAATTTTAAGAACAAAAATTGTTCAACTCCCTATTTAGTTGAAGGAACTAATTCGTTTTAGGTGCCTTCAGAGTTGTTTTATTTAAATTGTATATGTTTGCTCAGCTTTTCACATTTTTAACGTAAAATCGCCAATATTTTAGAACCTGATGTTGAAAGTAACGACGGTGAGGAGATCAAATTGTTATACACTTGATCATTTAGGTGATAAAGCAGGGGATTGTCTTTCGTTTTCTTTATTAATGTCCTGCACACCGAAACTTTTAGCATTTTAAATGACATCCACAGGTCTATATAAGCCACATAAAACCGCAATTTCTTCTCTTCTCCTCGTGCATTGGTTAAAACTAACACCTCCCGTTGTATGGACCGCCATTTTGTTGTAGGCCAGTTTCTGACTTATGTTTCCCTTCCAATCTACCCATGTCTTTATTACACTATTGTGTACATACATTGATATTTTATAAGTCGTTGATCATTTTTAGAGTACCACAAACGAAGCTGTTGGGATTACTGAATAGAAGTGGAGATTAGATAGATTCGGCTTCTAAACAACGGGTGGGTGTATAATTTATTTTCTTGCAAAGCTACTTTTTGTTTAAAAGGTGCTGTTTGCTTAAAATGTACTTTTTGTTTAAAAAATAATTTTTGCTTTAAAGTTACTTGTTTGTTTAAAAGGCACTTTTTGTTTAAAAGGTAATTTTTGTTTAAGAGGTACTTTTTGTTTAAAAAATTCATTTTGTTTAAAAGGTACTTTTTGTTTAAAAGGTACTTTTTGTTTAAAAGGTACTTTTTGTTTAAAAGGTACTTTTTTTTTAAAAGGTACTGTTTGTGTAAAAGGTACTTTTTGTTTAAAAGGTACTTTTTGTTTAAAAGGTGCTTTTTGTTTAAAAGGTACTTTTTGTTTAAAAGGTACTTTTTGTTTAAAAGGTACTTTTTGTTTAAAAGCTACTTTTGTTTAAAAGGTACTTTTTGTTTAAAAGGTAATTTTTGTTTAAAAGGTACTTTTTGTTTAAAAGGTACTTTTTGTTTAAAAGGTACTTTTTGTTTAAAAGGTACTTTTTGTTTAAAAGGTACTTTTTGTTTAAAAGGTACTTTTTGTTTAAAAGGTACTTTTTGTTTAAAAAGTACTTTTTGCTTAAAATGTACTTTTTGCTTAAAATGTACTTTTTTTAAAAGATAGTTCTTGTTTAAAAATTATTTTCAAGTTAATATTTCAAAGGATTCTTCTTGGTTTGCAGCCACACGAACAAGATTTTCTTGATAGTCTTTTACATACACTGTTTGTCAAAATTTATATAAATTTAAAACTGTGACGTAGGCTGCACGCAATTTTTAAGTAATTTATTTTCAAGATGTCATCAAGAGAACAATTTATTAAGACAAATGAAAAATTTGCTCATTGAAATTCTAATCAGCTGTTAAATTGAACGTAAAATTGCCAAACAAATTGAAAGGTAAAATTGAGAGCAATCTCGTGGTCAGTTTAAAAAGGGTGAGTGTGTTAGTAAAAAAAAGTGAGAGTGAGAGCAAATTGAAAGGAATTGAAAGACAAAACTTGTTCGTGTGGCCTCCAAGTAAGGTAGGTTTTTTTTGTCCATTTTTCCCCAATATTGGTTTTAGAAAATATTTTTGTAAAAATATGAGTTTTTTTTTTAAAGCTAATTCTTTAAGAAGCTTCTCAGTAAAGTACTTCTTGTTTAAGAAGGTAATTATTTTAAAAATTGTACTTTTTTCTAAAAAAAAAGTACTTTCAGTTAAATGTTAAAAAACTTTTTTTCGAAAAGTCTCCTTTGTGTAAAGCAGGGCATTTTAAAGTTACCCATATACCCTTTCAGAAAATTAGTTTTACATTTCTGTTAAAGGTATTTCTTTAAACAAAGAGGTGGTGGCATTTATTTATTTGCTTTATTTCAATTTTAAGCAAAAATTCATATTTTCAAAGATTGTCACTATAGATTGAATTTAATTTGGAATGGAAGTTCATGTTTTAAGTAATTTTTTTTTTTTTTTTTGTTTTTATGATAATTTTTAAGTAGTGATATCGGCGCTGATGTACGAATATTTGGGGGCGACTTTTGTTTTTGTTTTTTTAATTTTAATTTTTTCAAAGATAAAGATTTAAATTTGAGTGGTTAAACTGGTTGTGGTTGATTTTAATTATGACGCGTGCTATAATTTAACAAGACAAATTGATACTCGCTCAGTCGCACAAAAAATGAAAACAAAAAAAAAAAAAGATTTGTATAATTTAGGAGAAACAATAACGAAGCACTGAAAACAGATATCGATTTGGAATTCAATATTTTGTATCTGTTATTTTACGATGTAAATGTAAATCTGTATAAATATTGTTTTAAGCATTCATATAATTTAATAGTATTGGGTGTATTTTTAGCTGCACTAGAACTATCGATATCGAATAATTTGGTTTGACAGTTAATGAGATTAATGTGCTTTTTTCACAACACAAGTGATTGAACGTGTAGTAAAATTTATATAAGAAACACTCAAAAAACTGAGTGCTTTGCATATAAATTTTACTACGCGTTCAATCACTTGTTTTGTGAAAACTGCACATTAACATGGTCTTAATATCACAAAATAAAACTAATTATAATGCTAGCCATATCAAAAAACGGTTCTATGTAAGATGTGAAAGTATATTTTAGTTAAACTGTTGGCCCCTTTTTTCGTCAAATATTTGACAAGTGCAACCGTAGCTTAACGCTTGCCAATTCGTCATGAATCGTGCAACGCTAGAATACCGCTTCCAAATTGTGGAAAAGTTTATAGAGCACGTCGCCTATTTCACGAAGCTTATTTTTGATTAAATGGCTACGATAATAAGTAAAATTGGGGTATTTGGAGCGAAGACAATCCCCGAGCCTTTAACGAATCACCATTACATTCATTAAGATTGACTGTTTGGTGCGGTTTAGACGCTGTCGGCATCATTGGTTTTTATTTCCTTCGAAATAAGCATGGAGCTTCCGTAACGGTGAATGGCAAGCGCTATCGAGTCATGCTGACTGAACTATTGCTTCCAAAAATGAATCAGCTAAACATCGACGACGTTTGGTTCCAACAACTTGCCATACAGCGTGCTTAACAGTCGATTTATTGCAAAATCAGTTTGGTGATAACTTTATTTCCAGAAGTGGTCCTGTTCACTGTCCCCGTCGTTCGTGCGATTTGACGCCTCTAGACTAGCTTTTATGGGGCTGTAGGAAGTCATTTGCTTATATTGACAAACCAGAAACTCTTGAGGAACCCAATTATCAAACCACCAGTGACGCCATATGGCCACTGGACTGATCGTGTGGACCATGTACCTCGAAGCCGCGGCGGACAATTGCCGGAAATCATATTAAAAAAAGAAATACCTTGAAATTATCTACCAAATTATAATTAAAAAAAGTCATTCCAACAATATTTCTGTCTGGTATTATAATTTCTCCTATGCAGCTTATAAAACGCCGTACATTAAAATTGGGAATAAATTGTAGTTGATTAAAAAACTATTTTGGATAAAAGTTTTAGTACTGTTCTTGTATATACAGGGTGGCACGGAATGATCTATATGGTTCAAATTGTTTATAACTTTTTTATCTATGAAATTGTTTTATACATGAGGAAATTGTTTTTACATCTACAATTTTTTATTTATTTATTTTTTTTTTTTTTTTTTGGGAGGGGGGTGTAAATCTAGTTTTATTTCTTCTTCGATTAATGTATTTACTTTTTTTGTAATAAAATCTTGCTTAGCCATTTTTGCTATTCATTTCACCATTTCTAGTCGTGAAGAATTGGCAACACTGTTGTCCAAAAAACTTCTGGATTAAATTAAAGGAAAGGTAAAAGCGATTGTACGCTGAAAACTACACCATATTCATAAAAAATATTTTGGTTAATAAAATGTTTATTAAACAAATTTTTATAAAAACTTCGTTTCATAAACCTGCCATAAACCTAAAATATTTTTTATGAATATGAGGGTTAAATAATAAATATTTGACATTTTAAAGAACTATTATATCAAACTCATTAGGGTGTCCCTATCAAAAAACATTTTAATTTGGCATCAAAAAATGCCCATCCAATTTTAATCGCGATTTTAGTATTTTTGGATGAGAAGTATCCAAATAATTTTAAACAGAACTGAACAGCTCCGCCGATTTTTATGAAATTTTTTAAGTATATCTGGTTAGTATAAAGAATAGATCGTGAAGTATATTGCATAACGTTAAGGGTCATCCAGAAAATATTTTCCTATTTGTTTGCCAAAATTTTTCCTTTGTATCGAAAAAATCAACTTGAAATTATTGTTGTCATTGGTGTTTTATGTTTTCCCTTTTTTTTATCGGCGGTCATCGCCTTCAGCTGTAAATTCCTCTTCCTGTCATAGAACCCATCCACACATACTTAGATCACGTTCGTTACCTTTTACCTAATTTTTTTTTTTTTTTTTTTTTTTTTTTAAACCAAAATAAAAAAATAAGAACAACATTTGCCGGGTCACCTAATAATTTATACAAACCTGTTCCATTTTTCTTAAATTTCCTTTACGTTAAATTGATTTGCATAAAATCAACAATATTTATTACATTATTTGTCCACTTAAATGGTTAATTGTTTCAATTAATGACTCATTAAATATCTCAAAGGAATAAATAACTATTGACAATATATTTTTTATATTTATAAAGTTTAACAAAAAAAAAAAAAAAAAAAAAAAAAAAAAAAACTTGTAAAAAACAAAGCAGAAACGTTAATAATAAATAATTTTTGAAAAGGCGCTAACATCGACTACTAAACTTGTTTTTGGATGCAGAAAAACCTACAAACCGAACAGGTTGTTTGGGAATCGGTGACTGAAAGTTTTATTAAAACAAATGTCAATGTTTTATTATATTATTGAACTTATAAATTAAATTTAAGTCAATTGATGGGTTTTATTATAAATGAATCGTAAATGGTGATTTCATATGGAGGTACTTTTCAAAAATTTTATAATCAGGCTAATTATAGCAAATTTTTCTAATAAAATACTTTTTATAGGACTTTTTCTTTTAAATACAGATCTAGTGTATTGATAGCAAAACTGTTTGTACTAAATTTTAATACCTTTACAGTTAACGTTCTCCAGATATACAAAATTTGCATTGTCCTTGTATTGGAGTTGTCACGCCCACTTTTCCAACCCAGCTCACTTTTTGGCAGAAAACCAAGCTACTTGTACCAAATTTTGAAATTTTTTCTGTTACTTTTCTCCAGATATTAAAAAAATATATTGTCTTTAAATGGGGGTGACACGCCCACTTCTCCAATTAATTGATAATTTAGCTATTTCTAACAAATTTTAATAAATTTAGATGAACTGTTCTCAAGCTATAAAAAAGGATATATCATCCTTAAATGAGGGGTGTCACGCCTACATTTTCAATGCCACTCGCTTTTTAGCAGATGTTATAAATTGATAACCAAACTATTGATACCTAAATTGAATACGTTTGCCGTTCTCAAGGTTAATAAACACCAACAAATACTTTGTATGGGCGTGGCACCGCCCACTTGGCAATTTACAAATATGTATTTGCTATTTACTATTCCTTAAAATTAATATAGGAAAATATTAACAAAAATTGTTTTTAAAAAAATACTTTCTAATGCATCAACTGGTTGAGAAGAAAAAAATCTTTTAGAAAGTTGCTGTTATAAATTATACGTTGTTTTAAATTAAATTTAGATTTTAATCGAGATAAAGAAATTTCATGTAAAAGTGTAAAGAAATTAATTAATACCGCCTGGAGTTAAAGAAATCATTCTATAGATTTTTGTAAGAAAAACTACAATCAATTCTTTTAAATCTCTGTGCACCAGGACAATTGCATGTCATACTTTTTGTTGCCATACTTGTTCAAGCAAATATTTCCCATTCTGCTGTGTGTGGCAACATGTGGTTGTTGTGGCATTGACTCTGGTTTTTGCATATGAAAATAATGCAACACAAAAAAAAGTTGAATTATATTTGCATTTATGGACCATGCTTTTTTTTATTGTTTTTTTTTTATATATATACACTTTTTATTGTTTTTGTCTGTCGGAATTTTTTGCATTGGTTTTTTTTTTGTCGATTTGCAGACAATTGGACACAATATGAAATTGAATTGTTGCACTTTATTAAAAAATAATAAAAAACAAAAAGCAATATAAAAAAAAGTAAAATTATTATCGTAATTTTTTAATTTACACATCACTGAATTTAATTGCATCACTAAGACTTGTTCAAACAGCAGAGAAAAAAAAGATCACAGTGCAAAAAAAGCGTTGCGATTGTTGCATTTGTCATAAATGCAGATGTGTAAGTACCAACAAAAAACAGCTTTATGAAAAGAAAGAGGAGATTTAAAGAAGTGAAGGTGGCATTTTTAACCAAACCACAACTTCAGGTTGGCTACAGCTCATCAATATGTGTATCAATGTGGCAAAAATAACAATGAACTCTCGAATTATAAAATATGCAAATTTAATAAACTTTCAGTTTTTATTATACATTTGTTTTTTTATCATAAAAGGCATAAAAAAGAGTATTTTTTTATTTTAAATAAACTTTATAGACTGTCGTGCAGTGGGAACAAAAGCTTAAATTTTACAGAATTTCTTGAGAAATAGAGATTTTTATAGAAACTATTATTAAAATTTGTTCTTTATAGCACATGGAGATTTTTTTTTTTTATATATATAAAAATTTTTCAAAATTTTCTATTTACGGAAAAATTTTGTGAAAATGTTCTATTTATAAGAAAATTTGTAAATATTTATAGGAAATTTTGTCACAATTTTCTATTAGAATGAACTTTTATGAAAATTTTCTATATAAAGGAAATGAATATTTTCTATTTATAGGACATTTTATAAATGATTTTGTAAATAAAATTTCAAAAGCTAAAATTTTACATAATTTCTTTTTAAATATAAAATTTATAGAAAATGTTGTTTAAATTTGTTCTTTATCGCACATCGAGATTTTTTTTTTATAAGAGAATTTGTTAAAATTTCCTTTTTACAGGGAAATTGGGTAAAACTTTCTTTTTATAGCAAAATTTTATCAAAATTTTCTATTTTTAGGAAATTTTGTCAAAATAGGGAATTTTGTGAACATTTTCTATTAATTGGAAATTTTGTCCACAATTTTTTATTTATAGGAAATTTTGTTAATTTTTGTGAAAATGTATAAGAAATTTTGTGAAAATGTTCAATAATAGACAGTTTTATCACAATTTTTTTTTTGTAGGAAGCTTTGTCAAAATTTTCTATTTAAAGGAAATTTTGTGAACATTTTTTAGGCAATTTTGTCACATTTTTCTATTTGAAGGATTTTTTGTGAAAATTTTCTATTTATAGGAACTTATGTAAAAATTTTCTATATAAAGGAAATAAATATTTTCTATTTATAGGAAATTTTTTCAATAACTTTGTTAATAAAATTTCTAAGTGTTTTTAACATTTTCTTTTTATAGGAAACTTTGTCCAAAATTTTTTATATGTAGGAAATTTTGCTATAATTTTGTATATATAGGAAATTTTGCTATAATTTTCTTTTACGGGGAAATTTGTTAAAACTTTTTTTATATGAAATTTATTTAGTTTACGATTTTCTATTTTTAGCAAATTTTGCGAGAATTTTCGGGTTATAGGAAATTTTGTCCAAAATTTTTTATTTAAAGGAAATTTTGTGAAAATGTATAGGAAATTTTGTTAGAATTATCTATATGTACTATTGACCAAATTTTCTATTCATTGGAAATTTTATCACAATTTTCTATATGTAGAAAATTTTGTCACATTTATATGTTTCATTCCAAATAATATGTGAGGAAATTTCCTCACAATTTTCTTTTATGAACATTTTTTATTTATAGGAACTTATGTGAAAATTTTCAATACATAGGAAATTAATATTTTAAATTTTTAGGAGATTTAAACAAAAGTTTTTATTTTTAAAAAATTTTTTAAAAAAAATTTCTATTCCCACAAAACACAAAACTTTTTCATAATATACACAGAAAAAAGTTTTTTATCAATTAAAAAACGGTGTAAAAAGTATTTATATTTAATTAATGAGATAATTGAAATTATTATTTTTTTAGTTGAAAGAATATCAAAAATATAATTTTGATTTAATTAATATTTAAGTTGTTTTGAAATAAATTTTTGATTAAAATAAAAATTACATATCAAAAAATATTAATTGCCTTTTTTCGTTTAAAATAAAATAAAATAATAAAAAACTTATAGAATTGTTCTTGGGAATTGTCAATATTTAATTAAATAAATTAACACTTTGTTTGAAATGGCAAAGTTTTTTGATCATTTTTTTTTTTTAATTAAAATTAAAAATATCATTTATTGAAAAAAATTATTCATAATCTTACAATTTTTAGTAATCATTATAATCATTTTGGTAATAGGAGCAAAATTAACAACTTGTTTGCTTGATATTATGGTTTTGGTATAAATTTGGTGATTAGAGAAAATGTTTAATTTTTTCTGTGTATAAGAAATTTGGTCCAAATTTAGTGTTTTTAAAAAATTTTGTCAAAACTTTCGATTACATTTAAGAATTTTTGTGAAATTTTCTATTATAAGGAAATTTTGTCAAAATTTTCTATTTTTAGGAGATTTTTTCAAAGTTTTCTATTTTGTACGAAATTTATTAAAAATTTTCTTTTTATAGGAAATTTTGCAAATAAAAGTTTTCAAAGGAACTATTGTCAAAATATTCCATTTATAAGAAATTTATTATTAAAAGTTTTGTCAAAATTTGCGTTTTATAGGAAATTTGGCAATAATATTTTATATATAGAAAATTTTAGTAAGAATCCTATTTAAAGGAAGTTATAGCAACTTGTGTAATGTTTCCATTCTTTCACAACTCTGTCAGCATATTTTTTTCTCCATTTAATTTTAAACAAAATATATTGAAATTTGTTTTGCGATTTTTTACATAAATACATATTGTGTGAGTATATAATTTACTCTACTTTGTTGTTGTTTTTATTTAAATTTGTTTTTTTTTCAATATTTATTTTTAATAGATTTTATTGTATCATTTAAATTAATAGTGTTTGAATTTAGCCACAATAAAAATTGCATTTATTTAGATGCCATTTCTAAATGCGGCTCAAAATTCAATTTATTTAAAATAATTTTTTTTTATACAAATAAAGTAAAATATAAATAGAGAAAAAATTTAACAGATAAAAATCAGTAATTAAAAAATTTATTATTTGGAATGAAATAATATGTAAACACAATACGAAAATAATAACAAATGGAATTTAAAAAGGTAAATAAAACAAAGATTGTTATTATTATTATTATTTTGTATATTGGAATAGTAATAAATATGTAATTATAATAAAATAATTGAAAATATTTATGGGAAAAGAAAATACATAGAATTAAATGCAAATAGTAGGATTAGAAATTTTTTAATGAAGTGATTTAAAGATAAAGCATCATTTAGTCGCAAGTTTCTTATAAGAAGATTTTTTTGGAATGTTTGCTATTTGGAAAGAATATGCAAAAATTAATTTTTTTTTAAGGAATGTATCGTGAATGTTAGACAGTAAAAATTTCGACCACATTTTAAAATTTATCAGCAATTGTTGCCTTACCTATTGACCAAAAATTCTGATTTATCCGCATGCAATCCCAGCCATTTGTGGCTCTACAGAAATGGTAGCATTTTCTAACACATTCTGCAATGTCTTTGCGCAAGTGTAGCATTTAAAAATTAATGATGCTTCAGATAGTCCGGGTTTCCCTAAAAGTAGTTTCATCAAACCATCTCTGACTGGTAATGAGATGAAATTTATGTGCCTACTTAGTTGCCTACTCCTTGAGAATGAAACACCTTTATTATATGTCGAACCGTCACGATTCAAGGTGGTTCCTGCATGTGCCAAGGATTCAGCTATACAGTTTCCATGTATGCTCCTGTTTTGAAAAGGACATACCAAAGGTTAACCACGACATGTCTCGCTATCTCCTTCAGAGACATCCGGCATTCTCGGACAATTTGCGATGTGATAAACACACTCTCCAGAGATCTTATGGCCGCTTTACTATCAGTAAAAATGTGAATATCCCTGCCAGATATCCCACCATACCGAATGGGCCTCGCGGCTGTGCCTAAATGACACTGCAATGATCCGGCAGCCTAAGAGGAATGATCCAGTTCAACTGCTCGGAGTAAATACCAAAACCGACACCATGCAGTGCTTAAGACCCGTCGGTGAATATCCGCATCGCATTCGCGGGCATTCGTAGGTCATCGTAGTTAGCAAAGCTTTAAAAAGGCTTACGGTGAATACAGGATCAAAGGTTGGCTCAGGTGTGACATAATCAACGTCAGTATGCCAATTTTTCACTAAAAAGTCAGTTTTTTTTACGTAAAAGTCGCATTTGCAGTTAAAAGTTACTTTTCCACTAAAAAGTTTATTTTTCACTAACAAAAAAGTCACTTTATCACTTAAAAGTTCATTTTTTACTAAGAATTAGCTTTTTCACTAAAAAGTCATAATTTCAGTAAAAAGACACAATATCAGTTACAAAATACATAAAACTAACACGTCACATTTCACTAAAAATTCACTTTTCTCTAAAAAGTTACTTCACTGCTGGTGTCTTATAATTGAGAGTTCTTCTGTAAACAATGGACGGAATACAACAAAAGTGAAACAAACATGTATAACGGGTAAGTAAATAAAAATATTCTCTCACTTTGACTTAAGTCAACCCCGATGACAAACTGTCATTAAATTGAGTCTAATGAGTCGTTTCTACGATGTTACTGAGTCATCGCACTGATGAAATGTTTTATTGAACTTTTTTTTTTTTTTTTTTTTAATATTACCTATGCTAATCCCGCAAAGCTATACGCTTGTCTGCAGGAGACCAGAGTCTCTGGCGGTAATGGAACCCGCAACCCCGGCGCTGATAGACTAGCTCACTACCAGCTAGCCTCCCGGGCCATCCTCTTTAGTTCTGTGATTCCGTAGTGTTAACCTATTTATGACGTTATTTGAATTTTTGACCCCGATGTCAATTTGGACAAATGATGTTATCGCTGACATCGCAATGATGTAAAGTGTCATGGGGTCAAAAACGAAGACATTTTTCATAGTACTTGTGCCAAAATACAACAGCATTATGACGCTTTTTTTATGAGTGCATATATTGCCCTTGTTGCTTTTCTGGTGACATGGTATATCTAAGCGTTCCATTAAGGGTTGTTCCTCGTTTGATAATCCGATATCCCTGCGGCCGCTTCGTTAAGTCTTAAATTCAGAGCTTCGAAATAGTTGTGTCATCAAATCCAGTCATAGATATTACTAGATCGTCAGATCAGTTAGTGCGGAGCCTAATCATCAATTTTTTATAAAGGTCAACAAAAGAGAAGTTATGACGTCATCCTGTGGGCAACCCCTAGTATCTTTAATAGTCCTCGACGAAACACATAGATCCAAATTGATTACCCTGGATGCCAGCATTTCCGTTATCAAGTTCCTTAAAATAACTTGAACACTTTTCCTTTTTAGGGCAAGAGCAATTGCATCGTGAAAGTGTTGTCGAATGTCGATGAACTCACAAAGAGCTATTTGCGTTCTAGCGATAATAATAGTAACGTCGTCCGCAGTAGTGAGACAAACTAGAGTGTCTGGCGGAAATCAATCCAGCCCCTTTCACTGATATACGAGCTCATGGTCAACCAACCTTCCGAGGCACTCATAGGTTTTGACTAAATAAAACACTTTTTCAATACAAAGTAAATTTTTCTTTTTTTATAAAAGGTAACTTTATATAAAAAAAAGTCTTACACCAAAAATTCAAAACTTTTTTTACTAAAACATAATTTTTTAATGTAATTTATCATTGGCTTAGTATAAATATAAAAAAGTAATTAATAAATAAACCAAAGTGTCATTTTAGTTGACCTTAAAATGTTTATATAATAAAAAAGAAGAAATGTAAACAATTTTGATGCTCCTCGTTTATCTTGTTATAAGACCACCAGCAACAACAGCAGCTAAAAAATACACATGAAAATAGAAAAATAATCATACAAAAGTAATAATTCTACTAACTACACGTTTGTCGTATGTTCATTCGACATACATACATGTTGTTGCAGTTGCTTTTTCCCACTATCATCTCTCCTCCATTTTTGTTTGCATTTATTTTCTCGCTGTTGTTTTTGTTGTTGGTAAGTTTATATTCTGGCTGCTGCTGTTGATGATGGTGTTTTAGATTTATTACATCCTAATGTCCTATCAATGCTACAGATATTTACAACAAAAACAACAAAAACACAAACAAGCCAAAAAGCACACAATCAAAAGCAACTAAATAAAGTTGCAAGCAACCATGCCACAGCAACAATACTGCAACGTGCATCAAAAATAAGCAAAAGTGAAAGAGTAAAAAAAGCCACAAAGCAACTTTTTTTATACATTTTGTTATGCTGCATTAATGGATATATCACATCACACACAGATACTCAAACACACACACACCAACACCTTCCAACATTCACACACACACACACACACACATACATAAATACAGATAAATACCATGTGCTTGCAACATTAAAGGCCATAAAACACATTGAATACAAGTTGCTGTGATTGGTCTACTAACTGATGGTATGGCGCCGCCCATATCTGGTTTTGTTGTTGTTTTATTTATTTTTTCCTCATTGTTGTTGCTTTTTTTCGTCTTTTTAATGCTGCCAGGCAATGTTACTTATCTTGTATTATCTCCGTTTTTTAGTAGTGAATTCTTGTGGTTGCTGTTTAGTTTCTACACCATCACAAAAAGCGAAAAACAACAACACTTTTTGCAGGAGCAACAACAACAACAACACAAACTCTAACAAGCAGCAAATAAATATTGATAGTGAATAAAGTTTTTTTTAAAGTGTATTTGTTTGATTGTTGTTTAGCTAGTTTTTGTTTCTTTTCTGTCAGAGTGTTTGTGGGATTTTGTTGTAAAAAAATGTTGAGGAGCCAGAAAAAAGAATGGCGTTTTAAATTTTACTAAGTGTGTGTTTGTTTGAGTTGTAGGGGTATTGATGTATTCGATTATTTTTATACAGGTGTTGATAACATAATAAAACCACCCTGAAGGAAATTTGGGTGCAAGTGTCTCCATGTCACCAGTTTTGTCGACTATTTTGGAGACTTTTTGGCGACATTGTCAAACTTTTCTATTTACCTGAGTATGAAATTAAATTTTGTTATGAATCTATATTTTAAGTTTTGTATTAATAGAATAATTAAATGTTTAAACAAGCAATTTTAAATTCGACATCTTCTTTAAAACAGTACCAAAAGTGTCGACTAGATGTACTTAAATGTACTTGTGATTCTCTGGTACCAAGATCTACATATGGTCCCAAAAGAATTACGTAGTCAATAGTACCAACGTCAGTAAAATATTCCCAATGACACCCACAATGTAATAACATTGTTTGTGGTACAATAAGTCACTAGTATACTGGTGGCTGTGTCAGTAGTGAATCAGTGCAGATGCACTAGTGTCATTTTCTACAGGGCAACTATTCATACACACACACTAACACAGACAAAAAAAATAATAGTATGTAATAGGATTAATCATTTTTACTATTTGAAATATTTTTAAATAAATTATGATGTCTAAAACTTGACTTATTCTGTATAAAATATTTTTGATAAAAGTGTGTCCCTTTAGTGACTTTTAATTAAATAATGTGTCTTTTTACTAGAAGCCAGTGTTCGGAAATATATATTTTATACTCTTCTTTAGCGTTCGGTTCGGTAGATATGTGGAAAACACAAAAGCTAATTTAGTGTTTGTTTAGTAAATCATTAAAAAAAAGTTTCTCTGTTTGTGATCTTAGAGCACAAATATAATACTGAATATATCCAACTCAGCAAAAAGATGTGATCATTTTTTTGGGTTTTTTTTTAACCACAAACTTCGTCATGTTCGGTTCAGTACATTAATGTTCGTTCCTTTCAGTTGTGCTTAGCGCGCTTTTGGCTGGTAAAGAAACCAACGATTATTTTACAGAAACAAAATACATATACGTAAAGAAAACAAGAAGCCAGCAAAAAAATTTCACAAAAACAAAACAAGTACACAATGTGGTGGTTGCTAAACTTTTTTGTTTGCTCAATTCCTTATCAATTCAAAAAAGGAACACAAAGAACATTAAAATATAATTGGGTGATTCACAAGGTGTGCTATCATATCGTTCATATCGTCATAATGTCCTAAATAATGTTTTACAATTGCCTAAAAAATATTGTTGTGTTTCAAACAAAATAAAAATTGTAATGCTGTGTTCAGTGATTCGTTATAAATGTACAGTATAAATCTAAATTATAAGTGGTTGCACACAGCAGTCTGGTAATTATTGTAAGACATATGACTTTACAACTTTATGGCTACCTTGTGAATCACCCAAATGTATGTCTAAGGAACCACTACAATTATTCTGTTTTATAACGAAGAACAGAACACTATATATAATTCGTTACTTTCTTGAAAATAATTGTGAACGGTATTAAGGGTTGTATATCAATATTGTTTATTAAAAAAAATAACACGTTCTTAACAAAATTCAAAATATGCTTTAAAAATTAATAATGCATTAGTGTTAGTTTAGATGTTGATACGTACACAATGTATTTTTAAGTTTTTGTATTAATAAAAATTCACTGAAACAATCCCTGATGATGATCTTCAACGAAGATCGAAATATCGGAATTAAATAAAAAGGAATATTTATTTACAAAAAAACACTGGCCTCGAGCTTGATTAATTTTTATTTATTTAAAATTGGAAAGGTCGAATAATAACATATTTTATTAATGCATTAAATATTTAAAGAAAAACTTACAATGGACTTGCTGTATTTTTTATTTTTTTTTATTTATATAGGAAAAAAGTAACAATTTTTTAACAGTTCTTATTGTTACTAAAAATTAAAAATTATATACAGCGAATTCTTTGGTTTTTAACAAGATACTTCTACAAAATTGAAGCGAAAAAAAGTTTCTGTTAAGAATTCGTCTTAAAAAAAATGCTACAGAAATTCATTCTTTTCCCAAGGAATTTCATGCCATTCTCGTTCTGAAACAAATTGGCGTTTGTGTGTTGGACACTTCATAAATTGAGACACCAATTTGAAGATGCTTGTCAAACACGAAAACCTCTTGCAAAATCATTAAAAATAACACAACAATATATCTATGGTCACAAGCAATAACCGTCTAAGTCGAAATAGTTTTTGAGAAAAGGCGCTTTATATTTATGCTTGCGTTTCTGAAAAAATTAATTGCATTCAAAAAAAGGTAATTCAGAATCAAAGATTCTTATTCCCACAATGCTAAGATAAAAAAAATTAGAACGAAGGTTGTATGTTTTTCAGAAATATTTAATAAAAACAAATATAAACTCAATTGCTTCTTAAGTCGACTTAGGCGGTTATCGCTTGTGACCACAGATATATTGACCTAGACGGAGACTTTGCATATCGGATATGCAACTTCAAACATTAAAATAACATTATTTTTAAATTTTAATAAAGTCATTTATTGACCGCAATTTAAAAAAAAAATATAAAAAATATATAACTGTTTGAGTGCTTCAATTGTTTGGTTTGGATAACACCAAAAATAATTTGAATGAAAAAAAAATATATATAAAAAAAAATATGCTTTTATCAGCAAAAAGTAGCATAAAATGTGCAATTTTATGCATTTTATGACGAAAAATGAAATGGTGATTTTTTAGTGAAAAAGTTACTTTTTAGTAAACAAATGAAATAGTGCCTTTTTAGTGAATGAGTGGCTCTTAAGTAATAAAGTGACTTTGTATACCCTTCCCCACAACTAGTGATTAGGATATATTAAATTTATCATTCCGTATGAAACTTTTTTAATATTCATCTAAGACCCCATAAAGTATATATATTCTGGGTCCTTGAGACATTCTAAGTAGATTTACCTATGTCCATCTGTTCACGCTCACTTTAGAAAGAATCAAAATAAAAGAACCATATCGATGTAAAATTGTTTTTAGGTCGGTCCACAATTTAGCATAGCCCCCCATATTTAAAGCCCACTCTCGAAAAAAAAACTTTAGTGCGCCTAAAATCGTAACAAATAATGCTATTATAATAAATTTTAGTCTGAACAATTTTAAATGGCTAAAAATCATAATGTCGATTTTCCTGAATAATGTTGAAAGTATATTTATTGCAGAACTAGATACAGTAGAATCTCACAGATTTCTTTCCAAATTTTTTATATACCTTTTGCAAACCTACTAAAATGCCGCACTCTACTATTTTTACACAAAATTATCTATAGTAAACAACCTGAGTATCTTTACAAAAGAATAACGTTTTCAAGATCCAACAGACGATACAGAATAAACCCCATTCGATACCGCAAACTAATATCAGAAAGACATTTCTTCGTTAATGCCATTCCTCTTCAAAAATGAACTCTCATCTAATCTACAAACCAAAGGCAATGCTGAGCATTTTAACACTGCAATACTTTCTCATTTTGCTTAAAAAATTTTTGAAACTTATATTTAAATTTATGTCTATTTTTAACTTATTACTAATATCAATAATTTCCCTAATCTCTAAGTAACTACCAAAAATTTGCCATTATATCAGCAGTACTATTATATAAGATTGTCTTGTTGTACTGCAATTTTTCTAAATAAATCGTTTACGCGTAAAACCGTAACGTATAAAAACGTTATAATAAAATTCGGTCTGATACATATTCATATGGCTATAAATAAGACTGTCAACTTTCGTGAAGATCGGTCCAGTATTTACTATAGGCCCCATTTAAAGCCCACTCTCGGAAAAAACTTTAGTACACGTATTATAATAAAATTTGCTCAGTTTTTTTAATCACGTCCCAAATTTCGTTAAGACCGGCCCATAATATACCA
This sequence comes from Pollenia amentaria, assembly GCA_943735925.1. Classification (NCBI taxonomy): domain Eukaryota; kingdom Metazoa; phylum Arthropoda; class Insecta; order Diptera; family Polleniidae; genus Pollenia; species Pollenia amentaria. The sequence goes on along the minus strand of OX031007.1, from coordinate 224,620,896 downwards.
TTGATCCCATATTAAGCGTCACTCCGGAAATATTCTAACTGTATGTGGAGGGTATCAAATATTCGGCGCAGACGAGTATAGCCATCTAATAATCTAACTTTTTATTTATTTATATATTAACCATAACATGGTCAAAAGTAACCATATTATGTTCCAACTTAGCCAAAATTCTCCTCAAATTTACATAATTAAGTCAAAAGTAATCATATTATGGCTAGAATTAACAATAATATGGCCCATGTCAACCATATTATAGTTATTTATTTCCGCCATTTTGAATTTTCTTATTAAGTTAAGTTGTAATTTTATTTGGTTTTTTACTCCTGTTACAAGTCAAGTTATAGGCCCTAATCATGTAAAACGCAACGCAACGTCAAAGAAATACATTGAAAGCAAAAACATTGTCATAAATATTTTGTAATTTTGTTGTTGTCTACAGAAATTCATGTACCGTTTTAACATTTTAAACGCCGCAAGCTATGCAGCGTTTGAAATTTTCAAAACGCAATGTGAATTTCTGTAGAAAGCAACAACAAAATTACAAAATATTTATGACTTTATTTTTGCTTTCAATATAATTCTTTGGCGTTGCGTTGCGTTTTACATGATTAGGGCCATATTTTTGTTTCGTTTTTTATATTAGTTACATATTGTGTTCCACTTTTATACGCTCTCATTTTATTAATTTTCCAGTCAGAGACGACCGACCTTTCGGTAGCACTCATTCCATTTGACTGGTTTGTATTTCAATCAACAATTAAAAGAAAAAAATTGTGAGGATTTTAAGCAAATCAAGCAAATGATTGAAAAGCATTTAACTACTGTGAGGAGCGAAACCACCATAATTTTGTTACTTTAAACTTTAAAGTTTTAAAGTTTAAAGCATATTATTTAAAATATGTGAAATATTATAATTTTAAATGTATTAGTGTTATTATTAACCATAACATGTTTGGAGATCACCATAATATGGTTGTGACTTTTTGATGAAGGAATTTAATAATATGGTTGCCGGTAACGATGAAATGGTTAAAGTAACCCTATACCTTTAAAGTGTATGGTTGTGGCTAGATTTTATTACAACATTATAGTGTTAAATTCAACCATATTTGATGTTTCAAGCGAGCTAAGCATTTTATTTTATTCAGACATTTGTAACAAAGATAACTATGAATTAGCTCTGCGAACAAATGACACAACTTAGAAACTATTTAGCAATACTAAATCGAGATTAGCAAAAGAAGACAAATTCAACTTGGTGTACAATATAACGTGAAAAGGTGACAAGTCTAATGTATGCCAAAAGGCATATGTTGGCACAGCCAAATCTGTATTAAAAACAAAGATTTCATCACACAAATCTGACTTAAAGGCGGTAAACAAACCATTGGAGCAAAAAACTACACTGGCAACCCACTGTGCATTGAGTGGACATCAGCCAGATTTTGACATTGTAGCAGTGTTGCCACTTTGTGGGTAATTACCCGGATTTGGTGGAGTTTTTACGCTTGTGGGTAGAGCGTGGGTAATTTCTTTGAGGTGTAGATTAGATGTTATTTGAAATAATAAAAGGATTTGATTTTAGTGATACATTTTATACCATTTGAGATATTGTTGGTCTTAAAACTTTATAGTATATTCAACCAAAGTCACTGTTTATTTAAAACAAAAAGATTTCCATGGCTTATCAAGAAAAAATTTATAGTGTTTGACGCCTGATGGACCATTAGATTTCGATAAATATGAGCTTTAAAGTCCTTTAAAACACGAAGTTAATTGGAAAAAGAAGGTATTTATACTTAAAAACCCCTGGAGAAAGATATATTTCCAATATGTATAACAAAAAGTAATAAATGTTGTGATTGATTTAACATGCTTCAGTCGAGAAATATTTAGCGCCCTTAACATTTACAGGAATTTTTTTTATTAAATAAAGTATACAGAGGATGAACATTAACAGTTTGCACCTTCCCTAGACAAATGGAAGTATAACTTATACTTTAACCCCCATGTTCATAAAAAAATATTTAAGGTTTATAGCAGGTTTATGAAACGAATTTGCTATGAAAATTTTTTTATTTATAAGTTTTTATTTTATTTTTATTAATTTATTTGAGGTTTTTAATGCCATTATCTTTAAAATATTTTGAACTACTATATGAATCTTAATAGTATTGTTCTTATTAAACACATACAAATCTTTTTTGTATTATACCGATCGACTTTGAATCAGTAACTGAGTCGTCCTACCTGTTGGTGCGACTATGTTGACCTTTTGCGCAAAGTACAGGTCGCAATTGTTAAGATAACATAATTTAATAATATTTGGTTCATAAGTTTTTTCATATAAATCACTTTAAGACGAAAACACCTCAAATAGATATAGTTACCTAATTAATATTCGGCATTAAAAATTCCTATATTATAAGTCTTAGCCGCATATCATAATTTTGTTTTAATAGGTCGATAATTGTATATGGGACCTGACAAGGGAACACTCTTAATTTTTAAAATTTGTCTGTAAATAAATTCTAATTTGTTCTTTTTTGTAAGTTTTTTTTTTATAATTAAGCGTTAAATTGATATCAGGTGTAATTTCATATAAATTGGGTAATTTTGCGTCGTCTCAAGTGCAGTTTTGCATTTTGCCGGTGGTAACACTGCATTGCAACAGTATTGGTACAAGAGCAGGGGTGTCAGCGTCATACACAATTGTGTCAGCAAAACTCACATGTACGCTTACGCTCTTTTATTTTGCGAGCGTAAAATATAATTTTTTACTGCAAAACACTCTCATTCAGCGGGAAATATCGAAATATCGCACGGCCTGTTTTGAGGCCTCTAAACAGAAATAATATATTTATTATTTATTATCTTTGTTTCTGTTTTGTTTTATTTCTGTTTTTAACATTGTACAATGATTTTAAAAAAACAAATTGCTTGTGGTTTTTGTACGAGGTGTAGTGTACTTGTTGTAGTATCAAGAATAACTGTGATGAATTCGCCTTGATGTTGTGTTTATTGAGCTTCTGCAAACTTCAAATTTGAATTTTATTAATTAGTCTTGTAGACAGCGATAACGAGCATACAAGCGGATGAGTTTATTTAAAATTTAATCATTCAGATAGGGAAAATATTATTGAGTTCTGGAAAAATTTAGACGGGGCACTATATCCTGTATTAAAAAAAAAAATTCCTTCAAATGTTTGTCGCTTTTTTCCTCAATATATCTTTGCCAACAAATATTTTCCGATTTGAAATACATTTGCTCAAAACAACGCTATAAATTAACGTCCGCAAACCTAAAAAATGTTTTGTTGTTTCGAAACTGCAATATAAATTTAGAAGATATTATTGGTAAATAAAAGTTTATTTTTATAGGCTAGTAAAATCTTCTCTTTTTATAATGGTGGTTAATAATTATAGAATATTTTTAAACTTAATGGGGTTATTATTTGCATTAGAATGTGCAAATGAATTTTCATTGTTGGAGAGAATTGTATAAGGTTGTAAAAAGACTTCAAATATTGTCAAATGCTCAATTTTTTCAAAAAAAAATCAAAGTTTCTGCAAAATGCAGGTTCCAAATTAAATTTATTTAAATAATAACTGATTGTGTCTGTCCATAACTCAACATTTTTCTACAATTGTATTATTATTAATTGCTCTAAAGTCTTCATAGCAAAATATGTATGCTAATTAGGCCTCGTAATAGGCCTCGCAACCGCAGATTCCTCCCGCTGGGAATAAGAGAGACAAGATTATTCGCACCAACACAATCATAATTGACATCACTGTACAAGAGTATAATTATAACAGAAGATATACACTAGAAACAGTGTGACCAGTTTTAAATAATTTTTAGAGATAAATCTGGCATTCAACATGGCCAAATTATGCTAAAAATTATTTTAAAAAATACTAAAATTTGTTAAAGATTTTTGCTTAAATTTATTACCAATATGAAATTTTATTCGAAACTAAATACATTTTAGTGACTTATTTTTTAACGAAATTGAAATAAATGGTTATCATTTAGCAAGTGGATATATTTTGGTAAAGCATCTGATGCACATAAATATGAAGCACAGATAGTTGAGATACAATTTTAAATTCAGGGGCCCGCAAACCCCTGATACATGCAAAATTTAAACGATTAATGTCTATGATATACATTTTTTTTTAGATCATTTTATTTTTTATAGTTTAAGAAAAGTTGAAGTATTAAAATTAGTATTTTTTAGCAGTTTAGAGAAAGAAATGTGTTCAAATATTTACCTTAAAGAATTTTTATCTTAATACAAAGTAAAATTTTCTTGTACTTTTACATATATCGTAAATCAAAGGGCAAAAAATATTTACAATCAACATGATAAGGGCATTTCTTATATTCCTTGAATATTAAATTTTTTTTTTTTAACAAGACTGGTAAGATGTTTCTTAACATAAGAATTATCCCTTTTCATACGAAATTATTTTAGGTACAACTATTTTAAGTCAAAATTTATGATAATTATAAAAAAAAATCAATAGAACTATTCGTCCAAAGTTTTTAAATAAATAATGTAAAAAATAAATTTAGCCAAGTGCTAAATGAACATTTTGCAGCTAAATAAAAAATTTTAATGCTAAATTTAGCTGAAAAAAATGCCAAAATGGCATTACTGACTAAAAATGCTGCACATTACAAACTTACCAGAAGAGAACACATTAAACTACAAAAGAGACACTGAGAACGTAGCTGAGATTTTCGAAAACACCATAAACAAATATAGATATAAATGTCAGACAAAACAACACCAGCAATCCAAAGCTTACAGTGCACAGTGACAACAAAACTTTTTGATTGGTTTTTTTTTTAAATAAGTATGTTTTTATTGTCATTTGTTATTTAATGTTTGGTGTTTTTTCTAATTACCTGGAACTCTATAGCAAATTTTTACTAATTTGTGGTCGCTGATTTCAAATCTAATCTCCATTTTTCTCTATCAGCTTGACTTTTCGAGATATACCGTTATGTCCAAAATGGAGGCACTTTCACTACATATATTGGAATAACTTGAAAACGGCTCACCCTATTAAGTTAAAAAAAAAAATACAAAACTCGGCAACAATATTATCTTAAAGCCGTGCTTATGCTTACATTGTTTTTAAATGTTTACAGTAGTTTTAGAGATATCGTTGAAGTTTTGAAAAAAAATAAAAATTCTTTAAAAAAAAAGACATTTTTTGTTTTTCAAAAAGTCATAAAAAATAAAAATGCGAGAAAAATCAAAGTTTGTGTCTAAAAAAATTTAGTTAAACAGATTTCGAATAAATTCGCTTTATTTCATTGCAATCGGTGCACGTTTCGATTTTGTTCACAATTTACTGAGACAACTAAATTGATAAAAATCGTGATTTCCATAAAAAAAAATCATTTTTTAATGTTTGTGTTTTTGATTTTGTTTACAATATAAAGTTCCAGTGTGTAACTTTATATTGTGAACATAATCAAAAGTTGTGTTTGTTCCTTTCAAAAGTTAAATTTTGTTCCCTTGTGTAATTTATAAGCAATAAATTTGTATACATATTGTTGATTAGATCCCCTGAAGATGAGCAACGGAGTTGCCTCGAAATATTGGGTACAAAAATAAAAATGTTAAAAATTAAAAAACCAAAATTATTTTTTAATTAACTCGTAAAATAAATGACCTCAAACCGAATCAAATATAAACCACAAAAATTGTAATCGTGGAAAAAGTAATGTTAAAAACAACAATAGTTTGTTTGTTGCCACTGCAGGGACCATAATATGTTTTTTAACCATACTTTAACAATGTTTTTGCTCTGCGTGTAGTTGCCAATATTTACGGTCTTCATAAAACTGGAATTCAAATCGGCAAATTACTAATTGTATTAAGCACGTCGAAACATAGTGGGTCTTTAAAGTGAAAATCGTGAAAACCATTAATAAGATTAACCGTTCCATTATTGAATATGTGTTGAAAGTTTTAAAACATTTGTTGTATTTTATGTTGTTATTTAGTTTTTATTTTGCGTGACGTTTTGAATTGTTGTGGGTTTATTAACTACACAGAAAAAAGTTTTCTATTTATTAAAAAAATGGTTTAAAAAGAATTTAAATTTAATTAATGTGATTATTGAATCAATTATTTTTTTAGTTGAAAGTAAATTAAAAAAAAAAATTTTGATTTAATTAATATTTAGGCCCTAATCATATAAAACGCAGCGCAACGCCAAAGAATAACTTTGAAAGCACAAACAATCAGCCATGTTCTGGAAATCGAATTCGAGTGAAATTGAAATCGAACAAATTTTCAAAACGATCCTTATTTAAAGGTTCATACTTTGAGCCCCACTTATATTTATTAGAATTACTCTAAAAGTCATGAAAAACTATGGTAACTTTTAAAAAAATTTTGCTGAAAATTTCTTTCGATTTAAATTTCACTCGATTTCGATTTCCAGAGCATGCCCCAATGTCATAAATATTTTGTAATTTTGTTGTTGCTTTCTATAGAAATTTACATTGGGTTTTATAACTTCAAACGCTGCATTGCTTCTGTCGTTGAAAATTTTAAAACGGTACATGAATTTCTGTTGAAAGCAACAACAAAATTACAAAATATTTATGACATAATTTGTGCTTTCAATGTTATTCTTTGGCGTTGCGCTGCGTTTTACATGATTAGGGCCCTAAGTTGCTTAGAAATAAATTTTTAATAAAAATATTAATTAAATATCAAAAATTATTAATTGATTTTTTTCGTTTAAAATAAAATAATTTAAACTTGTAGAATTGTTGTTGGGAATTGTCAATATTTAATCAAATAAATTAAAACATTGTGTGAAATGGCAACGTTTTTTGATAATTTTTTTAATTAAAACTAAAAATATTATTTGTTGAAAAAAAAATATTCACAATTTTAAAATTTTTATTAATCAACTTGTTTGCTTGATATTATGAATTTGGTATAAATTTGGTATTTAGAGACAATTTTTATTTTTTTTCTGTGTATGAAACATTTAAAAAAATAATAATTTACTAGATCTAAATTCAGCAATTAATTTTTCTTTTTCATATCATTTTATTAATACATTTTTTATACATTTAAAATAATTATGCGCATATTTTATAGATAAAAATGAAACAAAATATTTTTTAAGTTTAAAACTTGTTAATTAATATTATTAACTCTGTAAAACATGGTGTTAACATGCCCTATTTTGTTGTTAAAAAAAAGCACTCACAAAGTCAACAAAACACAACAACATAATTATGCAAATTTTCTTTGACAATTAAGGAATTGTTGAACTAAAAAATTCATACATGTGTTAAAGAATATTGATTGTGAGCAATAAAATGTTGTAAAATTGTTAAACATAATAACATTTTTTTTTTCTTTTTTATTTTTAGGTAAGTTTCTTAAAGAATAAAATGGGTAAGTGGAAATGATTTTACAAAATTTTATAAGATGACAATTTTTGGAAAAAATAATTTTACAATAAAAATAGCTAAATGTACAAGAAAAAAACATGGTTGAAGTTTGGTTAATACAGCTATATTAAACTAACTATTGTTGTTTTTAACATTTCTATTGTCACGATTAACAAAAATTTTTCTTATATAACCTTTTAAAGAATTTTTGTCCCATAGGCAAAACTTAAGATTAATAAAGTTCTTAGAATATTTATGTTATATATATTTTTGCAAAGCTAACAAAGTACCTTAAATATATTTGTAAGAAGAATTCATTATTTTTACTTTTTATTCACAGTAGAGGGCTCCAAAGTCAAAAAAATTTTGAGCTAAACTGTTAAATAAAAAAAACGACTTTTACTTGTTTTACTAAAAAAAAATTGCTTTTTTTTTTTAGATTTAATTCTATAAGCTAAATTTCAGTTATGTATTTTATAAAGCTTTTTTGTAATTTGTAAAAGTTCTATTCCTAAATATTTAAGAATGACTTTATACACTACCAGACTATTATATTGTATTTAATATTTTTTATGTATGTATTTTATAAAAGCTTTATAAAATACACAACTGAATTTTAGCTCATAAAAAAAATTTGAAAAAAAAATTAAAAAATAAAAAAAAATTATGAATACAAAAAAGTAACTTATGAAAAAGAAATAATTCCCAGATTCTAAAAAAATTGCCAAAAACTTCATTTCTTAATATATTCTTTTCAAACTTTGTAGTTTAGTTGACCACTAAACGCACAAAATGGGAAAATTATTTTTGGTAAACAATATTACTGAGAAACATTTTTGTACTGTCGTAAAGTTCGAGCTATTTTTTTGAACTCCCCGAAATTGCTAAAGTTTAGTTTTTTTCAGAATACCTCAATTTTTATTTAAGATTTTAGTACTTTTTGGAGTGTTTTAACAGAATCTGCAAAGCAGTCCTAGAATTTTCTGCCGGAAATATAAAATTTTGAGTTACATTTTCTAAGTTACCAAAAAAATTACAAAGGGGTAAGTTTATGATGGTACAGCTAAAATTGGAAAATATTAAGTTAGCAATCTCTTTTTTTTCTTTACCATAAAAAATTAACTCAATTGTTTTGCACTTAGGTTTTTTTAAAAAACAAGGAAAAATATGTAAAAAATTTAAGGTAATCCATATTTTTTTTTGCGGTACACCCTAATATTTTACAAAGTTTGTCGATACCAAAAATATATACACATAAAAAATGAGTGGTTCTTATTTTTGATTTAGTTACAATGTTAGGAAGGCTATCGACGATTAAGAAAAAAATTTAACTTCAATATAATAAATATAATTATATTGAATATAATAAAGTAGCTTATGAAAAGAAATAATTCCCAGATTCTTTTTGAAAAAAATTTAAGATTTTCTGCCGGAATATGGAACTTTTGTATTGTTTACACTCTCAGAAAACATATTAATTGCACATGACTGCGATTTTTTTACATAATTTCTTATAAAGTATGTAGACGTTGGTCAATATGTTCCAATTATAAACTTCATTTAAATATACCACGTCACATATATCACATAACGGTACATTTGTATTTTTCGATTTGTACTTCTCTTTCAGCCGCCATCCTGAGCCAAATGCTGGCTCAATTATAAATAATTATATCTTGTCTTAAAGGATGTTAAATTACACGTCGAATAGTGGCTAATTGGATAGAAAATACCTGAGTTATAATGGATTAAAGATCTAAGATCTTATGAAAATTTTATTGTTTATCACCAATAATTATCACTTCGGAAGATGTTTTGTACCACAGTAAACAGCAAAATCCATAGTTTTATTATTCCACTGAATAGTCCATTTGATTACAAAAATTTTAAGCAATATTAGAGTGATATCGGATGAAAGCTAAAAATTCTATAATACGAAAACAAAAGCAATAGCATTTAACTTTAATTTTACTTAGAACAACCATCGCATTTTCGCATTTTTATAGAAATGTATGCACCGAATGAAACCAAATTTTCAACAGATCTATAACGCATTATTTTAGAATCGCAATTTAATTTTTAGTGCATTCTTATTAGAAATGCAGCTTAAACGTAGCCTTTTAAGAAAAGGATATATGGGAGGTTGGCAAGGACATACCGAATGCAACAAAATTTTTAGCAATGCTAAAATGTGAAATTTTACAGACAGATACTTTTTGTTGCTACATTCTGATAAAAGCTGTGGCTAAAAATCAAATTTTTTAATTCAGGATGAATGGGAGGTACGCATATCCTTGCAGCGATTTTTCTCAAACTTAAAATGTTTCTTAACTTACCCATTAAGTATCAGTTTACTTAATTTTGTCGTTCTTTGATAAGAACTTTAAATATGCCGCTTAACTATATAAGGACAGAGCACTGTGCGGCAGTGCCTAAACTTAGGAATAAGAATAAGATTTGATTGATTATTTAAAGTTTATATCTTAATATATCGACCACCTACATTCAATAAATGCCAACTCAAAAAACCCTTACTTTACAGGAGAGCTACAAAACTACTTATTTCGCTCATTATTGTAGAAATAAACAAAGTTAGTTCCATTAAATGGTTTAAATATTATTACCAATTAGGAATATCAAATTATTTACTATTTTCACTTGCTTGCGTATTTTTTGGGATAGCATTTTTTTAGTCAATTAAAGAACAAACCCAGCAAAAACTTTACTTACCTGGTAAGTTAGCAAGTAATATTGGAGACATATGAACACTACTTATTTTTCGGCTGAATAACTACTTATTTTTGTTCGAGTTGTCCACAGAATTCAGTAGTTACAATATACTTACTAGAAGTCACAAAATATCTAGTTATTATTTAACTACCAGTATGTTGTATTGTAAGTACTTACAATATACTTACTAGAAGCCAAAAAATAACTAGTTTTTATTTAATTGGCGCTAGTTAACAGACCTAATAAGTAGTTATGGAGCTAGTTACCAGTAAGTAAATATTCAGTATTGAAAACAAGACAACTATTTAGTAGTTATTAAGCTGATTATTATTAAGCAAATATTCATAACTGAAAATAATAGTAGTGAAAAGTACTTACTGAGGTCATTACTAGCAAGCACTTATTGAGGTTTTCAGGATAATGACAATTGTAATGACAACTACTTACCAGGTAACGTATGAAATAACTACGACCTATTACCAAAATTCAAAAAGTTTTTCCTGGGAAATATTTTTCAATGTTGGCATATTTTGTCGGAAAACAAAATTATGTTTTTTTAAGTAAATACTTTTGTGAGATGTTTTATTTAATATTAGATATAAGAATGGAAAAACATAACAAAAAAACATATAAAATAATAAAAACTGACAGTATAATTCTTCAAAAAGAAACTGTAACTAACTCTGTTTTGTAACAAGTCCCTCTAAATTTGTTATTTTAAAAGCTTATATCATTGACTATAAACGCCCCACAAATAATGGCCCCTATTATGAGTTATATTCGATAAACGATTTTCGCTGGCTATCGAACATCGACTATTGAATGTTAATTTGTTATTATGAGTTGGCAGCACTGCCAAACACGTCGTTGTGCATCAAATTTTTCAACGAAAACAAATTTGCTTTCGACGGTGTAAATAATTAAAAAAAAAGGAATGGCAAGAGAAATTTTTACAAAAGTTCAGGCTAAAGCTACAGGCCATTTCCAGTAAGCGTTCATCTTCATCAGATGAATCATCGTACCATAATTCCGTCGTAGTCATGATTTATATTAGTTTTATTTTTTAAATTTGTTAACAAAAATTTTTTATTTAAAGTGATAGCTGATAGAAAATATACTACTGTGAATAAACTAAATTATAATAATACTTTTTTATCGAATATGTGCCATAATACCAAATGAAAATTCGTTCGATCAACTAATTCGAGTGCTGTCGAAAATCAAATTAAGTTCATAATAGGCACCAGTGTTTCAATTGGATAAATATTTAATAAAGTTACATATGGTGCATTCCACGCCAAATCGCATGGTCTAAAACAAGTTTTTTTTTATTTTCCCAATTTTGTGATATTTTTTAGACACTTCAAAAGGCCTTTCCAGGTTGACATATTTTGGATTACTCCTTTATAGGACTCGTTTTTGTTTTTTTTTTTTTTTGTTCATAAATTTCTTAATAATTGTCAAAATAAGAATTTTTTGTGAAATATTCGTTTTAAAATTTTTTTTTGCAAATGAAAATATTCCAAGTTTTTGTGATTATATTTTTGAAATAGAAATTTTTAATCGTGTTTTTGAAAATTTGTGCATCCTTCAATTGTATTAAAAATATGCAATTTTAAACTTTTATCCACCCAACAACTTTTAAGCCCTATCCGGAAGTGGACCTTCCAAAACTGCAATTTTTTCCATATGAATTCATATTCCATACACTGTACCATATGTAATCTACATACCAAATTTATCAAAAAGAAGATAAGTACCAATTTTTCCGTTTTTTTCATCATAAAGAGTATCCTCTATTTTAATCTCTATCATGTGCTATCTCTATACAAAATTTTTCGAAAAGAGAAAAAGTACCAAAGGTAAAAATAGAACCAAGAGTACCAGCTTTTCCGGTATGTTTATGTAGGCTTTAATTTGTATGTATACCAAAATACAAAAAGTGCCAATTGTATCACATGTTTTACCCCTTAAAAAGTACTAATTTTATGCCTTAAATCTATATCTATATTTTAATCTTCACCATATGCAAACTTTATGCCAAATTTGTAAAGAAATTGTGCCAGTTTTCCCCGTTTTAACCAAACAAAATTATAGGAATTATTTTTCCCCCACCACATACATATAAGTTTTAAGCACTCGATACGCCTGAGCAGCCGACATTCAACTGTCCATATTAAAAACAAGGGCTGATTAAATTTGTATATTTCGGCCACATGCAATCTGTATACCAAACATATCCAAAAGAGAAAAAGTACCAATTTGTAAATAAAAAGTACTCAATATTTTAATCTGGGCTATATACTATCTATATACCAAATTTTTAGATATAGTATTAATGGTAAAAGAGTACCAGCTTTTTCCCATTTAAGGCCCCTAGAAAGTTCACTGTATGTATATAAAATTTATCGATAGGTATCCTATAATTTTATCCTGACCATATGCAATCTGCATACCAAATTTAGCAAAAAGAGCAAATGTTCAAATTTTTCCCCGATTTCTCTCTATTTGAAACCCTATATTCGAATCTGGGCCATGTGGTTTTCGTGCACCAAATTTCATCCAAATCACTTAAGCGTTTTTCGCGTGATTGAGCCACAAACTAACAAATATCTAAATATTCAATAACCAAACATACACTGCCTATTTCACTAAATGCAAAGATATCTTTCTTTCGCACAACAAAAAAGAATCCTCAAAAATTTGGTTTTGTTTTAAATGTACTTGTGAGAAATAAAGCGTTCCTTCGACATCGTGAATTTGGCAGACACACTTTCACATTTATAATATTAGTACACAGAGCGAAAAAGGAAGTTATAAAATTGTCAACCAATGGTATTAATATGATAGCAAAGTGTTGTCAATACAATATTTCGACAACATCTGTTACCAAATTTTTAACAAAATTTCGTCAAATGTGAACTAAAGAAAAAATATACAATTATGTATTGTCAAAAAAAAGGCGTGTTGTCATAATTATTCGCAGTTTATCGAAAATATAATATGTATAAAAAAGTGCAAAGAAATATTGGGAAAAAATAAAACATGAACATTAAAACCCCCTGTACATTTCATAGAATCAAGCAAACAATTTGTGGATTTTGCACCTATTACCTAAATGATTATATTGATTACTAAAAATGGTAAAAATTTAAAATTGTAAATTTTTTTAATAAATGATATTCTTAATTTTTATTAAAAAGATGATCAAAAAACTTTGCCATTTCAAACAATGTGTTAATTGATTTAATTATATATAGCTCAAGTTTTGACAATTCACAACAAAAATTCCACAAGTTAAAATTATTTTATTTTAAACGAAAAAATCAACTAAGAATTTTCGTTATTTAATTAATAATTTAATTAAAAATTTATTTCTAAACAACTATAATGTTATTTAAATCAAAATTATAATTTTCTTTTAACTAAAAAAATACTTTTTTTGCAAAAAATTACTGATAATGTTTTTGTATAATTTGCGTTTTAAAAAACGTTGTATACGAAAACTGTATAGAAGAACTTCAGTTTTCAGGACATTTACTTTGTAGCAATTCGGTTTTAAGACAGAGTTTCGAGATTTAATGTGGTGTAGGGTATCATATGGTCGGGTTTGACCGACTATACTTTCTTGATGGTTGTTTTTTTTTGGGTACATTTTTTTCTAATCTGGCTAATAAGTTTATATTATGAACTATTTCCGTAGTTCTTGGATTTCGTAAATTAAACTCTGACTGCTTTAGGTTTTTGTTACTACTTTGAAAAAGTTCACATATATATACTTATTAAATTGTTTCAAATCGAAAATACATGCATAAGCCTATTTCGAATATAAACCTAAATAATAAGACAAACAGAAAAAGTTATGCCACATAACTGCACAAAAAAGTTTAATATTTTTGTAATAAGTAAAAATAATATTCTTTAAAAATCAGCTAAAAAATTTCTAACGCTAAAATACACATACTACTGATGAACTAACTTAATTCGAATATATTCCAACACACAATACTCAATCGGTAACGGCATCGGCAAGTTTGAAATATATTTTTCGCGAATATTTTTGTCGCCTGGTAACCACAAGATATACACATGAGTCCTTGGAAAATAACGTATGTATGTATATGCGATATCTCTTAATAAAAACTATTCATATAAACATTCTTGTGTATGTATTTTTATATCAACATACACATTTACATACATCTGTATGTGTAATGCATCATTCATTCATACACACATGTGTGTAAACGCATGTGTATGCAAGTACTATCTTTATTGTGGGTGTTTTTTTGTATGAGTTAAAACTGCAATATTTAAGTCATTGCAAAAGTTATATATCATTCGTTGCTTCGTTCTTTTTTTTCCCTGCTCTGTTATATGAGATTTTGTTGGAATTTTTTTATTATTCTTCTTGTGCTTTCGAGCATTTTTCTTATCGTACGAAACAGTTTTGTTTCCCTTTTTTGCAGTAGTAATCTGCCGTTTTATCAAGATTCACATTAAAATGTATCTCTTTTTTCCCACACGCTCTCTTTCAGCCATTGACAAACATACGCATATAGTTTTAAGGATATGCATATATGTATATACATATGTAAATATACATCATACTATACATATACTTGTATAGTGCATACAGATGCACTCTTTAAGCTTTTTATGTTATTTTTCGGTATCTTAAGTAACACAATAATACGAATATACAGTTACAATTTTCGCACACACATCATTGAATAAAAAAAAAACTATCACTATTAAGCTAACACAGGCATATACATTGTACATGTATAAAACATTCATATACGTATATACACATATACAGACTAAAAATGTTGCTGTAATAATGATACATGTGTATAAGAATTTGTCTCTGAAGAAACAGATACAGTGGACTTTTGTTAAATGCTTTCTATGGAATTAAATTCGGCCTTTATAATAAAAACATATCAATTAACAAAATTGTTAAATAATATTTAAGATAAGGGTTAAAGTTAAAAAAATCTTTTAATAAAATTGGTGAGGAAATGAAGCATTTAAAAACTTTTTTAATAAAAAGCATGTTTATTTTTCCCAAAAAAGTGTTGGTAACGATTGTGAATCCCCCACAAGGTCTTGAAATAATAACATGAAAAAATACGACTGTTGTGAGCAACCCCTCATAATTTAATGTGCTATTAATTACGACAGCACAATAAACATAGCAAGCAACGTTCTATTTATTTAAGACACTTTTTGTTTACAAACCAACAACAATATTTTTAAACCATTGTCAAATGTTAGAACATTATGACAATAAACCATGATAGCACACCTTGTGAATACCCCAGATATGTATTTGTAAATAGGATAGTTTTTAATTTGTAAAAAATTGTTTTATGTTAAAAGCACGAACCAACCAAGGTTTAAAATTAAAAAAAAAAATGTAAGTATAAAAGCTTTTTAATATCTCTAGATTAAAAACGAAAATTTTTATTTTTTTTTGGGTAGGACAAAGTCTTGAAAAATCCGCTAAAAACCCTTTTGTAGAAATAATGTTTTATAAAAAAGCCTTTTCTTCAGTTTTCATTATAGTATTCATTCGGTTAACCGTTAATCGGTTAACCGATTAATTACTACCCGATTAACTAATCGGTTAATTGAAAATAGCCTTTTTCGATTAACGATTAAACCGGTTAATTTCAGTCGATTAAACGATGTAACAAAATTTTTAACTTTTTGTAGTATTATTACATATTTTTTTTTTGTGCTTTTAATTATTTGTTTCGTCTCATATACAAAAGGCTTAGAAAATATGTTTTCATACAAACAAAGAAACTGTTCAGTGATCTTCATTTTAAATAAGTTTTCTGTCAACAGCTTTTTGTTTCACGTACTTTTTATATGCGTTTAGTTAATGGTTTCTTTTCATATCAATCTTTTAACAGAATTAACCGAAACCATAAGAGTGTTAAAAATTTAAAAAAATTATAACATAACTCTAATGAAATAATGGAAGATTTTATATGTTTAGAAAAATACAGGAAAAGGACTGAGACATTAGATATTCTGTATTATTGGTTGCTTTTGATCAACAATCACAATCAACATCTACAATAAATGAAAGAATTTTTTCAAAGTCAAGGTTTATCCAAACCAAAGAAAATAAACACTTGAATCCTAAACATTTAAGCCAAATTATTTGTATAAAAGATTATTTTATAAAATATTCTTAAACTATTGAAATAACTAATAAAATTATCTTACAGCTTATTTTTTTATTAATAAAAAATATAAAAAAATATGTATTACATATTTATGAATTATTCACACAATACAAAGTTGTGCACCGATTGCAATGAAATAAAGCTCATTTCATTCGAAATATGTTGAACTAAATGCTTTTAGACCCAAACTGTGACTTTTGTTGCACATTAATTTTTATGAATTTTTAAAGAACAAAAAAATTTTTTTTTTTTTAAATTTGTATTTGTTTTTTTAAAAACTTCAACGATATCTCTGAAATTACTGGCCAAATTTAAAACAATGTTAGTACGTCTTAAAGATAATATTGTTAGCGAATTTCGGTTTCGGTTCTTAAGGGAATATGATGCACCATTTTCATGTTTTTTCAATATATGTGCTGAAAGTGCCTTAATTTTGGACATAACGGTATATCTCTAAAACTGGAGCTGATAGAGAAAAATGAAGGTTAGATTTGGAATCAGCGACCTCAAATTAGTAAAAAAATTACACAAAGTTCCAGGCCGCAAAATGGCTGTTCCGCAGTGTTATTGGTCGGCAATAAGCAAGTTTTATGCATTTCTTGATAGAACTTTAAACTGGCTTGAGTAAAATATCATCATTTTTAGGAGGACAATTTATATTAGACCTATAGTAAATTAAGGACTTTTTTCTTGGCCATATGGAGTCGTTTTTTTATTCCTCGTTAAACCGATCCAATAAGTTGGCATAATATTCGCCGATTATTGTTTTTCCCTTTTGAAGGTAATCGATGTGGATTATGCCGCGTGCGTCCCAAAAAACTGTTGTCATCACCTTATTGGGCGACAAACTTACCTTGGCCTTTTTCGAAGCCGATTCACCCGGAGAAACTCATTGTTTAGACTGCTGCTTGGACTCCGGAGTGTTGTAATGGATCCATGTTTCACCCACAGTTACAAAACGCCGCAAAAACTCATTCGAATTGCGGTTAAACAACTCCAAAGTTGTCACACGATTACAGTTATGGTCAATTGAGAGCAAACGCGGCACCCATCTTGCAGACAGCTTTCTTAAACCCAGCTGATCATTTAAAATCGAAACCACACTGCCATATGAAATGCCTATGGCATCAATAATCTCCCGCGCTTTTACTGTTCCATCGGCCAACAGCATATCGTGAATTTTTTTCGAAATTTTCGGGTGTATTGACTTCAATTGGCCGTCCAGAAGGTTCAGCGTTATTTGTACTTGTGCGACCACAAAAAAAGTCATTAAACCACTTTTATACCATTGAAATCGATGGTGCAGAGTTCCCATAGTATTTATCAAGCTTTTCCTTGGTTTGATTGACGGTTTTTTTTCGCAAAAAATAATGTTTAATGAGCACTCGAAATTAATTTTTTCCATTTTAAATAAATCAACGAGGTTGCATGTTTTAAACAGCTGTTAAACGCGAAGTAAATGACGGAACTTGCTCAAAACTTGACAGTAGTCTATTAACAGGTGGTACTTGATGGGAGCAGTGTTGCATTTCATATAACTACGAGGGAAGAACGAAAAGTCACGGACTTATTGATCCGCCCTCGTATTTATGTCGAAAATGTTTTATATTTTTACTTTTTTATAGAAAACAAAAATTGTTTTCGCTTTGAAAGTCTCTGTGTTTGTCCACTGTGCACAATTAAGCATGTGTGTGTGATTCTCTTAGTCTGGCTATTTTCTTAATGTCTGATGGCATGTGCATTTTCTATTCACACCCACACATAAACAAACATCTGCATATCAAAACTGTCTGTGTGACAGTGTTTGAAAGAAAAATGTATGAACGCTATCAGTGCATTTTTTTTTTGCATACATGCAATGTCTGATACAAATTTAAGCATTGTGTGTGTACTTGTTGTATAATTCGGAGAGTGTGTTAGTACAAGGATATCTTAAGTTTTACGTTTCATAAAATTTTGGTTATAAAATTGTTACTCGCTGATAAAAGTAATATTTTCAAAATCGTGTTGCCTTGTTTTCTATTTCTTGTAGTTGTTGCCGGTTGTTCAGCATAAATTCCACATATGAGTATGATTTTCGTCTTCTTTTCGATTTTTATTTTTTTAAACTATAAAACAAGTACGTGTAGTATATCATTTTCTTACCATGCACGAGTTAATATGAATAATAAATACATTTAGCTGCCTTTTCTTCTTCCTCCAATTTATGTTTTTTTTTTAGTTTGAAGTTTTATCTTTTCTATTTTTAAATCTTTTCAGTTAGACGATGAATACAACATATACCAAACACTAAACATGTTGTATGTGTTCATTGATACAATTTTCCTTGTTCTTGCTAATACATCCATCCATAAATTCTTCCTGCGTCTCTGGTTGTTTTTGTTGTGTGTGTTTTAAAAGAAAAATATATTTTCTATAATAATCAAGGTTGTTTGTAGTTCGTAGTTGTTTCAAGGGGTGGTTGTTGTGAATGGATGTGTGTGGCTGCAAGTGTTGGAGTATAAAGGATTTGCCTTTTAGCTTGTCTGAAGGCATTGGAAAAAGATAAATGTGTTAATGATGAATATTTACTTGAGTTCATTAAGTTATAGTTATTTGTTGCTGCTGCTGTTGTTGTTGTTTTTGTTTTTGTTCTGGTAGTGTTATCTCAACATAATAAATTTATTTAATGCAAACGCGAAAAATTGTCTTCGGAATTTTTAATGAAGTAAAATTAATGGTAGAAAAAGATTTAAAAAAATTATGTTAATAAAAATATAATATAAATATGAAAATATTTTAAATAATATATATATAAAAAAAAAAAAATTAAATAAAGATTTAGACAAAAATTCTCCTACAAAGGTTTTGCAATGAAAGACTTTTTGCAATATTTTTGCTAATGAATAAATAGTTTTTTCTATAAAAATAAATTCGGTTAAATAAGCTATTTTATAAAGTTTTCCCCATTAAAAAATACTCCCAAACAACATTTCTTTATATACAGAAATAACTCTTTTACAAAATTATTTGCATAGAAGAAACTATGAAAATATTAAAAAGAAATCTTATACAGAAAATCCATAGGAAACATTTATTTTTAAGAATTTCTTTATTTTTATGTAAACTTGTGCAGAAACAACTCTAATACAGAGTTAAAAGTTTGTATACAGATTTTAATAGAAACCACTCTTTTACAGATATAAGAAGAAAACACTTTTATACAAATTTTTTTTTTTTTTTTATTAGAAAAACTTTAATACAAATTATTTCCTATTGCAAAACACGTATACAAAAATTTTCTATTGAAAAATCTATTCTATATACAAAGAAGCATTGCTATTTACATACAAAAATTCTATAGAAAAAAATTCTTCTTAATTAAAAATTACCGAAACTAAAGATATAACATAACAAAAAATTTAATCAGAAATAAAATCAGTTTTAATTAAATATTTATTCAAGTGAATTAATTGTTTAATCAAGTGAATTAAACATTTAATCAAGTGAATTAAACTTCGAATTGATAGATACTATTAAATTAATTAATATCATATTTTTCTGTGAAGTTTGCGCGAAAAGTTTACATGGACAGACAACTGTCCAGACATCGTTGGATCGATTTGGTAATTGATTATAAGTCGATCAGTATAAAAAAGGTGGATCGTAGAACCAATGGCATAACTACACAAAAAAAATTCTCCTAAGTTTTTCACCAATTAAAGTTAAATTAAAGTTTTAATTAAAGATTTATTCAAGTGAATTAAACGTTTAGTCAAGTGAATTAAATGTTTAATTGATACTGTTAATTTGTTTATTGCTGCAAATTCAACGAATTTTTTAATTGAAATCAATTTTTATTTTTTTCTGTGTAAATCATAACTAAAGTCGGAACTAATAAAGCAGAAACCATAAAATAGTTCCAAGATGATTATAGATCTTATTTACAACTCATCACTAGTGTAGGAACTGCTTTCAGTTGATAAAAGAAATGCAAGTCTGCATGTAAGCATATAGAGAAAACAAAATGTCGATAATATTTTGAACTGTAATTAATTAAAAAGCTTATAAAGCTGTTAAAATAACAATTATTGTTCTTTAAAAAAATAATACAAATTCTAGAAAAGTATTTTTTTGGTTATAATTTGCATATAAATCAATTTACAAGCCCATAGTAAAAATAAATTTATTCAATAGAATTTTGTTAACCAACATTAACATGTCTAATTTATTTTCTTGTATGGACCCAGAAGAAATAAACGCAAGTAGCAAATATAATAAGCGAAGGGTTTTAATTAAGGAAACTGTAAAAGTATTTATTGTTCTCTGAATTAAAAAGAATTGGTCAAAAATGATCTACTCTTCAAAGAAATTATAAAATCAAATCAATCAGCTTTTCTTTGAATGTATTAGATTTTTTTGGCATTAATTTACAGCTTTATCCATAAAAAAATATTGAAAGTAACCACCTGTGAAAACCTTAAATAGTTAAAACTTAGTGATAATTTAAGAATATGCGCCAATATTTCCATGTGTTACACATTGATGGTTATGTGGTTATTAATCATTTTCCGCCAGTTCATAGTACAATTGTGCTGATACAACTTCGCACATGCTCGTATGCTCTTTCATTTAGTCGTCAAAGAAACAACAATACTGGATAAGAACTAGCAATAAGCAAATATTTCAAATTCATAATGATATACAAAAAATACTTCATGATTAAAAACGCAAATATTTAAGGAAAAATTGAGAAGATACCCAATAAAAAATTGTCTTGTTTTGCGAAGCATTTTTAATAAATTTTAAAAAGAAATTGCATATTAAATATAAATAAATTTTATGGGCTACGTAATAAGTTAAACAGAGATGCAGATGAGGTAAGTAAACGAATTCTTAACAAATTTTAAAAATAAATTTAACAATTGTTTAACAAAGAGTTCTTGTTAGGGAGAATATTAAAGAATAACGGTAACATAAAAAAGTGTGTAAAGCTGCTCTTTACATTCACCAATTTTTATATGCGCTGAATAAAGCGCTTTCTGTGCCTAAAATGTATTGCTTCAAAGTGAGTACTCGCCATATAAAATTCATATCTTCCGTAAGCGATATGGTAAGCGAAACTTTTACGTTTCTCCCTTTGTCATCGTCCAGACTTGCATTTTTTGTTGCTGAAAATGTTTAGAATTCTGGCTTGAAAGTGTCCAGATCATGAAATTATAGTTTTCCAATTTTTGTATTTTTATCTTGTCTTTGGTCGCATCGCTTTTATATTTAATATACAAAAAATACGCTTTCAGCCAATTTCAAGTTTAAAAGTGTAAGAATAAGCAAAAAAAAAAAATATTTGGATAAATTAATATTTAATGTATTCTGAACTTAGAAAAAGTTCTTTAAAATGCTTATCTTTTTCACTTTTATTATCTCTGTCAGCAAATCTTTTTTCTAACCAAAAATTAATTTATTCAAAGCATTAACAGTATAAATACCGATCAATTATGTTTGCTGGGTAGGTCGCTCACCAACACAACTCTACGTTAAACTTTGGCTGACTATGGTAATAATAGAAAAGCCATCTGGTAACCAAAATGTAATCCATTTTTTTGGTGCGGTACTTGTAAAAATTACGAAAAAATAAATTTTAAAAGTATCAAAATATGCTTAAAAAGGTGATATATGCACTAAAGGGCTGCGCAAAATATTCTTAATGTTCTGTGTTCTACTTCACACAACTATCAATCATATTATTTCACTGTAAACATACATAGCAAGACAACCATAACAACACATTACTCTCACCAAAACAAAACAAGCATTACTTGAAAAGTTTTTCTCTTCTGCTTTGTTAGTGCTTGTATTATCAAAACAAACAGAATATCAACACAAAAACAGACAATGAAATAAAGAAACGGTAAATTATAGTAAAAGCATCGAGTGCACGTAATTAGGAATTTAAAAAATTTAAAGTGATCTTAGCTTATAACAGAAATGGATGCATTAAATGTAAGCAAAATTGATTTTTTTGAATTATTTCCTAAATGTATATTTTATTTTAGTCGACCTTTATAATTATATTAGGTATAACTAAATTATCAAGCTTGATGTCTTTTTTTATTTTTATATAAAACTTTAAACGTTTATTTAACCAATATTTCTAATTAAAAAATTTTTTAATTTGTCAGTTATTGTTAAATTTGTTAAAAATTGTTGAAAATTTATAAAATAAGGAAGAAAAAACCCTGAAGAAGGCACTCAAAGGAGTGCCGAAATATTGGTTAAATAAACGTTTAAAGTTTTATATAAAAATAAAAAAAAGACTTTAAGCTTAATAATTTAGTTACCTACCTATATTATTTCCTAAATTTTTAATAATATTTTAAAGGAACCTACAACCGAACCCATTGAAAACCACTCAAACGAAATTAAATCAAAAGTTTCTCCCTTTGCAATTTTCTCTTTGGTTTATGTTTACAATCAAAACATTCAAACATGCTTGGAATGTTCTATTTCTGTTTTAATGTTCTACTTCATCTTTGTTCTAATTCAGCTTTATTTTAGTTCAGCATTGTTCTTGTGCAGTTTTGTTCTATTCTTCTATATTTTGATCGTAAAGCAAAACAATTGTTTTTGGAAGTATGACTTTTGTAATGAGAGTGTAATATACACATACTATCTACATTTAATGAAATTGCTTGTAAGCAATTTTTCTTGTGCTTGTGCAGCTCTTTAATATGCACTAAAAACCTAAAAAATTGCTGCAAATTTTATTAAATATTTTTTTTTTTTTGTTCTTCACTTGTAAGAACTAAAAAATATTCAAAAAGATGAAATATGCACTATAAACTTAAAAATATGCTGCAAAAATTCTCTTTTAAATAAAAAATGCATTAACAAACCGATGGCAAAATTCTCAAAAAGCTCTAAAACGGATAAATACAATGTTTGTACCTTCATGCAATTGCATATTTACGGTTTTCCTGCTTATAACTATTAAAATTCATGAATTCAAGAACCAAAAAAAAAAAAATTCATATAAATTGTTTGAATTTTTTAATGGCTATTTTACACATACAAATAAACAAACAGACACATATTATAAAAATTATCAGCAAGAGCTTAAGTATAAGAGAGTATTTTATAAAGAATAATCAACTTCTCTTCATCATACATTTTAGTAAACTAAAAGTTCGATTACATTAAAAATGTCTTTGTTATCACAAGCCATAAAAAGAACCTTAGCAAAATGCAAGTCAACCAGCAACAGTAACAACAAAAACTACAAATAAGAAAAAATTTTATATTAAGAAAAACCACAACAACAAATAATAAAATTAAGGAAAAAAAAACTAACCTCGCCTAAAGCGTCCACTGACACACGTTATCAAAAAAGATAATAAAGACGCCAGGCGCGACATCAAAGGGTTTCTGCTGCTGTGTTAATTTTTGTTGTAGTTGTTTTCTCTCTGTTTTTTTTCATAATATTGAGTTGCCATTGACTGCACTGAATAATAACCGCAACATCTCTCTCTACAACAAATAACTAAAAGCTGGATGGACAGTAAAGACAACGAGCCAACAGCAACAACTTTTCGCTAGATATTTTGTCGAAGAAATTGAACGAACCGATGGACATTTTTTCAAGACATCTGATAGATAGAGAGTTGATATTAAATTATTTTAACCAAAAAAAAAAAAAAATACTGAAAGACAAACGCCAACGTTTTTGGTATTTAATGAATGAGTCAGAGATGAATTTCCATTTAGGCGACAGAACTACCGACCACCGCGGTGCACCGGAAGATAATAATGTGTTTTTAATTTTGGAAATAAATAATTTTATCTTACGAATTATTTAATTTAATATAAATTTATTTTCAAAATTAAAATGAAAATTTGTTGGAGTTAAGGCCTCGTTACGCTGACGTAAAGGTATACGGTGCGGATCAGCTGTTCCGTTTTTCTTACCTAGCTTGTGTATAAATAAGTACTCTTACGTAGACGTGACGTTGCGTTGCGGATAAACCTTATGTTTGTTTATAAAGCGAACATTTTTTCGACGTAAACGACGTTTTTTCATATACGAGTATTTAAACAAAACGCACAAATAACAAAAGCTTAAATAAATTATATAAATTTTAACAATTTTTTTTACATATATTGATTTCATAGATGGGGGTAGTGCACTAATTTTGCAGTTTCAACTCAAAGTTAGTTATTTTTTTTGATGTTGAGTGATGAATTGAAAATGAACTTATTTTTAGCAACCCCACTAAACAAGAGTGATAGTGATCTTAAAAAATGTTGCACTCAAAAAAATAGTTTGATTTTGAAAAAAGGCATTCATCAGTTTATTGCAACTTTTTTGTTCTTCACTCATTTGAGTTCAACTTTAAATTTTGCACTTAACATAGAAACAAAAAGATATTCCGTTATTGACAAAATTTCATGTATGTTTAATTTCCTTTGCGCATATAAAATAAAATTTTTTAAATTTTAGTGAGAGTCTGTTTATATGCAGCTTTTTTGATTGCAAGTACAAATTTTGGACTATTTGAATTGAGTGCAGATTTTATGCATCCAATCACCGTTAGTGATAGTGAAAAAATTTGCAATACCACTAAAATTGTTTAGTGCTAGTGAAAAAATAGCAATCATCACTGAAATTGGTAAAAATAGTGCAAACTATTTTTTTGTTTTATTTAATGATAGTGCAATGCTGATTTACATAAATCAATATTTGGTACACTACCCCCAACTATGATTGATTTCACTGATCAGAATAAACATCTTACATTTAATTGGACATTAGCCATAATTATTTTTAGCATACTTACCAGTAACAAATATAAGGTTCAAATAAATAAATCAAAAGTTTTGGGCGGATCTCTCCGTACCCTGGGAAAATTATGTTTTCTCCGCGTTCCCCGGAATCTAAAAAGAGCGGGAATAAAAAAAACACCTAGTAGGGTATCAAGTTTGGCCGACTATACTTCCTTACTTGTTAATTACTCACTTAAGGATTTATATTGACAGACATTTATATTGAAAGTGAAAACATTTATTTGAATTTTAAAGATTATATACTCATAGAAAAATGCATCTTCATATAGATGATGCCCTAACATCAGAATTATGACATCAATGTTATTACAAATGGCAACAATGAGGCAAAAAGTGTCATCAATCCAATGACGAACATCTTCATAAAAAGTCATATATTATGGGTCATCTACGCTATGACTACAGTGACACCAATTCAGTGCCACATATTGTGCATTATTAACATTATTTTAATGTTTAAAAAGTAAAATAGGAAGCAAAAATTCCCATATTCTTTTTGTTTAAATTATTTATTTTAAAACATAAAATTTTCAAAGTAGAATGATTACGAAAACCATATCGGGCGGAAGACACCAGCAGCCTGGTCAGTTTGCCAATAAATTGAGCCTAATGAGTCCTTTCTCCAATGTTCCTGAGTCATCGCACTGCTGACATTTTTGATTAATTTCGATTATTTCTGTGATGCCAATGTGTCATCCCATTGATGATATAATTTAAATTTTTGACCCTGATGACAGTTTGGCCAAATAATGTTAAGGCTGACATCACTACAATGAAAGTTCCATGGGGTCAAAAACGAAGACACTTGTCATAGTACTAATGTCAAAATACATCAGCGTTATGACGCATTTTCTATCATTGTATAATTAGTGTTCTTTGTAGCGAGAAATATTTTCCGTCTTCCTGGGTAGTGAAAAATTTCATATATCAATATTACTCGAGTTGACAAATATGACTGTTTATCACAAAGAATTAAAATTGAGTTTTTCATTATATTGCAAATACTGTGTCGTTGACTCCTGTCGCTTTTATTGTAATATGGCGGGTGTTTTAATGAACGTTTATAAGCCATTATGTACAGTGTAATAATTGGCATAGAAAACCAACAAATTGTAAATAATGTTATAGCCTAAAATAAATTTTGATAAAAAAAAGGTAAGCGAAAACATAAAAATATTATAACAATTTGTTTACAATGCCTTTTTCACTGAAAACAAATTGCCACCCAAGTTAAAACGCCATAAAGTCCAACGTTAAAGTCACACAACAAATTTGTTTTGAAAACTTTTTTTCCACTGTCCGCTATTGGGGCTCGCAATATCTAAGTTTTTCTATCTCTTAACTTATTTTTTATTAGGAAAAGAAAAAATGAGAAAAAAAATAATTAATTATATTCGATTTTTTCTCACTCACTCTCCTTCTCAACTCGCACCGTCATCATTAATTATTATCATTTTTATAAATACTAAATGCGGCATTTTTCCGATATTATTTTACTTTGTTTTAGTTATGAGGGCGATTAGTAGTCTTCATTGTTAAATACACTTTGCCCATTTCTGCCTATTTAATCAAATAAGTCTGGTTATTGTTTAAGGTGCCTCTGTTTAAATGCCGACCGATATATTTGAACCTTTTGAATGGTGATTGGTTGGCTTAAATGCTGACGCCGAAATACCTGCATCAATTTGATTAATTATGATAATGTTGACAAATTTCTAACGTTTTGTTTGACTTATTATTACAATCAACTTATCTATCAAATAAAAAAAAATAAATATTATTTTACATATCTTTTTTGTTTGTTAAGTATAATTTAGTCAGTTGGTCAGGTTATTAAATTTTGCTGGAAAAAAGTATTCCGTACTGTTTGGAGGAGTAATTATGACAAGACATTTTATTATAGACTTTTATTAAAGGAAAAAAAAACACTTTATAAGAAATATGATTTTATATATTTTATCATTCCATTTATCGTTCAAAACCATCGTAATTATAGTGACAGGTTGGATGGCGCCAAGTTATCGAAGAAAGACGATACTTGAAAATGAACGAAATCGATTGTTTGAAATTAAAAAAAAAGAAATATTTATTTTGAATATTTTTAGAAAAACTATTAAAACGAAGTGTTTTCTATGATTTTAGTATTGATTAGGTGTTGCACTAAAGAAAATAAAAAAATGTAATAAATATATATTTCTAAATAATTCAGGAAAAAAACTTTATATTATTAATAAAACTATTCTCATATTTAAAATATGGAAACAAATTTACACAAGCAC
This sequence comes from Pollenia amentaria, assembly GCA_943735925.1. Classification (NCBI taxonomy): domain Eukaryota; kingdom Metazoa; phylum Arthropoda; class Insecta; order Diptera; family Polleniidae; genus Pollenia; species Pollenia amentaria. The sequence continues at coordinate 224,593,423 of OX031007.1, read as the reverse complement.
CTGCTATATGGCCTAATATCAGAGCGGATCTTAATCACTGGGTGAGAAACAATCCGTTTACCAACCGCCCCCATGTGTGCAAGGATACTTTACTCACAAGTAGCAATTTTTAAGTGTACACTCAAAAGAAAAATAAATCCTTCCGTTCTCAATTCAATCCGAAGCTGTATCAATAGTACGGTGAGAACGGATCAAGTACAGAAAGATTGATTGAAGTACGGATTATTTAATCGCAAAATTCTCAACATATCCGTATTTAATCCCGAATTCGAACTTAAAATAGTTCGAAAATGAGATTGATTTAAGTAAGACTGGATTTAATCAATCTCAAAATGTGCTTGATTCAAGTGTTAGTTCCAATTATAAAACACCAGCATCATGCCCGATATGATTTTTACTTTAAAAACTTAATGTAGATATTTGACTAAAAATATCAACTAAATGAGAATTCTTGCTTTCAATTTCATGATTTAAGCATGAAAATAATATATTTTCTTCTTTTACTGTTGTTTCTACACTCAACAAGCAAATTATTTTTTAGCTACTTGTGTGGAGTTGTTGTAGTGGCTACACAGCAAATTTTGATAAGTAATATGCAGTGTGACCAGATCTTAAACATTTTTACTGCTAAATCTGGCATTAGACAGGGTCAAAAAATGCTAAAAATGATTTTAAAAAATGCTAAAGATAATGCTAAAAATTTTTTTTTAAAGATTTTTGTTAAAAAATAATTACCAGTATGCAACTTTATTCGATACTAAATACATTTAAGTGACTTATTTTTTAAAGAAAAATATAATAAATATTTCAACAAGAGGGTAGATTTTGGTAAAGCATCTGATACATATAAATATTTAGCACATGTAGTTGAGATTAAATTATTAATTAAGGTGGGCCCCACTTCATACATGCAAAATTTAAACGATTTTATTTCTATGGCTATACAAAATTTTTAGATCATTTTATTTCTTACAGTTGAAAGTTATAGAGAAATTATAGTTTAAAAATTATTATGTTTTCAGCAGTTTAGAGCAAAAAATAAAATAGATTTCAAACGTATTTTAAAACAAAATTTCCATACAAATTGTCCTTAAAATAGATTTCATATCCAATTTAGTTTTTTATGAATACGACAGTTACGCTATAGGATGTTTTTCTAAATACAAAGTGAAATTTCATGATGAGGGCATTCCAAATATTCCCTGAATATTCTATTTCTCTTTTAACAAAACAGGTAAGACGTTTCTTAACATAAGAATTATCCATTTTCATACGAAATTTCATTTTGGCTACAACTTTATTATACAACAAAATTTATTATAATTTATAAAAAATTTAAGTAAAATCAATAAACTATTCTTCAAAATTTTTAAATTAAATTAAAGAAAATGCCAAGTGCTAAATGAAAATTTTGCAGCTAAATAAAAATGATTAGTGCTAAATTTAGCTGCAAAAATGCCAAAATGGCTACACTGGTAATATGAGATTAAAACGCTCATTTTGTAATTTTACTCACAGAGTGGCACTACCAACGAAAAGTTCAATCTTTTTTTACTTGGTTTAAGAATTTTGTATGTACTTATTTTAAGAAATTCAGGGATTGATTTTCGAAAGTTACCCCATTTAGGATGGCGTACTTCAAGTTAGTATAAAAAGCTTAATTTATCCCCAGTGTTTTTCTTTCAGTGTATAATCCAACTCAAATTATACATTCGCCCCTTGCTTAAGCCCCACTGACGAGATTGTGTGGTTACAATCGAAACTAGTCTGGGCAACCTGTCCGTGAACGCCTGGGTTCAAATCTCAGCGCAGTCAAGAATGAAAAATTATCAATAAAAAAAAATTTTAATTAATTTCATGTTGTAAAATTCCTGTCTTCATAAAAAAATAATTTAATGAAAATTAAATTCAATGAACTTAAGCCTAATTAAAAATATCTAAATTTGGATTAAAAACCAGTAACAGTTCAATAAAATAGCCACAATACTAATTATTATTATTGGGAATTATTTCTTTTCATAAGTATTTTCTTGTTACATTTTACCTTAGCTTTCCGTCTAATAATTATAAATTTTTCTGTACATAAATATACTTCATTGCTATCCAACGGAAAGCTAAGGTAAAATGTAACAAGAAAATACAATATAATAGTCTGGTAGTGTATAAAGTCATTTCTAAAAAATTTTTTTAAGGAATAGAGCTATTACAAAAAGCTTTATAAAATACATAACTGAAATTTAACTCATAGAATAAATTCGAAAAATTAAAAAAAAAAAAAAATTATAATTATTTTTTATTGTCTAAGCTTGAGGTCTTTTTATTTATAAAATATTATATTTATTTATTTCTATCGATATTTCGCTAGCCTTTGGTTAAATTTTGTAAATTAAATATCCTGACGATGTTAAATATAAAAAAAGAAAGGTCAAATAAGACTAAATAACGTTTTCGATAATTATGTTACAGTAGAACATTTATAACAGGTTTTTCAAGAGGAGCGTTGTTGTTCCAAATTGGAAAAATTGGAATGACAGTTGCGACATTTAACTTGTTAATATATCGCACTTGATCATAAAGATCGCACGGTCTTGGAGAACAATTCATGGGTACGAAACGTTTCCTTCAATAAATCATTTGTGCCACGAGCTGTGAGACAAGTCTTGTTGATACCACAGCTATTGCACATAATTATTGTCCAATTGATGAACGAATAAGATGAAGGTCAGTAATCATGGCTCTTTAGCGATCACCATTGACTGTAACGTTCTGACCAGCATTGTTTTAATAGAAGCACGGTCCAATGATTCCACCAATAAAGCACACCAAGCAAAATGTATTTCTGGATGTAACGGAGTCTCAACATACACTTGAGGACTATCATTACTCCAAATCCAGCAGTTTTGTTTATTGTCATATTCATGCAAACAACAGTGAGCGTCATCGCTAAGCCAAATTCGCTTATGAAAATCCGGATCAACGGCAATCTTGTTTTGGGCCCATTCACCGAATCAACGCCTTTCTAGGTGATCGTGTCTATTCATGTTGAAATGCCAAACCAAACTAAATATGAGGGTACGTTCGTAAATGCAGTTGTTGCGCATCAGTAAAGTTTAATGTTCGTAATAGCATCACATGTAAGAAACTTGGCATCACTCTCATAGGTAAAAAGTTTTTTTATGCTGTGATGCCGCAGCTCTGGAGCATATTTTTGCAATTATTGCATCAGTTCTGATGCAACAAATTTTGATATTAAAGAAATCGTTTTATTTTTCTTTTTTGATGCTTTTTCTTGTTATTTATAAGAAAACTGTCCCATTTTGTTTCAATATATTCAATAAAATTTGTCATCACTATTGTTGACAACATTTTTATTATTATTTTATGTTCGTTTATGAAACTTCTGAAATTTAGCTCAAAAATTCCATATTTTTCACAACTGTTGTGCAGTAAAAAAGCATCAGCATCACAACTGCAACTGGTGATCACGCAGTAGCAACAAAATTTTGCATCACTGCAGCAGTTATGCACAGTTTTTATGCATTTACGAACGTACCCTAAATCACTTGACAGCTGATCAAATGGCCGCCAGTTAAGAAAGTCCTTGTAGCATAAAGATTTTGTTCACTTCTTTAACGTTCCAAATTTTACTATGATGCGTTATTTATTACGGTTTTAGGCGTACTTAACTGTTTTGTAACTTGTCAATGCAAGTTTAACCGGCTACTACTTTTTGGACAGATGCAAAAACGCATTGAACGCTTGGTGTGTACCTGCAGCTTAAGCCGTTTTGCTTTGCATCATAGTAGTTAAATGTTCTCTCATTGATAAGTCTTGTATGTATTTGTACATTTTAAGAATTTTCTGCTTATTTTGTATGATTTTTGTGAGAATAAAAATCATTTCACTTCAAATTTTGGTTTGTTTCGAACATACTTCTGCAATGTCTGATGCTATTTCGCTAGTTAACAGTATTCAAACATTATTAGAAAATACAATAAATGAATAGACTGAGATGCAGAATAGTGCAGAGTCCCAAAAATTGGCGACTTACGTAGCACTAGATCTGAGGAAAGATTTGAGGGTTAAGAGAATAACCAAATCTATTGCTTATCTACAATTCTTTACCTTCAATACAATTTCAAAGATCGAAAAATATGCTATTGAGCTACTTATGGCTAATAAATCAGTGAGTGCTTAAACGCTGGCTTAGTTAAACTAAACATAAATTTATATGTAGCTTAAACTCGATAGTTGTAAATCAGTGTCCCATGTATTATATGTAGTTTAAACAGTAAAATGTGGCAGCACTACGATAAATGTTGTCAAATTCATATGGTTTGTATTGGTAGTTTAATCGCCTAATTTTATGCGTTTAAAGATGGTTTATATGTTTACTTATTTAAAGATTTGTTGGTTTAAACACATTTTAAACCAAAAAAAAGGTTGAACTTGCTTTGATTTATTAGCCCTTAGCATGACTCTGCATTCCGAAAATGTTGAAGACACGGTCAACCGTATACCTAGTAAAAGTTTTGATAAGTCTACAAGAACTAACCTCTGGAGCGTTCGTGGAAATCTTATAAGAAAATTTCGTAAAGGATAGACCTCGGTCCAACCTACGCTGTAGTTCAGCTAAAGAAGAAGTCTAACGATTCTTTAGATCTTCTCTGTCTCTGACAAAGTTGAGAGTACCCTAGAGGGAAGCGAAATGGCACCAAAGTAGTCAAGTGATAGGGTTTGGTGGTAGAGGCCGGTTCTAGTTATAACACTTTATACATTTTATCAATTAAAAAAATGTTTTGAAAAGTATTTAAATTTAATTAATGTGACAATTGAATCAATTTTTTTTTTTTTTTTTTGTTGAAAGAAAATTAAAAATTTAATTTTGATTTAATTAACATTTTAGTTGTTTTTAAATTAATTTTCAATTAATATTTTAATTAAATAACAAAAAATCTCAATTAACTTTTTCGTTTAAAATAAAATAATTTAAACATGTAGAATTGTTGTTGGGAACTGTCAATATTTGTTTAAATAAATTAACACATTGTTCGAAATGGCAGTCTTTCGATCATTTTTTTAAATAAAATTAACAAGTAATCAATATAATCATTTTGGTAATAGGTGCAAAGTCAACAACTAGTTTGCTTGATATTATGAATTTTGAATAAATTTGGTGATTGGAGAAATTTGATAATTTTTTCTGTTTATGAATGTGACCTATCAGTTTTACATAGGGTTGCCATTGGATGGAGCCAATTGACTCCCAATAGCCACCATTTGACAAGTCACACATCTATTCTTTTAGTGTTGATTACAACAATGGAGTGTTATTTCAATGCAATATAGTATGATTTCAATAAAATAAGTAATAGAAATAAATTTTAGAACCAAATTTTAGAAAGTCCCAAAAAAATGCGTCACACCACCGGTGAATACTGGTCATGAGTTATTTCTTTTTGAACTTGCTCTATTTTCACAAATCGCAGGACCAGTCAATTGGCACAAATTTCCCGCAGGGTACTTTGTTTTTTAAATTTAAATTTTAAATATTAATTACCTCTAACACAGTTTTTATTTATTTATTGTTTTTGCTTTTTTAAAAAATAATTACATTTTTACTAATTTTACCACGAATTCAATTTCAATTCGTTGTTTTTAAAATCTTATTAATATAAATTTTATATATTAATTATCTCTTACACTGTAATTTTGTTTCATAAAAAAAATTTCTCTACCTGTGTTTTGTTAATTTTACCTGTAATGTAAATTTATTATGTATTCGTATCGGAATCGCCGATATTTGCTTTTGAAAATCGGTATCGTATCGGCAAAAAAGCGTACCGTTACCTCCATAATAAAAATGCATTTTTAGAAAACATTTTTTAGCCCTAACAATTTTCTAGTTATTACCTTTGTCTAAGTGGGGTTTCTGCACTCTTAACATAATAGAAAAGTTTGCTTTCGCAGAGCAGAATTTTTTCGTAGTAAACTGTTGCTATTTTCAGTTTTTATCAAAAATCTACTTAAATTTTTATGATACCCAACATGCTGCGTATTTCAAATAATAACGTATTTCTTACGATAATTGCATATGGCCATTTAGCTAAAGCACTGAGAAAAAAAACAGAGAAAAAATGTTAAAAAGAATCCACTTAGGTGATTTTTATATTTACGTTCATATCTCATTTCATATATCAAAAAGTAAAAATCTTGGTTTTTTTTGAAAAAAGCAATTCAGTTATCAACAAATGAGATCTCAATTTTAAAGCTTTATACGGTTGAAGTTTTTTTTTACTGATTGTATATATTTTATGACTATTGTGGCAATATAAGGTAGCAAAACAGAATGCGAAACAGAAAAAAAAATCTACAACAGCAGCGGCAAAAACAACAAATTTTATCCAAACTGAAAATAAAACCGTCATGCTGCTTTAAGGTGAGTTACACTCTAATCTTCCTATTTATCGCTAAAAAAAAAAAAAAAAAACGGGAGGGGAGTAAAGAGCAACAATTTCAGTTTAAGTGGGCGGAAGGGGTACAAGAGGGGCTAGAGGGGCACCAGCAATAACATCAGTAGTAGTATAGTAGTATTAGTTGTGGTAGTAGGTTAATACTTAAACACAATCAGAAACAATCACCAAGGGTAGCCAACGCACATAAAACATTTCACAATTTATTGGCATAACAAAACGACAGACAAATGAACAGACGGACGGATGGACGGACGGACAGTAAAACTCAAATATTGAACATATGAACATATAAAAACGTATTGTTGTATCGCACAAATAAAACTTTGAAAAGTTATACGTTTTAACATTTCGTGCTTGTTGTTTCTGTTTGCGTGTGTGTGTGTGTGTGCGAGTTTATCAATCAATCTTAATTAATCACTAGCAAAAGATCACCATATAAATTTAAAAAAAATGCCGAAATAAAATATAAATACTTTTTTAAAAATTACCAACAACTGCCAGGCAGCTAAAACAAGACGCACGCTAAGCATTTACAGCTCCATTTGTTTATTCTGCGACTTTAAAGTACAAATCAGTCGTTAAATGGCCAAGACAACTTAATGAAGAAAAAATTAATATTAAAACTTGTTAAAAAAAAACAGTAAATATCTTTAAAAGATAAGAATTTAAAGTAAAATTGAGATTTAAAGGAATGTTTTCGCTTTATAAATAGACAAAAAGTTGAGTTTAAAAAATATAGTCTTTTAGAAACAACATTTTTCATCGGTTTAACAAATTAATAGCTCAATAATGAAAAGGCATACCTCGAGTTTTAGTTAATTTCCAATTTTAATTAAAGTTTATTTACGCATTAATGCCTGCCTGTAAGATTTTCACTAAAATTTCCGTAGAAGTTGCTTGAAGTGAACAAAAAACTTTTACCTCGCCCCACTCCCGGGATAAGATATGGGTATTTAAATACCCAACAGGCTAATGGATTAAAATGGTGCAAATTGCCACACATCTCATGTCACAATCAATTTATTACGTCAAACATTTTATTAGACGAAATGGTGAATTGGCCGCCAAGAGGCTGCAATTTGACACCGTTGGACTATTTTCTGTGGGGCGCCGTTAAAGAAAAGTGTTATGCCGACAAGCTAGAGACAATTGAGGATTTGAAGGCCAACATTTGTGATGCCATTGAAAAGATACGACCCCCCCCCCCCCCTTCCAGTACACTCGAAAAAGTGCACGAAAATTGATCCGATCGAATGACGTACCGTGAGGCCAGCCGCGGCAGCCATATGAATAAAATAATATTCCATTTCAAACCGGAGCAATTGTACTTCACAAAAAAGTAAATTTGGCAACATTTTAAGCCGTTTTTGTTTTATTGCATTTTTAAATTTAAACTTCTAAATGGCCCACCCGTTATAAATGGGCAGTTAAGAACACAAAAAATCATTTTATTTATCTGAAGGGTAAAAATCGGTAATCTTATATTTCCAAAACTATTGGGGATTATAACGATATACAAATTTTTAAACTTTTTTGTCACGCCATTTTTCTTTTAATTAAAACTGATTTTATTTTTGATTAAAGGTTTAATTAAAAAAAATATTGGCCAGAATTTTTTCTGTGTAATATTCCAAGGCTTTGGAAAGTAAATGGTTAGTGGAAGGTAGTGCACGTGGCATGGTCCAATTAGAGAACCAAAGTTTTTGCAAACATTTCGTCTACTTGGGAAGCCAAAATGGCTCTATAAAGCAACCCCATTTTTATTGAAATAAGAACAATGACTCCACTGGACTCATTTTTGCGTCTGTAGTACTTGCTCTTACTCCAAATGCGGCATTTTAGCTTACCAACATACTAATTGGGCCCATAATGGGTATAAACACTTCCCTGAATATTGCAATAGGTCAGCCTCCTAATCCATAATGTATACCCACGAAACCAAAATTTGGCTCATCTTCAATTCACTTATTAAAGACTCTGGCATTTAATAGCACCACATATAGCAGTAAATAGCATTAGCAAGATGCTTTTTAAATTCTGCATTTATAATAATCGTAGTAAATAGAAGTTGTTATTACCATTGTAATAACAGTTTATCTATCAGCAGCTGCAGTAACACTATCCCATCAGACGTTTCTAAATAAAATTTTTCATATTCTCTTCTTTTTGTTTCCACTTGTGATAAAAACGTGAAAATTATTGTTCGTTATAAACGTAGAAACATCATTGAACTAAAAACTAAACTTTTCTTAAAAACAAAACTTCCATTTAAACACATAAATACATAAATACATCTTAAGATACATTGTATCATTTAGCCTGTATACTACACAGAACGAAAAAACAAGTTAGAAAATTGTCAGCCAATGGTAGTTAAACGATAACGAAGTGCTGTCAATATTTTGACAACATCTGTTGTCGAATTCTTAACAAAACGTTGTCAAATTGAAATCAATGATGTAAAAAATAAGATGGCTGTCAAATTAACAACTACCTGTTGTCATTCATAAAAGCGTCTATATGTTGTCAAACTTACAACATTTTTATTCGCAGCTTAATGAATCAAAAGTGCAAATTTTTATAAGTGAACATTAACCCATTTCGCTCCACTGTTTGATTTTCGAACAGTAAAAATAACTTTTAAAAAAAAAAAAAATTGTAGGTGTGAAAGAGGTGGAATTTCCAGTAAATTTGCAAATAAAATACTATACGCCTCCGTGACCACCTACCTCCCTCTCGATTCTAGGGGACATTTTCTGCAACCCATATTTTAAGACACTTTTTAAGTTGTTTTCTTTAAATAATAAAATAAAGTAATGCCCGTAATTTCTACAAATAGAAATGAAGCTGTGTATAAACATCTATGGTGTAAATACTGTCAGTTTTAGAAGAAAACATAAGGTAAAAACATGTAGTCCAAATAGACGTTGAAAAAGGTAAAGACAACTGTTAGGTACGAAGACGAGACCAGATATCCTTTTTTAAAAATTACGGGCATAAAATTAAAAAAATAATCGTGAAGAATTATTGTCAATAAATTTAACTGTTTCATAAAACATAAAAAAACATGATTTGCATGCACATGCATGACTTCACATACATATGTGTAAACTTGACTGTTAGAAATTTCGAACGCTGGTGCTTATCCTATAGTTCCAGACTGACGATGACACTTTAATGTATTTTTAATTTTTTGTGTTACATTTAACGCGTATTAGTTGTGAAAATTCTTCTTTACGATATTTTCTTTTACCGAGTGGTTTTTGTATTTTATATTAATGTAAAAAATAAATGTACAATTTCTGGGAAAGCGAAACATCGTAAAATTTGTGGAATCAGTGAGTCCTAGTTATTCTAAAAAAATAATTTTTTTAGCGAAGAAAAATAAAAATTTAATTTCGGAACGAAATGAGTTAAAGTATTGGAAAATAACTTAGAAGGTATTTATGATTACACTGTGCAACATTTATTAAGTAATCGAGTGCAAATTCTTTCTCGTGTAGAATTTCTCGAAGTTCTCTATCGAAACCAACCAAACTCTATTTGGATTTTGCTAGTTTAGCTGCCGTTCGGATTTTATTGTCTCATGAACATGTCATTATTCTCATGTCTATATCTCGGAAACCCATTGGAATTTTTTTTTGTTCGCCATAATTGTAATTATAAATTGGGAAGAAGAAAATGTAAGAAAAACTAACCCGAAGAATCCGCATTTAGTGCATCAAAATTGCTTAAATGTTAAATTTATATACATCAAAATTGGAAATTGTGAAAAAATTTCGGCTATTAAACGTGCAAAGTCGAAAAATCGAATGGTTTTTTTTTTTTTGCATAAAAGGTACATAAATAAAACCATATATTTTACTATCCACACCACAAGTGTGGAGAATGTATTAGGCATTTGTGCTGATGTGTGTAAATCCTTAATATATTGGTCCTAGACCCATCTTAGAATATACCGAGAAAGTGATTCTGAGTCGATCTAACGATATCCGGCCGGCTGGCTAGCTACCTGGCTGTCCATGTACTCATGTGCGTAAAGTACAGCCCCCGTACAAGCTGCTTTCCGGAATAGGGTCTTTGTGCCCACTATCAAACCAATTTTAATGAAATTTAAAACATCGATAGATCCATATTTATATGAATACAAAGGCTATGCATTTTTTAAATAGTACCAAAGGGGTGATAGGGGACGATTTCCACCTCTCTGAAACTATCTAACAGACTTAAATTAAAATAAGCAATGCATTTTTCAACATTAACCATCCTGAAATCTTATAAAGATGAAGATATCTAAATAATATTTGGCACGAACCACTTCTTCATGATTTTTCACCTTTTAATATAATTTTGTTAAGGCGGGTCCGTAATTGCCCATGGGTCCCAAATATGGTGCACTAGCAAAAATGGTTTTTATATACTGTAGTGTAGGGTATCATATGGTCGGGCTGTATCAACTATAATTTCTTACATGATTATATGTTCTTTTTCATGAGATATGTTTTAAAAATATTAAAAAAAAAATAAATTAATATACATACACATACACATGTTTTTTATTGGTTATTGGCTCAAAATGGGTTATTCTTTATTAGACTGAGAACAAAGTGCTGTCGGAATAACAACTGAGTGTTGTCAATATACCGACGGTGTGTTATCAAAAATTAAAAGAAAATATTGCCGGAATGAAACCAAATGGTGTCGAAATTTTAACACCATCCGTTGGTGTTAAAATAAACACAAACCTAGTTGGCTCACTTTTGACAACGCATGGTGTCATTTTTAATGTTTTTATAAAAGATTATCCCTCTGTGTATATGAATGTATTGACTATCTACCACTGTCATCTTTTGGGAGCCTTCCACTCTTTGGCTTCCAATTCTACGAGTATTTATTGTTCTTCGTTTTCCTTCTCTTACTTTTTTCTGGTTTTCTTTGCCACCAAAACAAGTTGCAATAAAGTTGGTATACAAACTTATAAAAAAAGATCTTTTACATAAAGTCAGTCGTCACTCAAATATTTTAACTTGTGGTAGGATAAAAAATCAAGATGGGTGTATGATATATACCCATAGTTTTTACTAAAGGTAGGTAAGCGAGTGTGTAGATATTGTTAAACACACTATTAGCTAGAACTACTACTTACTTCATAAAGTCTAAATTAATACTGTTTGATATAAGAGAGATTCCTTGTGATTACAACTACAGTCGGAGGTAAAAGTCAGGAATCTTAAAAATGTCTATTTCTAACTAAAATAGCAAAAACATTTACTTTTCTAAAGCAAATCTTCGGATACCACGTTTGACACCAAAGGCTACTACTTTAGGTATCTTTCATTTAAATTTTTATATATTTTCTTTTAAGTTTTTTTAAATAGGCAGTGTTTAAAATTCTACAACTGCTACCAATTTTATTGCTATACGGGTCTGTTCTGAAAATCGCCTGATTTCCAATCACGTGCTTTTAAAATCACACGTGTGATTTGTGCTGCTCGGAAAGTCATACCGTTTTTGTCTTTCTCGGCAATTGAAAAATCAAACCAAAACACACAAAAACGAAACAGCAAAATATGACACGTGTGATTTTAAAAGGCACATGTGACTTGAAATCGCGTTAATTTAGTTATTTTAGATTTTGGATTTTCAGAACAGGCCTGATAGCCAATGATTTCAGAAATATTCTGTAGCAGTAGCGAATCATTAAATTATTTTGTATATGATGAAAAATCGAGTCGAAAAATTTTAAATGTTTTTGAATAATTTTTGCTCTGAGCATCACATCGGAAAATGCACGCTTTATATTGACATTTTAAGGAACTCGGTTGCGATGATTGCTTGAAGAGACTGACAGGGTTTCACGAGTTTTAGAATATAAAGTTTCTTGAAGACGAAGTCGCAAATTTGAAAACATAATTAGAGGAAACAAGGAAAAGTGCTAGTTATATTTGGCTAAGCCGAATCTTAAATACATACTAGAGTATCCAATTATTTGACTTTTAGTTTTGTTCGAGTAAGGAATTAATCGATTTTTAAAATTTAATTTTTCTCGATTATTCGAATAAAAGTTTTAATATGTTCGAATAACTCGAATAATTCAAATAATTTTATGCAATCGAAAAAGCATACATGTCTTTTTGATTTAATAGTTTTAGGCTGGGCTTTTGAGATCTTAGTTAAACTAAGTTTAGTTAATCTCAATACAGATTTGTGCCGCCATTACCAAGTTTGAAAACAAACTCTTTAAAGAGCAGCTTAGTTTTGCCTTAAATGTTGGTCTGTAATGAAATACTAAAAAAAAATTACATTTCGCCGAAAACACCCGTGTTTTAGAGTACGTTAAACTAAGTTTAAACTTAATCCACATCTCAAAAACACGCTCTTAGTATATATATTAATAAACGGAAAAAACAATAAAATAAAAATATAGTTAAACAATAACATATTAATTCATTTAAGCCGCGTACACAGTTTTAAAACTTTTAAATAAAATAAATAATATTAGTATTGTGTTCATTGCATTTAATGAAAATTAAATTCAATGAACTTAACCCTAATTAAAATATCTAAATTTGGATTAAAAAAAATAAATAATTTAAAAATCAAAAACCCTGCTGTCAAGCATACAGTTTTTAAGGCGCTTAAGTTCAGTCTATTTAAGGAAATAAAATAAAAATAAACTATAAAAAAAGTAAACACCACTTCTGTAAAACAGACTATAAAATGGTCTGAAAGACAAAGTTTAATACATGGATTAGGTTCAGCAACAATCCGGATCCATTAATTTTATTTCAGTGTATAATTTGAAATTATGTCCCAACTGCTAAAGAGAGATCCAGCCTATTTAAACAAATTTATTATTCGTTATTCAATTTAACTACTTATTATATTATTCCTGAAAATCAAGTAAAATTGAAATGAATTGAGATTCTTGGTTAATCACCGTAGTTTTCCTGATTTTCAGAGAAGTTATGGTTAAGATAAGAACTCAAAGTATGAAGAAACTTTTTAAACTGGATCGTTTTCAAAGTTTCGATTTACCGAACATGGCTAATAAATTTATTTTACTTCCTTTTAAAGCTCTACTCTTCAGGTTCGGGTGATTTGTTACTTTAACGTATGACTATTTTGCGCCAACAATCCGTGATTTTGTTTCCAACTACCTCTTTAATGACACTTCGGTTCTTAAGACGAATTTAACAATCTATGAAATTGAAGGCCGGAAAAAAAGGTAACCCATAATCTGACGGTTGACATATTAATAAATGCTGATGAATTGTTTACAATGAACGTCAAACTTAATATGAAAAAGCGCTATTTTAGTACGAAAATTCTTACGTATAGAATTAGTAGTTATCTTTTATTACATGATTTGTAATAAAAGATTATTTGTAATTGGCTATTTTAATTATTCGATCAAATAATGCCGAAAAATTTCTTCGACTTATCGAACAACGATTAATTGAGTAGATACTAGGGAGATCGAACGGTTATTATTCGACCGGTTTTAACCGGTTATTTTGGCTTTGCCCAAGTCGGTTATTTTAAAATGCCCATTCTTCGAATATCGAATAAACCGGTTATTTTGGTATAAGAAACCGGTTATTTTAATAATGTGTAATTAATATACATTTTCCTTACTCTGGTTATAGATGTACCCGTTATTTAAGTATTTTTTAATTGAATATTGGTCAAACTTAAACTTTTAATGAAGAATGTCAAAACAAAATGTAACAAAGGTCAAAAAACATTATGAACACTGTGAATACAAATCTCTTATAAAAGCGTGTGTGTTCCTGTAAAAAAAAAAATATATACTATTCAAAATACTAGAAAAACGTGTGCAGTTAAAAAGTAAGAATTTGTGGGAGAGTATTCTAAATATTAAATATATTTTTATATTTAGGTTATCTCTAGAGATTTTTCGAACGCGATTTAAAAGACAAAGTTAGGTGCTTGAAGTGCCCTAAAATGATATGATACAAAGGTTCTTCCATGTCACGACTTATTAATCACCTTTAATTAGTCTACATGCTTGACATTAATGTGATCCACCTAAAACTTAACTCAGTTCGAAGTAGTTCTAAAGAATACTTTACTAAAATACGCGCCCAAAAATGAATCATTGGTGAAATATTAGCCCATTGTGTTGCCGAGGACGAAATGCAATTTAAGGCACTAAAAACTCTTACTGAGCTACCTAAACAAGGGCGGCAAACTTTTTTTAACATGAAAATTATATTTCAAATACATTTTCAATAAGACAAATAGCGATTTGTCAAATAGCATTTTCCAGCCGGGTGGTGTCGAATTCTCGTTCTAAAGGTTTTTACGTATAAACTTTATGCAAATGATAAGTTTTGACATACAAAAAACGCTTGTCGCTCTTATTTAGGTAGCTCAGTTAAGTAGTTCTAGCATCTCTTCATGCTGAAAACTACAACATTCCGGCGGAATCAACGATATGGCAAAAATTTCTACCAGTTTTATTTATTAAAACACCAAGAACTAATAAACAAAATTGAAGAAATCAAACAATGTCATGGAAGCTCTTAAATTGTAGTCGACGAATTGACAAATATTTCACACAAAAAGCATGTTCATTTTACTATTCGTTTCTATAATGCTGAAACAAAATAATTTGAAATAGATAATCCTGGGTAAGAGGTTGATTTATATAGACATCCTCACCACCAACAAATTAAAACTCATTCAAAATAAATTTGGGAGAATATTTTATATAATAACTTTATTAAATTCCTATAATTTATTTGCTTTTGTAAAACGTTTGTCTAGATGAAATATTATTCAACAGTTTCTAAATCACATTAAACAAATATCTTTTTACAAATAAAGTTTAGTAAATCAATAAAAAATTGTTGAAAACTAAGTTAAAGTTTAATCAATTTACTGTCCCACTTTTCTTGGATTTTATCGTCAAATATTTGTTAGGTCTGATCTAAGTCATATCTACATAAGTATTTTGTTGGTTCCTTACCTATGAAAATTGTTTTATTTTTATTCAAATTATATGATTTTTGTGTTTTTATGTATTCGAATTAAAACCGGTTAACCGGTTATTTAAAAAATGCTTAACCGAAAACCGGGTTTTTTAAAATAGCAACTATTCGTAATATTCGAAAACCGGTTATTGAAAAAAGTCGAATAATCGATCTCCCTAGTAGATACTGTAATACATACCCTCCATCATAGTAGTTGTTCAAATGATATGAGCGCTATCCTGTCAAAATCCCTATTCCATGAGCATTTTTTAAGGGGCGCTTGGTTAAAATAATAGGTCGGTTTCTCTGATTTTTTAAAAGCAAACCGGGATGCCCCGATAGGCTAAATTGTAGTGAGATATTCTTTCAATGTTTGGGTTGCGGGTTCGATTCCCGCCAGAGAATGTGGTCTCCTGCAGGCAAGCGTAGAGCACTGCGGGATAAGCATAAGAAAAAAAGTACAAAGAGAAAATTTAAGCTTAATTTTATCAACAACGTGGGTTTTTTTTTCAGTCCTGTTCCTCTAAATTCGGGGGCACAGTTATATAGAGGCCATGTGAAATAATGGACCGAATTCTCCCATGAATTAACCTGAAAACCCATTTCAACCAACACACAGATTGAAGGTCATTATTCAATACACTTAGCTGCTCATAAGGACACAGAATATATGGACAGCTCTAGTCCAAAACGTGCTAAGTCGAAAAAGTGCGTCTTGCAGGAGAAGCTCTTGAAGTTTAAGGGCGATACAACATTCACTTGTATGCTAAGTTACTTTTGCAATTGCATAACTTTGGATTGCATTAGCCGATCAACACCAAAATTTGACAGAACTTAAGTTTAACAATACTCAATTCAAAAACTTAAAGAAGTTGAAAACATCCTAAGTACACTTAGCATGTTTTGGAATTAAGCTATCGGTATACTTATTAGGGTCTAGGAACAATATTGCCTAAATTACAAACGGAATGTCAAACTTCTATAAATCCTTTCCACCTCCCCCGGGGATTTGCTACGAATCTCAGGGGGCGTAGCAAACCATCATGATGAGCTTCGACCTCTATATGTTACAGCTTCTGGGAAAAATAGCAGTTCCATTCATGCATGGGTTGCGACAAACATCAAAAATTACAGGGCTCTTGAAGTCCTTTAATTTTTCGAGCTTGAAGTACATAACTACAATAGTTCTTTCTTTTTCTCGTGCTTCAAGAGTCAGTAGTCCCCGAAGAGCATGCACGGGTCTGACTCTTGGTTGAGGCCTCAGCATGCTTCTTGCGAGTAATGCTTCCTATCTTTCAGAATTATTGACTTTGCGGAAACCTTTCTCTTCTGATAGATGGTTACTTTTCACCGACCGATAGGGGAGTGCCTTTCCCAGGCATGAACTTACAAATGCTTTCAACGAAAAACTGCTTTTTTGACGAAGAGATACTTTCGGGGATCACGTAGTGGCTGTGGTTGAAACCAAACCAAAACCGTGGAGAGGAAGACTTCCACATGGGAGGCTGATTTTCCACCCTTGCTGGAAAGTTCGACCTCTCTAGGTGCTGTTCCTATTGAACAAAAGCTGTTGATTTTGATTAGCAGTGGAGGGCTCTGACTTCTTGACAAGGGGCGAGTGTATAATTTTTGTCGGATTATTCATTAAAATTGCCACCTAGGTGTGAACTATCCACGTGCACACGGTGGCATTTGGTAAATGCATAAATGAATCACCCATTGGTTTAAATCCACCATGAGATTAGGCCACATGGCAGCTGCTCATATAAATCTGTTTCCACATACCGTTTCCACCTGTTGTGAAGTATATAAAAACAATCTGTCTTATGGGTTGTTTAGTGTAACATAAATTTTCATACCCACTGTAAAAAGTTATAAATTATATGCATTATATTGTTAAATAAATCAATACATTTTACGTGTAGCGTACACACTGACATACATACGACTCTAGATTTGTGATTTAAGATACGGGCAAGTTAGAGTTAAACTTTATTTTGCTGGCAATTCTCGTTAAAGTAAATGAAGATATAACGTCAACCGCAACAAAACTAAAAATATAAAAAAAAAAATTCCTCTTATCAGTAAATGAGAAAACTATATGTTTCAGGATAATGAATGTTGTTTTCCTTATGTGATAATGGGAAAAAATAAAGTATGAGTGTAAATACAAATAAATCAATATATAAAATGAGAGTATAAACAGCATAAGTTAATTTAAAATGATTGTGTATTTGCAGGAATTAATAATTATGACAACCTCTTAGCGGATCTTTACCTTTACATATTATTTAATGTAAAGATAACATATAAATATAATTTGTGGAAATATTTCGCAAAGATCTGGGTTTGTATAAAAGATTATTATGTAGTGAAAATATTTTTTAGGCGATTATTTAATACATATTTTTGTTCAAAAAACTGTTTATTCTTTTCCAAAAATTAGCACAATTTCCCACACTCTATTGAACAATTTTTCAAAATATGTGCTTTATTTTCGATAACATATTTTTGTTTAAACAAATTTAAACTTTATTTGCCATTTTCTTATCGATAATATTTGTAATAAACATTTTATCCCAAAATAAATACTCGATTTAACAAAATTATACTAAAAGAAATTGTTTTTTTAACATTTCAAATCCATTATTTTGAAAGTGTCATAATTCTTGTTATCTCTCATTCATATTTTTCCTCCTTCATGCTCTTCATCTGTTCTTTAGATTCTGCCTGAATTTTATCGTTGTCTTTCGTTTACTTTTCGGGTGGGAAAGAGAAGCATTTTGTATTTTGCAAAATCAGCTAAAATTGTTCAAAACTATAAACATAACAAATTACAACAATTTATGAAACTCATGAGGAATGTATACACAAGTACAATACTTTCTTAGTGACACACACACACACACACACACACACACACACTAACACTTACACATTTGTGTTGTATTATCAAGGATAATGATACTGCTACTAGTACAACTATAGTAAGTGCGAGTAGACATTTAGTAAAGGAACAAGTGCTTTTAGAGGAGAACCAAGAGAATTCATTCTTTAAGATTAAACAAAAATTAAATCTCATTTCATACGAACATGAGGAGCAGATAACATAATGAGACTTATTTTTTTTATTTAATTATAAATTTTAAGCTTTACGCGGAAATTAACTTTTTAAACGAAAAGTGACATTTTACGCGAAAGGTAATTTTTTAAACGAAAAGTCACTTTTAAAAATCACTTGTCATATATATTTACAGTATTCTTTAAGTCGATTTCTCTGATTTTTAAAAGCAAACAAATTTCATATATTAAGAATATTTGAGCTAATTTTTATCAACTTTGCTCGTTTTCTAAATTCGGACACACAGGACATGTAAAATAATGCACCGATTTGTTTCATTTTGGTTCTCCTAATTCATTGGTCTTCCGAAACTCATTTTACAAAAAAGACACAGACTACATTAAAGGGCCTACGATCAATATTGCATAGATAATAGTATTTTATACACCAATACACACACCACTGTCTTTTGTAGTGCCGAAATCACTTTTTTACCTTTTACACAAAAAGTCACACAATATGTGAAAGATATTTTCTGAAATTTTTTTATAACAAAAGTAATTTTTTACACAAACAATTTTTATTCAAAAAGTCACATATCTGAAATCTTAATACACAAAAAGTCACTTCTTGCACAAATCGTATTGCAAAAAATCTCTGTTTACGGAAAAATTCACACTTTATACAAAAATCCACTTTTATACAAAAATCACTTCTCATACGAAAAAAAAAGTATATTTTTACACAAAAAGACCCTGTTTACACAAAGAGTCACATATGTGAACTTTGTTTACACAAAAAGTCACTGTTTACACAAAAAGTCACATATCAGAAAACTTGTTAAACAACATTTTTCACATTTAAAACGAAAAGTCACATTTATGAAGATTTTTACACAAAAAGTCCCATTTTACACAAATCTCACTACAAAAAAGTCACTACGCAAAAAGTCGCTTCTTATACAAAAAGTCACACATCTGAACTTTTTACACAAAGAAGTTAGTTTTTCCACAAAAAGTCACATATCTGATATCTTATTGCACAAAAAGTCATTGTTTATACAAAAAGGTTCATACCTGAAATCTTAGGCTGAACCCACATCAACAAAGACAAAACAATATTAGTTCTTATGAGGCAACCGACACCAAACAAAACAACCGCAAAACGGTCTTTTTGACATACTGTGACAAAAGATTGTTTGTAGAAAATTCATGTGGTTTGATAGAACATACTCACGCAGAGTAAGACAAACAGACTAAAAGGAACTTATTTGCACATAATTTCGTGTTTTCTTATGATGAACCACTCACCTTTTTCACAAAAAGTCACTATTTACACAAAAAGTCACTTTTTACACAAAACGTCCCTTTTTTACACAAAAAGTCAATTTTTACACAAAATGTCCCTTTTTACACAAAAAGTTACTTTTTACACAAAAGTCACTTTTACACAAAAAGTCACTTTTTACACAAAAAGTAACTTTTTACACAAAAAGTCACTTTTTACACAAAAAGTCACTTTTTACATTAAAAGTCACTTTTTACACTAAAAGTCACTTTTTACACTAAAAGTCACTTTTTACACTAAAAGTAACTTTTTACACTAAAAGTTACTTTTTACACTAAAAGTAACTTGTTACACTAAAAATCACTTTTTACACAAAAAGTTACTTTTTACACAAAAAGTCACTTTTTACACAAAAAGTCACTTTTTACACAAAAAGTTACTTTTTACACAAAAAGTCACTTTTTACACAAAAAGTTACTTTTTACACAAAAAGTCACTTTTTACACAAAAAGTCACTTATTACACAAAACGTCCCTTTTTACCCAAAAAGTCACTTTTAACACAAAAAGTCACTTTTTATACAAAACGTCCCTTTTAACACAAAAAGTCACTTGTTACAATAAAAGTCCCTTTTACACAAAAAGTCACTTTTTACACTAAAAGTCACTGTTTGCACTAAAAGTCACTTTTTACACTAAAAGTAACGTTTTACGCTAAAGGTCACTTTTTACACAAAAAGTCACAAGAAATCACATATATATGTGATATATAAATTCTTTATACAAAAAGACACAAGTCTGAACTCTTTTTCAACAAAAAATTTCACTGTTTACACTAAAAGTCAGTCTTACACAAAAAGATTTTGCACAAAAATTCACTCTATTGCAATATTCCTATTCTTTGAAAACTCTGCCTTTTTCTCTTATTCACTGTTCTCCGTTACTGTTTAGTTTATTAAAAAGGAGTAAAGTAAAGAAATTGCTTAGTAAAGCAAACAATAAAGTGTGAGTTTTTTTTATTTTTTTTTTTTTTTGCTCCATTAAAAGGATACCAACAACAATATTATATCTAAAATCATATACAAAAAATATAAGCAAATATAAAAAAGGAGAGAGAAAAATGAGCAAAATATTAAAATTTAATATTTTTATCAACAATGAAAAATCACATTTAACTGCTTACAGTTTTTGTTTGAGTCAAAAAGTAAAAGAAATGCTTATCAGTTGAAAACAGAAAAATATTGCATTTAAAAGAGAGTGTGTATGTAACCAGGACAATGATGATAAGTTAACAGCAGTTTATAGGCACAGGACAATGGTGCGATAATTTTTATGGGAAATAAAGGGGATATCTTAAATATTTAATTTATTTTTTATAAATAAATATCTATAGACTAGACTTTCGAAATCCATAAAACGTGTCAGAATTTGAGCTATAGAATAGAGTTTTTTTTTAGCAATTTAAAAATTTGCTTGTGGAATATAAACAATGAACATTTTTCTTTATTTATGGAAGCATGAAAGGGGTTCGATGATACTTAATATAGAAATATACAAATTTAATGTATTAAGAGTAATGTAAGTGAATTTTTAACTAAGATAATTTTGATTTTTAAAATTTATGGTTTCGTACGAACACAACTGAAGTTGAGTTGTGAGCCGCAAAATTAGACAACGTTGCTCATGTTAAAAAATTAAATATTTGTTATCTTATATTTTAGCATGAGCGGCGTTGCCTGATTTCGCTGCTGGCAACTCAACTTCAGTTCAGTTGCCATCTGTAATCGACTCATTAGTTTTAATAATATTCCTACGAATATTCTAGCGAACAGATCTCTCATACATATGACACAAACAGCCAACATTCCACTACTCCGCCCTTACAACAAAATGTAGGAATATTTGCAAATTATTTTACAAAACAAACCATAACCAAAAATTCGAGAATAAACACGCAACGACTTAATAGCGTATAATTTCTCACATCCTAAAATCACACAACAAAATTGTAAATTTCTATGTCACACGTACATATACACTCACTAAAATCTCTAGCACATGTATTAAAAATTTTGTTTGTATTAAAATTTTTTGTTGGAATTTGTTTGTCCTTAGGAACAGGCTTTCAGTTTTTGGTACCATGTTCCTCAGCACATTCATGTTGCGTTCCTTAATGTTTATTCCAAACAATACAAAAATAAAAAAAAACAAATTCAACTGCTCAAAACAAGAACCAAACAAGGACATTTCACGAATAAATATACCGACTACTGATGAGTCTGTGTTAGTGAGAGTTATTGTCACAAGGAGTGTAGTAAGTTTATTTAACAACAACAATCACTGGAAGCTTTTTACAAATACAACAAACCAATATTTTCCTTTCGACTTTGGCTATTTATTTAGGTGTATGTGGTTGTAAGGAAAAATCTTGTTGTGTTCACATGAGTGTTTTGTAAGTGGAACAACAAGTTTCTCATGAGCACGTACTAAAAACACATGAGTTTATTTCAGTGTTACCACTTTGTGGGTAATAACCCGAATGGGTGTAATTGAACGTGTAGTAAATTCTGAAAAACACTGAGTGCTTTCCATATAAGTTTTATTACACACAGAAAAGAATCCATATAAATAAAATCGTCGAAAATAAGGATGATTTTACATTTTTCGGAAGTGATTTTGCTTCATGGTTACTTCATGTTAACTTTAAATGATATAACAAGAACTTATGAACAAAATGTTTTTCCTTCACAATAACTATAATTCATGTTAATTTAACAATACAGTAATGTTAGAGCTAAATGACATTGATGGGTGTCCCGGTCGGCTAGCTGGTAGTGAGCTAGTCTATCAGAGCCGGGGTTGCGGGTTCGATTAGGATATGTATATATAAAAAAAAATATTGAAATAACACAACGATTCACGTTGAATGAAAGTAAGTTCAGTTAAAACTAACTATTACTTTAACTTCCAGTTAACAATATGTTTTTGACAGTTATAACTGATAGTAAATTACAACTAAACTTGGTGAAATCGGCCGTAATAGTGAAATAACAGTGAGAAGAAGCTACGGAGACAACATATGTATTTATTTAAGAGTTATTCTAAACACTTACCAGCGGAACCGTAGAAAGCGAGAATATTATTATTTTTTTCCTGTAACAGATTTTTCACCTTTTTTGTATGCCCCTAAGTTTACGGAAGTACTCACAATCAAAGGACACCAGCAGAATGACCCAATATGGTTTTCGTCATCATTCTTCTTTGACAATTTAATGTATTTAAGTAAACAATATAACAAAAAAAATACGGGAACTTTTTCTTCTTATTTTAAATTATTTTAGTCACGAAAATAAAAAATTTTTGTTTTTCTTGTTGAAGTTTTGTGTTGTTTCTATACGAAACAAGTGGAACATGCTTTCATGGATTCAATATTGAACAATGTTATTTTGATATCTTTCATTTAAAATTAATATGAACCATTGACAATTTTAAATAAAGACCATGCGTTTGCAGAAATTTAATATGAGTTTCAATTAGCATTGCGACATGTTAATTTAACATTGAAATTTGTTTCTGTGTGTAGACGTTCAATCACTTGTGTTGTTAAAACAGCACATTAAAAATTAGCATCATAGTACACTAAAAAATCTCGCCAATTTTTTTTTATATTAGAAAATTAAGCAAAAATTTAATCACTTGCATTTGACGTTTAATTATATCAACTAAAGGGCTGCGCAAAATATTCTTAATGTTCTGTGTTCTACTTCACACAACTATCAATCATATTATTTCACTGTAAACATACATAGCAAAACAAACATAACAACACATTACTCTCACCAAAACAAAACAAGCATAACTTGAAAAGTTTTTCTCTTCTGCTTTGTTAGTGCTTGTATTATCAAAACAAACAAAATATCAACACAAAAACAGACAATGAAATAAAGAAACGGTAAATTATAGTAAAAGCATCGAGTGCACGTAATTAGGAATTTAAAAAATTTAAAGTGATCTTAGCTTATAACAGAAATGGATGCATTAAATGTAAGCAAAATTGATTTTTTTGAATTATTTCCTAAATGTATATTTTATTTTAGTCGACCTTTATTATTATATTAGGTATAACTAAATTATCAAGCTTGATGTCTTTTTTTATTTTTATATACAACTTTAAACGTTTATTTAACCAATATTTCTAATTAAAAAATTTTTTAATTTGTCAGTTATTGTTAAATTTGTTAAAAATTGTTGAAAATTTATAAAATAAGGAAGAAAAAACCCTGAAGAAGCCACTCAAAGGAGTGCCGAAATATTGGTTAAATAAACGTTTAAAGTTTTATATAAAAATAAAAAAAAGACTTTAAGCTTAATAATTTTGTTACCTATATTATTTCCTACATTTTTAATAATATTTTAAAGGAACCTACAACCGAACCCATTGAAAACCACTCAAACGAAATTAAATCAAAAGTTTCTGCCTTTGCAATTTTCTCTTTGGTTTATGTTTACAATCAAAACATTCAAACATGCTTGGAATGTTCTATTTCTGTTTTAATGTTCTACTTCATCTTTGTTCTAATTCAGCTTTATTTTAGTTCAGCATTGTTCTTGTGCAGTTTTGTTCTATTCTTCTATATTTTGATCGTAAGGCAAAACAATTGTTTTTGGAAGTATGAGTTTTGTAATGAGAGAGTAATATACACATACTATCTACATTTAATGAAATTTCTTGTAAGCAATTTTTCTTGTGCTTGTGCAGCTCTTTAATATCAACAACATTACTGCAGAAAATGTTTTTAATATTAAAAAAATATTTAATTGATACTATTACTGATGCAAATTAAATTTATTTTTTAATTAATATCACGAAAAAAATTTATATCACAAAAAAAAAAGAGAGTAAAAAATCAAAAACATAAAACAAAAAAATTTACTTTGGACTTCAAGAAGAATTCTAGTATGAAAAAAAGAAGTAAAGGAAAAAAACATGTAAATCAATTGATAATAGATAATTATTCATCACAACAAATTTCGATCCATCAAGTAAAATACAATTTGGTTTTAAGATTGATCTTTCACTATTGACTGCTAGCCGTCGCCAATGGCGGTGTGTGTTAAACGGCAAAAATTTCTGAAGAGATAGTGTGGTAACCATCGAAATATGTCAAATCAACCTGTCCGTCGCACACTGGTTCATATTTTGAGAAGGCGGCCAAAACTATTTTTTTTATGTTCTCCGATTTTGAAATTTTTTATTCATGTGAAAGTAAATACTAGTGAACCTCGGGAACCAAAAAATTTCAACCCTATTTCAACTATTTCATTGAGAACAGGGTGGTCCAAAATGGACTTTCTCAGTATTTGGTTATAGTTTTGAATTTCTGAGTAAACTTTTGAAGTTGAAATGCTCATAACTTTTTTGTTTTTCAAGATTTTTTGACAGAATAAGTTTTGTGTATTAGTTTATCTTATTAGCTATTAAACTCTGCGACCTGTAGAACTATTGAATTTTTTTTTTTTTTTTTTTATGTCAAATATACTCTCTTGTAGTCCAGAATCTAACCTACATTTCTATACCCCACTGTACACACATCTGGATGCGATCTTGCGAACTACAGCAATTTCTGTGACCCAAGGTAAGATATTCGGTTCAAAAAATAAGTCCTGCAAGGAAACATTACTGAAATTAAAGAAGGTGAATCTTAAAGAATTTTCGACAAATAAAGCAGTTCAGGCCACATAAATTAATTTTAAATTAATTTTGAGAAGGTTAACGTATTGCCATTGTTATAAACTTATTGTGGGTGAACGGATGCTGTAAAACAAATAGGCGACATAAATAGACTAACACGTTAGATTTTTGAGTAAGTAAAAAGGTTAAACATTAGTAAATAGCCGCAACATAAACTACATAGTTTAATTACCTGAAAATTGCAACTTAATTTAAAAAAATGCAAGAGCAGTTATATTTTACGTGAAAATTACCTACATGTTACCTGTTAATTTATTGCCGGTATGTTATCTTTTTAAAAAGTGTGAAATGAAAACAGGGGTTTTTTATGTTTCAAAGATATGGAAATAAAAGATTAAATTTGTATTTAAAAAAGGGTTTTTATGTTTCCAAGAAGTGGTAACAAAAGATCATTTAAAAAAACTTCTATCAAGAGTATAAAAATGCATGCATTCATAATTTTACCTTCATTATTGTTTAAACAATGGCTAAGTTCAGTTATAAAGTTCTCGCAGATATATATTTTCAACAGAAAGATGAAAAAGATTTTGTGTTACACATAATGAATAATCCATTCTTTAAATTATGCAACGAAGAAGAAATCAAAATTCATAAGATAAAAATTAAAAATTTTTCATTTACATTAAGAAAACGGTACCTTAAATGTTCTAGAAACAAGAAAACGTTTTACTTACGCAACGAAAAATGGCTAACAAATGATCTGATTTTTAAGAAGCTGTCAATAACCGCTAAGGAAACTGGAAAAGTGGGTCGGCCCGCAAAACAAATTGACAATTGCAGTGAAAGATTACGAAGACGTAAGCTTGCAAATATCAATGAAGAAATTTCTCATAGTATGATAAAGGATTCATTTCTGCATCAAATTCAACCACCGCAAAATAAGAAAACAAAAATTGCAATAATTGAAAAAATTGTGGAAGCGAGCCCTAAACGCACAAAGAGGATTTTAAAAAGTATGCCTACACCAACTGAAGAAAGGAAATTTACTCCAGAAGAAGTATTTGCACTATTTTTGGATTTAAAACTGACAAAAAATCAGTATACAGAACTGCAAAAGCGAACCAATGAAATAAATTGTGGAATCTTTCCAGCATATCGAGATTTAGTTTCTGTCAAAAAAGAGTGCTTACCTTCACAAACGGCTATTAGTGTAACTTCAAGTTCAGCAGAAGTAAAATTGCAGGCTCTTCTCGAACACACTGCAGAACGATTATTAAATACACTTGATACTGACTGTTTAAAAAAACTTAAAAATTGCAGCATCACTTTATTTTCTAAATGGGGATGTGATGGAAGCTCTGGTCAGAAACAATACAAGCAATGTAATTCAGAAAACTCATCTGATGCTAACTTATTCATGGTATCTTTCGTTCCATTACGTTTAAGAAAAACTCATATTGGCTTAGAGCCGTCAACCAGTAGAGTTACAGCAATGGATGTATGGAAAAATGAAATTCCCTCTTCAACAAAGTATTGCAGACCAATAAAGTTTGTTTACAAAAAGGAAACTAAAGATGTAATCACTGTAATCACCATCACAGGACAATAGTTTCAATGAAGCATACGAATTTGGAATGTCCCCTCTTCATACCAGAATTCGTTTCATGGAGCATATTCTGAAATTGGGTTATGATTTGGAATTTGGCCCGTTAGGCGAAACAGTGAGAAACAACGAAGAAAATGTGGAAAAAAGGAAGCAAAGAAAAAACAAATTCAAGAAAAATACCTTTACCTAGGCCTTATAATTGATCAGCCAAAACAAGGAGAAGGAAATTCAAATGATGGAAACACTGCAAGGAGATTCTTTTCCGATGCAGAAACTGCAGCATCTATCACAAGAGTACATTTTGAATTAATAATACGATTCCAGATAATAATATCATGTAACAAAAAATATTCTTGGAGACATATGCCAACCACAGTTCATAAAATGTTATACCATGGGGAACAAATAGTTCAACACAATATCCTACCAATTGGAGATCTATCTGAAGAAGCGCAAGAAAAAAGGAACAAAGACTACAGATTCTTCCGCGAGCATAATACAAGAAAAATGTCCAGATGTTGTACTATAAAGATCTTATTACTATTTTTACTATATTGCTTAATTTAAAATTTTTTATAGATTATAATTTGTTTTTTATTTAAGTATATATTTGTATTAATATATAAAAATAAAATACACGTACATCTCAAACCAAAAACAAAAGTTGAATTACCTAAAATGTTATCGATAGCCAAGAATGCTATTTGGGCATTTTTTAAAATATTCCTTTTCAGTTTTATCCTTATAACAACTCGTCTCGTCCCAAAAAAGCCAACCTCTGTGAATATTGGGACTAAAAAATTTACAGGGGCCAAATATTGGCATTTTCTGTCAGGATCTAAGTTCGACAATAAAAAATAAGTATCAGTTGTAAAATACAAGAGAAATAATGATAAATTATAAAAAAATTCATATTTGAAATATTCAACTTTTACACCGAAACTCAACAAAAAAATGAAAATGCATTTTGAACTCCCCATAACTTTTGCTCCTATCAGTCGAATTTTACGTTTTATAGCGCAAATTAAAGCCTAATATCGCACCTATCGAGCATAAAAAAATACCGATCCAGTCAAAAGTTATGGAATTTTGGCCGCCTTCTCGTAAACTTTCCCACTGTCGGTTCAATCCCAGTTTCAGCCAAGAATGAAAAATAGTCAATTCATTTCTTCATTAAAACTTATTTAATGACAATTCAATTTGATGAACTTAGGTCTGATTAAAATATAAACCTTTGGATTTAATATCACAAATTTTTTAATTGTAATCAGGTTTCATGTTTTTCGCAACCCCCGATTATCCCAACACCTCGATTTTAGCAACAGGCAATTTTTTTACATAACAGTCTTTATAACTGCAACTACGTATGTTTAAAAAATTGTCTCAAAAAGTGCAACAATTAATTTTTTTTTTTTGTTCATTACCAATTTTTCATTCTTCTTGTATTTCTTGGTCAAAAATTTAGTTTTATCAAAGTTATCATATTTAGCTAAAGGATCTTATTTCAACAACATTTATCATCTGTTTGTGCTGGCGCAAAAACGTTTGACTGTTATTTAAAGCCGGGATTCACTATTCTATAAAATCGTACAATTTATTCATACAAAAATCTGCAAAAGCATGACTCAGCTCGCATAAAATCTATCATTTATATAAAAAGTTATGGAAACTCTTGTAAGTTGCGTAGACATGTCAAAGAAAAGTTGCGCAGACATGCCACCTTATTTAAATTTTAGGTCACACTATCATACTTTATGAGCGCACATGTTATGCGGAATTTCGGTTTTTTAAGTTTTTTCAATTAGCTAAAGGGTTTTTGAGTTACGTGAATATATGTTGTGCAACCTCTTCCATTTTTTAAATAACGGTATATCTCGAAAACCAGAGCCAATCTTAAAAAACCGCGGGCACCACTGGACTCAGCGTACCCGAATTATGTGAAAACGCCAGGTGCCCAGCTTGTCACGAAAAAAAAGTGTCAATTTCGTGCACAGTGTAATTGTAAACATTGAATATTTTTTTCCAATAAATGATATTTTTATTTTTAATTAAAAAAAGGATCAAAAAACTTTGCCGTTTC
This sequence comes from Pollenia amentaria, assembly GCA_943735925.1. Classification (NCBI taxonomy): domain Eukaryota; kingdom Metazoa; phylum Arthropoda; class Insecta; order Diptera; family Polleniidae; genus Pollenia; species Pollenia amentaria. The sequence goes on along the minus strand of OX031007.1, from coordinate 224,564,223 downwards.
AAACAATGTGTTAATTGATTTAATAAAATAAAGCTTAGGTTTTTAAAATTCCCACCAACAATTCTACAAGTTTAAATTATTTTATTTTAAAAAATCAATTAAGATTTTTTGATATTTAATTAATATTTTATTTAAAAATTTATTTCAAAACAACTTAAATGTTAATTAAATCAAAATTTAATTTTAAGTTTTCATTCAACTAAAAAAATAATTGATTCAATTATCACATTAATTTAGTTGAAATACTTTTTAAACAATTTTTTTAATTGATAACAAAACTACTGATCATTTTTTCTCTGTGAAAGACAACAATATTGTTTAATAACTGACAATCGTGTGAACACTCTTCGTTGACATTGGCCGATCATTGTTACACATTGGAAGATTATTTTTTATTGTCAGATACGCGAAGTTTATGCGTCTGGCAACGACATCATTGTCATAGTTTTTTCTATTGGCAGCACTGCAAATACATAGGTATCAGGGATGGAAAATGGGTTTTCGGAATTTGTACCAACTTCAATAACAAATTGTAGTTTTGAGACTATGACGGTACCAAATATATTTCTTTTGGCTCATCTCTTGATATATATATTTAGAAAAAAAGCTTTCTTATTAATTACGAACATTTTTAAAGATAGCCACCAATGTATCAAAAAAAAAGAGAACTGCACCATAATTTCCATCCCTAATATACCTGAGTGAAAAGAATAAACCAAAAAGAGTAGTTTTGCAAAATTTCAACTAATTTTATTGAAACCTTTTTAAAACAACATTAGAAAAAAATAAATTCCTGCTATTGCGTATCCCCTTCAATAACAATATTATGTGTGTGAAGCTAAATTTTAAAATTTCTAACCCTAGACTCATTCTTATGTTAACTTACGTTAACTTAATGGTAACGCTATGAGATATAAATCCAGATTTCTGGAAAAGGAGTCAACGTGGGCGAACAGAAATGATTAGGTTTTGTGGACAATAAGTTTCTCCATCGTTTGCCATCACCAGAATGACTCAGCTACTTTACATGAAAATGCAACTCCGATCGCATAAAATCTATAATTTATATAAAAATTATCAGAAACATGTGCAAGTTGGACAGACTTGTCTAAAAATCTGTCACCCAATACACTATCATACTTTATGAGTACACACTAGGGTATTCATTCGGGTAGCCGTTAATCGGTTTACCGATTAATTACTACCCGATTAACTGATTGGCTAATTTAAAATTGTCTATTTTCGATTAACGAATAAACCGGTTAATTTCAGTCGATTAACCGATTATGTGATGTAACAAAATTTTTAATTTTTTGGTAGTATTATAACATATTTTTTGTGTTTTTAATTATTTGTTTCGTGTTATATAGAAAAGGTATGTGTTTAGAAAATATTTTTTCATACAAACAAAGAACGTGTTCAGTGATCTTCCTTTTAAATAAGTGTTATCTGTTAACAGCTTTTTGTTGCACGTACTTTTTATATCATATCTTCTCATATCAATCTTTTAACAGAATTAACCGAAACAATTAAAAGTGTTACAAATTTAAAAAAAAATTAAAGCAGGACTCTAATGACATCATGAAAAATTTTATATGTTAAGAAAAATCCAGGAAGATGGCTGAGAAATTAAATATTCTGTATTATGGGTTGCTTTTGATTTAAACCAAATTATATGTATAAAATTATATCTTATTATATCTTCTTAAACCATTGAAATAACTAAAAAAAATAATCTTACTTTATTTTAATTAATAACAAAATATGTATTTGTTTAATTAATACATAATATGTATTATTTACAAAATATGTATTACATATTTTTGAATTATTTTTTTGTTTGCTCGTTTTAGTTTAAGAATTGTTATTTTTGTAATGTTATTGGCTTTTTTACAAATAAACGGCAAATAATAAATAATTTATTCATTTTTATATATTAAAATTACTTAGTTTATAAAAAAAAACAGTATTAATCGGTTAACCGATCAATAACAAAATTAAGCGATTATTTAATCGGCTAATAATGTACATTAAAATAGTGTGATAATTTCATTATTTTTTAAGAAAGTTGCTTGCTTCGCCAATGTTTGGTCATAATGACGAAATTTTTTCCGTTAAATAAAAATTTTTTTTATTTTATTTTTTTTTTAATTTGATTTTGAGGTGTAATTTCTTTTAAATTGGGTAATTTTGCTTCATCTTTTTTTAAATTTTTAATTTTTTTGTTGGTAACACTGTTTTATTTGGCACAAGAACTACATGTATATCAGTGTTACCACCGGCAAAATTCAAAAAACCTGATATCAAATTAACGTTTTATTATAAAAAAAAACATATTAGGAAATATATACAGACAAATTTTTAAGAGTGTTCCCTGGTTAGGTCCCATATGCAATTTTAGGCCCATTAAAACAAAATTATGTTATTAGGTTAAGACTTATAATATAAAGAATTCTTAACGTCGAATATTATCTAGCCAACTACATATATTTGAAATTTGTTCGTGTTTAAGTAATTTAAACGGGCGAGTGCCTATATATGACCTACGTTACTAAGCCTAACAGTACACAATTTTGCCATGACATGTAGCATTTTTTTATCAATATATGCCAATATTTATAAGGCAGTTATGGCATTACAAGCTATTTTCGTGAGTCATATTTGAATGGAAGCCATGGTCGAATATGGACTGATTCCAAAATTAATTTCATAAGATAATTTAGGTTGAAATAAAATATATTTTGGCCAAAGTTTCTCCAAATACCAGCATAATAAGGTTTATGGGTATTATAAAAGTTCGTATGGGGGCTATGTAAAATTATGGACCGATTCTCAAAATTTTCAAAAAGAAAAAAAAAAAAAAAAAAAAAAAAAAAAAAACTTATAAACCAAATTTTATCAAATATTAGTCCTCCATTAAAAAAGGCATAGCCAAATTATGGTTGCCTCCGAACATGTTTTGGTTAATAATAACTAAAATATGTTTAACATTTATAACAGCAAGGCTGATTGTCAACCATAGAATGTTGCTCTTGGAAAAAAGGAAAATACTATTGTTAATTTAAAAACAAATTATTGTCATATTTAACCATAACATGTTTAGAGACAACCATAATTTGGCTGTGGCTTCTTGATGAATGACTAATAAAACCATAATATGGTTGTCGGTGACAATAATATGGTTAAATTAAACATAATATGTTTAAAATTTTCTTAAAAAATAGTTTTGTTGGAGGTGACCATATTTAAACATATTGTTTCTCTGCGTGAAGAAACAGTGACTTTGGATGAATATACTGCAAACTTTTTAAATCAACAATATCATAAATGGTATAAATGTTATCACTAAAATCAAATCCGTATACTATTTGTTTTAAAAAGAAATTATTTCAAATTACACCTGATCTACACCTTAAAGAAATTACGCACGCTCGACCCACAAGAGTAAAAGTTATACCAAATTCGGTTAATTATCCACAAAGTGGCAACACTGATGTATATATACATGAAGTTTTTGATGGGAATTTCTGTTTCATTGTCCTTATAGTCATGTCGTCCTGGTAATTTAATGTGTACACAAACATGTTGTGTAGACATTTGCGTAATTTTTGTAGCTTTTTGCTTGGCATTTATGCCATAAGTTTTAGCCACAAAAAAATCACTCTTTATTAATAAAATATTTTTTACACAAAAAAAAAAAAGTTTCTCATTAGTCGAGGCATTGATATTTTAATATCTTAAATACACTTAAAGTCACTCTTCCCATCGTTTTACACAAAAGATTAACTGCGAGATAAAAAAAATTTTGAAATTTTAGGTAATACTTACTTTTATGGAAATTGGCCCAAATCGGCGTACCTTTGCGCTTAAGGTTAAAGGAAAAACTCGTAAATTTAAATATTTTTGTAAACAATTAACAACAGGTTTTATCTAAAATTTAAAGCAGGAAACTGGAAAAGCAATTAAAATGACTTTTTTTTTAATTTTTGCAACTTTGAATTGTATATTTGTATCTGCCAGAAGGTGCGTTTGTATGAGCGTTTTTTTTTTTTTTATTTTAACAATAAAAAGCTCCGCTCTCTTAACAAAAAAATTTTTATGTTTATATTTTTTAGATTCTATAAATATATAAAAAAAAATTAATGATGATGGCTTTTGATTGATAAGAACATTTTTGTTTCGTATTTTTTTAATATACAAATTCCGTTCGTGAGTGTTTATTTCTTTAATACATTTATTTCACTTCGAGTTTATTATTTCGGTTTACATTTTTAAAACTTTAGTGGTTGGTTTTTTTTTTTTTTTTTTTTTTTTGTTTTTTTCAAATAATTTTTTTTCTGTTTCTTTTTTAATTTGACCCAAAAAATACGAAATAAAAAAATGAAAATGTTTTAATCGTCGCCTGGCGGCATTTTGATGCCAATTTTTGATAGTACTGATGGATTTTTATATTTCAATGATAAAGTATTTAAAATATAAATAAATAAAAAATCAACCAACAAAGAAACAAATAAAATTATTTGTTGTTGTCGTTAATTTTTTAAGTAACTTTTTTTTGTTTTTGGTGAATGGAACGGAACGATGGTTGTTGAGTAGTTGGGTGTTCAATGGTTTGATGTTGATGAATTTTTTGTTTGGTTTACAATTTAAAATAAAATCTGTTTATATGGAAATTTTTGAATGATAATTGTTAAGTAAATGCGATTGAAATAAAGATAATTTGACGAGGAACTAAAGTTTTTTCTAGTGTTGTTTTTAAATGTTAGAGGTTTGTTTTAAGAACACAGCTGCACAGAAAAAAGTTAAAATTGATTTCAATTAGAAAATTTGTGATATTAATTAAAAAAATTAATTAAATTTGAACCAGTAAACAAGTTAACAGTTTACATTAAATATTTTTTGATATTAACAAAATGTTCTGCAGTAATGTGGTTAATATAAGTAAACGTTTAATTCACTTGATTAAATTTTTAATTTAAACAGATTTTTGAATTATGGCTTAATTAAAAAAAAATTGTCGAGAAGATTTTCAGTGTGGGAAATGGTCATGATATTGACTTTCAGACTCTGAATTTATTTTGGTTTATTTGAGTTGTTGGAAATTCTGTTTATGCAGTATTACGTGGTATCGCAATGGACCAATATCAATATGTCTAAATGTGCCAGCTCTGACCAACTGCTTTCTATAAACAGGGCAGGTTAGAAAAATGTAGTTAGAAAAATATTGTCAATATTTCGACAGCAACTGTAGTCAAATTTTGAAAAAAAAAGTTGTCAAATTGAAACCAAAGATATAAAAAATGACAACTATCTGTTGTCAAATAGATAACGCCCTTTTGACGTAATAAGTCGAAATGGTACCATTGTGGTGATATTATATTAACAGTTAGTTGTCAGAATGAGACCAAACGTTGACAAAATTGCAACTAGGTGGTTAAAAAATATTGACACTATCCCTTTTCAAATGGACCACAAACGTAGTTGGGTCACTTTTGAAAACGAATGGTGACAATTTTGGTATTTTTATACCGGATTTTTCCCTCTGTGTACCTAACCTTGAAGTTTGGACTTTATTTGAATTAAAAAACTTACATTCTTCAAAAGACGATAAACGACCGATTAATTTCATGGATAATATTTTGAAGTATTGGTTCTAGTAATCAGTAACTGAGCTACCTAAATAATAGTCGGGTCGTTTTTATGATTCGAAAAAATCGATTGTAAGATTTTGAAATGAATAAAATTAATTATTAGTCTCTTTTTTAAGTAGACTTTCGATCAAAACTAATTGCAGACTCTTTTACTGAATAAAATTCCAAATCTAAAACTATTCCTATATAATTTGCATCACGTCATATTCAATTGTTTTAAATCTATTGTATTTCAAATTAAAATTTAAAAAAGTCTTAGATATTATGTATTTAGTTTTTTTCTGCTTATCTCTATAATTCTTAATCATCTCTTAATTACTTTGAGCATTAATAAAAAAAAAAGTTTTTTGTTTCAAACTCTGACTGAAATGAACTCATTTGAGTTTAAGTAATAAAAGAAAAAATTTACAAAAAATCGGTCCATTTGCATGAATGTGTTGTATAACACTTGTTTTTTTATTATTATTTATATTTCAATTGTTTATCCTTAAATCTAATTTTTTTTTTTATTTTTATTTATTTTAATGCTTTTTATTAAACACGTTCATCTGATTTTCCTTGTTGGTTTATGTCTATTGTTGCTCTAACTCTCTGCTAACGACGGTCGCAATTTGACTTTCTAAAAACTTCTGGCCATAATTTATATACAATTTTTGTACTTATTTTAATCGCAAAGACCAAAATGGGTAAAACAAATTTTAAATAAATAAAAACTTTTTGTTTTTAGATTAAAATTTTTGTTAGTTAAATATACGAATCTGTACTTTCTATATCTTTTAACTGAATGCTTAAAAAAAAATTTGTCTTTTTTAAATTCGGCACGTGCTGTGTAATTTTTGATAACTGGTTGATATTAAAAACAACATAAATTGAGGTACACGCAGTGATGGAAAATTCAATACTATAGTACTATTTTCAGTACTTTTTCATTTTAAAAATACCACGTACACTCACATCAGTTTGAGTACTATTTGCTTGTTATGCGTCCTTGTTTTGAAATCCAGCGTTGCTATTTTTTTAGCATTGACAACATACCAATAACATACTGGCAGCTACAAAATTTGTTGTTCTTTTTTCATTCATGTTGTTGTATTTTATCTACACGGTTTCGATAGCATTATAACATATAGGCTATTCATAAAGTGTTCTTGTTGTATCATATTAGTTGTAAATGCTCTAATTTTATTAATGCAACATTAAAAAAAATATAGCAAACATAACCAATACGACACAATATACCACTTTTTGAATTGTCTTATAGTATTAAGGTGCGCCAAACCTTATTTTACTTAACAATTTGTGATACACTAATAAATCATTGAGTGTTTAAACTCTGGTTTAGTTGAATTAAGCTTAAATTTGTGTAATAGTTGTAAATCATTTTCCCATGTATTCTATGTAGTTTAAAAAGTAACATGTGGCAGCACTACGATAAATGTAGTCAAATTCATATGGTCTGTATTGGTAGTTTAAACGCCCAATATTAAGCGTTTAAAATGGTTTATATGTTTACTGATTGCTAGATTTGTTGGTTTAAACACATTTTAAACCAAAAAGAGAGTTTTACTTGCTCTGATTTATTTATTTTATTTCGAAAATAAAACTTTAATTATGATTAACGATTCTACACCTTTGGTTTTACTGCTGGTAAGACCAATGCCATTAATATTGAGCGAAAGAAATTTGAAACGCTAAAGTCTCAATTTTATGCGCTGATGGATCTTCCAGAAATAAAGCATTTAAACATGGAAAATATTTCAAATCATTAATAAAAATGTATAGGTATAGGAATTTTGTCAATACCCCACTCCTTAGCAGGAGCTGAGCGCTCATTTTCAATGCTAAATGAGACAAAAACGAAGAAAAAAAAGAGTTTGCAAGTACAAACTCTTTCAAATTTAATAGAAACTAAAGATCTTTTAACATCAGATGATTCTTGTTCTTTTTATGTATTTTCGTTTAACTTATTTTTCAATATAAAATTTGTTATATAAAAAGTACCAAAATGTTGAATAAAGTACTCTTTTGCTTGGTGGTCAGTACCATCTCGGTTTTTCAATTTTCCATTACTGGATACACGAAATGTTAAACTTTTTTTTCACTTTCTTTCTTTCGCTTGATTTTTCCCTTGTTTAACGCCATTAATGTGTCGATTACGGATAGTTGCCAAATTTATATTACGTATGGCAAATGTCAACTAACTTGTGCCCCGGTAGGCTAGCTGGAGCTAGTCTATCAGCGACGGTGTTGCGGGTTCTATTCCCGCCAGAGACTCGTTTCTTTCCTGCAGACAAGCGTAAAGCTTTACGGGATTAGCATAGTAAGAAAAAAACAGCTCGTTATTTCAGTTGCCATATTGGCAACCAAAAAGATGTAGTTGCTGCTAAAAATTTTAAAGTAAAGAAGGCGGCAAAACTATCATTCAACTAAATTTAAAATCAACTTAAAAATAAAATTTTATTTTAAAATTGCATTTAAATTCAAATTAATAATTTAAATTCAAAATAATCAGGGGGCTAATTCTGGCAGTCGTGATCGTATGATTTTTCGATTCGAAAGCAATTTTATTTCTAATTCTTTCAGTCGATCGAAATTATTTTCAGGGTTGTGATACCTCAGCTTCACATACTTACTGCCTGTTCATCGATTTCGAACGTTAACGTTCGCATAGAAAATTACATTTAAAGAAAAAACAAATTTTGACATTTTGTTGTTGTTTTAAATGTAATTTTCTATGCGAAGGTTAACGTTCGAAATCGTTTAACAGGCAGTTAAATAATAATTTCGATTCGTTCAGTATCCACTGAAGGAATTTGAAATAAAATTGCTTTCAAATCGAAAAAGTATTCGATCACGACTGCCAGAATTAGCCCACAGGTATATCGAGCCATAACCGCAAAAAAGGTCAAGCGACAAAAACAAAATTTTACAGGAGATGGTTTTTTTTATTATATTGCATAAAAATTTTATATGAAAATTGGCGCTTAAACTAAAATTGTTTTTTTGCTATAAAATCGTAACTGTACCTTCTGTGACCATGAGATTTTTAGGAGGTGATGCAAGTGTTGCCAATAAATACAAGAATTGAAAATGTTGTCGCTTAAGCTTTTTTTGCGGTAATGGCTCGATGTGATAACCATCGATAGATTTCTAAAGGTTTGTTCATACCTAACAAATATTTGACGAAAAAATCCCAAAAAAAAAATTGACCAGTAAATTGATCAAACTTAAGCTTTATTTTTAACAATTTTTATAGAATTACTAAACTTTATTTGTAAGAAGATAATTGTAAAATGTAATTAAGAAACTGTTAAATGATGTTTGAACTAGCCAAACGTTTCGTAAAAGCAAATATTATTTTTAATAAAACTAGTGGTTACGTGTAGGACGTTAAATATTTAATTGGTGTGAACATAGCTTTAAGCATTTCTGAAAGGTGTGGTGAATTTCGGACAATTTAAAAATCTATCTCTGATTGAAGGTATTAATTTTTATTTCAAAATACAGTTTAATGAACATTTATAACATAAAATAATAAAGAGACATTTAATTACCTACGCCTAACGATATGTAGCGTCTTAGACCACTCACCCTCTAAAACGCATTATCAATCATCACATACCGGAATATTTCACTATTTGTTAAATCTAAAATAATTTGAAAGCTGGTAGAGCTTTTGGAACATATTTTTTATTTTTTGTTTATCCTTTTTGCATCCTTTTTGTCTTATATTGCTTTAAACTATAATTATTAGGAACAACTCATACACAAACCATGTTTGAGGTGGTAACACATGTCCGAACATCATAATCATTATCATCATCATCAAATATTTCGTTCACAATTTACTTAAAAATTGTTTTGTTGTTTATATTTTGACTGGGGAAAAATGATGAGCCCTTGTTGGCGAATCTTTCATCCTGTTACATGTTGTACCAGAAAAAAATATATATAATTTTTTCCCCACACACATATAGAAAGGCATACAAACACAAGTACTAACAGAATATACCAGTACATAAGAGATTTCACTAAAATAATTGTATACCAAAGATGGTGGTATATTTTAGGAATAGTACCATTATAAGTGTAAAAATATTTTTCTGCAGAAAAAATTAAAAATTGTCCCTCATCACCAAATTCATAGAATCAAGCAAACAATTTGTTGATTTTGCACCTATTACCAAAACGATTATATTGATTACTAAAAATTGTAAAAATTTTTAATATATTTTTTTTCAACAAATGGTATTTTTAATTTTAATTAAAAGAATTTTCAAAAAACTTTGCCGTTTCAAACAATATGTTAATTGATATAGCTCAGGTTTTGATCATTCTCAACAACAATTTTACAAGTTTAAATTATTTTATTTTAAGCGAAAAATCAATTAAGATTTTTTGTTATTTAATAAATATTTTAATTAAAAATTTATTTCAAAAGAACTAAAATGTTAATTAAATCAAAATTATATTTTTAATTTTCTTTCAACTAAAAAAATAATTGATTAAATTGTCAGATTAATTAAATTTAAATAATTTTTAAACAATTTTTTTAATTGATAAAACACTACTGGGGGCTTTTTCTGGCAGTCGTGATCGAATACTTTTTCGATTTGAAAGCAATTTTGTATCTGATGCTTTCATTCTTTCCTGATAATTTTCTCTGTGTATGTTTTCTTTTCACAGTAATGACAATTCAGCTACTTTCAGGTAAATCTAGCGATTTTATCTATAAATGTATACCATAATTTAAATATTGAAAAAAATATTATGCGTCTGTGCTAATGTGTACACCACTTTTTATAACCCGTTTTAGTGTACCTATCGATTGAGAATGACTTTCTTAAGCGATCTAACGTTGTCTGTCCGTCCGGCTGGCTGTTTGTCTGTCCATGTAACCTTGTGCGCAAAGTACAGATCGCAATTTTGCAGATAATTTGATGAAGTTTGCTACTTAGTTTCAGGTGTCATAAGGACGAAATCTATTGAAAATGTTGAGAATCGGTACATAATTTCGGATGGGCTCCATACAAACTTCTTTTTGGAAAATGTGTTGTGCCCATAAACCATCTTATTATGTTGGTGTTTAGATTACATTTGGTCTAAACTTATTTTTCTTAACCTTAATTATCTTACAAAATGTTGTTGGAATCGGTCTTTATTTGCCCATAGCTCTCATACAATCACTACTGCCGAAAATAGCTTGTAATGTCATAACTTCTTTATAAATTTGGTATTCTTATTCAGGCTAAAGTTCATTAAATTTATTTTTCATTCAATTATTTTTATGAAGAAAGGAATTTTACAACATGAAATGAAATAATATTTTTTGATAATTTTTAATTTTTGACGGAGCTGGTAATTGAACCCAGGTTTTCACTGACAGGTTGCTATGACGTGTTTCGATTGTAACCATTGTGCTGATAAAAATATGAACGTTAAAAAAGAAATACAAAAACACAAAAAAAGTACTTTGGACTTCAAGAAGAATTCTTGACAAAAAGTATGAAAACCAGAAATTAGGAGGAACATGTAGATAATCATTCAAAAACAAATTTCGATCCACCAATTTGATTTAAAGATGGATGTTTGGCTATAGACTGCCTTCGATGGCGGTAAGTGTTAAACGGCAAACCCCTCTGAGGAGATTGTGTGGCTACAATCGCAGCATGTCAGGGCAACCTGTCCGTGAAAACCTGGGTTCAATTCCCAGCTCAGTCAAGAATGAAAAATTATCAATAAATTTTTATCCATTTCATGTTGTAAAATTCATTTCTTCATAAAAATAATTTAACGAAAATTAAATTTAATGGACTTTAGCCTGAATAAAATATTAAAAATAATATGAAAATATTAAATTGTGATTACTAATATGTTTTTTTTTGCGAGTATATTGAACGTTTTATATATCCTCTGATTTCTAACTATAAGTCGTTAAACTACTGGGTGGCTGATGAATTCTGCAAGAATTTTGCTACATTAAGAAACTGTTATTTTTTTTGTAATGCATGGAATTTATTTAATCCTGTTTTATTTGAAAGCCATTTAATTGTATTCAAAATAGTTTAATTAGTCTTAAAGATAATTGAATTTAAATGCTCGCCCTTAGGTCAGGCGAGCTCGGGAGCCAACGGAAGGTTGAGTTTCTTGAAATGAGCCTGTTAGGAAATTTTCAACGTAATTTGGCAATAACCGGCTGAGCTATGTGTGCAGTTGCACCATCTTGTTGAAACCGCACAGATCTGAAAGTAATTCTCTTTCGGCGTAGTTCTGGATATAAAAATTCTCAAGTGACGGTTTCCAGTAATCGTAACGCTGTGTCCGTTTTGTTCAAAAAAGTATGGCGCGACAATACAGCCTGATGAAAGTGCACACCACACTGTGATGCGAATTGGATGCAATTTCCTTTCATGCAGTATTTTTGGGTTGGAACCACTCCATATGCGACAACTTCGTTTATTTACGTTGCCGTTGAGATCAAGTTTTCTTTTGGTAGCAGCTTTCATCAGCCACCCTGTACATAAAGATAAATTTATCTCTTCATTTTGCATACGATATCCTGAAATTTTATTTTGTTTTAAAGAAATAAATTTAAAAAGTATTATTGTACAGATTTAATGCCAAATAGTTCGGGTTCGGGTTCGGCCGAAATTTGGCTTCGAGTTCGTGTTCGGTCTGAAAAAGTGCGTTCGGTCGGACACTAGAAATTTATAAACCGATTCTTATAAAATTAGATACTGTCACATATAGCAAATTTCTACCAAAGTTCATGAATTTAGCCTCATTTGTAACGAATTTAGCGGTTTTGGCAACGAGTGCGGGTGCATTTAAAGGCAAAAATAAAAAGGTTCCACAATAAAAAATGTATACATAATCGGTGGAGAACCGTCAGATTGAACAGGCTGCAGCCCAGCTTTTACAGATGGAGCTGGCAGTATATCCTAAAGGACATGTCTTTGGGGCAAACTTAGCTGAAGATTTGGAATAAGAGACTGAGCTCCAAAATACTAACAAAATATTAAAAAGCGTATAAGAGATGCCACGTTTAGCGCCTCCTCTTGGTCTGCGAAAAGAAGGCCCATAGAACTAATAATATTTTTTTTCCTTTTATTTTATTTAAGTTTTTATTTATTTTGAATCACATTTTTGCTCCGTAATCGACCAATTAATTTTAATAATTTTGTTATTTTTTTATCAAAATGTATTTTCTTTTAAAGAAATATCATTAAATCATTAAAGCGTTCAGCGTTGCGTTTTTGCCTTAGAATTGACATACCTAAACAAAATTAAGTTACGAGGTTAAGATTCATCTGAAAGTTCTTTGTGATGAATATTGTTTTGATATCATCATCTATTTGAAATTTGTTGGTCTCTAAGGGATTTAAAGTAGGGGGTTTATATGGGACCTATGGTTAATTTAAGACCTACCAGTACAATGATAGAGCAGCTATCGTAAAAGCCATTGTCGCCAATGAACTTTAGCCTGAATAAGATACATATTAAAAATTTGGATTACAAACCATAAACAGTTCAATAAAATAACCACAATACTAATTTTCATATTATAATGGCTAAAAAGCAACTTTGATGATTTTATAATTTCTTCGGTCTGAATAAAGTTGTCCGGCAATACTGAATAACTGAAAGGTTCTTCCTGTTCACGGTCTCAAGATTTAGAAATGGACTGGAATTCCATTATTGAAATATATCTGTATTCAAAGGACCTAAAAGTTCAGTCAAATACATATTGATTTCTTTTTCAACAACATTTTCGTCCTATCATTTTTGGAATTTTACATGTGTTATTTTCATTTACTAACATGATAATTACTATGTAATTTCAAAAGAGAGTTCGGTTTTCGGTTAAGTTTCGTTAAAACATCATTTTTTGCTGAACTCCGTAACCGAACTTGAACGTCCGACCGGACAATATAAATTACTTTAAAATCCATATCCGATAAACGCTTAAAATCGAACCGAATAACTATATATCATCAAATTGGGAACAAATTAGTTTTATATAAATTAGGAGGTTCTTTTCAAAACTTGATTATTCCACTTTCGACAGAAATGGTTTTTAATTTTTTGCCTGTTTGGTAAAATTGAAATAAAAATTCTGCGAAAATAAAATTGGGAAAAAAACTTAATAATAACACCCGAAAAAAAGTAATAAAATGCATGATTTCGTCAAAAGTAGATTATTCCACTTAAAAATCACATTCCACATTTCAAATATACAGCTTTGGAACAAAATATTATATATCCAGATTATTTAAAGGTGAACCTCATGTTATTTTAATTCAAAATAAGATTTCTGGTACTTTATTAGTTTCTGCAAGAGAAGATTAATCCACAGTGGTTTGAATCAAAACATGATTATTTCTCTTGATTTTATATGAGCCGCGTCAAAACTAGATTATTCCATTTATAATTTTGGATTTATTCAAACTATATTTTTGCTAAATTATTGACTACTGTACAAAACAATGACTAATCTTGTCGTCTATAGTAATTAAACAAGAGTTCGGCTTAAATACAAAGTTGCAGTCCTAAAAAATTATTTTCTCAATTTGTGCAAAAATACAAAAAGTTTTGAAAAGAACCTCCTCAAATATAAATTTTGTTATCAAGAAATTGTGATTTGAAAATCAGTCCATACTTGGCCATAGGTCCCACTTTAATTCCTCTCACGAATAATCATAATAAAAAGAACGAACATTTTAGTACCATTTTCAAAACATTCAATTTCAATTTCTTTCTTTTATATCACAACCCACTTTTTCTATCATTCCATCACATTGACTACAACAACTGATTACATCCATTATTGCATGTCATACAGGGTTTCTTAACTCCTACTACAACGACAGGCCGACAAATAGACAAACGAACGGATTAACTCGCAAACAAACAAACAACCTCATTTACAGCACAACTTGGTCCCAAGTGCATGGCTATCGTATTCCAACACTCACAAAACCCCTTGAATTCCCCTTTTCTATAAAAAAAAAAAAAAAAAAAAAAAAAAAAATTATTCTGTTTTTGGTTCCTGGTCAGTCTTATCATTTTAGCCATATCACATGGATACGTATGGCATGCAATACTGTTCTACAAATGATAAGAGTGTTTGTTGCTTTTTCTCTCCACCCAGTACAGTGGAGACAACAAAAAATAAGAATCAAATAGAAGAAGAAAAAATCGACATGCAGTCGTTAAACTATTTTTACAAATATCGAAAAAGAAGGGTTTAAAAATGTTGGGTGGGTGGATGTTTGTTGTATGAAATGTGGTTTAACTCTTACTTTGTATTGTTGTTTTGGACACATGCACTAATAGATTTTTACAAATACTTTTATCTACATTTCATTCATTATCTTTTTTCCTGCTTTTTACAGATATTTTGCGGACATTTTTAAAACTTAAAGGTGTGCTAATGTATTGTTCATGCATTGACCACCTCTTTGGGGAGTTTTTGTTTTTATTAAAAGGACGTTTCGTGAATTTGGGGCAAATTTTGCGTGACAAAAAAATTACATTATCAATTTTATTAAGAAATAGGCCTTTAAGGATTTAAAGGAAGAAATGGTAATGAAATGTTGGTGATAATATTATGGGCAGGACGTTATGTAAAAATTGACTTAGCAAATACAGCTAAAGGTCATCGATAGACTTTAATAAAATCGCAAGTTATCGACAAATTTTTCAAGGAAAATATAAAATATACATAAAATTTAGAAGGAAAGTTATCGCTAAATCTAAGTATATAAAATAAAATTTAAGTTATTTATATAATTTAGTAAGAAAAAAAAATCTGTTATCGATAAATGTTCGAAGAAAAATATAACTTGTCAATAAATTTTTAAAAGAAACTGTAATTCATAGAATTTGTTGATAGTTAATGATAAATTCTCTTAAAAAAAAATCTGCCATCGATAAATTTTCTATCAAAAATTTTATGTATAAAAAATTTCTTTAGAAAGTTAAAATTATTGCTATAGAAAATTGAAATTTTTAATAAATTTTCAAAAGAAAATCTAGCGTATCGATACATTTTTGAAAGAAAATTAAATTTATCGATTAATTTGTCACAAAAAAAATTAAGTTATCGATAAATTTTATGTACTAAATTGAATTTATCAATAAATTTTGCTATAAAAAATTAGGTTCTCAATAAAGTTACCGTGGTAAAATTGAGTTATCAATACAGTTTCTATAAAAAATTGAAGTTATCGATAAATTTTCTACAGAAAATTAAAGTTATCCATAAATTTTCTACAGAAAATCAAATATATATATATATTATAAAATAATTTAGTTTTTCGATAAATGTTCTTTAAAACAATTAAGCTTCCGATAAATTTCAATTAATAATAAATAAAATGTATTCTATCGAACCGTTTTCTATAAAAAAGTTATTAACTTTTTTCATCAAAAAAATTTATCTTATCGTTAAATTTTATTTAAAAAAATTAATTTTGTCGATAAATCCTTAAGTTATATTTTTATTCGACCTTGAAAATTCAATATTAAATCACGTTTCAGCATCATAAACTACACTCAAACTACACACTGTGTAGTTGTTGATGCTGAAACATAAAGAGCTATTACTCCTTTATTGTCGCTTATGATAATTTTAATTAAACATTGCCTGATGGTGATATTTAAAGAATATCGAAATATTGGAAACAAATAAAGAAATTTTACATACAACAGATCTCGAGCTTGAGCATTTTGCTTTAATATTGTTATCGATAAATGTTTATTAAAAATGTATACATTGCAAGCAATACGCTTTCTATACAAAAAATAAAAGTTATCAATTAATGTCTGCTCGAAAATTTATGTTATCGATTAATTTTATTAATTAATGTTCTCTTAAAACTGTGGACTATCGATACATTTTTTTAAAAAAATTTTAATAATCGGTAAATTTTCTTCGGAAAATTTGTGCAATAAAACATTTTTTATAGAAATTTTTTTTTTTTTATTTCTTTTTTAACAATCTATTGTGAAAGGTATAAAAAAATCCAATAATTTGAATCAATGAATTTCACATTTATTAAATGCAGCAAAACTTTAGCAACTTACAACTGCCATTCTTTCCAAGAGAAAAACAAAACTATGTTTCTGGTGAAATGCAGTAAACTATGACAGTAGCAAAAGCAGAGAGAGAGAGAGAAAGTGTTCTGTTACTCCTTTCGTTATTCTTATTTAAATATAAAAGCATGCATTGAGTCTCTTGCAAAAGAATGTGTGGGTGGTTTGTTTGAAAAGCTAAATAAAGCGTTGTACTTTAAATGTAGGTGTGTTACAGTGAGTGTATGTGTTTGTTTAAATGTTCGAAGATGAATCCTTTTTTGTTTAAGATTTTTTCAAATCGATAACAAAATGAAATGTGTACCAACAACAACTACTGCCACACTACCACTACAATAAATACGCAACACACAAGGTAGAAAGAGCCGATAAGCAGCCGGCAAGCATTCTGTTTGACTTTTGTATACGAAATAGTTAAATGTTGTATTTGTAGAGAAATGTCGTTATAAATTTTGTATAAATATCTGTTTATAAGAAGACATTAAGGATAATAAATATTACACAAAAGAACTCACTCCTGGTTGTCTGGAGAAAAGGAGAGGGAGTTCGGAAGGGGCAGTTACAAGAGATAAAAGAAACAAACAAAAGAAAAACTACAATAAATATTACCAAAACACATTAAATATCTTGAACAACAAACTTGTTTAACATAATACTCTTTAAGTTTAAAAAAATAGAGAAAGGTCACTTAAAATATTTAGCACATGGTCACCTTAAACCAATTCCAGGTCATCTAATCTCAAAAAGTTGATTCATAACAATTTTATGTATTGCAAAATACAAACAACAAAATGTTTTAAAGGAATTAATTTTTTTTTTTACTACAATACCAGCTTTACTCCCAATTTTTATTTATAACGATTTTTTAGATTTCTAAATACCACACCTCGTTCATTGGCTTCTTCTTCTGCTGCTGCTGCTGCTTCCACTATATATAATGTTTTAGCTCCATTTGGTTGTTACTCTTTTTGTTCGTTCTGTTCACCATTCATTTATTCATCATGATTACGATTTGACTGACGGTGGTACACTCTATTTGCAATCTTTTTTACTTATCGCACTATGCCTGATTGATGGCCATAGATAAAAACAAAAAACGCACACAAACACAGATATGTATGCACACACACACACATAAAAACTCGTACAATTGTGCCAGTAGTAAGAACGTTTATTTCGTTTAAGCTGAACAATACATTTCCAGCTGTACGAGTAACAACTATATAAAATAAAGTTTAGTTCAGTTTTTAACTAAAACACAATATACTGAAACAGTTTTATTTTTTTCTTACATTTTGCCGTTTATTTTGCAAATATCAAGGACGTGGAAAAAAGTTTGTAAATATTGCAAGCCTTTAACTGGACGAAATTGATATAAAGATATCCTTGTATGATTCCTGCCATGTAGTAAATAGTATTCGGTTTATATCCGTTTCCGCAGAAAAAATAAAAAGTTTCCAAATTAGGTACAAGCATCTTCGTTATCGATGCACAACATCCGACAAAATGTTGGGCGGGATTAGAGAACTGGGAGTGGCGCCTCTCATGCAAATATAAAATAGATTTCTGTATATCTGGAGAATCGTAGCAGTAAAGGTTTGGTACAAATATCTTCGGTGTCATTGCACTACTTCTGGTAAAAAGTGGGCGGTATTAGAGCAGTTGGCACAAAATAGATTTATTTATATCTGTAAAACGGTAGGAGAACAATTACGGTACTCATATCTGGGTTGTCAATAAACTAAATCCATCAAAATGTGGCTTGAATTGGAGAAGTGGACGTGGCTCAAAATAAAATTCTTTATATCTGGCGAACGGCAATAGGTTAAGTTTCCGAATTTGGTAGAAATAACAATGCACAACAACCGTAAATAAGCGGGCAATGCACCTCACATTCAGAGGTAAACGAGATTTCCTTATATCTTCAGAACGGTAATATGTTAAAAATTTGGTACACATCAGTAAAAAAGTATGCGGGTCTAGGTAAGTGGGCGTGACACATAATAGAATCCTTTAAATCTGAAGAATGGTAAGTGTTAAAATGTCCAAATTTGATACAAATAGGTTTGTTCTCAATACACATTTGTCAAAAATAGAGGGGATTGGAGAAGTAGGCGTAGCGCAAAATAGAATTTTGTATATCTTGAGAATGCGAATAGCTAAACACAATAACTGTCAAAAAGTGGGTGGGAGTGGATATATGGGCGTGGCACAAATTCTAATTCCGTATATCTAGAACACCCACTTTGAGACAGAACATCTGTCTCAAAGGGTGGAATTGGATAACTGAGCGTCGCACCTCCCATACAAAGACAATATAGATGTCTGTATATCTGCAGAACGGTCACAGTAAAAAAAAAATTAAATTTGGAACAAAAATTTTGGTTTTCCATACAAAAAACCTGTCAAAAATTAGTTTGGAAAAGTGGCCGCGGCACCTATAATACGAGTATTAAAGAATAGAGATTTCTGTAAATCTGGAATAGAGATGGGCAATAAATAGCGATATATCAAAACATCGATATTTAAAAAAATTATAATCGATAAATATCGCCGATATTAAAAATACCCTTTATCGATATTTATCTACGACTATCGAATTCGAAATTTTTAATATCTCTTTATTATAAAATTCAACATTTTAACCGCTGCTCAACTGCTTACAATACTGTTGTTTTTTAAGAATTGCATCATATGTTTTTTAACTAATATTAAGCAAATAACGGCGCTTTTCCATTGTACATTTTCATAGATTACACAGTTCAGTTTTGTCTCGGTTTTTAAGAGATGGCGACAAAAAAATAAGCGCGGAAAAAATATTCTGGAAAGGGTTCCTAGAATTATGCAAAAAATCGCCTTAATTATAGCATATTAGCAGCAGAAGACTCATGAAAGTTGGAATGTTAGGTTACGTTAAGAAGGGCTATACACCCAAGGGCGCACCTGCACTCGGGGACCAATGGGGTCCATTATGAATCCCTTCAGTTAAAGTTGGAATGTTAATAATGAAAAAAAAATATTTTGTTTATTTTTATTTTTTTAATTGAGCATGTTCTTATATATTAAAAATAAAACATTGCACAGTTTACTTGTATAGCATGTGTCACAAGATTCGTTTACCGGCAGAATATAATCCGGCATTATATAATCGCAATTAATTTTTTTTTTTTTTTAGATTTCATATGGCGAATAAAAAATTATTTTGTATTCTTTACTTTTTTTGTTTTAATTTTTTTTATTGCAGAATTAACTGCCGGTCCCTCGATTTCAAACGGAAACTTCGTTCGCATAAGTTACCTTAAAAACTAAATTTTAAAATTAATTTTTGTTTTAAATAAGAGTTAAGCGAATGAAAGTTTCGGGACAGGCAGTAAATTTGAAATTGAAATTGAAAAAAGAAACAATAAAAAGTTAGAATGGAATTACATGTAATATGTTTGTGCATATGTAAATATGTACTGAAACACAAAGGTATATTAAGTTTTTAAATTTGGTAATAATTTCAGCTTAATACGTTCGATATATCGATATATCGATATTTTTAATTAATGAATATCGATATTCTTAAAAAATATCAATACGATATGTATATCGATATATTTTTCAATTTGCCCATCCCTAATCTGGACAACGGTAACAGTAAAATTATCTAAATTAAGTATAAATTTCATCGTTATCGATACACGAGATTTGTTTTTAAAAACTTTTACTAATTTTATATCAATAGGGATAGCAAATCGCAACGGGTTAGGCTACTTTCCTATAAAAATAGATAATTTCCTAAAAGAAAAAAACTAATTTCGGGAAATTTGTATCGTTGGTGCAATATTAATTGGTTCTAATTGCTGGCCATAGTCATCTCTCTGGC
The DNA here is from genome assembly GCA_943735925.1 of Pollenia amentaria. Classification (NCBI taxonomy): domain Eukaryota; kingdom Metazoa; phylum Arthropoda; class Insecta; order Diptera; family Polleniidae; genus Pollenia; species Pollenia amentaria. The sequence continues at coordinate 224,543,607 of OX031007.1, read as the reverse complement.
AACATATTAAATCCGCGCTAAAAGAACTGCTCATTAAGATCTGGGGGCAAATTATGGCATTTGATATCGATCCAAATTACAAAACAATTTGAATGGAAATTTCGATCAGTATCGAATGTCATAATTTAGCAACAGGACTACATATCTCCACCACTATTTTTTAATAGTGAAATATTAGCTGGTGTTGAAGCATGTGTCATGCGTCGTCATGCGTTGTCATGCGTCGTCATGTCTAGTCGCATACTGCGGACTCTATGAGGTAAATGCAGCTAATTGACTGGAACTTCTATCTCCAGTTTGAAGTTTTTTTTTCAAAAAAGAAAATAAAGAAAAGCTTTCCAAACAACAATTAGGGTTAAATTTTGAAACAAGCTTGAACTCCGGTTTTTGGAACGATATTGTTTTTATTTGAAAAAAGAGTGGATTTCAACCGGGCATATCCCATACCTTCAGTAAAGAAAACAAAACTGATTTTTCTTTCAAATAATATAAGTTAAAAATTAAATTAGAAAAAAAAATATTTTATAGGTGACACTGGGCATAATTTACTACACATTTTTTTCATTCGGCTAAGAATGTGATCGAAGGTAGCTTCATTTTTGTCTCTATCCCTCCATCGGTGACCTGCCCATCAACCAGAGGGTACATTATGATGTCGCCAGGGTCATCTCCAGCTTCGAGTATTTCCATTATCGCTACTGGTAATTGCCGGGTTAATAATGAAAGATTAAAAAAAAATAGGAAATAAAAAAAATTTTCTTATAGAAACGTTTTGCAAAAGAGAGAAACAGTTTTGAAAGTTTTGAAAAATTTGGATTTTTTTACTATATCAAAAAATCGTTATCCTATACAGAGTGGCCGGAAAGAAACGAATGGGTTTAAATATTCTTTGAATTTGATTTTCATTTATGTTTTGAGATTGTTGTAAAAACTTGGAAAATTTAAAATGGGAAAGGTACCCAGCGACTTAATTTTTCGATTTCCATAAGGTAATTAGGGAAAGAAAATCATTAAACTTTGGCAAATCATTCAATTAAAGAAATTCTAGACTTTGTTCTGGCTCGTTCAATCTCTTTTAATTAAATTAGCTTCTACCTTAAATCAATCTAATCCTTTTAGCCCTTTAACCTTATGTCTCTGCTTAATATTTTATTGTAGCTTTCATCTAACTCTTACCAAACCGCTCGGTTACTGAGCAGCAAAAGATGAAAGTGTCGCAGTAAAGCCGTGTAGTAAAAGCAAAAGTGTCGGCAAATGTTTAAGCAGCACTCACTCACCGATTTTTGGTGCACTGGGCTTTTTGTGCACTGTACTTCTACGAATTGTCGCATACCACATAAATAGTTTTGATGTTCTTGTTGCTGCGATTACTGTTGTTTTTTTAATTTTTTTTTTTTTTTTTTGCTACAAACCGATAAAAGTAGAATTTACTTTTACACAGCCATTGTTTGGTCCCATTAGCGCGCGAATGTTATCTAAAAGGTTGTCGTGCTGATTTCATTTCGTTTTTGCTTTTACTGTCGAGCTTTTTGTTATACTGTAGTATGCAATATCTGAGGACTCACGCTCAGGCAGTAGTGTACAACCGTCGGTATCTGTATGTGGGTGTTTCGGTTGTAAACGTGCCTGTGTGCGATTGGGTTTGTCAGAGTAAATGCCTTTTAAATGTACATATGTATATAGTGCAATGAGTGTGGAGTTGGTGATAAGAATATGAAATATTTATTTAAAAAAAAAAATATCAAAGTATAAGCAAACATTGAGGAATGTCCTTTATTGTATGTTTATTTGTTAAGTTTGGTATGCGTGTGTGTGTACGTACATGTGAGAATGAGATGATGTTGTGATGGTAGATTTGAATGGAAAAAGGGGTGTAATGTTGTTGTCTTTTTGATATTTAATTTATTTATTTGTATTGGTCATATCATATGGTTGGTTAAAATAAAAACAATGTATGTAGTTTGGTGTGCTCCTTTTTTTAATGATGTATATGTTGTAGTTTTTGTAAACGAAATTGAAACAATTTGCAGCATGAACACGTTGGTAATCTTATTTGGAATTATTTTCCGATAGGAGGTCAATCAGAAAATGTTTTCAATTTCAATTTAATAATTTTCTGAAAAGTAAAGAAAAATGCACTGGTTCTTATGCAAAAAATTTGTTTTGTTTGACTTCATAGATTGAAAGAATTATTAAAATTATTTTCTCGATCACTTTGTTTTTGTAAAATAACGATAATCTTAAAATTTCAGACTCCAAAAATCAAAAGCTTCTAATTTATTAAATCAAATTTTTTTTTATTCTTACATTTTGTTGAGAGGCCCTTTAGGCCCTTATAACTTATAAGGGATCACTATATGTATTACTGAAAACCGATCTCAAAATAAACCCTCCTTAAACCCATGAAACAAAGAAAACAAGATTGTGCACTAAAATTTAAAAAAAACATTCTTTTTCTGCGCATGTACGTCATAGTAGCAAATGAGCACAAACATGATCACACAAACACGTGTATGTGCTATGCTGAATGTTTGTTTACATTTAATTCTCTTTACTACAGTTGCGTAAAAATGACGTCAAAATGAGAGTAAAAAGTTAACGGACCTGCGCAATGCACTATCTTGTTTTCTTTGTTTCATGCCTTAAACCCAACTTTTAAAATTAAAGAGACATGTTGGGATCAGGGTTGTCAGATTGATTTTGAACTTTTTCGCCAAATTCAATGTCAGAATCGCCAAAATCGCCAAAGCATTTATTTTTTAGTTTTTGACAATAATATTATAATATAATAAAATAAAATAATAATATATGCCCTTTTAGAATAATTAAAAATATTTTTTTATAAATCCCAAAAAAAAAAAATTTGTTCCGTATCGCTAAAATCCGCCACAAATTGAAAAAAAGTCGCCATGATATATTTTGTTAAATTATTATTTAGAACAAATTAGTGAACACAAAAAAGATGCAATGCTTAAAATATTTTATAGCAGTCTACTTAAAGCAACAAAAAAAAAGAATTTTTGCTGGCTGGGCAACTGGCGTTTTAACATAACTCGGGTTCGCTGAATCCAGTGGTGCCCGCGGTTTTTTAAGATTCGGTCTGGTTTTCGAGATATACCGTTATTTCGAAAATGGAGGAGGTTGCACAACATATGTTCGCGTAACTCAAAAACGCTTTAGCTTATTGAAAAAACTTAAAAAACCGAAATTTAAGAAAATTAAACTCCTTTCTAATATCCGCAGTCATTTTAGAAACATAATTTTTTTTTTGGAAAAAAAATAATTTTTTTAACAAAATTTCGAAATTTTTGTTTTTTAAAAATTCATAAAAAATTTTTTGCAGACGAATAAAAAACGAAATTCCAAACAAAACAAGCCACAAATGATTAAAATCTGTTTGCAACTTTTAATTTTATTCACAAAAGTCAACAAATTTTAATTAATTTAAGAATTTCAAAAAACGCAATATTTGTATGGGAGCCCCCCTAAGGGATGGTGATAAAAGGAAAGTATAATTTGAGAAAATGTTAAGAACAAAAAACACTATGCTAGTTGAAAAAACAGACAAGCCGGGCACATGGCGTTTTAACATAATTCGGGTACGCTGAGTCCAGTGGTGCCCGCGGTTTTTTTAAGATTGGCTCTGGTTTTCGAGATATAGCGTTATTTCAAAAATGGAGGATGTTGCACATATGTTCGTGTAACTCAAAAACGGTTTAGCTTATTGAAAAAACTCAAAAAATCGAAAACCGCAATAAAATTTCCTTTAAGAAAGGAAAAACTTCTTTCTTATATCCGCAGTCGTTTTAGAAACATAATTTTTTTTTTGGAAAAAAAAATAATTTTTTTAACAAAATTTCGAAATTTAGTTTTTTAAAAATTCATAAAAAGTGTCAATTTCGTGCACTATTTCAAACAGATCTAACAGATCTTAATCATTTATGGCTTGTTTTATTTGCAGCTTCACTTTTTATATGCCTGCAAAAAATTAGCTACATTTTTTAATTTTTTATGAATTTTTAAAAAACAAAAATTTCGAAATTTTGATAAAAAAATTAATTTTTTTTTTTCAAAAAAAAAATTATGATTCAATATTAGAAAAAAAGTTTTACTTTTCTTAAATGAAATTTTATTACGGAATATTTAGAGTAATTGCAATAAACTAAACGGTTTTTGAGTTACGCGAATATATGTTGTGCAACCTCCTCCATTTCCGAAATAACGGTATATCTCGAAAACCAGAGCCGCGGGCAACACTGGATTCAGCGTACTCGAATTATATTAAAACGCCATGTGCCCGGCTTGTCTGTTTTTTCAACTAGCATATGTTATTGGATATACAATATTTGCAGTTCTATTATATATTTAAAACGCCATATACTTCACCGAGAAGGCTCGCTTTTTTCTTCTTTTATATAATACATTGTGAAGGTACAAAAGAGATGCAACATATACTATTTACATTCATATAACTGTGAACTCGTAAAAACGAGTCGAAAACTTCATATTGCATTCTACTTCGAAAGCGAGTTTTAGTGGAGTTCATTATTTCAACACAGGCATTACTAGTTGTAATAACCAGCATATAAACGCAAGTTCCTTAAAATGGTACGTACCTGCCGTATCCTTGTAGCCTAAACTGATTTAAATTAGTTTAAATATCATCATTAAAATTTTCTTTTAATTTACGTCCAAGAGGCAACGAAATCTTTCAGCAAAACCACTGCTATATTGTCTGACACTATTCCGCTAATTAAATCGAACATAATTAGAAAATATAATAAATGAATCAACCGAGATGGAGTTCGAAAATAAACATTATATACTGTTCTTTAGTGTTCTGGACGGCAGAAATATAGAAAACGCAAACGCGTGTAGTAAATACCTTAAAAAACCTTTCTCTGTTTGTGGTCTTCGTCCACAAAAATAATTTTGTACTAAACCAACTCAACATTACAATAAGAGCATTTTGTTGCTTCCTGTTTTTCGTAAAAAAAAACCCAAAACTCGTTGTGTTCGGTTCAGCACATTAATGTTCGTCGTTTACACAAACAAAATATGAAAACAATACACACTTTTTTTCCTATGCTAATCCCGTGAAGTTCTACGCTGGTCTGCAGGAAAGAAACCAGAGTCTCTGGTGGGAATAGAACCCGCAACCATAGCTGCCAGATAAAATTGTTCGAAAATCGTGAATTTTGAGGAACAAATCGTCAAATTGGCTAAGCTTAATCGTCCCAAAAATCGTCATTGTAAAAAAACACTTACTTTTAATAAGTATTGAAAATTAATTGTTATTTTTAGTTTCCGTTGCTAATAAATTTTTAATATATTCTATAAGTTTTTGAAATTAAAATAAAAACCATTTTTCAAAAGTATTGGCATTCATAAAAAAAGTAAGAAAATAAACTAAACCCAAGAAATATCAAACACATATTTAACACGTCGAAAATCCTGCTAAAGAACTTAAGTCTGGTAAACACCAATAAACTCAGCCGTTCGGATAGAAAAGTTTCACAGTGTGAACCCAGACTAAAGAGAATGGTAGTAAAATTACTGTAATAAAACAGTGCTAACTGATCAAATAGAATTCTTTAAAATATGCATCTTGCTAAAAAAAATCGTATTTTATATGAGGGACAGCTAAGACATAAATATAAATCAAATTGTCTAAGAAGCTAAAATATAATGTGAAATTATATTAAAAACATTTGTATATTTGAAGAATATTTATCATTTGAAACATCGTCCAATTTAGGGCATAAATCGTCCAATCGTCAGTAGACCATTTTTATACAGTAAAATCGTGAAAATGCCGATAAATCGTCAAAGCTGGCATCTATGCCCGCAACCCCGACGCTGAGAGTCTAAAGCCTCTAGTACACGGCATGTAAAAAGCCACATGCGCATGTGGTTCTGTCGTAATTTTGACGTCATCCCACAAAACGCAATGCTTATTGTGGCTTTGCATTGACGTCAAAATTACGTCAGAACCACATGCGCATGTGGCTTTTTACATTCCGTGTACTAGAGGTCTAACTCACTACCAACTAGTCTATCGGCGCACAGGCGATTCGTGCATTGGTCGTGCAAATTGCCAAGCAACAACAACAATTTTACCGAAAAGCGTTGCTAAAAATTTTTGTTTGCTCATTCCTTCATCAATGTGAAAAAAAACGTTAAAGAACATTAAAATATAATGTATGTCTAAAGAACCACTACAATTGTACTGTTTTAAAACATAAAACTGAGCACAATTTACTGCCTGGCCCACAATATCGACAAGAACATTTCTTTCGCATTTTTATATTGAAAACAATAATGAAAAATTTAAATTTGTTTTTGTTTTCAATATAAATAGAAGAAAGAAATGTTCTTGTCGAAATTGTTGGCCAGGCAGTTAATGTTTCTTACTTTCGTAAAAATACCCAGCGGCAAAAAGAAGGAGTACGGATGCCTTCTAAAAGGCCTATGTACTTCTTGTTTTCTTTAGAGTTGTGTAATAATACACAAACACTTAAAAAAATAGATAACGTTTCAGGGTGTGTGTAACGTACCGTACGCTAAATAATGTTCGGCTTGTTTTCGAACACTGGTTCAAAGTCCCAAAAAAAAATTGCGACTAACTAAGCATTAGCTCTGAGTGAAGGATTATAGAATAATAAAAGCTACTGTTTATCTAAAATTCCTGAGCTCCATTATTTCAAAAACAATCGAAAACAATCGTATCAAAAAAACGTGTTCTGGAGCTATTGATCATGACTCTGAAATTTATATCAAAAGCACTCAGTTTTTTGAGTGTTGTAAAAACACACATTCAATTTAATATGCGTATCGGTATCTCCGATATTTCTTTTTAAGTTTCGGTATCGTATCCGTTACCTCCTAAGTATTAAGTCCTTTTTAGAAATTAACTTTTTGCATTGTACTTTTATCTTATACACTCTCATTGAAATCTCCTCTCTATTTCGAAATTAAACGTATTTTTAAAAGAAATTAACAATTTTTTTCTAACAGAACCAACAACCTGTTCATTAAATTACAAATTTACTTTTTTCCTTGTCCTCGTATTCAACTTACTCTCACTGAATTCTTTTCATTTAAGCTTTTTTCTCTCTCTCTCTCTCTCTCTGCCAGTCTTGTTTGGATTTGTTTGCTTTTTGTTACTCATTTATCATATGAATGCATTAAATATGATAAGAATTTATGGTTTAAATATTTTTATTTTTTCGTAAATATTTCTTTTTGCTTCACTCTTTTGTTTATGCGTTTATGGTGTTGTGTAAAAGCAATCCATACACATGTATTGGTCCATACATATGTGTTGCTTGTATGGTGGTTTTTTGATAACAAACATGTGCAACCTTTTTCATTTTTTGTCTCAATTGTCTGGTATTGTGTCCCAAAAAAAAAATGGCTCAAAACCAACCGAAAGAAGCCACACAAAAAATGTGTTTGGTAAGAACTTAATCCCTGACGCATTGTTTTTTTATTTTTCTCTCGTGCTTGATTTTATTCCTTTTCTTTTTCCAGCATTGAAATGGGTTTTGGGTTTATTCTTTGTGTGACATTATGTTTATTGGCCAAAACAACACTTTAAACCAATTTGTAAGTTGTTCAAAACAATTGTTATGTTGACATTAAACTAATTTTCTTTTCGTGATTTTATTTTATTATAATTTTTTAAGGATTTTTTCTATAAACATTTTGTATCATATACATACATACGTACGTACTTATAAAGCGAATATGGCTGAGTGTTTGTTACGAGAGACAAAAATTATGTTTGTTTTTACTGATAAAAATCATGTACATTAAGCCAAATATAGCAACTGGTCAAAAGGATCTCGTAATAAGTTGTATAGGAATTTTGTTTAGTATATTAAATGAAATTTATTTAAGTGACAGATTGTTGCTTTAAGGGAAATAAATTTTATACTTTTATAGCTTTAAAAAGGAAATTAAACAAAAGTGAGTGATACATATTTGGATATGGGACGTAGATCTCGCGAAAAGTTGGCTTAAAATCATCCAGGAAAGATTTTACTAAAATTTAGTCAAATATTTTTGTAAAAAATTAATGTTAAATTAAATTTGTAATATTGAATTAAATCATTTAACCACCTAATTCCTTTAATATTGCTATCTTTCGTCAATAAAAAGTATGATTTTAAGGCCTGCATTATGAGTTGCATTCGAAGAACAATTACACTGAAGAACAGTCATATTGCGGCCTAAAATTTGCAAATTGCTAATTTTTACTGATTTCAAATCTAATCACCACTTTTCTCCACCATTTCGACTTTTCGAGATATACCTGAATTAAGGCACTTTCAATACATATATTGGAATAACTTGAAAACGGTTCACCATATTTCCTTAAACAAAACTCCGAAACTCGGCAACAATATTATCTTTAAGCCGTACTTACATAGTTTTTAAATTTGCCCAGTAGTTTCAGAGATATCGTTGAAGTTTTGAAAAAAAATATAAAAATTTTTTTTTGCTTATTAAAGATTCATAAATAATATATATTCGAGAATAATTACAGTTTTCGTCTAAAACCATTTAGTTAAACATCGGTGCACAGCTTTTGATTTTGTTCACAATGTAACCTTTCAGTTAACACAAAAAGCTCACTTTTGTTAAAACAACACATTGAAAAAGGTTTTTTTTTATGAAAATCGCGATTTTTATCAATTCAGTTTTCTTAATAATTTTGTGAACAAAATCAAAAGTTGTGCACAGATTGCAATGAATCATTCGAAATATGCTTAACTAAATGTTTTTAGACGAAAACTGTGATTTTTCTCGAATTTTTATTTTTTTATGAATTTTTAAAAAACTAAAAAATGTTTTTTCATTTGTTATTTATTTTTCAAAACTTCAACGATAACTCGATTAGATTTGAAATCAGCTACCTCAAATTATTAAAAAAAAATTCAATAAAGTTCCCGGCCGCGGAAAAAAGTTCAACACTACAGACACCGTAACATGTGAAAGCGCAAGAACATTTTCATTTCTAAGACTTGAGTTAATACGATTCCTCACCTGATTTTTGCTCAATTGTGCACTGTGTTGTTGAGATTTAATTAAGAAGTGCTTTTCTTTTGCAATATGTTGGAAGTATCCCTAAACCTCTTTTTGCTTCTGGCCAGTTCCAGTAAGCGTAATATAATTTTTAAATATGTAAACAAAAATTTTTTATTTGAAGTGCCAGTTGATAGAAATGAACTACTGTGAATAAGCCAAATCAGTAGAATTCACAATAGTGCTTCTTTATCGAATGAGCGACAGAATACCAAATGAAAATTTGTTAAATCAGCAATTTTGACTACAGTCGAAAATCGTATTTAGTTCATACACAGAAAAAAATTAAATAGATTTCATTTGAAAATTTTTGATAGTAATAAACGCCCTAATTATGTAAAACACGACGTAATGCCAAAGAATTACATTGAAAGCACAAATAATCTAATAAATATTTTGTAATTTTGTTGTTGCATTCTAAAGAAATTCATGTACCGTTTTAAAATGTTCAACGCCACAAGCTATGCAGCGTTTGATATTTTAAAACGCAATGTGAATTTCTGTAGAAAGCAACAATAAAATTACAAAATATTTATGATATTGTTTGCGTAATGTAATGTAATTCTTTGGCGTTGCGTTGCATTTTATATAATTAGGGCAAAAAAAATAATAAAATTTGCAGCAAAATTTGCAAACAAATTAATAGTATCAATTAAATATTTATTGCTATTTACAACATTTTCTGCCGTGATGTTATTAATATAAGTAAACGTTTAATTCACTTGATACATTTTTTAATTAAAACTGATTTTATTATTGATTAATGGTTTTATTGCAAAAAAATTGGCGTGATTTTTTTTCTATGTAAAAAGCACCTTGGTTTAGTTTAAAAAAAAGAACTGCAAACAATTTTAAATGAACATCCAGAATTAATTTAACTAGAAATATGAATAGGGTTTACAAAATTTATATGCAATCCGGTGCCAATGGGCCAATACGTGCCCTTTACCTTTGACTTAGTCCGCCTTTGCCTGCGTAATTGTTAAGTATTTTTGTCTGGCTATTTTTCTTGGACCTCTTCATATTTAATGGTTTATTTCATTGTTTTTATTGCCTACTAATTGGTAAAAAAAAAAGACACCGTGTGTGTAATGAATTTTTAATTTTTAGTTTAGGGTAATTTGTTATTTCGAGTTAGCCATCCATCAGTCATAAATTTAAATTTACGAGAGAAAAATAATAAATAAAACAAAAATATTTATGACTGCCAGTCAGTCAGTCATTGGGAATAAGCGTCTGGTTTAAATTATGCCATTAACATTCAATCAGACCAGACGAAAGTTCAAGTTATTTTTAGTTTTATTTAGTATTTTTATCGAAAAAATTTTCTTTGAAATAAAACGGTTACAGATCGTTTTAATCATCCGTATTTAGTACTGTAAACGTTAATCGTGGATATAAATCTTACAATCAACTTGTTTTATATACAAAATTTTATTATTAAAGCCCCTTTTTTATATCATACAATTTCTCCTCTCACAAAATGCAATTAATTTTGATGTGATCGTCAAAAAATCAAATAGAAAACCTGTTTAACTCTATTTTTCGTCTGCACAAACGAAAAATTAAGACTCTTTGTAGAATTTAAACAGCTTTTCAATATAAAAAATGATTTATATTTTTGTTACATTTGATACGAATGTAATTTTATCGTCTGTGTACCGTTTTTAAATAGTTTTTGCAACAAATATGAGTAATTTGTTTAAAATTTAAAAGAAAACACCTTAATTTTTATATTTATATTTATCATTTGGCATTTTTAATTTGAAAAAATTATAGTGAAAACTTGTGAACAAAATTTAAATTTTCCATCCCTGATTTTCTTCACGTGCTTTTATAAAAATACAACTCTGGTAATCTTATCGCTAGGAAAATTTTTAAAAAATGATTAGAGCCATATGACTCTAATTTTCTTTCGTTTTTTTGTACGTTTCTTAAAATTTGTTGCCACACTATTATAAATTTTAATTTATTTACACTCGCAAAACTGCTCTGATGCCCGTAATCTCTACAAAAACATATCTGGTATCGCCTTCGTACCTTACAGTTAGTTTTACCGATTTCAACGTTTATTTGGCCTACGTGTTTTACCTTAATTATCCTTTTAAACTGGTGACGACGGAAAATACTCTGAAGCGGATGCTGGAAGCTCTCGCCTTTCTATACGAAGACTTAGGTCGAACTAGGACTTGTGGTTGAGGCTCCAAAAATGCGTGTGATACCTTGGCAATATGACTTAAAAAGTCAGCCAAAAACTTTTTAGTTTTAAGTTAAATCAAAAAAAAAATATTATAATAGTGTTAAATGCCCTGATCCAGTTTTCAATTATCTTTAATCTTTCTTTCGAAAAATTAACTATTGTCGAGTATTCTAAAGAACTAAAGTCTAATGTTCTGGAGACCTGGAAAGTCTCTACATACGAGTATAACCATTCGATATAAATAATTTACGAGTTCGAACAATTTTTACTGTTAATTAGGACTTTCGTTACATTTGTTTCGAATTAACTTTAAGTTTTTTATACTTTATCGAAAAGAAAAAATCTCTTTCAAAACAGCAACTCTCTATTACGAACAATAACTTTTCAAATCAAGTTTCCTATTTCTTTATAAAGACCACTCTGTCTTCGTTTCGAACAAGTACGAAAACCATAATACACAGAACAAATGGTTCGAACTCGTAAAGTATTTCTTTCGAATCAAAATACGTGATAAGCCCCCTGACGTCCAGAATTCTTTACTATCGTCCTGTTTTTGCAAGAGAAGCTTACACTGATAGAAAAGGCGTCATAACGCTGATGTATTTGGACACAGTACTATGACAATCGTCTTCGTTTTTGAACCCCTGACACTTTACATCACTGTGATGTCAGCCTTAACATCACTTGGCCAAATTGTCAACAGGGTTAACAATTTTAATTATGTCATCAATGGGATGACACATTGTCATCACAGAAATGACGAATCGGAGTAGGTTTTATAAAGGATGTCATCAATGCGTTGACTAACTGTCATTGAGTCACCAATTGAGTCATTGTAATTGGCCTTAAGTCAAATTAAGAGAATATCATTATTTACTTAGCCGTTACACATGTTTGTTTCACTTTTGTTGTATTCCGCCCTTTGTTACCAGAAGAACTCTAAGTTATAAGATACCAGCAGCATGCACGATATGATTTTCGTAATAATTCTACTTTAAAAATTTGATGTATTTTATTAAATAAATTAAAAAAATAGAATATGGGAATTTACGCTGCTAATTTTACTTTTTAAACATGAAAATAATATTAATAATATATTATGACATGATATAGTATGTCATCGCACTGATGACAGTTTGTCATCACTCTCATGACATGGCGTATTATGTGATCGCACTCTTTGTCCGTACTGATGTTGTATCAGTGTACATAAAATGTGGCGTCGAATTTATGTTACTGTAGTCATGGCGTAGATGACGCATAAAATATGACAAAATTTTAGGATGACGTTCGTCATTGGATTTATGTCACTTTTTGCCTCACTGAGTCATTTGTAATAACATTGATGTCACAATTCTGATGTTAGAGCATCATCAATATGAAGATGTATTTTAAAAAATTTTACTTTCATCCGATTTTCTATAGAAAATTTGATTTACATCCTTTTTCAAGAACACTTTACTTTACAAGTTTTTTTTATCGAAAACTTTACTGGCATTCTGGTTTCAAAAGAAAACTATACTATCGTTCAGTTTTTTATAGAAAACATTGATATCGTTAATTTTTTTTTAGAAAACGAAACAACAGCTTTCTGCAGAAAACTTTTGTTCGACCAGTTTTCTATAAAGATCTTTACCAGCGAATATTTTTATGAAGGAAACTTTACCAATATCCTAGTAAAACGTAACTATCTAACAACATATTTACTTTCGATAAATAAATTTTAAACATTTACACCCTGCATTAAAAATTTTTTATACATTATATCTCTCTTCCTCCCTCTTCAAATTAAGTGGGTGTATCAGTAAATTTTGAAATAAATTACGCTTCTGTATGAAAATGTAATCAAAACAAAACAACAAAAATCTAAGCACTGCACGTGTATACAGAATATCAACAAAAACAAATAACCAGACAGATGGACGGACAAATCTGATAATTGAGTTTAACAAAATTATATACATTTGATATTTTTTGGTAGTTGTTTTTAGTTTTAGATCAACGCTGATAAGCAAATAAAAAAAGTATAAAATATAAATTAAATACGTACTTTTCGACTGGGTCGCTCTCTCCAACATCATCATCATCATGATGATAATGATAATGATGTTTTCCATAATTTGATTTTAAAATGCGATAACAATGTATAAAATTCAAATTGTAAATTTTGTATTGTTTTTGAAAAGAAAAAAAAAATATTGAATAATTTTTGGAATCACAAAAAAAAGAAAAGTTAAGGGTCATACTTATTTAGCCAACTACACGACAATAAAAACAATAAAAGCAAATAAATTCAAATTTTTTTCAAGATATAAGATGATCACTTAATTTCCTAGCTAACTCATTTCGTACACATACTTTATATTCATTTCAAGAAAATGTGGTCACGAATTAATAACAAAAAAAGCGACTCTTTGCCATCACTGCAAATTTTAAGTCAGCCGTGTTAAGCAACAAAAATTAAGCGCGTTTAAAGATTGTTCATTCCGATTAGATCCTGACTTTGATAACAGACAAAATATTCATATACACAGAGAGGTATTTTGGTGTATTGTAATATTTCAACATTGTTGTTTTTGTTACTGTAGGGTTTCGTTTTTCGAATTTTTATTTCGTTTAAATGTTTGAATGCTATTATTGCATTTCATTTTTATTATTTTCGGTTGCTGATATTATTTTGTAAAGATTTTTTTATTAAGATAGCAAAAACCAACCCAAAGCCAGCAGTCAGTCAGCCAAGTAACCCAACAAATGTATGATTTTTAAATGAAATTAAAATGCGCAAAAAAAAACTTAAAATACCACAAACATTTATCACTAAATAAATCTTAAAAATTCATTGATTCGTTAACAGCAACCAAGATTTTTATAAATTGAAATATTTCAGCTTAAAAAAATTAAAAACGAATCCATTAAGAGTTTAGCAGAATATTTGGGGGTATAAGCAAATTTTTACTTTCGCTTACTATCCATTCTTTCCATTGAAAAATTTGCCATCGACGGTTTGTTTTATCCACACCACAATAGATTGGATATAAAAATAATGCTGATGTTTGTAACATCTTTAAATATTGGTCCTATACCCACTTTTAAGAATACCGATTGGGCGTAAAATCACCTTTTGAATGGATCCAACGATGTTCCTCCTACTGGCTATATGGTTGCCCATGTAAACCTTGTGCGCAAATAATAGTGCTAAGGCTATTAAAAATGGTGAAAATCGGTCCATAACTTTACAAAGCCCCCATACAAGCTTCTTTCCGGAATAGAGTCTTTGTGCCCAAAAACCATGTTATTATTCAGATATTTAGATTAAATTTAGGCCAAACTCATTTGATTCCAATCTTAATTATTTTAGCAAATTTTATTGGAATCAGTCCATATTTGATCATAGTTCCCATACAAATACTACTCCCGAAAACAGATTTTTATTCCATAACTTCCTTATAAATCTTGGTATTAACATTAAAATTGGCGATAATACCTTTTACGATATCTACTATGTCATGACAAAATATTGTTCTGCTAGGTCCAAAATTAACCACAGGTCCCATATAAACCCCCATCCTAAAATCTCATATAGATTTCTAAATAATATTCGGCACAAAGAACTTTTCGTGAATCATAACATTATAACAGAATTTTGTTCTGTCGGGTTCATGATTGCCCTTGGGTCCCAAAGAGGGTACACTCTCTAAAATTTGTTTTTAAATACTGTGGTGTAGGGTATCATGTGGCCGGGCCTGACCGACTATGATTTCTTGCTTATTCTTTTTTTTACTGTACTAGCGACCAATCGACGCTTTCTATAGAAAACTACAATCGAGCCGGTTTCTATGGATATGTCAATAATCGAGTTCACGAAGTTTTACAATTTACCAGTTTTCTTTCAAATAAACATTATAACAGAACGACAAGTTTCCTATAGAAAACTGCATTATCAACCACTTTTTTTAAAATAAGACTCTGTGGTTTTCATGGGTAACCGCGTATGCCCATATTGCTTAATTTTGAACGTTCATTACATGGTTCTTAAAGTTTCTGAAAAAGTATGGACCAATTACGAATTTTTTTTTAGTTCAACAAAATAACCACAATACTAATTATTGTTAAAGCTAAGGCACAAGCTCTATGTGTTCATTTGTCCTTCAAGTTGTGCTGAAAAATGTCAACAAGAAAAAAGAAAGACAAAAACATGATAAACAAAAAATGTACTTTGGACTTCAAGAAGAATTCTTGACAAAAGTACGAAAAAACAGAAGTAAGGAAAACATGTGAGATCAATTAAAAATGGATAATCATTCAAAAAAGCAAATTTCGATCTACCAAAGGTTAAAATACAATTTGGTTTAAGGATTGATGTTTGACTACTGACGTCAGCAGTCATCGATGGCTGCGAGTGTAAGACGGCAAATCCCTCTGAGGAGACCTAGTGGTTGAGGTCGAAACATGTCAGGGTAACCAGCCGCCTGGGTTCGAATCACACGCCAGCCAGCCTGGCTTCGAATCCCAGGTCAGTCAAGAATGAAAATTATCAATAACAATTTTAATTAATTTCCCATGTTGTAAAATTCCTTTCTTCATAAAAATAATTTAATGAAAATTAAATTTAATGAACTTAAGCCTAATTAAAATAGTAAAAATTTGGATTAAAAACCATGAATAGTTCAACAAAATAACCACAATACTAATTATTGTTAAAGCTAAGGCACAAGCTCTATGTGTTCATTTGTCCTTCAAGTTGTGCTGAAAAATGTCAACAAGAAAAAAGAAAGACAAAAACATGATAAACAAAAAATGTACTTTGGACTTCAAGAAGAATTCTTGACAAAAGTACGAAAAAACAGAAGTAAGGAAAACATGTGAGATCAATTAAAAATGGATAATCATTCAAAAAAGCAAATTTCGATCTACCGAAGGTTAAAATACAATTTGGTTTAAGGATTGATGTTTGACTACTGACGTCAGCAGTCATCGATGGCTGCGAGTGTAAGACGGCAAATCCCTCTGAGGAGACCTAGTGGTTGAGGTCGAAACATGTCAGGGTAACCAGCCGCCTGGGTTCGAATCACACGCCAGCCAGCCTGGCTTCGAATCCCAGGTCAGTCAAGAATGAAAATTATCAATAACAATTTTAATTAATTTCCCATGTTGTAAAATTCCTTTCTTCATAAAAATAATTTAATGAAAATTAAATTTAATGAACTTAAGCCTAATTAAAATAGTAAAAATTTGGATTAAAAACCATGAATAGTTCAACAAAATAACCACAATACTAATTTTTTTTTACGTAATGACCAATTTTAAGAAGTTTAATACCCTGCCCATAGTTCGATCTAGAATGTTTTTTTCGCTCTCCTGAAAAATTTGATTATAAGACAAATGCGGTTATCCTATAAAACCACAGAACTTGACTAACAACCAATCGACTATCGACCAGTTTTCTATCAGAAACACAACTTTCGACCAGTTTTTTACAGAAAACTCGATTACCGAACAGTTTTCTATAGAAAGATCGACTTTCGACCACTTTTCTATAGAAGACTCGACTTTCGACCACTTTTCTATAGAAAACTTGACTATCGACCACTTTTCTATAGAAAACTTGACTATCGACCACTTTTCTATAGAAAACTCGACTATCGACAACTTTTCTATAGAAAACTCGACTATCGACCACTTTTCTATAGAAAACTCGACTATCGACCAGATTTCTATCAGAAACAGAACTTTCGACCAGTTTTCTAAAGAAAACATACTATCGACCACTTTTCTATAGAACACTCGACTATCGACCAGTTTTTTATAGAAAACTCGACTATCGACCAGTTTTTTATAGAAAACTCGACTATCGACCAGTTTTTTATAGAAAACTCGACTATCGACCAGTTTTTTATAGAAAACTCGACTATCGACCAGTTTTTTATAGAAAACTCGACTATCGACCAGTTTTTTATAGAAAACTCGACTATCGACCACTTTTCTATAGAAAACTCGACTATCGACCAGTTTTTTATAGAAAACTCGCCTATCAACCAGTTTTCTATTGAAAGCTCGCCTAACGACCAGTTTTCTTTAGAATGCTCGCCTATCAACCAGATTTCTATAGGAAACTCGACTATCGAACAGATTTCTATAGAAAACTCGACTACAAAAAATTTGTTTACGGAAAACTCGAATATCGACCAGTTTTTTATAGAAAACGCGAATATCGATCACCGGCCTCGTTTTCTATGTAAAACTCGACAATCGATTAATTTTCTATAGAAATTTGACAACTGACTAGTTTTTTGTAGGAATCTTAACAATCGACTAGTTTACTATAGAAAACGTTACAGTCAACATATTTCTCTAGTAAGTTGAAATAACGTTCAGTTTTCTACACAAAACTTTAGTATCACCCAAATTTTATATACAACATAAATATCGTCCATTTTTCCACTAAAATGTTTGATCTAGAGATTATGATTTTAATTTGTATTAAGTTTTGATTATGACAATGGGATTTGAATGTGAATAAAGAAATTAATTTTTTCAATTAAGTCTTTGATAAAAATGATTGCTTATTAATTTCAAATTATTTCTTTTAATAAATATTTACTTTTTCTCTTATTTACAGGTGAGTTTATCACAACTTTTAATTTAAAACCATTTAAAAAGGTGAGTCAAATTAAATTGAATTCATAGTCAAATTTGGCAAATCAGAAGTTTTATTAATAAAAAACAACAACATTTTAATTTATGTTGTTCAGTTTAATTTTCTGATATTTAATTTGCTGATATCCATCACCTGCAGCTGAGGTGAAACAATCAAATCTTTCTAATCTAGCAATTTTAATGGATTTTTTAAATTCACCCTACTTCCGAAATGATGAAATGAGTCATTACTATTTAAAAGATTTCTATTCTTTTTAGGAATTATTGACCGATAACGTATCTCTGAACAAAAATGAACATTAACATTATCATTCATAACCTTCTCGCTCATATTACCTCTTAAATACTTTCTACTCGACAAAAACCCACTTAAGTAATTGAAACACAGAGAAGAAAAAAAAAACATCTTAAAAGAAACAAGTAAAAGAAAGAATCTTTTAACCAGAAAAGGTATCATCATTTTACTTAATAGATACAATTTCTTTTACCTATCAAGTGCAAGTAATTGAGTGACTCAATTGTCGCGTCTTGAAAATGAATATAAAAGTGTATCTTGAAAATGAGACAACAGCAACAACAACAACGAAAAATAAAACTTATCAACACACATTAATGCTTCCTGGTGTGGTGCTGGCAGTTGAGATGGTGCATCATCGCCAACAACAACAAAAACAAAAATTTCCATTCATACTACCGATATAAAAAATTAAAAAAAGGACGAAAATATATGCTAAAGAAAGAAAAGTAAAATGAATTTTTATTGCACCTTCCTCTTAATTTTCTCTTTTTTTTATGGGAAGTCTTTTTCCGGTTGAGATAAGGAAGGAAAAAAGTGTTTCAATGAATGCAAAAAGAAAGAACGACAAAAAATTCAATATAAAAAATTTATTAAAACACATCGAACACTGAAAAAAAAGACAACAGAGCAATATGATATACTTTTAAAAAAACACTTACAAGAGCAGACAAACACACTCACATTTTATTGGAGAGCACAAGAACATCAATAAAGGGAAAAAATTGTTATCCACTTGATCAATAAAAATGAAAGCACAGAAAAAAAACGACAAAATAAAATGACTTTGTTTAGTCTGGCGAAAACTGCTCACTTATGATTGTGGTGTGTCACCTAAACGACATTGTTGTCATCATAATCGTCATTATCGTCAACGTCATTATACTTTTCGTCATCGTGAAATCATCATTGACATTATAGAGGAATTAAGCAGAAGTGTAGTTTTCTTAAGCGACCTAAGTCCTTAGGGAAAATTTTTTATTATGTATAGAAAACTTTGCTTGGGCCCATTATTCTATAGAAAACTTTTCTGAGACCCAGTTTTTTTATAAATATTTTTATATTAAATATTTTTTTTATAAAATCGTTTCTCAGACCCAGTTTTCTATTGCTGTATATATGGCAAACTTTATCGAGAAGAAACTT
The DNA here is from genome assembly GCA_943735925.1 of Pollenia amentaria. Taxonomy (NCBI): domain Eukaryota; kingdom Metazoa; phylum Arthropoda; class Insecta; order Diptera; family Polleniidae; genus Pollenia; species Pollenia amentaria. The sequence continues at coordinate 224,524,219 of OX031007.1, read as the reverse complement.
TATCGAGACCCACTTTTCTATAAAATACTTTGTCGACACCCAGTTTCCTATAAAAAATTTTTGTCGAGGCCCAGTTTTCTATAGAAAACTTTGTTGAGACCCATTCTTCTATAGAAAACTTTGTCGAGACCCATTTTCTATAGAAAACTTTGACGAGACCCAATTTTCTATAGAAACCTTTGCCATTTTACTATAGAAAACTTTTCTGAGACCCAGTTTTTTTTATAAAAAAACGTTTCTCAGACCCAGTTTTCTATTGCTGTATATATGGCAAACTTAATCGAGAAGGAAACTTTATCGAGACCCACTTTTCTATAAAATACTTTCTCGACACCCAGTTTCCTAAAAAAATTTTTGTCGAGGCCCAGTTTTCTATAGAAAATTTTGTCGAGGCCCAGTTTTCTATAGAAAACTTTGTCGAAACCATATCCTTCTAATTTTAATATAATTCCAGCTAAAATTATTGAACCAGAAACAGGAGCTTCTACATGAGCAAAAAACTTTGTCGAGACCCAGTTTTCTATAGGAAACTTTGTCGAGACCCAGTTTTCTATAGGAAACTTTGTCGAGGCCCAGTTTTCTAAAGAAAACTTTGTCGAGACCCAGTTTTCTATAGAAACCTTTGCGGAGACCCAGTTTTCTATATAAAACTTTGTCGAGACCATATCCTCCTAATTTGAATATAATTCCAGCTAAAATTATTGAACCAGAAACAGGAGCTTCTACATGAGCAAAAAACTTTGTCGAGACCCAGTTATCTATAGAAAACTTTGTCGAGACCCAGTTTTCTATATAAAACTTTGTCGAGACCCAGTCTTCTATAGAAAACTTTGTCGAGACCCAGTTATCTATAGAAAACTTTGTCGAGACCCAGTTTTCTATATAAAACTTTGTTGAGACCCATTCTTCTATAGAAAACTTTGTCGAGACCCATTTTCTATAGAAAACTTTGACGAGACCCAATTTTCTATAGAAACCTTTGCCATTTTACTATAGAAAACTTTTCTGAGACCCAGTTTTTTTTATAAAAAAACGTTTCTCAGACCCAGTTTTTTATTGCAGTATATATGGCAAACTTAATCGAGAAGGAAACTTTATCGAGACCCACTTTTCTATAAAATACTTTCTCGACACCCAGTTTCCTAAAAAAATTTTTGTCGAGGCCCAGTTTTCTATAGAAAATTTTGTCGAGGCCCAGTTTTCTATAGAAAACTTTGTCGAAACCATATCCTTCTAATTTTAATATAATTCCAGCTAAAATTATTGAACCAGAAACAGGAGCTTCTACATGAGCAAAAAACTTTGTCGAGACCCAGTTTTCTATAGGAAACTTTGTCGAGACCCAGTTTTCTATAGGAAACTTTGTCGAGGCCCAGTTTTCTAAAGAAAACTTTGTCGAGACCCAGTTTTCTATAGAAACCTTTGCGGAGACCCAGTTTTCTATATAAAACTTTGTCGAGACCATATCCTCCTAATTTGAATATAATTCCAGCTAAAATTATTGAACCAGAAACAGGAGCTTCTACATGAGCAAAAAACTTTGTCGAGACCCAGTTATCTATAGAAAACTTTGTCGAGACCCAGTTTTCTATAGAAAACTTTGTCGAGACCCAGTTATCTATAGAAAACTTTGTCGAGACCCAGTTTTCTATAGAAAACTTTGTCGAGACCCAGTTTTCTATATAAAATTTTGTTGAAACCCAGTTTTCTATGAAATACTTAGTTTCTTTAAAAAAAACTTTGTCGGGACCAAATATGTTTGACTCTCTTCCTCCCTTCTTCAACATTGTCATTATTTCCAATAACATCATTGTTATCAGCAGTAATAAAGAATGAGCCGCCAATACTTATTTCAGTCTCTTTTTGTTCGAAGTCATTGAAAAATCATCATCATCACATTTCATTGATTGTCTGTCAGTCTTTATGTCACGTAATTGTATATTTGTCGTCGTCCTATTTGTATGTTATTGTTGGTTCAATTCCTGATTTCTTTGTGTTCTGGGTGCTGTTAGTGTTCTTTTTTTTTCTTGTTGCCTGTTCATTTTATTTTGTTCTTGCTCCTTTTTTACGTACAATTAGTAGTTGTTGTTGCTGAAAAGGTCCTGCTGTATTTTTAGGTAATTGTTTACTATATGCTGCTTCTGTTGTTGTGATTTTTTCACCATTTAGCTACTTAGTAAAAGTCAGACAGTCAATCAGCCAATCATTAAGTTTGAGGTGTTTGTCTGTAAATTGTATGGCCTGGCCTGTCTGTCTATCGTGTTGTGTTAAGGAACGAGACAATTTCTGTGTCAATATTAAACTATATTTCTAGAAAATTACTAATTTGTTTTTAAGCAAACGAAAGTAGAAATTGAAGAAAAAAGAAAACCTAACAAAAGATAAAGAAAAAATATTTTTGGGTTAGAATAAGTCATCTTGCAGACATGCAATTATTGTTGCAGGTTTTTTGTGTGAGTTGTAAGAAGATTGGGGAGGGGTTCCAGTTTCAGGTTTTTGCAATTCTTTTTTGTTCTCACACTTCAAAACTTGAAGTTGGCTGTAGATGTATTTGTATTTATATATAAGGTATAAAAAAAAGATAAAAATACAAAAATTGCAGGACTAGAATTTCATACACAGAAAAAACTGTTTTATCAATTAAAAAAATTGTTTAAAAAGTATTTAAATTTAATTAATGTGATAATTGAATCAATTATTTTTTTAGTTGAAGGAAAGTTAAAAATTTAATTTTGATTTAATTAACATTTAAGTTGATTTTAAATAAATTTTCAATTAAAATTTTAATTAAATAACAAAAAATCTTTATTGACTTTTTTCGTTTAAAGTAAAATAATTTAAACATGTAGAATTGTTGTTGAGAAATGTCAATATTTATTTAAATAAATTAACACATTGTTTAAAATGGCAAAGTTTTTTGATCACTTTTTTAACTTAAATTAAAAATATCATTTGTTGAAAATATTTTTTCAAAATTTTAAAATTTTTAGTAATCAATATAATCATTTTGGTAATAGGTGCAAAATCAACAAATTGTTTGCTTGATATTATGAATTTAGAATAAATTTGGTGATTGGAGAAATTTAATAATTTTTCCTGTGTAACCCAAGCACTAATCCAATTTCAAGGCAGAATTTTAAAAAATTGCAGTAACAAAAATTGCAAGCCTGGCCGATGACTCACTAATAAATGTGTTAAAATAAACACAAACAGAAGGACACAGAAAACATTAAAAACCAACTTCAATTAGCATATAAGTTAATGCCGGTTTTCAATATTCCACAAAATCGAATTATACGATTCACACGAAAAACTGACGGAATTCTATGCAACATAAAAAAATTTTTGTAAAATCTGGTGTCAATGCCACACCATCCCACAAAAAAGATGCAAACTCAAATGACTCAGATTTTTTACAAGAAAATGCAACTCTGATCGCATAAAATGAGTATTTTCATAATAATTAGTATTGTGGTTATTTTGTTGAACGGTTAATGGTTTTTAATCCAATTTTCGATATTCTAATCAGGCTTAAGTTCATTGAATTTAATTTTCATTAAATTATTTTTATGAAGAAAGGAATTTTACAACATGTAATGAAATATTATATTTCAATATATTTTTATTAATAAATTTTTTATTAATAAATTTTTTATTAATAAAAATATATTGAAATATAATATTTAACTGAAAAAAGGTCGAAATAATAGGAATATAATTAACATGTAATGAATTAAAATTTATGGATAGTTTTTCACTATTGACTAAGCTGGGAATTGAACCCTGGTTTTCACGGACGAGTTGCCCTGACTAGTTTCAATTGTAACACTCACCGCCATTGACGACGGATGACGTCAAAAGGCAAACATCAATCCTTTTTTTTCATAAACATTTGCAAGTCGGACAGACTTGTCAAAAACAGTCTGTTACTGAATTCATTTTTCAAGCCCTTATGACACTAAATTTTTAATACATTTTTCAAGTTTCGGTGAACAATGCAAATATAATGTAAAGAGTTCAGCTGTATTAGGATTAATAGAAAACTGTAAAAAATTTTACTGAAGTTACCGATAAAAAATTAAGTTATGTCAAAAAAAATTTAAAATTGTTCAAATTAAAATTGACATTTCAAGCTTGAAATATTAAAAGTTTTTTGTTTTTAAATTTCTCATAAACAAAAAGTTGACAACATTTAATAAAAAAAAAAACAAAACCGTAACAAAAGAAAAAAAAACTAAAAATCCTTGTTTATATTTTTTACAGTTTTCTCTATCTACACAGAAAAAAGTGTTGTATCATTTAAAAAAATGGTTCAAAGAGTATTTAAATTTAATTAATGTGATAATTGAATCAATTATTGTTTATGTTGAAAGAAAATTAAAAATTTAATTTTGATTTAATTAACATTTTAGTTGTTTTGAAAAAAATTTTCAATTAAAATTTTAATTAAATAACAAAAAATCTTAATTGACTTTTTTCGTTTAAAATAAAATAATTTAAACTTGTAGAATTGTTGTTGGAAATTGTCAATATTTATTTAAATAAATTAACACATTCTCTGAAATGGAAAAGTTTTTTATCACTTTTTTAATTAAAATCAAAAATATCATTTATTGAAAATATTTTTTCAAAATTTTAAAATTTTTAGTAATCAATATTAGTATTGTGTTTATTTTATTGAACTGTTAATGGTTTTTAATCCAAATTTAGATATTTTTAATTAGGCTTAAGTTCATTCAATTTTACTTTCATTAAATTATTTTTATGAAGACAGGAATTTTTAATTAAAATTTTTTATTGATAATTTTTTCATTCTTAACTGCGCTGAGAGTAATCAATATAATCATTTTGGTAATAGGAGCAAAGTCAACAACTTGTTATTATGAATTTGGAATAAATTTGGTGATTGGAGAAATTTAATAATTTTTTCTGTGTAACATTTACTGTTTCTTTCTATCAATTCTATATTAATTCAATGAATAAAAAATGTAGTGTCACACACTATCATACTTTATGAGCACACACGATTTTTGACAAATCGTAAAGCTGAATAGGATACTGTATCGAAGGCTTTAGCAATTTGAACTATAAATCAAATTCTGTACTGATTTTCCGTGTGCAAAAAAATTGATCATATCAATTAACATGTTTATAAGTTTTAGCTTTTCTTGCTGTTGAGTTTCAATCAATACGTTTAATTGAAATGTGACCACCAGCAAAAGACGAAGATATAAAACGTAAAACACAAATCAAAATATTTTTTTTTTTTCAATTAATTAACAGTTAATTAAACCAATATAGAATTGTTTAAAACTTTAATACAACATAAAATATTTTGAAGTTTGTGTATATGTTTTAATATTTGCAAATATACATACAAACATTAAAATTTTTGTTTTATTCAATTAAGTCAAATTAATTGGAACAATTAAAGAAATCATTTGAAACAGCATTACTTAATTTAATTTAAAACATTTTGGTGAACTTTTTTTCTGTAATGTAGTGTACTTTGTATTAGAGAAAAGTAATTTTATAATTGATTGATTAAAAAAATAATCAACTCCGACGCTTAACTCCATTTCTCCGAAATGTATTCCAAATCTATCTAATTGATCTTTTCACTGTTTAGTCCTTCGAACCGATGTTTGTGGCACTTTTTCTTAGCAGCCATTTTATTTCTCTTTATCGAACTCATCTATCAATTATTATTATTACCCTAAAGTAAATTTAATAAACGTTTCGTCTTTAAATGATTTTCGTAATATTTCTAACGTTATGCATTAATAAAGTTTTCATATCACAATTTTGACGTTAATTTACGAAAACAAAAAACAACCACTTTTAATTCATTTAAATAATAAAATTAACAAAAAAAAAATAAACTCAAATGAACATCTCCAAATATGAGTAAGAAGCAAAAATAAAACTCACATTTTCATAGGCGATAATTACATACTAAAAAACGCTTATCGCAAATACACATCAAAAATTTTTAATGAAAGCAAAATTCAACGAAGCATCATAAACAAGATTATAGTGCGACGAGACAGAACAAAAAAATTTAAGTACTGGCCAAAACTTTTTGTTCCTCCTGATGTATTAAATAATCAAACGGTTTGTCGAATTTGTATACTCTTTACCGAAGTATACAAATTCATTTCGTTTGTAATGTCCACAATATTGAGATAACACCCTACCGAGGACCCCAGAAATTATGGGGACTTGGTTTTTATATATTTATGTCCCATATAGTCCTGTTTTTTTTTTAATTTTAAAAGAACGCTAAGAGATTGGTACACGTTTGTCATGCACAACCTCTCTAAAAATATGGACGGGATTGGAGAATTGGGCGCGCGTCACCAATGCGAAGACACTGTACATTTCTGTATATCTGGAGAACACCAAACGCAAAAGTTTCCAAATTAGGTAGAACCATCTTTGGGTGGAACTTCTCATACAAAGACATTGTAGACTTTTGTATAGGTACAAGCATCTTATCAACACACGACATCCGACAAAATTTTGGGTGCGATTGGAGAAGTGGTCGTGGCAATAAAGAGATTTATTTAAATCTTAAGAACGGTATTTAATAACTTTATGTTCTTATCGCACCATATATTCGGCATAGCCGAATATAGCACTCTTACTATTTTTTTTAAATTAATTTTTTTTTTTTTGGGCACTCATACTTCTGCAGTTAATAATTATTTAGTTGGTGTTAAAAATTTAGTAACAACGACAAAAAAAAGACGAAAGAGGAATAATAAAATTTAAATAATTTTGATTGATCGCAAGATAAGAGTTTAACATTAATAAAAAACAACAATAAACCAACCAAATATATAAAGTTGAACTGTGGAATTATACAAAATGAGGAAACTACAAGGCAACCCAAATTAAAATGTAAATACATATATAATTTTGTTCCTTTATTAAAAATTACTTTAAAATTAGCTACTGTTTCTCTATATTTTACTCCCTCTCCCTCTCTCTCTCTCTCTCTCTCAATCTTTTTCTTTCTTTCTATATCAGCATTTTAAGCCAGTCAATTATTATTATTTTTTTTTTTTTTTTTTTTTTTATTTTAGCCTCTAGGTTTTCTTAATGTATCTCTTTTAGTGTAAATATTAGGACTGAGTTTATTCAAATTGTTTAGCTGCAAACTACAGAACCAACAACTTAAAAGCCATGGCCTGAAAAATTCCATCTTTCACAACCAATTTTCGTTACTTTGTAAATCCATTTTTAAATGAAAATTTAAACGATATCAATTTATTACTCTTTTGATCAAATTTTCGATAAAAATTAGTTTAAAGCAGTTTTCAAATTAAAACTATTTCGGATCAATTTGTAATAGAAAATTTCCCCGGACAAGTTTTCTGTAAAAGACTGAATCGATTTAGTGTTTGAAAGAAATTAAAAATAATAGAAATAAAAAATGAAGATATAACCGCTAGATTTGACAAAAAAAAGAGCTAAATTGTCATTATTTATTAACAATAGCGGCCAACTTCACTATTAAACGCGCTGTCAAAACCATTTTCCAATTGCAAAGCGTTGGCGCCGCGCTATTTAGGGATGCTTTATACAAATTGAATGGGCATGAAAATTTTTGATAACTAGAAAACGCGTACCGGTTTTGTTTAGGTTCGGCTGTAAAGAATAATTTAATCATTCGGCTTTCAATCGATAACGTTTTTGGATTAATTTTTTTTAATAAAATACCTTTTCGAATCATTTATAAGTTTTTGTATCGAACTTGTTTTCAAATGAAATATATTAAATAGTTTTCTTTAGAACACTTTAACGAGTGAACTTTTTAATAAAAACGTTATTAATCCGGTTTTCAATTAAAAAAATTATGTACTTAATTGATCCAGTTTTTGATAGGAAATATTATGTCGGATCAAAAAATTAATCGATAAATTTTTTTTAGAAGTAGGTTTACTTCAAAAACTGTTCAGAAAATACAGAACTCCTCAAAAGTTTTTATAACATCAGTTTTTCGGTGTTCTTTCCAAAATATTTGTATGTGCAATGAAAAAAATTGGGAATACAAATCCATTTCCATTTTTCGCCGCACCAAGTGAACTGACAATATAATAACGAAATAAGTGTCTAAGGGCTAATAAATCAGAGCAAGTTAAACTCTCTTTTTGGTTTAAAATGTGTTTAAGCCAACAAATCTATAAATCAGAAAACATATAAACCATCTTTAAACGCATAAAATTGGGCGTTTAAACTACCAATACAAACCATATGAATTTGTCAACATTTATCATAGTGCTGCCACATGTTACTTTTTAAACTACATATAATACATGGGACACTGATTTACAACTGTTGAGTTTAAACTACATATAAATTTAAGTTTAGTTCAACTAAACCAGCGTTTAAACACTCACTAATTTATTAGCCGTAAGTATCTGACAGGAAAAAAACATTGCAACAAAAAAAGTGTATGAGTGCTGGTGATTATAATCACCGGTCGGCGAAAAATGGGTTAACTGAAAAACTTATAAAACATTTGAAACCGTCTAACACTTTTATGAATCAGTAACGGCAAACTGATAGAGCTTTTTTTTAATTTTAGAAATTATATTAAAGCTCTTATTCCCTATTTTTCGCAGAAATTTAAGAGAGTAGTAATAGTTTTAGCAGGAGTTTATTTTAAAAAATGAAAAACGATTTTGGTACGAAATTTTAATAAAAAAAACTGCTTGTGCGAGAAGAATTAAATCCTCTCTTCCATCTCGACCATTAAGTAGGAATCGCAACGACAAAAATCGTCCAATGTAAACGGGCACTAAGGGGTGACACTGTATTCGTGACACTCTTTCTCTTTTTTCCTCTCTCACCAACAAACTTCGTCTGTCCAGCAAGGATTGTCCATATTGTAAATGCCGACTTAATGGTAAGAACACAACTGGGACGAATTTTTAGCCGGGATATTCTTATATTTCATATGCCGACGAACGACGAACAAATCAGTACCAGGTGACCATGTTTGGCTTTAGTTAAGAAGTATTTTAGTAAATAAAGTTACTTTTTACCTTAATAATGGTTTTTTTATTGTATAACATATAAAATAAATTAACAAATAATTTAGCTATAAAAATAGTTTTTAGTTGTGTTTTTGATTATGTTTTAATATTTAAGCATTATTGTTTTTAATATGGTCACACTATTTGTCCCTGTTTGCACTCAACTTTCTCAGCAATCAACTTTCTCAATTGTGAAAACTGCTAGTTATTTGTCTTTATTGTCAGTGGTGCCAACTTAGTGCTTTTGGCACTATTTATTGTGCTTTTTAATGCTTCGAAACGCCAAAAATGTATCTCTAGTGCCAAACTAAGAAAAAGCACTAACTTGGTGCTTTTTCAATTTTTCGTTAGTGCCTTTAGAGCTTTGTACAATTTTTATTTTTCTCTACAATTTTTTTAACTAATTATGCACTAACAATTTTGTTAGGGGTAAAAATATGCTTTTAGTATGAAAACTGTTACTGCAAAGGCATCGCCCAGATTTACAATTTTTGTTGCAGCATTTCTGGAGAATATTTGTGAGAGAGGTGAGAAGATTGGTGCATCGCAATTGGAAATCGCAATAAAAACGACGGATGTAATTGTTTTCGTTTCACATTTTATTAAAGATGTAGACACCGTTTCAAAAACAGAAAATTTCTTCGAAAATAGAAGTAAACGATTTTAAAGATTCAATAGGACAAAAACAATTTCTAAAATTTGTCCAATTTTATATTAAGAATTTTAAGTTTGCCATACTCTAACGCGGATGTTGAAAGAACATTTAGTTCGAATCTGTGTGATCTGCTTTGATTTCTATAACTTCAATTCCACAAATTTATATGAACTTCGTCGACATAATTCATGCTGTAAGGATTACACTCTACAGACTAGTGTCTGCAGTGATATATTTTCCAATGAAACATACAAAAATTCAAAATTTAACTTAAAAACTTTTTTATGATCCAATTCAAACTCAACTTACTACGATCCAAATGATTTGGATGATATTATTTTTATTGAAGATGATAACAATAATTTTTAATAATACATTTAAAAATTTCTATATACAAATCTAAATATATTTATTACTTCCTTTAAAATTATATACCATGTTCTTATAAAAACTTTTTTCTATCTGTGTACATTTTTAGTTCAGAAATAAAATAAATAATTTCAATTTATAAATTAAATAATTTTTTCAAGCTCGAGGTCTGTTTTATTCTTTAAATTCTTTATTTTTCAATATTTCCACATTCTTTGGCTGACATCTTTTGGAATCTTGAAAGAAATATAAGTAAACATTAATAATTTTTCTATGTTACTATACTATTGAACAATATACATATAAACAAAAACAAAATAAAAATTAAAAAGTTACAAAATTAACACTTACAACGAGTCACAAAAATACACAACAATTATCTTGTAGGTCTATTATTGCACTAATTGTAGCTTTTTCCCCCTTTGTTAATAATGCCATATTTGCCGATAATTGCCGATTTATCGGCATTTTGCCGATTTGTTGCCTTAAAATTAGCAAAGTGCCGATTTGCCGATTTATGCTCCAAAAATGCCGATTTTTTGATAAACACTTAAACCACGGTAACTTTGCTTGTTAACGTGTAACTTATAAATTTTGGGTAACTTTGGACCACTTGTCATAACCTATACAATCAAGTGGAAAGTGGGTTTAAAACTGTATTAACTAATTTTATAAAAACTAATTAAAAATTTGAATTTAATTTATCAACACAAACAATTTTTTGAACTTTGATGAGGAGCATTTGGGCTTATTGGCTAATGATTTACTATCAAAATCAAAACTCAACAATAGCGAAATCAACAAAATTGTTAATAATTGTATTAATTTATATATACAATTTTCAAATCAAGTATTAAAAAGTTTGGATTTTGAACAAAAATCTTATAGATCTTTGAAAAAGGAAAATATTTCTTTTATGAAAATTCTGAAAGAGTTCCCCCATCTTTATTTCGGAAAAAAAAGAAATTTTAGACCCTGAATTTAGAGAGTTAAAATTTTTAATCTTTTAATTCTTCAATTCCTTCAAAAATTGAAGTACATTTTCAAACTTTTTCGCAAAAAAATCCAGACTTAAAACGTGTAATTTCCAATGCTCAAAAAGTTTGTATTACAAATTATGGTCCTTCCAAATTCTTCCGCAAATGTGGAAAGTATTTTTAGACAATTCAACCTTAATAAAACCAAATTTTGATGTTCCCTGGAATATGAATCCTTTCAAAGAATTCGTTTTTCTAAAGAGTACTTAAAATTTTATAGTGCAAACTGTTTTGATGTTGATCTTTAAGTGGATTTAATTTAACTATTAAACTCATATCGTCGCTGTTTTTACTAACTGACCTAACGGAAATTTTTTTGAAAATTTAGTTAAGTACAAAAAATAAAAGTATTTGTCTATTTCTGTATTTAACACATACAAAAAGATGTTATACTACAGAACAAATAATGCATTAATGATTAATCCAATTTTGGCTAGGAAATTACCATTTAAGACAAAAAACAATAAAAGTGGTCTCCTGTAAAATGTTGAAAAAAAATTTCAACTATAAAAGCTAGAAAAATTTTATGTGTTTATATCGGTTATATGTAAGTTAATGGTGAATTATTCTGTTTAGTTATTTTTTGTGTTAATAAAAATATGTTTTATTGTTCTTAAAAGGGATATTTTTAATTTGCCGATGTTTTGCCGATTTTCTTTAATTGAAGTGCCGATAATGCCGATTTTTTATCAATATTTTCTGGTACCCCTGAGTGTCACTCTTAGAATTCATTCTCTTCTGTAACGGTATGTTGATTATGTGTAGCATCTCCAGTGTATATCTTCTATTTTATTTCTCTTCTGTTTGTAATATTTTAACATCTTCAAAGTTATGCTAGGAACACAACTGGGGCGAACGACGAATTTTTGGCCGCGAATATTCGTCGCCAAAAATAAAAGACGTTTGTGTATATGAAAATGCACACAATCAGGGCGCCGGCGAAATTTTGCCAGACGTGGCGAGCTTTAAATAGATTTAATTCTATTTCATACGCCGGCGAACGACGAACAAATCAGTACTAGGTGAACATGTTTGGTTAGTTAAGAAGTAGTTTAGTAAATAAAGTTACTTTTTACTTTAATAATTGTTTTTTTTTATTGTATAACACATAAAATAAGTATACAAAGTATTTTGCTATAAAAATAGTTTTTAGCTATGTTTTTGATTATGTTTTTACACTCAACTAAAAACTATTTTTATAGCCAAATACTTTGTATACTTATTTTATGTGTTATACAATAAAAAAAACAATTCTTAAAGTAAAAAGTAACTTTATTTACTAAACTACTTCTTAACTAAAACCAAACATGGTCACCTAGTACTGATTCGTCGGCGTATGAAATAGAATTAAATCTGTTTAAAGTTCGCCGCGTCTGGCGAATTTTCGCCGGCGCCCTGATTGTGTACATTTTCATATACACAAACGTCTTTTATTTTTGGCGACGAATATTCGCGGCCAAAAATTCGTCGTTTGCCCCAGTTGTGTTCCTAGCATTAGGCGTATGTTCTCTTTCTTTACAGTGGGCTACTAGTGCTGTTTTTGTGTCGATATTTTATTTTTACATTTAATGTCCGATTTGTGTCCGGAAATTCTCGTTTTTAATTTGTTTCTAGTAGTGCCAACATAATTTTAATTTGGAGTTTTAAAACATTATTTTAAGTTATGTACGAAAGTGGTTCCCAACAACGTCCTCGCCATTGTTTTAAAATATTCGGAAACTTGTTTTGCGTTCAATTATCGATTAAATTAAAAAAATGGCTTAGTGTTTTAAAATTTTAAAGGGCTTTTTGCTTTAGAAAAGTTGGCAACACAGGTTTTTGTGTTTCATACGACGAATTTACTCAGCGAAGTTTTACTCAAAAATTCGTCGTGTTGGGCTAAGTTCGTCGCAGTTGTGTTCCTAGCATAAATTTTAAAAAATTTTTTGGGGAGAAGAGAAAAGAGATTGGCTTTTCTTTTTCTTACTCTCCTAAAAACTCAAGACTTTAAGACTAAAGCAGAAGATCCACACGACGCGTTCTATGTGTTTCATACTTTCTTGGCCTCTTTTTAAGCCGCATGCAAAAGTAGAAATTTAACTACGATATGCATTCTGCGTTCGATGCGTACATATATGCATTCTGCGCGTTGAACTTGTCAATACAATTACACTAATTCTACTGTTTTGACAAATGCATAAAATGCATCAACGTATTGAACGCAACTTAAAAGCGTGTGAATCAGCACTAGCAAACAAATTTAATTCTCTTCAAACCTCAAAGTCAAAATATTAGCGCGAGAGTGTGAATGTGTGTTTGTGTACACCTGTGTATATTTGCCTCTGTGTTTGTGCGTGTGTTCATCGGTCGACCGAAGGTGTTTATTTATTTTATAAAAATTTACAATTTTTCCTGCTGTTTTTAAAGGTGGTTACTTTTGATGTTAAACACAACAGTCCAACAAAAACAAAACAGAATTTTAAACACCGGTAGTTGTTGTTTAGGTGTAAATTATACATACATAAATACAACAACACCAGCGACAAAAACAAAAACAATACAAACATTTAGTAAAAAAAAAAAACAGAAAAAATTGAGTGTTTGCCGCCGTCGCTGTCATTATCACTGGGTTAATGGCGCGTCTATGTAAATTTGGGTTTCACTTTGAATTTATTAATTTACTTTTAAGTTTATGGTCTTTTATTATGAGTTTTCGTGTCTTTTCGTTTTCTTCGTCAATTTACGAACTGCGGCGTCAGAGTATTGGCTGGCTCTTTGTTTCCCTTGTTTAACTATGGATTTTTTTGCTAATTATATTTTTAACGTTTAATGACTTTAGAATAGCTCTCGAGCAATTATTTCAGTTAATATGATCAGGAAAAAGGGTTGTTTATTTTTATAAAATATAGTTAGAAGCGATATTTTTACGTAAAATGCTAAACTCTGTTATTGAAGTCAAATTTTTGAATAACAAAAAATTTGCGATTTTGAAACGGAAATTGTAATGAAATATTTATAGCAGAGATGTATTCAAGAATAAGTTTTAGATTTTGAAAGCATTTGAAATAAAGGATCTTAAAATTCGGCACTTGTGGTAAAAGCAAAATTTTATATTCTCAGTTTTGAAACTGATTTAAAAATCAATGAAAATATTTTTTACCAAAAAAAAAAAATTTATTGACAATTATTTTTTGTATCCATCTATAACCGTAAAAAAATTAACGGGTGTGTTTTGACACTCGCATGATTGCCAAATCCCATGTGAGTTGGAAAGCGCACAAATTGTATTTGCTTGTTGTGCAATTTACTTTTGCCTGCGATGTGCCATATTTCGAAGTTACATTCGAAAAGTAAAAACACATGTTTCGTAAAAATGTGTTAAGAAAAATAACCGATTGCTTCGTTTAAATTATTCGCAGCAACAATGGCCAGCGAAATGAACTTAACCAAAGAACATTTTTTAAGTTTCATATAATTTTTTAAAAAAAAATTTAAGAAAAATCGAATAGTTTTAATGCAAATAAAAAGAAAACATATTCAATTTAATTTATTCAACACTTTATGTTTCTTTGGTGTTTAGTTTAGTCTATATTCATCAGGGTGCTAATTCTGACAGTCGTGATCGAATGCTTTACCGATTCGAAAGAAATTTTAATTCTAATTCTTTTAGTCCACCAAGTGAACACAATACGCCTATTTAAACATTATGCTAGGAACACAACTGGGACGAACGACGAATTTCGCCTAACACGTCGAATTTATCAGTAAAAATTCGCTGACGAATATTCGCGGCCAAAAATTCGTCGTTCGTCCCAGTTGTGTTCCTAGCATTACGTTCCTTAAACATAAATGGCAATATATCTATATGTGCATAACTGCCTTAACCGTGTACTTAGCCCATTTCATAGGACCTAGACACAAACCAACCTCTACGACAAACCAACATTTGTCGATTGGCAACGGCACACAAAGACATCCTCCAGCAGGTCGAAATTTGCTCTAAGTTTCTGGTAAATCCGAAATTTTACGATCTTCCTTCTAGATTTGTTTTTAAACCACAGCTACGACTTGATCGAAGACCTATTTTACTCCCTGACACTTTCGTTTCCCGCAGTGCTAGATAGGACTCTTATTTCTAAAAAAAAGAAGCTCCTAAAAATTAAAGAGAAAAAATATTTTTATAATATTCAATAAATTTTGGGGACTGCCAGTTTATCAAGGTCACGAGAAATAGAATGACATATTTCCGCCACAGCAAAAATAACGCATAGTTTGTCAAGATATAATCCTGTTTTCACTTGAAAAATCCTTATAGTTTTATCAATTAGTCAACAACGTCCGGAATAGATCTAACGATGTCCGCCCGGGTAGCTGGCTAGCTGTCCATGTAAACCTTGTGCGCTATTTCGGAGATCATTTGATGAAATTTGGTACATAGGTTCAAATTGTCGCAAGGACTAAGCCTATTGAAAATAGTGGTAATCCCTTCATAGTTTCACATAGCCCCCATACATGCCACTTTCCGGAATAGAGTCTTTGTATCCATAAACTATCTCATATAACTGGTATTTGGATTAAATTTGGGTCAAACTGATTTGATTGCAAACTAAATCATTTTGCCAACTTTTATTAGAATCGGTGTATATTTGCCTATAGCTCCCATACAAATACTACTCCCGAAAAAAAACTTTTAATAGCAAAGTGCCTTAATAGATTTTGGTTTGGTATCGACATACAAATTGCCGACAATACATTTTACTATAGCTACACTCAAAATATTGTGTAGGTAAAACAACTAAAAATTTATCATCATTTACATTTCATTTAAAATAAATGAATTTTACATACATTTTTGAATTTATTTTTTACTTAACAGTATTTTCCGTAAATTTACCATAAATTTTTGAATTTTTTTTTTTTTTATTTAACAGTATTTGCCGTAAAATTTAACAGTTGTTGATTTAAAACAATATAATTTAACTGACAAAACATCAAATTACATAACAATATTGGTACGGAAAGACATTATTTTTTGTTAGTTAGTTTTTTGAATAACAAACATAAATGGTAAAAAATAAATTCATTCGTAGAATAACTATTTTTTTATTAAATTTTAACAGTACGGAAAACGAATTTAATAACCCACAATCAGTTACTGTAATAATTGTATGAGTGTGGTATGTCGTGCTAGTAGGTCCAAAATTAACCATAGGTCCCATATAAATCCTAAATCACTTAAAGCAAACAAATCTCATATAGATGAAGATATCTAAATAATATTCGGCATTAACCTCAAAACATAGTATTGTTTGGTTCTGTAAAGTACACCCTCGAAAATTAGTTTTTGAATACTGTGGGGTATCATATGGTCGGGCTTGACTGATTATAAATTCTTATTTGTTTGATTATATTTTCTGCAACATTTCCGAAAAAAAACACTTTTTGTAAAATATAAAAACATATCGTCACCTTAAATGCAAAAGGGCATAACAACACTTTTTCTGTTTTACAGGAAAAGCATAAAACTTTACAAAATCAATAACAACAAGGTGTTCTTCTTTAATAATTTGTTTTAATAAAGTAGCCATTTTTGATCGCAGGGATCTAAAATTTTGTGAACATGCAGTTAAATAAAACGAACAAAGATCATTCAAAAACTCTATTCGAACACAGAGGTTTGATATCAAATTGAAAATTATTTGAAATCAAACTTTTTCTCAAACGACAAACGTTTGATAATGATTTGAAAATCATTCGCAACTTATAGCATTCTCAACAAAAAGGGGAAATTATTTTCAAATCGAGAAATGCATATATGAACTTGCTCTCAAACGTTATTCTCAAATGTTTTTCAAATGTGGATTTTAATACAATATGGAACATAAATGAAAAACAATTTTTTTTTATTTAAATTCATTATTTATTTAAATAAGCTGTGAGCTCCATAGCTAAAAGATGAAATAGTGTTTATTCCTTCCTCTAATTCTTGCAAAGATGAAATACTTGGCTCCTTTTTGTATTGAGGATTGTCAAGGTGTAGCACCGCAAGCGTACAAAAAATTTATAATTTCTACACTTTCCCGTTTTATTTTTATTTACATTCTTACACTTTTTAATTAATTTTGTTCTCACAAATATATTTAATATTTTTTAACAACAAATTAAGCTTTTTTTAAAGGCGAATTCACTGCACGTAATATGTAAATATTCTTTAATTGTGTAACACATTTAACTTTAATCGCCATTTTTTAATGTTTACATTTATTTTTCTCTTCAGTGCTGTCAAGTTTATTTTTTTTTTTTTGGTTTGAGAATAACATTTGTTAATAATTTGATATCAAATCGATAAAAACATTGTATGTCAAATGTTTACATTCAATTCATTATAAATTTGAATTCAAATGTTAAAATCAAACAGTTGAAAAAGGTTTGAAAATTATGTTTGATGTCAAATGATAAAGTCATTTCATGTCAAAGGTTGGACTTCGTGTTTGTTGGGTACCATATTTTGCATTTTAGGTAACGATATATAAATTTTATTAAAATGCTTATCTAGAACATTAAAATTTCAAACTAGAAATTAGGGCCTTATTTTGTAAATCCCTTCACCTTGCGTTGAAATTTTTTTTATATAACATTATTTGAATTTTCAAAAATTTGTATGAAAATATTTTTCAAGTCAGGTGAAGTGTTTTACAAAATAACTCCCTTAATTTCTAACACTAAAATATCCTTTAGCTAAAGAGAATTTTTAAACTTTTAACAAAAACCATGGCATTTACATAATTTTCAAACATCTATCTAAGATAAGGAACATTTTTTATAAGAAATTTATTTCGATACATAAAATAAGAGGTGGAAAAAACGGAAATGACAATTTTAAACGCAGGCGCAACACAGCCTACCAACACACAGCTGTTTCTTAATCCACATACGAGTAAAATATTGAAAATACCAACAATATTGCAAGAGAACTTAACAAATATTAAAACATATACATTGAAACAAATTTAATATTAATTGCCACTCACTTACTCTCGCTGAATAAAAACTTACAACTACACAAACAACTCTCTTGCCAAGTTACTTATTTACTGCTACTACCCACTTCTCTTCACCAATAAAATAATATTCATACTCCAAAAAAAAGAGATTAAGATAAAAAACGAAAGCAATGGAAAAAACAAAAAAGATTTTAAGTCAAGATATCGGGTCCAACTTATTTTTCTTACTTAAAGGCAAAAAAAGCGAAAAAAATGTCTATGTGGAAATGTAAAAAAAAAATTACTGATAAGAAATTCTGTTCAGTCTTCCAACCAACTCGCATACTCATTCACTTACTCACTTCAGTCAGTCAGTTTGTTAGTCCGTCATCTTCTACAAACATACAACTTATACGATATGGTACTATCAGCTCAACAAAAAAAAACAAAAACAACACACAACAACAACAATATACTTTATACTAAAAATGTTTGATCAAAGGATGATGATAAAATAACACAAAAACCCATCTAGTCTAAATATATTTTAGTGTGTGGGGTGATATCTTAAATCTATATGAATGTTAAGTGTAGCTGTATATGTGTGTGTATGTGAGTTTGCATTGGTGTGCATATTCTTCTACACTACACTAATATACAAAATTGTTAGTCAGCACAAAAACTTACTACGTAGAGTGTATCTGAATGTACATATGTATGAACGTTCAGACGTACGTTTAGAGAGAAAGATACAGATACAATTAAACAGAACTGTGTTATCACAACACAATAATCAGAATTCCATTAGCTGGCAATGTTTGGATATATCATGGATATGGGTGATTGCATAAAATAAGAACAGAGATTATATAAAAATGATAATTAAGCGTTTGATTGTTTATGGAGGTGATGATGATAAAAACATTAACAAAATTGGATAAAGTTTAAAGTTGGTTTACACTTTGCTTTAGTGGTGTGAGTGGACTTCTATTAAAACATGGATTTGTTTGTTATTCCAACAAATTATTAACTAATTTTATAAAAAATGGTAAAAATTTTATAAAAACACAGGCCAACAAATTTTTAACTCGTGGACCAGAGTATACTTTTCTAAAGGTTTGAGTTGCGCTGAATCCGAACCTTTACTTGGAATTTCTCCATCACATCAGGTTTTATATCTTCTCTTAAAAAAAAACCCCTGTTTGGAGCCATATAACCTCGCGAAATAATCTTTACTTCTAAAAGCGACCGATAACGTAACAGTTTTCATACAAATTTGCGGCAACCTAAAAAATATTATGCGACCATAAATGTCAGTATCAGTCACTTGTGTTGTAATTGTCCACATATGCATTTTGTTAAAATATTTAACACAACTTTCTTTACACACAAACACTAAATATTTTTTTTTATTAGTATATTTTTTTAAAAGATTACCACTTATAAAATTATATAGATTTTTAAAATTTTTTTTATAAAATTCTATTCTATATTTTTTGTTACAGCTTTGATTGTTTTTTGTTTACTCCTTTGTTTTCTATTCTGATTTGGTTGTAGCCAGTTGCTCGTTTCTGTATTTCTCGCATCGTAAAATTTCCCGCATGCAACAAGTGAATTACGACAAAAACAGTGCAATATGAAACAAAAAATGGTTTTTCTCACATAAGTGTTTCTGTATCTTTACTTTGGGAGAATTATCTGTCATTTAAATAATTTTCCAGCAATTATTGGAAGGATGTGAGAAAAAGTGTATATATATCAATACTTTGCTAAAAGTTTCTCACAAGAACTGTCAAAATAAGTCACATGTGAAATTTTAATTGATGCGAGAAAAATACAAGAATGTGTATTATTTTTTTTTATTTGAAGAGAAAGAATTTAAATGATGAAAATAAATAAAACACAATTGTTAAATTTTGTTATTTTAATTTTCTTAAGCCCTTTATTGTTTTCGTTTTATGCAGAGCTGCCAGATAGATTTGTGAAAAAATCATTATTTTCTAAAAAAAAATTAAAAAAATCGTCTATTTTGTTTTAAAAAATCGGACAATTTAAAATTAATTTTGACAAATTTTGTTCGATTTTTACTAAAACAATAAAAAAAAATAGTTAAAGTTCATGGATAAAATACATATTTTATTCATACATACATACTTAAGCTTGAAATCTATTTAAATACAATTATTTATTTTATTTTTTCTTTAATCCGATAACAATTTAAAATTTCAAATTGTTTTTTCTTCCTAAAAAAATCACGCAAAGGAGTGACAAAATATCATATTGGAATAAAACTAACACTTTTGGCCAAAAAAAGGCAAATATTTCATATAGTGCATTGACTGAAAAATGGGGTAAAAGTTTTATGTTTTTATCACATAAACAAATGTATTAAATAATCTAATGGCCAATTTACACTACAACGAAATCTAGTACTTTCGAGATTTCGAGCCAAATCTAGTTGTTTTTGGCTAGATTTCCCGTACAAAACAAAATCTACTCCGTAACTAGATTTTGACGAAATCTATTCAAAATGTAGTAGTACTTATTGATGCAACTATGTTTTTCCCCATATAGCACTAAAAACTACTTCCCTGCACAAGAAAAAAATGATATTTTAACAAAAAACAAAACAAAAACAATAATAGCTGCTTGTTAAAATTGTTAAAAAAAAATTCAAAAATTTTGTAAAATAGTAAAAAAAATGCAAATCACAAATAATATTGATAAAATAAATGTAGTTGATTATTAAGAAAATGTAATGCAAATTTTTAAATGCCTATTTCTTTATATGTAAGTATGTATTACACCAAATCTCGCTAATGTCAAACAAGTATAATGTAAACGAACTAGATTTGGAGGAAGATTTCAAATGAAATCTACTAGATTTCGATGTAATGGAAATGCCCCATAAGGAAATAAAAATTAAACAGTTTTCCTTCGAAATTTTGATTTTGCCGATAAATTTTTTTAACTGCCTTTTTTTAAAGATATCGTTTTTCTGTGGTGCCTAATACGCAAACATATAAAACTATTAAAAATTATTTTATTTCGAAGACTGAATAATATCGTGACTAGAAAAAATCAGCAAATCGGCACTTTGCCAATTTTGGAACAAAAAATCGTCAAATCTGGCAGCCCTATTTTTATTATATCTATTTCTTTCGTTGACGTTTCGCTTGCATTTGACACTTAATTACTGGAAGTATTCCAGTTAAAACAGAATCTGTGTGGTCTGTTCTCGCATTCAAAGACAGAAACACTTTTTTCTCACAAATCAAGAAACGATGGAATTTTTTGTTTCACACTTAATGTGAGAAATTTTGCGATGCGAGAAATACAGAAACGAGCTACAGAGTTCTATTTTATGGTTTAATTTATATGTTTTGTCGATTTTTATTTCCAAACTAGCGTTTTATTCATGGAATTGAGGCTGTGGCAATACAGTCAATAGTGATTTGTTTGTAGCCAGAGGTCTATTTTTTGGCTTAATTTATATGTCTTGTCGATTTTTAGTTCCAAACTAGCGTTTTATTCATGAAATTGATGATGTGGCAATACAGTCATTTGACAATAAATAAATGAATTACGTTACCTTGCGGCCACACGATCAACTTTTTGTTGATAGTCTTTTACATATACTGTTTGTCAAAATTTACATAAATTGAAAGCTGTGACGTAGGCTGCTCGCAATTTTTAACCAATTTACTTTCAATATGTCACCAAGAAAATAATTTATACTGACAAACGAAAAATTTGCTCACTAAACTTCTAATCAGCTGTTAAATTGAACGTAAAATTGCCAAGCAAATGGATAGTTAAAATTGAGAGCAATCTCGTGATCAATTTAAAAAGTGTGAGTGTGTTAGTGAAAAAAATGAGAGTGAGAGCAAATTGAAAGGAATTGAAAGACAAAAATTGATCGTGTGGCCTCCAAGTTAGGCACGCAAAACTTGTCGACCGACAAGTCGATAGTTCGTGGGCCGCTTAAGAGAACGATAATATGTAACTTGTAGTCGCTCGCTTAAGTTTTCGATCGACATCGGGGGCCTGGCCGCAATTTTTTATACAAAAAGTAACTTTTTATAAAAAAAAGTGGATACTTCCATGACGTAATTCTCCTCACCTTTTAAATATGTTTTAGTCCTGTTATCATTTTTAACAATCTTTACGGAGGCACCCATATTGCTTGGTAAATTTTCTTATCACAATATAAAATCGCGCTCCCGCACACTGAATGTATGTACAAATGTCTACGTATCTGTTAGTATGGGTGTATGTATGTACATTTTGTACATTGTTTAGCTAGTGTTTTTGTTGTTACTATTGTGAGTTGTACAGATCGACTCAATTCAAAAACGTTGCGATATGACAAACGTACAAAATATTTTTATATTCAAAATTTTCATTTTATAAAATATTTTATTTGACTTCGTATTAAAATTCATACTTCTACAGCCCAGTAAGGAAGTATATGTGTGTTTGTGCATTAGGCAAATTCATTAGTAGGAGAAAGAGAGTCTGTCAGTAAGTAAACGAGAGTGTATAAGTTCAAATTTAGTTATATCCGTTTTCAGTTGTTATTTGTATCTTGTCTGTGTCTACCGCCTGTTTTAATACAAAATTTACGAGTCAGAAGTACAACGAACGTGTATGAAATTGTTTCAAAATCCGGTACGTTTGTTAATTGTTGGTTGGCTTTAGCTGGTTGGTTGGTCGGTTGGATGGTTGGCTGGTTGGTTGGTTCATTGCTTTAGGTTGGCAGAAGTGAATGGGTGAGTGAGTGTATGTCTGTGTATGCGTGATAGTATGTGTTTGGATTGATGTTATCTAACACTTGGGCTGCTTTTTCTTATCAGTGCTTTATCAGTTTTTGTATTTTTTCTACTTTAGGATTGCTGTTGTGTTTGTTGTCTTTTTTTTTTTTTTTTTTTTTTTGTTTCCCAAATGTATAAATACGATTATGGGAACAAAAATGTGTATGGTAATGTTTTACTTTTTTGAACAAAAGGAAATAACAATAATAAGTAGTGGAGCTAACTGACCGACTGAATGAATGACTGACGTTGGTTGTTAAGGAAACATGATATCATTTTTATACGTTTTTATTCTGCTGAATACAACTCCTTCGTATTTTAACGTCCTGTCATGCTTGTTGGATTTTCTATAAAAAAAAAGATAAAAAACAAAATTTCAAAATAAAAGATAGTTTTATATTTTTTTTTAAATGTACGTTAAACTTGCAGTTATCAAAACAAAATACAAGCACCAAAACGTAATGAAAACTAAAAATAATAAAACTCAGATACACCACTCTATCAGTACTCTGGGGTTTTAAAACTGATCCAACAACCAGCCAGCAAACAGTTGGATATATTCAAACAAATAGTGAGGCAGTGTTGTCAACTGGGCCTAGTGTTTAAGTAGATTTGTTGCTTTTAAATAAACTTTATAGGAACTGTAAAGAATTCTAATGTATTTATTTTTAAGTGACTATCAGATTGCCCATTTTAAAATTTTTGGAGCTAAATTTTGCATTTTTTTGTTGATTTAGCTGTAGAATTTCCAATTTAGCATTTTCCAATTTTATATTAAGCAATTCCGAGCTTTTTTGTAATATAATTTACACTATTTTTAAAAATATAATGTATAAAAATTTCGGTAACCATTGCAATTATTTGAAAGTATTTTCAACAGCACCGTGCTTTTTATGTTACAAATTAAAATTTCGTACCCAAACATACAGCAGGAAAAACGGTAAGTGATAAGATCCCTACATCAAAATGGCTTGCATGGGAGAGTACCACGTAAAAAGCCTTGTGTCAAAGGCAAACCGAATCAAGCGCATGAATTTTGCTAAACAAAAATATAAAAATCAGACTTTATGATATTAGAAAAATACTCTTTTAACGGATAAGAGTAAAATCAAAATATTTGGTGTCAAAAAACCTCCAGAGATATGGCGAATTGCGAAGTTCCTTCGCCACATAAGGCTTATTACGCTGTATTCTGCCATGAAAGCAATTTTGGTGTAGGAATCTTCCAATATTGCGGTTTTTCGGAAGTCTCTTATATTATTTCAATTATTTTTACTTCACTAGAAGCTAGATTTTCTTTCACTTGGCTGACTATAGACCTTACTTTTTTATCTCTAAGATGCTTTCCTCGTCTTCTCGACTGTTTTGTAGTTGGAGTATTTGTCTATTTGTTTATTTCCTTCACCTATTTTCCCTTTTTGTGTAAGTCTATTGTTAATTCACGAGCATTAAATGAAGTTTGCTTTCCCATTTTCTATTTTTTTTTTTTTTAATAATTTTAAGTAAAAGTATTTTTTACTCTTCATACACTTCGAAAGTGAAGAATATTTTAAACAGTATTTTTCAGTAATAATCAGAAACCAAAAAATATTTAAAAGTGACCACAATTTTTAATTTACGTCATATCTTCTTTAAGGTTACTACGACGTTAATTTGGTGTATTTCATGAAATATCTTTCTAAGCCGAATTAGAAAATAAATATACAATGCTATAAAAGTCACTTTTTACACAAAAAGTCACTTCTACAGAAACTAGCACTTTTAACACAAAAAGTTACTTTTACACAAAAATTAAATTTTTACACAAACAGTAACTTTTTACACAGTCACTTTTAACACAATAAGTCACTTTTTACACAAAAAGTCACTTTTTACACAAAAAATCGCTTTTAACACAAAAAGTTACTTTTTACACAAAGTCACTTTTTGCACAAAAAGTCACTTTTTACACAGTCACTTTTTACACAAAGTCAATTTTTACACAAAGTCACTTTTAACACAATAAGTCACTTTTTACACAAAAAGTCACTTTTTACACACAGTCACTTTTTACACACAGTCACTTAAAACAAAAAAGTAATTTTTAACACAAAAAGTCACTTTTAACACAAAAAGTCACTTTTTACACAAGTCACTTTTTACACAAAGTCACTTTTAACACAATAAGTCACTTTTTACACAAAAAGTCCCTTTTTACAAAAAAAAATTCACTTTTCACACACAAAGTAACTTTTTACAAAAAAAATTACTTTTTACACAAAAATTCACTTTTAACACAAAAAGTCACTTTTTACACAAAAACTCGTATTTTGAAGTGCTATCAATTTAGTTGCAAATTTTAAACTGATTCTATATGGGCATTTTTATCCAAAAGTCTACTTTTTGTAACGTAACGCCAAAAAGTAATTAAAATTGTTTGCCAAACAAATGTATAATTTACTTTTTTATATTTTGGTGTAAAGCGCAACTAGCTCTACATTAAGTAACAAAAGGGATAACATTTGAATAACATGGGCCTAAAATACAAGCGTATTTGCTTGCTCGCGTTGCGTTCCAAAAAGGAGACTTTTCGCTGGAAATGACAATATACAAATATCACAGAGGAATGGGGGCCGTAATACTCGTTTAAAAGAGTTATAAAGAAATATTACAATTTTGTTGACATCACTGACAACCCAGCCATCGCAAACATCAACATGTATGGGAAGATAAAGATTGTGTTGTATTTATAAACTCACTCATATTATCACACAAATATCAGCTGTTTGTTATAAACCCAACAACTACAACATCAACACAACAACCACACCAAATGAAACAGAAATCAACATGCGCTTCGTTTTGTTCGTATCTTTGTATCTGACAGCAACAACAAAAAAAACAGAAAAAATATTTCATTACTTAACGCTCTTTCGGTTTTTAGTTTACTACAGAACGCGAAACAAGCAACACAAACGGGTCCGTCAGTCGTGTATCTCTTCTCTCTCGATGTACGAATTTGAAACAATATTAAATTTAATACAAAAATTATAAACAAAACGCACATTTATTAACAGAGACAACAACAATAAGAAAAATATTTTAGTGGTAAAATGTTTATAAAACAAAATAAGAAAAATTAATCATAATAAAAACAAAGTTGTGTTAACGAAGTGAAATTATTATCGCAATGGAAAAAGTAAAACGCGCGTTTTTAAAAGAATTTACATTAAACCGAATAAAATTGATAAAATATTACAGAAATTAGTAAAAATTACTACAAGTTTTAAATTTAATATAGAAAAAAAATATGTTTATTTAGAAACAAAGTCTATTTGCAACAGAAAAATTTTTTTAAAAATTAAAACTATAAGTCAACAGTGTTTTGAAGTGTTTAAATACTAAAAAATAGTGTAATTTATGAATTGAACTAGACCCCAAACTCTGGGGTCTTTTATTGGGGATTTTTACTGAAAAACCGCAAACCAGCTGTTAACATCAAAAATATGTTTGGTAAATAATGTAATCCAAATTGTGGATTAATTTTATTTTTAACAAAAATATTGGATTTAACAAAAACGGATTACTTTAATAAATTACAACTGTTTGGATTAAAAAAAATTGTTCAAAATTCACGTAAGACTAGATAAAAACTGTTTATTTGTTTTTTTTTAATTAAGTTGGAAATACTGACTATAATCAAACGTACCTGTATTAATATAATTTGTTTGCAAAACTTGAAATGTAATGTTGTTCAATATTTTAGGATTTAAATAAGGAAAATATTTGGATGCAAAAACAAGGCGGCTTAAAAGTGATAAACTTTTTATTTGAAAAATAAAATATCGATAGCAAATTTGCGTTTTGCAAATCGTATACGAAATAAGGACAAGAAAATGTGATATATTTGGCTTATATACCCTTCATCATAGAATTAAAAATCGTATTAAGACCTTAAGCAAAGGAGTGCATTTGTATGGGAGCCAGGTGAAAAATAGACCGATTTAGCTAATTTGCAATATTTTATTCTTCTTATTTTTAAGAAATATCTGAGATAAATTTAGTTCTTATAGCTCATATAGTATGGGCGCTATCGTGGTAAAAAGGTAATAATTGGTCTATAACCAGGTCATTTATGAAACCATTTTGTTTATTTTCAATACTAGTATTCCACCTAATTTCACGCGAAAATCAAAAATAAAAATTAAGTTTGAAAAAAAGCTGCATTTGTAAAAATTAGAGACGGTCGTGATTTTTTGTCCATATCTTATATCTATATGCGATATAAATATATAACAAAATGGTCCCCATTATATTAAGAGTTTTCGCAAAACCTATTTCAACATACACACGGTCAAACAAACTCGCTGATGGACAGCGGAACAAAATTTGATATACTCCGGTTACTCATAAGTATCGAAAATATATTTTTTATAAAGTCAAAGATTAATATTGTAAAATTGTAAATGGGATGACAAACTGATATAAAAACGAACTTATATACATACCCTTTCTACCTATGGTAAAGGGTATACAAATAAATAAATTTATAGTAGTGCTTAAAAGTTCTGAACATACAGATCCTATTTACCTTATTAACAGAAATACTTTACAAACAAATTACACAAAAAACCTGTTTAAAATAAAATAAAAATTCGTTTGTATTCAAAAATTTTGAATTTTTAGCCCGATTTCGAATACATTCACAAAATTTAACTATTTCTTATTTAAACTCTGAACTTTTTTTCCCTGCAAATTGAATAACTAGGGGCTAATTCTGGCATTCGTGATCGAAAACTTTTTCGATTCAAAAGCAATTTTACTTCTAATACTTCCAGTCGCTACTTTACGAATCGAAAATTTTGTTCAGTGTTGCAAAGCATTTATTTGAGTTTTCATAACACTGAAAAAATAGTTTCGATTCTTTCACTATCGACTGTAAGAATAAGAAATAAAGTTGCTTTCGAATCGAAAAAGTATTCGACCACGACTGCCAGAGTTTGCCCCCGATATTTTTGATATATGGAATATTTTTTTTTTATGAAACTTTAAATAAGTACTTCCCGAGTTTATTCGTTTTTTAAAACCCCTTTAAGATTTTATTCTTTCAGTAAAATAGATTCTTCTTTAGGAGATTTTCGAGAACTCTTTATATTTTTCCAGTTTCTTTGAAATTACGTTTAAGTAGTGGAATCTTTAATTATTGAAAGTTTAATTCCATTAGACACAAGTAAGAGTGCTATATTCGGCTAAGCCGAATCTTATATTTCCTTTACCATGGTTCGATAAGAACAGAGAGTTATATAAATACTGTTCTTTAGATATGGCAAACCTATTTTGTGCCACGCCTACTTCTCCAGCCCAAATTTTGTCGAATGTTGTGTATTAACAACCAAGATTTTTTTTAAATTTTATATCTTGCCGATCTTTAGATATTAAGAAATCTATAATATCTTTGAATTGGAAATGCTACGCCTACTTCGTCAATCCCGCTCACATTTTATCGTATGCTGTGTATTGATAACCAATAGGCGTGTACCTAATCTGGAAACTTCGGCTTTTGCCGTTCTCCAGAAATACAGGAAATAACAACGAGGGATTTAGGGGTATGGACAGTCTTGGTTTTTTGGTCATATATCAGCCATATTTTGACCAATCAGGGTGAATTTCAATAGCATAATATAACGGAGCACTGGTTACATAACCAAGTCGGTAAGATGGACATCATTAAATCAATTGGGTGCCCCGGTAGGTTAGTTGGTAATGAGCTAGTCTATCAGTGTCGGGGTTGCGGGTTCGATTCCTGCAGGGACTCTGGTTTCTTTCCTGCAGACAAGCATAGAGCTTCGCAGGATTAGTATAGGATTAGTATAGGAAGAAAAAAAATTAATATTAAAGAACTTACAGAATTAAGGAATGACAAACTAATATGTACCCCTTTACCTTTGGTAAAGGTGAGCATAATAATTAAAGCTAAAAAAAGTTAAGCATAAACTTAAGCGTAAACTTAAAACGTTAAAAAATTATACTAGTTCTATTGTAATTTTTTTCGACAAATTGTTGTTCAATACTTTAAGAATTTATTAATATATTATCAAAAAGTAGTTTTTGGGAATACATATTTTTTCATTAAAAGTGGTATTTTGTTTAAGCTTGATATCGTTGCAAATAAGAATTTTTGAGTGTTTGTAATTCTTATTCCCTCTGTAGTCTTATTTGCTGATAGCTTTGGCTTTTCTAAAATTATTTGCGAGAACGTGTCCTGATGATCTGGCCTAAGCAACCAGTGTAATGCGCATAGGAACAGCTTATCCTCCAACTAAAAATTTTTGTATTTTTTTAAATTATAAAAATAGGGATTTAAGCACAACAAACAAAATCTTTCAATGAATTAAAATATAAATAAAAATAATTATATAAGTTTTCTAGATTTAATGATAAATGCCCATGATTCTATAAATTATCATACCCAAACATGGATTTTGAAAAATTTAAGTGCCAGAATGTATTTTCTTAGAACCTCAGGTTGAGCTTACAAAAAGTATTGATGCGACTCCCTTAATTGTGGTTCCCAAATTTCATTAACGATTACTTTAGCAAGTTTTTAGTCGTCTCGTTTAAAGTCCCCCAATAAAATTTTCCAAGGAATTTCAAAGTTGCCGGTTCTTTTGCATTAAATTTGCTAGAAATGGCAGTCAGTACAAACTAAGATCCAATGATCCATTGTGATACCATGGAGTTCCACAAAACTGAACCGTAGTACCAACACCAACTTCTTCCGAAGTTTCAAATGCACTCCAGTTCAACTCAAGAAATGTCATACAATCCTTCAAATGTAGCGTCAGTAGAGGACAGTGACTCAGAGGTATTCTACGTCCTGCTCCTCATTTTCTTTAGCACTGCTGCAGTTATCCGGCTCTTATACGGCGTACATGTCTACATACTAGACACTGACCTGTGACCATGTATACGAAGCGTAATATATACGTCCCTTTTCATTATCGATAGTAGAGAAATGATTTGCCCGTCATCCATACGGGGGCACAATTTACTGGCAATCCTGCATCCAGTGTTTTTGGACCATCTGTCATTAGCAATATCGATAGCCGATCGCCGAAGTTCGAGTTTGCAGGAGAGCAAAGGCACCTCAACGCCTTCCAACTTTCGACCACTTTAAAAGGTCCTCCCTTAAAGTAGCTGATTCGTTATCAAAATCTAATAAATTCACCTTACCCTAGAGAAAATAATTGGTTAGTGTTAAATCGCACGATCTAAACAATTTGAATAATGATATCGGGATATGCTTCTCTAAATAATTGGGTTTAATTGCAATTTTCTTTATGCTCATCATGAGCATTATTACAAAACAAAATATTGCGATACAAATTTAACTAAAAAGAAATGTCAATAGAGTTGCCAGATCTAATTTTTATTAATAATTTTTATTGTTATCGATATGAGTTTTATTTCGACCTTTCGATATATGTCAAATAATTGAAAAGATTCTATAGCTATATTCACACCAATTAAATATTTGACGTCCTATACGTAACCCCTAGTTTTATTAAAAAATTATTTTAATTATAAAATTTTAAATTATATTAATCAATTATCTTCTTACAAAAAAAAGTTTAGTAGATCAATAGAAATTGTTTAAAATAAAGTCAAAGTTTGATCAATTGACTGGTCATGCTTTTTTGGATTTTTTTCGTCAAATATTTGTTAGGTCTGAACATAGTATGTTTAACATGCCTTAAGATTTTTATATTATATTTTTCCAACTATCAGTTCCCTTCGGGTACTATTCTCGAGAAAAATTGTAACAGTACGTTACAATTTCGCCTCATTCAATATTGTATACTTTTTGATTCATAAATTATTTTCGAATAAAAACTAATAATATAGATTATGGTTGAATTATTAAAATTCAAAATTCTTGTAAAAAAAATTCTTAAATAAAAAAAATTAATTAACATCATGGCCTTTATGAACACTCCCCTCTTCTCTCCTGGGATAGTCGCGCCCTGGTATTCTTAAATCATAAGTTGGACTTGTAGGCTGTCACGGCTGCATTTTTACTATATGACCCCCCTGAACTGAAGGTTGGATCAGCCTTTGTCTAAGTGCAAATTTTGCAGTTAATTTCTTATGATTTTTTTTTTTGTTTTTATTTTTCATTATAAACTATACAGTATTTATCGTTTAAAAACATTTGCACGCTTTTAAACAAGAAATGCATTTTTAAGAACTCGCTTATGTGCATATTCTGTGCTAATAAAAAAAACTCGCTTAATTTCATCCGCATCATGAAAAATGCCGTTTTTCTTGCCTCGAAAGTGCATTAATAAATTCAAAGCTTATCAAAATTTTGCAAATTAAGTCTGGATGAAATCATTTTTGAATCAAGTTTGAAGCGATGTTTATATGAGAATTTTTTTAATGCAATTTATTTTAAAAATAACGAACTGTAATTGTACAAGTTTGGATTCATAAAAGTGTCAAATGCTTATTGCAATTAAGCGATAAATACTGTATTGGAAAATAACACTTTTGCAAACTTTTGCCTCACAACAAACCACTTTCAATTAAATATATATTAGATATATTATATTGATCTGTGCTATGATGATTATGCTCCGCTATTCTTTAGCTGGGGAGCAAACAGTCTCGATAATAGTGGCTGTTCTTATTGCCTCGTTCAATGTAAACCGTGCAGCAGTAAGGTCTTGTACGCCATGACGTTTTAGGACATCCACGGCGGCGAGAGCCTTGGAGTCTATGCCGCCTTTGCTATCTCGTTGTTAAGGGGTCTGTACACTATCAACATGCTTGTCATGCAGGCGAATTCACCCGTCTACGTGTGCTAGACGTAATATTTGCCAACATATCTATACAAACTCATTTTCATAGCACTTTATTAGAAAATTTTGCTTCATTTTACTTCGTTTGCTCTAAAAAAAAACCTTGTGCAAAAATAGTAGTGCATATTTGCTTAGTTGCAAATAAGTGCAAACAACAACTTTTGCCACATTTTTTTTATTTGTAAAAAAGAAAATTTGAATTAAAATTGTTTGTGATCGCCTAAGCGGAAAAAGAAAATAAAAGCTAAAATGCTTGCAAACAAATGAAGATTTTGAAAACTTATGCTAGTGCTGCCCAAAATTTTTTGTGTTGCCACAATAAATTTTTAAAAAAATAGCACATTTGCACAAAAAATAAAAGTGGTATGCTCACGATCAATCATAATATGCACTGCAAATTTACAAATTCCATCGTTATACCCGTAATAAATACGATCAGCTAAAAGCTTTGAAATTGGTATCGAAAGCCCCATAAAGTATGCTATGTTTTGGAATTTAAGCTAAAACCAAATTTATGGATCGCCTTTTCTGTAGTTGAATGCTATTGTAACATTTAAACTAGAATTCAATTTTGTATTAGTTTTAAATATATTTTTAGCCGAGAAATTCCCAAAAAAAAAACAAAGTTAATTACTTAATATCCTTTTAAATTATAATTTTCACATTTTTTTATATAATAAGTTTACAGATTCATCTTTTCTTAAAGTTCTCAAATTAAGATATATAAATAATTGTAAGATTAATTCCTTTCTCTTCTTAAAAAAAAGAAGAAGAACCAGTCAAATGCCCTAAAGTTTTATAATTATTTTCAAGTCAAAATTCGTATTCAAAAAAAAGACAATGTTAATGGTGTTTTATATATTTTTGCATTTTTCTTAACGTTGTGTTCTGTTTTACTTAATAACAAAAGTATGATTATCACAATGAAAATATCCCCCAAAAAAAGTATCTTTTTAATGCGATCAACATCATCAGCTTCATCGTCAGCGTACAGACATAAAATTTTTTTTATTTTTTTGTTTGTTTGTTATTTTACAAGATTTGGATGTTGCTGTTGTTGTTATTGTTACATTTTGTTTGTTTTTTATTTCTACAAAATCATCATCTGGTTGCAGTTTTAGTTTCAGTTATTTTAATTTTTTCTTTAAATGTTTTACGAATGTATATGTGAATGTATCTGGATAAGAGTATTTCAATGGACTTGTAAATATATATTTTTTTTATGTGAAATGTAAGTAAAAAGAAAAATAAATAAGTGTATAAATAAATGACTGTGTATGTGTGTGTGTTTGTTAGTTTTGATGATTATATTTTACTGATATGACCACTTCAAGGAATTATAATAACAATAATAACAACAATCCGCAGAATTCCTTTTATTATATTTTTCTCGGTTTGTTTTTAGATTTTAGATATAAAAATAACAACAAAAACAACAGCAGAAACAACAAACACTGAAACGTACGAATATTATTATGATGGCCTTTTTTACACTCATACATACACTTACGAGAGAGTGTTATTGCGGTAGTAGTTAGTTGGTCAGTGATAGAAAGGAATGCATTGCTAAGGTGGTTAATTTGTAATAAATTTTGAAAGAAATTGTACACGTATTTTATCAATTAAAAAAATGATTAAAAAGTATTTAAATTTTATTTAGTTGAGAGAAAATAAAAATTTAATTTTGATTTAATTAACATTTTAGTTGTTTTGAAATAAATTTTCAATTAAATAACAAAAAATCTTAATTGACTTTTTTCGTTAAAAATAAAATAATTTAAACTTGTAGAATTGTTGTTGGGAATTGTCAATATTTATTTAAATAAATTAAGACATTGTTTGAATTGGCAAAGTTTTTTGATAATTTTTTTAATTAAAATTAAAAATTCAACATTTTTTATTTTTCGAATTTATTCTATGAGTTAAATTTCAGTTATGTATTTTATAAAGCTTTTTGTAATAGCTCTATTCCTTAAAATTTTTTTTATAAATGACTTTATACACTACCAGACTATTATTTTGTATTTTTCTGGTAGTGTATAAAGTCATTTAAAAATAAAAAAAAAATTTTAAGGAATAGAGCTATTACAAAAAGCTTTATAAAATACATAACTGAAATTTAACTCATAGAATAAATTCGAAAAATAAAAAATGTTGAATATAATAAAGTTGCTTATGAAAAAGAAATAATTCCCAATATCTAAAATTAAAAATATTATTATTGAAAAAAAAAAATATTCACAATTTTATAATTTTTAGTAATCAATATAATCATTTTGGTAATAGGTGCAAAATCAACAACTTGTTTGATTGATATTATGAATTTGGCATAAATTTGGTGATTGGAGAAATTTTAAATTGGACAAAATGAAAATCAATTATATGTGTATATATTTTTTTTAATATATACAATTGCTTCAAATAATTTATAAAATATATAATTTGTTCAAGCTCGAGGTCGGTTTTTATTCTTTATATTTTTTATTTTTCAATATTTCGACATCCTTTGGATGTCATCTTCAGGAATAAGGAGTCACAAAAATACACAACAATTAGTTTGCAGGTCTATTATTGCACTCTGCTACAAACATATAAATAAAAAAAAAATTTTTATT
This sequence comes from Pollenia amentaria, assembly GCA_943735925.1. Lineage (NCBI taxonomy): Eukaryota > Metazoa > Arthropoda > Insecta > Diptera > Polleniidae > Pollenia > Pollenia amentaria. The sequence continues at coordinate 224,489,883 of OX031007.1, read as the reverse complement.
TTCAACATTTCATTAGGCTCTCAGAACAAGGCCTACGTTTCTTAAATTTCTAATTCTAATCGTTTAAAAAATATATAAACTTAAATTAAAAAGTCTAATATGGTAATTAATAACATATTTTTGTTATTAATTGCCATAACATCCCTCCGACCACCATAAAATGTTTGTGGCTTCTTGATGGAGGACTAATTTTACCATAATATGGTTGCCAGTAGAGATGAGCGATCCCGTGATTTTTAAAGATCACCGTGTTTAGTGAATGTGATTTAAAAATCACTGCTCCTTTAAACTGTGATTGTGATCACGGTTTATCAGTTTTCTGTTCTTTTAAAGCAATTGCGGCCAAGGTATATGTACAATGCGCGAGCTTTTGCAAGAGCTTTTGTAAGCACTTTACATAGAAACAACAACAAATTGTAAGAGCTTTCAAATCTGTTTACTTTCATATACATACATACTTGAACAAATAATTTTGGTATAAAAAAGTTCTAATAAGATAGAAGAGAGAATGAAAGGAACAGCAATATCATTCGACATTTCATTCAAAAAATTATATTACCCACACAAACAGTGAAATATCATAAATTTGTATATGTAACAAAATACAAAAAGAACGACTTAGAAAGTACCTGTTACTTGAAAAATTTGGTCACAACTGTGATTCGTGATTTTTCAGTAACAGTGATTAAATCACAGGTACAGAAATATCGCTCATCTCTAGTTGCCAGTGACAATATAATGGTTAAATAGCCCATGATATAATATTTTCATTAAAAATAGTTTTGTTAGGAATGACCATATTGAAAAATGTCTTTTCTCTAGGTGCACAATTTAATTTAAATAGAAAAAATGAAAGCGGAAAAAAATTTCTGTGGAATTTTTACTCATAATTAGTTTGATTTTTTCAAATATTCTTATAAAATCTGTACAATTTGAGAGAAGTACTAAAAGTACTAAATTTAGGTAGATCCAAGGATTTGTGTGTTCATATAAATCGTGCAATAAGGGTGCATATATACCCAGACTTCTGCCATTTCCAAGAATATGACCTCTAATATTCGTGTATTCCCGAAATATTTTTGTTATAGAATAGTAAGAAAAAGTATGTAAGATTTTCGGGAGCATGTGCAATGATTGTCCTTTGAGAAGGTTTTTGTGTTATTAAGTATATGTTTCGACACATGGGGTGAAATGCCAGCAAGCCGAACTTGTCCACAGTGGGTGGTAAATCAGCCTTTGAAGCCGACTTTATCTTCCCCTACTTTTAGCTTTAACCACAACCACCAAGAGGTTCGCGAAGAGGTCTAATCTAATAGGCTGACTGGAACCTCGGTTCTAGGGGCTACTAACTCCTGGTACCAGATAAGATATGAACTCTTGTCAGCTGCGATCTCAAAAGGTTTGTCAATTATAAATTCGGCCGAGTTCTAGGTAATAAATGCAGTTAAACACCCGATCTTCACGATCTCAGCAGGCACCGGACTGACTATTACTTGATGCCTCCGTTACTATACTGTCTTTCAGGAAGATTGTCTTTGCAGAAGTTTTACTTCTCTGATATTTAGTACTACCAAAGTTGTACTGTTGAGCGGCTTCACGGATGGGATGCAACGATTAAACGCTTTCTGGCATCACATGGTGGTTGTGACTTAAACCCAAAGTCGCGGAAAGGGATATCCTGAAAATCAAACTAAAAGGATTTTCACCACTTGTGGAAGAGATCGACCTGAGGGAGAACTACGTGCCGTTGCTTCTCATCAGCTTCTGCTAGCATATTTCCAAAAGCAAGTAAGGTTAGATAGGACCAATTGAATAATCTTGCAGGCCCATGCACTCAAATTGCTACATGGTTATGCTGGTTGTTTTTATTCTCAGGGTCGGTTGGTAAACGCATTGTTTGTCACCCAGTAGATAAGATCCACGATGAAGTAGGCCTACGCAAAATGTATCCATGTAAATCATTTTTATTTCACATTAAGGAACGCCGAATAAGACGATTAGCAAAGTCATGTGCTTCTCATGATTTTGCAAAATAAAAGTGAAAATCCACTTGCTGATGCTCAATCTGCAAGTTCAGAGCTCCTGTATACTGATCTCTCTGAAAGGCTTCTCTAACTTTCAAGAATTGTTGGTATGTAGGTCGCAACATACCAACAACAATTGAAATAATTGCAAACGGATCATGTCTCGATTTCTTATTTGGTTGCTAAAATCGTGCGGTGTTAAGCTTTTGAACTATTTTCTCTGAGTTTATTTAAAGTCATTGACACACATCTTCATCTATATCACAAAAATGTTCTTGGGAAATTGAATCTTTACAATTTAAAACTTCTGCGAAGGGAAGACGATCTTTAAACTAGGGAAGTAACGATACGCCTTTTTCCGATACGTTACCGATGCCGATAATCAAAGAGAAATATCTTCGATACCGATACCAATACGAATATTAAATTTAAATTCAAGGTAAAATAAGCAAAACTCAAGAAGAGTAATTTCTTTATTATACAAAATAACAGTGTAAGAGATTATTAATATTTAAAATTGATTTTAATAAGATTTTAAAAACAACATAAATGTAAATTCATAGTAAAAATTAATATACTTTTTAAACAAAATTTCAGTCAAATTTAATATTAATAAGATTTTTGTTTAAAAAATATCATTCTCAGCTTTTGCGGAGAAAATATTACAATTCCGTTTAAAGCAGACCTGCAGTAAAAAATTATCTCTCAGATGTGACTTAACTCATTTGGCAAATTAAGTATTTATGCGCCATGGTCTTAAATTTTGAGAATAGTATTTAATAGCGCCAATAAACAAAAGGATCTGCGTCTTTAGAAAAAGAAGATCTAAGGTATATCTAGACTTCTTATTTAGTTATACCACAGCGTATGATAGACACAGGATCATTCTTCTCCAAATGTTCTTTAAAGATTTTCACAAACGCTTCAAACGTAAGTTCTTGTAGACTTATCAGAACTTTTACTAGGCATAGGGGTGACCGTGTCTTCAACTTTTTAGTCATGTAGAGTCATGTTGAGAAGCTCAATAATTAATTTTTTCGATCAATTGTCTTTGAAATTTGCTAGCTTTGTATCGAAGATAGAGAATTGTATTTAAACAACAGATTTCATTATTCTCTAAACACTCAAATCTTTCATTCAGAGCTAATGCTACGTAAATTGCAAATTTTTGGGAATCTAAACTATTCTGCATCTCAGTTTATTAATTTATAGCATTTTCTAATAAATTTCGAAGACTGTTAACTATCGAAATAGTATCCGAAAATGTAGCAGTGGCTTTGCTTATGGATTGTGTGGTATCTTTAAAGTAACCAAAAATTTGTAGCGAAATGATTCTTATTTGCATAAAAATCATTAAAAATGAGCAGAAAATTCTTTAAACATACAATTAAATACAAGATTTATTAATGGGAGAACGTGTTACCATTACGGTGCAAATCCAAGCGGCTGATGTTTCAGGTGCAGAACAAGCGTTCAATGCGTTTATGCATCAGGCCGTAGTCTACAATTGTATTGAAAAGTTACACAGCAAACGATTTAAATGCATACGCGTATCGAAGGCATGAAGGCATGCGTCTCGAAAAAAGGAAAAACGCGTGGTGTGGACCGACCTCCAGATTAAGAATTAAAAGAAACATTTTATTATTCAGTTTGATTTTTTGCTTTGTATGCAAAAAATAAGCATTGAAAATTAAATTGCTTGTAAAGAAAAACTATAAAAAAGTATCGGCGTACCGACAGTAAAATATCGCCGATACCGATATAACGGCATGCGTGAAGTATCGCCGATATATGGGTATCGGTAATCGTTACATCCCTAATTTAAACATCAACTTTGAGAAAACAAGCCAGGAGGGGAGTTTTATAAGAGAAAAAAGAGATCTGGGAATTGTGCTGATCGCTAGATCTGTTAAATTTACCACAGGAAACGGTATTATCTCATTTATTTCATTTTGGGATATACGTGGAGAAAACTTCGGCACGACGATAGGTATATGATTGTTTAAGTACCGTTGCTAAAAACGGTTATAAACTCCTGCAGGAAATGGCCATAAAATGTAACCTTATCAAACCGCTTTAAGTTCATACCAATTTAAGGTAACTTTTTTATTAAGAAATAAATCTTTAACTGTTCTGTCTTTTTGGCACAAATGATAATAGTCGTTGCAGACTTTCTTATACGTAAGAGGGGTATGAGTTTTACTTTTGTGTGTAAGTGTATGCAATGTGTTGTGTAGTTTTATAAATGAATGTATCCAAAATAGATAGCATATTGATAAGAATTATTCAAGTCTTATACATACATACATATACATTTTTTTCTTTTTAAATAAATTCATACAAACATTTCGGAGTAGACCAGGAAAAAAAAAGAAATTAAAAAGAAAACAACAATAATACGCTGAATTAAATATTAATAAATACACTGGGATTAAACTTAACAATTATGTAAAATAAAAATTATTCAAAATAAGGTTACATTTATTGTTTCGTATTCGAAAATAATTCTGTTTTTTTCAAACCTTCCACTTCTAATAGTCTTAATCCTGCCCTATTCAGGTTTTTGTTAGTGTAACTCTTTTTTATTTATTTAAGTTTTGCTGATTGTAGAAAAATAGATATTATAACCTGGTGGTTTAGAATCGCATATATGTTACTGTTTTTTTTTTTTTTATTATTTCTTCGTTCAGTTGTTTCTTTTTTTGGGCTTAACTTTGTTGCTTTTCTCGTATAATCAGCCATGGAAAACATGCAGGTAGCAGTGTTTGTTGAAAATGTTTTCCAACGTTTTTTCCAGGCTTGTTTTTGTTTGTTAATTTTTTGCCTGGTAATTATAAATATAACGTAAATCTTCCAACCCTGTTAACTAAATAGAATTTAATTTAAATTTAATTAGTTTGTTGAAAAGTGATAAAAGAAAAACTGAGAGAACGATAACGGTTTCAAATAAGTTTTTGAATATGTTTGTAATTCGATACAAACGTTGGACTTTTTAAGGCCCTTCTATTAGATTTTACTTGTTTTAGTAAAAGTACTTTTAAATATAATTTTATATTTTATTAGTGAGACCTATTCTGAAATACGTCTCGGTCGTCTGGGCGGATATACACGAACATTTCCTTCATGCTGAATTTGTTAAACGGGGAAATTGTCTCAGAATATTTGCCAGTAAGAAATATTAGTTTCATTGGCGAATCAATTAAGTAAGTTTAATTAAAACAGAATTGTACTAAGTATTAAAAAAGAAAATTTAAATGAAAAACTTTTAATAAAATGCCTTTTCCGTGCAAATAAGGCGTTTAAACTATTAAGTAAAGTACTTTTTTTAGAAAAAGGCACTTTATTTAATTAACACTGTACAACTCAAAAAAATAACGTTGTTCTGGATATATGTACGTATAACGGCGTTTTGAAAGATCACATCGTAATTTTTTTAGGTGTGGTTACAATTTCACACTTTTGGCCTGTTCGTGCAGAATATCGGTATATGAAAGTATGTGCTCTTTACATTTGAGGTATAAGGTATGTTCAGCACTTTGTTGAAAATATTACGGAAAATGTTTTTGTGGAACACATTAACGCTATTACTCCTCTTCAAAAGGGTACAATTTGGCCCTTTTCTAACAAATCGTAAAAAACACCCCTACCAAGGGCGAGTATGGGATGAAATGTTCTATTAAAATATTGGTCATGAAATTTTAACACAAACAGCCAAACTCAAGAGTCAATAAAAATGCGCAAATCGGTTGGGTTATGCATTATGCTTATTTCATTCATTTAGCCTACAATGCACAGTGGGGATGTAGACATATTATATGTATATCGCAGTTTAGGAAATTGTATAAATATTTCAAAAAATAATGTTATTTTCAACAATTGTAAAATTCATTGAAAATAGTTTGCAAAAAAGTACGAAAATCTGTTTTTTGAGTTTATGTCAATAACTTAAATTTTAATTATTAATATTAATTAATGACATTTTACACCTAAAAAGATTTTCCGATGCTTTTTACAAGCCAACTAAAATTTCTTTTAAATTTTCAAGGGAAATCCCAGAACTCTCAAAAAACTTTTGAAAATCGCCAAAAATTAGTTTTTATTAGGTTTTTAAAATATTTTCCGTACCAAGTCCGGATCACAGGATTGACATTACACAGTTATTCTAAGCATTTTGGGTTGTATGAACAGTGCTTAAAAATGTTGATTCCGGCTTTGCGGTTGGAGAATATGCGGTATAGAGTGGAAATGTATATTAAAAGAAGGTCTATTTCGGAAGCGCTCTGTCGATTTTTTTATATATCTTGAATTTTAATTTGTTTTACATTTTGCAGAATTAATTTTGATAAAATAAAAAAAAAGTCGGTTTAATTTTGGCTTGTTACACAAAAAAAGTTAAGGTTGGTGATTACATTAATAGTTGCTCTTTTTTGTACTGTTTTAGATAAAAAAGTTATATTTTATGAGATTTGCAACGGCATTCAACAGACGTTGAAGATATGTTTTGTGCAAGAGCTTGCGCTGATTTTTCGTATTTGCTAATGGGTAGTGCGAGGTGCAAGAATCAGTGCGAAATTATTTTCTACATGTTGGTTGTTATGTTTCCAAAAAAAACTTCGTATTTTTGCAAAATGGTGACATGAATTACACTATTGTATGTAGTTACATTTGGTGTGCATTTTGCAATACCAAAAAAGCATTTACCGAGTCTAAATCTATTGTCAAAAAGAACTGATTGCAAAAAACAGATAGCAATCTCCAATGTTTGTTATACTCTCATACTAAAAGCCTAATTTTTTGCGAATTTTCCGGAAAAATTCCATATTTTTTTATTATATTGTTTTTTGTTTTGTTATAAAAAACTAACCTAAATTAAAAAAAATAACATTTGATCATAAATAAATATTAAGTCATGAGTATTTCTTCTTAATGTTCGCTTGAAGTTACATTATTATTCTGTATATTTATTAAGCAAAGTGTTTGTAAAATAGCTGAAAATCAGTTCATGAATTAAGAAAAAAAATTCAAACAAAAAGGAATCAGTAAACGACAATTTGTATACACAACCATTTATGTCAAATCCCTGTATGTCAATCTCGAATTTTCGTAGTGCATTTATTTATATAATTTATATCTTCTTCTAATTGATTTGTACCAAATAGAAAAACAGCATATTTCCAATGCAAATATGTACGAAGCTAATTTTAAAGAAACTACAAAAATGGAGAAAGCCACTTTTGTTGCTGTACCCTCAAGTAAAGTTTTAAAAAAAAATTATATTTTTGCAAACAAACCCCACTGTTTAAAATAAATTACTTTTTACAATAAATAGAATGCCTTTTTTACAAAAAATTTTTCTCTTTACAAATAAAACTCTTTCAACAGAAACAGAACAGTTAAAAAAATTTGTAAGTTCTTTTAAAAAAAAAAATATTCCTTTTAAAAAAAAAATTTTTTTTGTTTACAGAAAAAACACATTTTTTAAGAAAAGTAATTTTTTATACAAAACGATTTTCTTAAAAAAAAGACCTTTTTACAGAAAAATTTCGCTTACAAAAGTACTATTTCAAAATAATACCCCTTTTCAGAAAAATTTTTTATAAAGTTTTTGCAGAAAAAGTACTATTTTACATAAAATACATCTTTTTATAAAAAGGCTACACCAAAAAGAAAATTCAATCCATCCGTACTTCAATCAGGCTAAAGCGGTGTTAAGAGTACGGTTAGTACAAATTTCCTTAAATCAAGTACAGAATGCTTGATTCAAGTACGGATTGTGCAAGTGCCCTGTACTTAAAATAATCCGAAAGCGGGATTGACTAAAGTAAAAGTGAGATGAAAATTTAAGAACTTCTAAGTGGGTTGAATCGCCTAAACACTAACCACAGAGAACCTGATTATTTTATGATTTAGTTACCCGTAACACATGTTTGTTTTACTTTTCTTGTATTGGCTCCTTTTGTTTCCAGAAGAACTCTCAATTATAAGACACCAGCAGCATGCCCGATTTGGTTTTTGTAATTATTCTACTTTTAAAACTTAACAAAGAAAATAGTTTTTTATCAATTAAAAAAATGGTTATAAAAGTATTTGAATTTAATTTAGGTATGTGATAATTGAATCAATTATTTTTTTAGTTGAAAAAAAATTAAAAATATAATTTTGATTTAATTAATATTTAAGTTGTTTTGAAATAAATTTTTAATTAAAATATTAATTAAATATCAAAAAATATTAATTGACTTTTTCGTTTAAAATAAAATAATTTATACTTGTAGAATTGTTGTTGGGAATTGTCAATACTTAGGCCCTAATCATATAAAACGCAGCGCACGGCAAAGAATAACATTGAAAGCACAAACAATGTCAAAAATATTTTGTAATTTTGTTGTTGCTTCCTACAGAAATTCACATTGCGTTTTAAAATTTCAAACGCTCCATTGCTTGTGTCGTTGAAAATTTTAAAACGGTACATGAATTTCTGTTGAAAGCAACAACAACATTACAAAATATTTATGGCATTGTTTGTGTTTTCAATGTTATTCTTTGGCGTGGCGCTGCGTTTTACATGATTAGGGCCTTAATTAACAAATTGTTTGAAATGGCAAAGTTTTTTGATCATTTTTTTAATTAAAATTAAAAATATCAGTTATTGAAAAAAAAAATATTCACAATTTTACAATTTTTAGTAATCAATATAATCATTTCGGTAATAGGTGCAAAATTAACAAATTGTTTGCTTGATATTATGAATTTGGTATAAATTTTGTGATTAAAGACAATTTTTAATTTTTTCTGTGAATATATTTAACTTAATACATAATTTTAACAAATAGAATTGGGGAATTTTGACTTCTTGTTTTACTTTTTAAACATCAAAATGATTGTGTTTTTCTTCTTGTAGTGTTGTTGTTGTTTCTGCACAAAAAAAGGTTTCAACCTGCATGTGTAGTGTTGTTGTTGCTACAACAAACTTTAAAAAATACACGCGTGCGACTCGTAATTAAAGTAAGAGGAAAAACATAAATTTAGTATAGGTTTTTTTCTTTCTTTATACTCCTATACAGAAAAAGTACTTTTTTATAACAAAAAAAAATTATGTAATCAGCTTAATTATGTATAAAAATTCACCGGGAGATTTTTTCCCTTGTAACTTTTCTAACAATTGATTTTAAAAAGGAAAAATAGGAAAAGGGAAAAAACTCCTAGGCAATTTTTGTTTTCCAAATTGGGCTGAATTTTTTTAAAAACTATTTCGCAAACTAAAGTATGTAATAACTTTTTGTTTTAATGTCTTTTCTAGGTGATTGTTCAGATTCTACAGAAGACATGACAGTTGACAGCCGAGGTATGTATGCAAAAAAAATAGTCTTTTATTAAAAATTTAATAATATTTACATTATCCATATCAATGTAAAAAAAATATTTTGAATAGCCATAAAATTGAAACCTAAAAATGTGTCCTTTTTTTAACTGCCCAATAATTTTGCAAACCCACCCCTTTACCCATTTTCGAGTACATACTATAAAAATGGCGATTATTAAAATTATGACTACTTTTTACACATTCACATAAAACAGTTTGTTTGTTTGTCTGTGTGTTTAAAAACTGATAAGCTAGAGCAGCACATAAAAAACTCCTTAAACTCAGGCTAACTAACATTTCTTCCTGTACTTTGCAAATCCTGCTATAAACTTCCTTTCCCTGTTGTAGTTGTTGTCATCACACTTCTCGTCTCATAAATTTACAAAGTTAATACGTATTTATTATAACAAAGATGATTATGGGTTGTTGAGCGGTGTGAGTTCTCAAATGTCAATAAATTTTTTTTTAATCTTGTGCTATCCAGCCACTCTTTCGTTCATTTAGTCACTTGCTGAAAGTGTTTCTGTTTTTTTTTTTTTTTTTTGGTTTGTCTGTTGGTGATTTGTTCATATATATAATTTTTTTAATGTTTAGTTGCAGTCATTATTGTCAGTTTTTTTACATTTTTACTTTTTATAATTTTATCTTTTAAATACCATTAATGTTTGACCGACCACCCTCTGAGTTTGAATCGGTCTGTATCTGTGATTGTATTTTCGTGTGGCTGCTGTATAATTTTTTTTATTTAACAAAAGCAGTGTTTGTTGTGCCACTTATGGTGTCAATTTTGTTTTAATTCTTTTATTAAGTGACAAGGGTTTTATGTCACCCCTTTTTTTGGTAGTCGGTCTCTTTTTATTTCTTTTAACTAAAACTAATTTCCGCCATGATAAGGATGATTTGTAAAATCATATTATTCTTAATATTCAGAAAAGCAA